>CATOUR010000164.1:3041342-3682684 GCA_951848785.1 Callosobruchus maculatus | reverse complement strand
CTCTAAAATTAATAAAATACAAGATTATAACAAATCAAATGATTATTTGAAAAGGTAATAGCTGTGGTAATATTTCCAGAGAGAAATATAAACTTTAAAAGCGTTTTTCTCAAAATAGAAAAATGTGACTTCATCAGTTTTCACATTGGCCCTTCATATTGTTCATTATTTTGTTTTAGTTTAATATAGAAAGATATGGTATTCTTGAATGATAGTATTTATTATACTCTTCGTCCAAAATCTATTTTTATGAGTTTATGGTTCTGCCGGTTAACTCAACCTGAATTATGCTGGTTTGTTTGTCCTCAGGCCACTTGTTTATGTGAAGCCTTAGTTGAAATGTGATTTTGACTTTTGACTGATTCTAACTGAACTGAGGTGTAGAGTAAAAATGTAATAAAAACACGTTATTAGATGAAAGCATCTTCAAAGTGCTGATTTACGAGATGCCCAGAGGCATCTAAATATCTGAAAGATATTTCTGGATATCACAGTTAGCTTCTAAAGAAACTTATCAACCGCACTATATAAAAGCTTCATCTTTTCGAATGACTTTTATTCACCTTGCAACGGTCTGAACTAAATTGGCTGAATTCATCTAGGTATAAGCGTTTAACAGGATCAAAACGTAATCAGATTAAAAGATAGTATACGTTTTTTGTTTGTACTTTCACTCTAATTACTACTAGTTGTGTGCAAGCCTAATCTAAAACATGTACCAAGTTGTAAAATGGGACTGGCACCATTCATAAACGTACAAGGATGTATTACTCATCCGAATAATTATTTCAATTTATTAATGTAATTGCTGTTGTCGGGTATCTTATAATAAATGAGGATTAGTGGCGTGAATAGACATTCCTGTAACTACTGAAGGTCATGAACGCAAAACAGCTGCAAAAAAATACACCAGTCTTCTGATTTAGAATTGGTGTACTGATCAGTTTACAAGTGTACGAAGATGGTTCGGAAAAGAACGTCACCGGTGGTAGTGGTGTAGTATAACAATTAATTATTTATTTATAATCTTTAATTCTCTAAGTTCTCTCCATTCTGTTCAATGCCATCGCCTTATTCACATGTCATAGATTCCTGAGAAACCATTTTTTATAGTCTGTTTAGTATAGCCATCACAGTGTTGTTGAGCTCTAAATCCAACTCAAATCTTCGACCTGTCTATTCTCTTTTTGGGAGAGTAGGGGGGGGGGGTGAATCTTATTTTTCATTCCCAATTTTAACTTGTTCATTGAGAAATCGCTGATCTGTGGGCGTCCAACCGTCCTGATAAAGAAGGCGTTTTTGTTTTAACTTTTTCTTTAGGGTCTTCGGAGTGCATTAGAATAGTACCACCAGTTGCTGTATATCCTGTAAGTACGGTGTGATTGCGAATAACTCTATGTGTCAACAACAAAAAATCAGATACATCACTTTATCAGCGCTTTTAACAGCTTTGGGATGCCGTTATTTTTCCACTGCATACTTTGAGACTTGCTTCTATTGCATACTTTGAGACTGATACCTCAGGATCATCACGATACAACCAACTTTCGGCACATGTAGTCACATTATTCTTATTTTCATGCTTACATCCGCATGTGGATTTCTCAGTTTAAATTCGTACCAGAAAATGTCGGAAAAAGTCGGTGGCCGGCGGGACTCGAACCCACGACCTCCAGATTTGTACTCCGACGCTCTCACCAGTTGAGCTGCGGCCGCCCTGTCAACTCAACTTCGAAAGCGTCATCTATAACTAGGCGGGAACGGCATGCCGATTGTGCAGACTGATTTCGAAGTAATTAAAAATGGTAATAGGATGAAGGTATGCGGCATCTTCTAGCAGAAGGCACTGAACTGCAGACCTTGCAGATAGTCTGCCTCAGATGGCTTGAAGGGATCGCTTTCACTGAACATATGGGCCACACCCCTCTTTCCGGCCAACCAGTAGCGTAGTAGCCAATAATAACCAATAATGATTGGCAATGTGAGGAAGAAGAAAAAATAAATCTCAGCTATAAAGCTTTTAACCCTAAGTATAACTTTGCGCCCAGATTTAGATTGTCATTATATAAAAAACCTAAAAAAAAATATACACGGTGATTCCTAAGTTGATACTTTTTTAATTGTGCGTGGAACTTGTTAAATAAACAATTTTTTTATATAGCTTTTTTTAAGAAAACTGAAAAATAATCTGGACTTGTGTATCAACACGTACCTGGGATACTTATGTTTAGTTTTTTGCTCGAATATTTGTCTTACCGATCAGGCATTGTACCGATCAGTTAGTGCAGTAATCACTTTCTGTTTAGCGTAGTTAATTTTCATTGGTATATCCTAAAAATTCCACACTATTATGAAAACAATGAAGTTGTGGATATGTTGCTTAATTACAGAGAGTGTCTTTAAAGTACGGTAGCTGCTTTGAGATTAGTTGTGTTGAAGTTAATAGTGACAACTTTTAAGTTAACCAGGATCGTATTGTACACGTTTTGTAATGATTCACCTTTTTTATTATTTTGTTTTTTATAAATATTATTTGAAGAAATTATTTATTTTAACGACTCAAATAAATTTAGCGTAATATGATAATAATGATAACCAATAATGACTGGCAATGTGAAGAGAACCGATGCTTGGAATTAACAGGCGCCAGGTCAATGTTGGCCTGGACGACTGGGCCTACAAGGAACTGTCGAAAGCCTGGTGGTTACGCTGCGTTTCCACCAGAGATGTGCTAGGAAAATGTGCGCAGCAAGGATGTGTAGCTGAGCTATGAAATGGTGTGGGTTTTTCCACCAGAGATGTGCTAGGAAGATGAGCGGTACGAAGATGTGTAGCGGAGCTGTGAAACGGTGTGCAGATGAGCGTTGCGGAAATGTGTAGCGGGCTCTTTTCAGAGTTTTCTTTTTGCTCGCCTACATCAACAGCACACGTCCCTCACCCACATCCCTCGCAACGCATTTCTAGTGCACATCTCTCGAAACGCATTAATAGCACACATTCCTCGCCAACATGCCATGGTGTCTTGTTTTGTGCGTACTGAAACTTCGCTCCGCTGAGCCGTTTCCACCAGAGCTGTGCTGAGCGAGGCGAGGTAATTTAAGCCATTCTATTGGTTCGTTAAAAACACATTCCTCTTAACACATCCTCGCACATCTCTAGTGGAAACGCAACCTTAGGGCAGGATGACTGTGGGTAAGTCAAACGATTCATAGCGGGCCCTGATAAGGGTCGAACGCTATGGCTTCTGAGAGATGCTCAGCCTTTTGGTGGGGGGTTCTCACTGGCCATTGCCAGCTGCATAGACTTCTCTCACACATAAGAGTGGTATGGGACTCCCACCTGTCTCAGATGATGATGATGATGTTCGGATATTCGCCACGACGGAGTTCGGAGAGGAGTCACGATATTCAACGAGATGGTCGGACTTAGGGTCGTATTCATAGTCGATACTTAACGGTCCCTTAATACTTGAGGGTCTCTTACGTAAGGCTCCTTTGAGTAATACTCAAGTAACGAAATGTGAACATGAGATTTCGCTGCACTCAAGACGATTTTGTGGGTTAATTTTGGAGTTCGGTGTTGCCAGTTTATATCACATCCGGAAAAATGTTCGGCACAAAACATGAATTACTGGCACAAAACAAAAAGAGATAACAGAGAACATCAAAATGCGTAGGCACAGACATAACAAATTGACTTATACATATTTGAAATACGACAGCGTCGCCAAATGAATCCCGCCATATCGTAGATGTTGTTTAGGAAACAGATACACAGGGAAAGCCACACTTGAGGGTCCCCCAAGTATCCCTTGAGTGTTACTTAAGGGGAACCTTAAGTATTACTCAAGGGACGACTGACTTTCGTCAAGCGGTCTGGTAGGTTTGACAAGGAGCTTTCTAGGACGTAGGCTTTAGTGGTTTCAGTGTTGGTCCAATGGGGTTGGCCAAAAATACCAAGGGTGGCCTACTTGCCTGACTTCGCCTCCCCATCACTATTACTAGTACACACAATTTTGAAACTCACATCAAAAGTCTTATAATGTCTGGTCGAAACACCTACCAGTACCATGGATGTATTTTTGCCTTCCAAATAAAGGGGCAACTAGCCTCGTCTTTAGTCCGGACCTGAATACTGTATTGTAAGGATTTTAATATTCTTCCATCACTATTGGAATGTCTTTCATATACATATACAGGTAGCAGGTATAAAACTGAATTATGAGAAACAAGTTGTCCTCCAGCACCAAATCCAATTCAACGGTCACACCCTGTATTATGAGTTATTATCTTTCTTTAACTAAATGATGCGTGCAAATAAAATGTCTGCCTTCAGGTAAGTACATCGCACATACGTGGATACATCCAGCGTATATACCTATTAGTCCAGTAGTTATAAGAAAGAAATAAATAAAATGCTATTCGGAAACTTGAATGTCGAAGATTTAATTAAACTACTTATTTTCCAAGAAGTCTATGTTTATTTCATCTGACGTTTTGGTATCTCTGATTGAATCGAAAGGGTTGTTCAAGGATACATTAAAGAAGTTAAGAAATGTGTTAGCTTTATAAAAAAGTAATTTGTCTGGGCATCTTAGACTTCTTAATGTACACTAACACAGTTGGTAACAAAAATAACATGACTCATGTCAGTACACAAACCCAGTTTCATATTACGTTACTTCCAGGATAGTTTCCAAAATTTGTAGAATAAGTACCTTAAATGCTCGCTTAAACGATAACTGCTGTTAGAGTCTCAAAAAATAATCCACGCCTGATAATTTAAGCATAAATATTATTAACTTTCCCACAACAGCAATTCATTTCCTTTTATTCTTTTTAATAATACATAACATAAATACGGGCGTTATTTAAAAACTGAAAGTGGCCAAACGTATTACTCTAGAATGCAAAACAAATCATAAGAGGTGGCAACACTGATCTATCGTTGTCGAACATACAGGGAACATCGTAAGTTTATGTTAAAAAATATACAGAAAAGAGCAATAAATTTGAAACTTGCCAGCGTTGTTTCAGATCACGTTTTCTCTCATGGAGTGTTTTTCGACGGTCAGATGTTCTTATTTAGCGTGTGGCTGATATCACAATCCTTGTTTGAAACATGTTCTGAATCGCACAAGGCACGATCTGTTTATTTACTGCTTTCATATCAGCCTTATAGCTGGCTTTAACCAGGTTCACTTGATGAGATCCGAAATATGAAAACAGCGCTGTCGTGGACTCGGAACATCGCGCTTGATACAGGACGTGTTCAAACAAGGATTGTGATATCTTTGAGCTCACTTTGGGTGGGAAGTGAAAATCATTTTCTTCTAAATTCAAATGGATACTTTTTTCGCAAGCGAATAATATCCCTTGACACAGGTAAAGAAGATGTTTAAAAAATAAAAATGGGAATTCCCTTCTATCTTAACAGTTGAGAAGGGTACAAATACAATAAAAAAAGTACAGGTAAACTGCAATACGTGCATAAACGGGTAAAAATTGGATTTTGTCAATATACAATAAACCGATTTCTTTAACAGCTCCTCATAAAAGCTGTCTAGCGCAGCTTCGAAAAAAAGATTCAGCACAATCTTCACGTCAAAATATAGACGTCAGCCGGACAACTGAAAGGCAAGTGGTTGGAAACGCTGAAATAAACGACATCCGCCTATAATCAGATTGGATCGTCAGCAAAGCATGAAACTGACGGTAAATACGACGACGGTGAGACAGTGTTGCACTTCTCTTCCTTCAACACATGCCTTAATGAGCCTCTGTTAACGCTACCGTTTCAAATACTTAACGCTCGTTGCACACGCGGCGTATTTTAGTGCCGCGTCGCGGTGAATCAACCATTGTCGATCTCAGAAATTCATTTACTGGTTATAGCGACATTATCAGTAATCCAGTAATCATTATTATTTGTAACAAAAACGTGCGGCTCATGCTCCCACACACAGAGCGCTGCTGTTCCATTACCCAGTGACTACTCCTCACACCGTGAGATGAGAAATCAGTGGGTCCGCGAATCGTACGCCTTAAGGAGACGAAAGGATCCAAGGATGACTGCCTTCTGCATTCTGACGGCTAAGATGTCCGCATGGCACACCGGAATTTCGCGCAGTGCAGAGAGCAGTATATTCCTCATTCGATAACCAGCTCACAACCTGCGAAGTTGTCCGAGCAACTCCTGATATTTGATCCGTTTTTCCTCCCCTTAAAGACGATGTTCACCTCGGCAGGTGCCAAAAACTCTA
Organism: Callosobruchus maculatus; assembly: GCA_951848785.1. NCBI lineage: Eukaryota > Metazoa > Arthropoda > Insecta > Coleoptera > Chrysomelidae > Callosobruchus > Callosobruchus maculatus. The sequence goes on along the minus strand of CATOUR010000164.1, from coordinate 3,676,422 downwards.
ACGGTCATCGTCTTCTGTTGTTGGTCGAGCTATGTCGGGCTTGTTTGCCTGTACAAGCTCGAGCGTGGGAAACGAGTAGTTCCAGTACATCCGGCATCTCTCGTTCTCCACAATGGACTCTAAATTCCCTGGAGCGCATGGCAGCATGAGTGTCTCATCGGTCATCGATACCGTATGAGTACCTTAAATGATAGTAGAGCACTCGTAGAGCCCCGTTGTGCCGATGGACGTAGGCCGTCCCAGTGTAGGTCTTACACGGCTGACAAGAGATGCATAAGCGTATCTGACGTCTGTCGGCCAGCTCTACAACGGGTATCGGGTACATCTGCACCCATAACCGTCTTACGGTATACCAAGGTGTTGAAGACACCGTCCTGGCAAGCCCTCAGTCTCCGACTTCAAACCACTAGACCTTAGGAAAGAAAAGGTCAACTGCTCAGACAAGACATGCTCTTCTAGATGTTTGTAGAGGATTCCATGCATTGGCTTATCTTTATGAAACCTTGAAAGGAAGTCGACTTCGACAGCTCCGTAATGGACTGCTGACACCTTCGCTTGAAGTAGAGTGTGACGCTGAGCTCCTCGGCTGCTCGTCTTACTGCGCTAAAAGGAAAGGCTACTTTACCCGCATTCTAGTGCTCTCGCACAAAGCGGATCTGGGGATCGGTGCTCCTCGTCACATAGCAGGCAGTGGCCAATACTACCCTGCTGTGCAGACGCTCCAAGGTGTCGCGGGAGGTATATTCGCGGGACAGAGGACTTAGGATGCAGACTTCTCTCCATATTCATCCTTTTGCGGGTCTTCGTGTCGATTTTTCGCAGTTCGTTCACTGTCCAGTGGGTAGCACCAAGGATATATAATAACAATGGGACTGCAAGCATGTTTGGGACAACGATTTTTTTCTCAGCGGATAGTTTTGATGACCAGATCTGCCGGAGTTAGTGCAAGACACGCATGACCTAATGTCACAGCTTAAATAATTATAACATTCAGATGCAAGCTGCCCAGGATTATTAAATACCATGTTAGTCTCGGATGTGCGCCTTCTTGTATCGTTATTGTGAATGCCTCTTAACAGCATGAAAATTTGTATTCGATTTTTGTAATTAGGTATTTTATATACCAGTCTACATTGCTCTAGTTTCAATATACTCCCTAGTTTGGTTACATTTAATTCCTGATTATAAACTATTTGTCGGTGTGAGATATTCATTAGTAGTTATATAAAATGTTAAAAATAAATGTTTTGTACAATTTTAATCTTTTTAAAAATTGTTTTCTACAGGTTCCCTAAATAGCAGAATAGCAGATATCGCATGATACTATATAAGTGTGATAAGAAAAAAGCAGTCTATATTTGATTTTAAGTCTTTACAGAAATGTAGTTTCTATATTTATAAATAAGAGGAGTCATGGGATTTACTTTGTTTACAATGATGTTCCTATAGAATAGAGCTTTAGGTTCTAAATATACAGTTTCGGATGGGATCACTCTATAAAATCACCTGTTCATAGTGGAAAAAATGAGGTCTTTTTATGGAGGAAGTACCGTCTTTGTCCACATGAGACCTACAGTGAAACATCAAGGGTATTACTCTGTATGATTCCTATGAAGACACTGTCCACGTATGTGCACTTCTAAAATTATCCCTAGCCTAGTTGTAAATAATATAATAGAGCTTACTGTGTGTAACCAGAGGATATCTTATTCTATCTTTCAGATAAGGTCAACAGCAGCGTGTCGACGCCGACCGAACCGCCCAAGAACCAATAGGTTATCAGACCAAGGCCACGAAAGCCTTGTACTGTTATACATGTTCTGCGTCTATCGTGGACAACGTCATATAAAACCGAAAGCCCACGGAAAGTTTGATAAAGAACTAACTCGAAAAAGGAAGGAAGGAGATATTATGAAGTGTGATGACGAAGAATTTGCAAGATACGCCATCACCACGTGTGCACGGAGCGTAACGCTGCCTTGTCGGTTCACGGTCGATGATTTGGTTATTTAAACTGCCATGCCGCTGCTGTTTGTGTCTCAAATCTGCATTTTTGGAATATTCACGCAAAGGCGCGGCTCACGTGACCCCAATGGAGACTGTTATAATATGCGTTTGATTAACATGTATAATAGTTATACAGTGTCCTAGAATATATTATTTCTGAAAACTATTTATATCGAATGTTACTAAATTGACGCGTAAAATTGGTGTGGTTCTTTGGCGAAGCTTTTAGAAAACTTAAATTTTGCAGATCCATTTAGCTAATGAAATCGTATTTTGAGACAGTTTTTGGTACTCCAAAAATCTTATCATAAATGGGCGAGAAACCAACCCTTACATTATTTTACCTATTTTAAGGTGTAAAAGAAATCCTATAAGAAAACCTTTTTTAGAAAGAGGGTTTCAATTTGCAGCTCTTTCGTATTTCAAAAAAATTTATATTTTAACCACCAAAAAATTAAATATCACGTAGAGCATTTTCATATGAATTCTCGCAGCTGCAGCGATTGTTATATTTGCTGCAAAATCAAGTACATTATCATCAAGGGTATACGTACTAGCATGCATTGTACACTTGCAAAGGTGTTGTTCACAGCAGGGCGTTAACTAGATTGGAAATTTCCTTTTCAGAAACGAAAAGTCCCACGTACTGGAACACTGTTGTATAACTTGCAAATCACTAATGATTACAAGCCTAGTAATTTCAACAGTCACCGGATAGGTCAAAACTAAATGATATCATTTTTTGTCATTACGAATACTCTTCTATCTTACAAAATACGGATTTCTGATACTTAAGTAAGGTTTTGTGTTTCGTAAGGCTCCCTTGAGTAATACTCAAGTAACGAAATGTCAACATGACATTTTGTTGCAGCAAGGCGATTTTGTAGGTTAATTTTGGAGTACGGCCGTACGGTGTTGTCAGCTTCTGTCATATCCGAAAAAATGTCCGGCACAAAACACGAAATACTGGTATGGGGGTTTCGGGGGTTATGGGTTATACCTTGCTGCTTGCCTTCCAATCTAGAGACCTAGTATAGGGGAGATATCAAAATATCCAAAGCCCTTGTTCAGGGGGGTTGCTCGAAGGATCATTGAAAGAAACAGACCACTGACAGTAAGTTCCCTTTATTATCGATGGGCTTCTTCTCCTTTCTTTATACAACATTATGTGTATACCTAGTGTTCAAAAAATCCAACAACTGGCACAAAACAAAAAGAGGTAACAGAAAACCACAAAATGCGTAGGTATAGGCATAACAAATTGACTTATATCTGAAAAATGACAACGTCGCCAAATGAATCCCGCCGTCACGTAGATGTTGTAACAGATACACAAGGAAAGCCACACTTGAGGGTCCCTTAAGTATCCCTTGGGGTTATTACTTAAGGGAACCTTAAGTATTACTCAAGAGACGTCTATGAATACGGACCTTAGAAGAATTTTATACAGGTCAATCTGCTTTTTTATGACTCGGATTCTTTTATTAATGTTTTGCAGCGTAACGATTTCTGGAAAGAACTTTATGCTGTCACTAGTTTGACTGCAGGTCTGAAAGTTAGGGAGTTTTATCAACTGTCTTGGAGAGCCTCGAGGGAGTTGAAAATTTCCTATTTTGTCAAGAAATAAAGAAGTTTTATTTGGTTCACTCTACAGACAAAGAATAATGATGCTGTAAGAAAGTACTTCTTTTTAGGAGTACTATGGAAAATGAAAGCCCCATTTTTTTTTACGTCTTGTACAATCTTAAAGTCACTAATCTGACTACAGGTCTGGATGTTGCATTCATCACTTGATAGAGGATAGACAAAAAAACTGATTTATAATGTCGTCTTCTTTTCATGACTAAAATTCTGTTAATGTCTTGCAACATAACGATTTCTTAGAAGAACTGTATGCAGATCAGTTGGCGCTGACGTAATTTTCATTACCGCTAAACTAAAAGTACAAAAAAACTAGTTATCTTCTCAAATGGATCGGAACCGGCGCCACTAATAACCGATGATCTCATGTCTGGATTTATATCAAAAACTTTGTTAAACAAGCTTTTATATTGTTAGATAAAATGTACACAAACAGATTTTACAAGAGCTCTAATTTTTCGACGAGTTTATAACAGTGGTAGCCTACAGTCTGGATTGCCCCGTTTATAGAGGCAATATACAATACATTACAAAGGTTTATTATAGCTTTATTCAGAATAAAGTGCACTATTTTCACTAAGTGAAATAACTTTAGGTACGTAAATTAACGACTGAATTTTTTTTTCTGCCATAAACGTCACTTTATAAGCCATGAGGCTTTTTATAGCCTATAATCAAAGTCAAACACCAAAAACATCTATTATATTATATCAATTTCCATGGACATAGATATCATACCTGAAGAGATCATTCAATAGAATTAAGAAAAAATGCACTTAAAATAAAAAGTTTAAAAAACCAGCTGCAGCTTCAACTTCTGTGGTCTTCTAGCTTTTAATTATCGCACAGAACATAAAACTTGGATTATTAAAAAAATGGCAACGGCTGTTTTTTCGCTGCCATAGTTACACCGATCACTTTGATCCATGCGACTCTAAAAGCGATGTAGATAATGCATTGAGTTATCAAAAATGAAAAAAATTCCATTCGTACATAATTTGCTTTTATATAAGGCACTACAGTGTTTCCTAAGCAAATAAGGCTTCGTGCCATAAAAGTCTCTTTGCGCATTTAATACATAAATAACTTATATTATTTATGTCTTAAAATTTTATACCAATTTTGTACCAACTCTAATTTAACCCCTATCTTCAAAACCAGAAGTTCCGCCTCTGCTTTATATAAATCCTTAGTAGGAAATATGATTATATGAAGTTTAAAGGTGATAAAAAATTACTTATTTATGTGTATGTTTGTGCTTCTAAAAATAAACAGATAACTATTAATTACAATCCCATGCACAGATTTGGAATCGTTGCTATTTTCCAAGATTATTAATAAATTATCTACATATATCAGCAGTCCTATTTTCAACACCGATTATGCAACCATTTTGCTGTATTAAGATTAGTTTACTCGTTTTTTTTTTATTAGGTATAACAAACAAAAAATGAAGTCAAGTTGATTGACTCAATACTTCCCACACATTACGGTGACACCAGTTTATTATTTTCCCATAGCATGAAGTGTGAGATCCCTTGCAACCAAATCATCGCCGACCCTCCCCCCCCTCCAAAAAAAACTGTGTTGTGCCGCATCCCCATATCTTTAGTTTTTTGATTATTGCAGCGCCACCACTGACACGATTTCTAAAAACCCTAGGTGTTTTCCATTCTCGCAAAAGTAGTAGGTAACACTGTGTCGAAATTTCATTAAAATTCGGTCACCGGATGTATGTACATTAGAAAATTCTAAGTAGCTTGGTTTCTGTAATAGGCAAGGGACGGTTAGGAAGGACCTGAAAAAAGTGCATTATGCCGCTAGGTCCTTCTTTCATAGGCAATGGGCAGTCTATTAAACATACAACACATTTTCACTTTGACAAACCCCCACGGTAGAAAATGATCAGGAACCCCTAAAACATCTAAAGCTGAACTGAGCTGTTTTCGTGTTTTTAGTTTTTTGATTATTGCTACGCTGCCACTGATCCGATTTCTAACAACCATCCACGTTTTCCATCCTCACCACGGTAATAATCCTGTATCAAAATTTCATTAGAATCAATTTAATAATTTCCACGTTACAAAATACCGAACGATCTAATGCAATAAATACTCGTATATAGACCGAAAATTCTAAGTCCCTTAGTTTCGACAAAAAGGTGATTTACGAGGCTAGGTCTTCCTTCACAGGTGATCAGTGGACAGACTATTATGAATACAACAAATTTTTCAGTTTTTCAACCCCCCAACCAACCCAATTTCACCCACACCCAAAAAAAAACGTAGAAGATGATCAGGAGCCTCTAAAAACGCTTGAAAACGAAGTTTGAGCTGTTTTATATTTTTAGGTTTTTTATTATTTCTGCGCCGCCACTGGCACGCCAACCATACGCATTTGCCATCCTCGACACGGTATAGTAATACTGTGTCAAAATTTCATTAAAATCAATTCAACAGTTGCCTCGTTACACAATACAGAACGATCTAAACCAATACTTATGTTTACACCAGACCCCAAATTTCATACCACACAAAAAAAGTAGAAAATGATCAGGAACACCTAAAACGCCTAAAACCGAAGTTTGAGGAATATTTGAAATGTTTTGTTTTTTGCTATTACTCCGCCGCCCAAATTTCATCACAATCCATGCAGTGGTTACTGAAATTACGAGGCTAGAAAAACGCGTACAGACCGACAGACAGACCGACAGACAGACAGACAGACCGACAGACAGACAGACCGACAGACAGACAGACCGACAGACAGACCGACAGACAGACCGATAGACAGACCGACAGACAGACCGACAGACAGACCGACAGACAGACCGACAGACAGACCGACAGACAGACCGACAGACAGACCGACAGACAGACCGACAGACAGACCGACAGACAGACCGACAGACAGACCGACAGACAGACCGACAGACAGACCGACAGACAGACCGACAGACAGACCGACAGACAGACCGACAGACAGACCGACAGACAGACCGACAGACAGACCGACAGACAGACCGACAGACAGACCGACAGACAGACCGACAGACAGACCGACAGACAGACCGACAGACAGACAGACCGACAGACAGACCGCGGTGTGGGAAGTAAAAGGGCCAATCTGTTACCTTTGGGTTGTGACTACTTTTTATTGCAAAAGGCATGACTGTATAAAGTATCCTCGAAAGTTTCCAATAATATACTCTCGTGAAATTACGAATGCCTAATTATTGTATTGTGTGCTTCGAAACACTTCCTATCACTTTCACATTAAAAGTAAATAATGCTTGTACAACTACTAATGCTGAATATTCATTTTCTAACCATCCATTCGAATAATTCGGAGATAAATTTCTAATTACGGCGATAGTACGTCAGTGTGGATAAGAAAAATGCCTCATTGAACTCACGTTCGGCTTCATTTGTAAAAGATGGTCCAGTAAAATTAGAATTGTAAAAATGTTTAATAGATCATTCAGAAAATTCCAAGTCCCCTGGTTTCTGTAATAGGCAAGATAATGTTCGGATGGTGTATTATGCCGCTAGGTCTCCTCAATGGACAACATATTATGAATACAACAAATTTTCAGTTTTACAACTTCTTGCCATCCCTTCTTCTTCTTATCCAGGAACCATCTCCATTATGAAGGTTGGAGGCGATTTCTGCATACTTGTTTTGATCCTGAGTGGTACGAATTAAAGACAATGTGTTCATACCAGTCCAATGGCGTATGTTATAACCATGAATGTTGTCTGCGACCAGGATCACATTTTCCTTCGAGTTTTCCGTCTATTATTTCAGTACATCATGCTTATTGTTACGGTATATGTGGCACAGATAAGCCCCCCCCTCCCCCCAACCACCTCAATTTCACTCCCACCAACAAAAAAGTAGTAAATAATGAGGCACCCCTACAACGCCTAAAAACGAAGTTTGTGGAATATTGAAATTTTTTGTTTTCTGCTAATTACTCCGCCGCCTAAGCACCTATTTTCAGAATAATTATAGCAGCACTACCTACTACGACCTCACAGCATATCGCTGCCCCAATTTCATCACAATATGTGCTGCAGGTACTGAGATTACGAGGCTATATAGAAAAATGCCAACAGACAGACAGATTGACGGATAGACCGACGGAAATGAGTGACGTGGATTTTCGTTATGCAGATATCATAAAATGCCCAAAAAAGCGTATTATCTCAAAAACAAAATTTTTCGCGATCACAATACTTCCCTCGTCTATCGGTGTGCGAAGGAAAACGAATGTGCGTTTAAAAAATTTAAATCGATCTGTCTCCTTCTTATTCCAACTCACGCCCGTATATTGTGTTTTACTGATACGTGGAATGATTGCTAACTCATGCTTCATTACTAGGGCGTGTTTAGCATTCGATTGTTTTTCGCATTCCAGCAGATTGATTTTCATTTGTTTTACTCAATCCAAATCGAAAATTTGACGCACGTCCTGCAAAGATACAAACAGCCCGGCGTAACACTAAAGAATCGATGGTGCATAATAAGTGAAAAACATACAGGGGGTTTAAATAAAACCTGACCATAGTCCAACTGAACATGCAACGAAGATAAGGTGTACGTCTTCATGTACACCACTTGCAAAAAATTAACGCACATATCCTTTGATATGAGCAGAGCAGAGCAGAGTTTCTACACTTTATTACTAGTTGATAGGTAGTGCCTTTATTTTGCAAAAAAGTAGTATGGTGGATTTTTTTTCAAACGATGAGTGGGAGAAACATTGAAGCTGTGCCTTTTACGCAAATTTTGACACACCATGCGTTTCAATCAAGTAACAGTAGGTATAGAAAAACATTAAGGCCAATCCACATATACGGTACTGTGCACCGACTGTGTCATGACCACGCATCGGCTGTGCTGTATTGTCTATTGTGTAACACAGTCGAAGTACAGTCTGCGCCTAGATCTATATGTCTGAATTAAAAACAGTAATTCAATAAATTCCAATGAAAAATTTGGATGACCCATTCAGTTCAAATCAACACAGTCGGTGCACAGTACCGTATGTGTGGATTGGCCTTTACAGTACCTACTTATGTAAGATGCTTTTTAACGAGTTTCTAGGTTTTTATCCTCTAATATATTTTTTTAATAATATCTTACATACTTATAACAATGTATGAAACAACACTTCACGGTAGTAATACTGTATCAAATTTCATTAAAATCAATTCAATAACTTCACCGTTGCACATACAGAACGATCTAAGTATGAATACATTAGAAAAAACCCTTGGCTTCTGAAACAGGCAAGGTAATTTTCGGATGGATCTAAAACTATGCCGCTAAGTCTTTCTTTCACAGGTCAATGGACAGCCTGTTATGATGAATACAACACATTTTTCAGTTTTGCGATCCACCACTCCCCAAGCACCCCAATTTCACCCCTACCTAAAAAAAGTAAAAAATGATCAGAGATCCTTAAAACACCTAAAAACGAATTTTAATATTTGATTTTTAGTTTTTGGCTAATTACTCCGCCTCCCACGCACCGACTTTCCAAATTATAGCAGCACTATCTACTACGATGCCACAGCATATCGCTACCCAAACTTCATCACAATCCATGCAGCGCCGGTTACTGAGATTACGAGGCTAGAAAAATTCCAACAGACAGACAGACAGACCGACAGAGAGACAGACCGACAGAAATGAGTGACGTGGATTTTCTTTACGTAGACATCATAAAACGCCCAAAACGCATATTATCTTAAAATCGGAAATCTTCGTAATCACAATACTCCCCTCACCTATCAGTGTGGGAAGTAAAAAGGAAAAACTATCAACGGCGAGTATTATGCGAACTCATTGCAAAAAGAACTCGAGCAAAAACGGCCGAATTTGACTAAGAAGAAGGTGTTGTTCGATGAAGATATTACACCAGCTCGCAAATCTGTTATTATAATGGCCAAAATTAACGAATTAATGTTTGAATTAAATAAATAAATGGATAATACTTTATTGACCAACAATTGATGGACAATGCAATACATAAGCTAAAAATAATGTAAACACAGAGAAAAAAATAGAAAATCGTGCATTTCAAGCACAAGAGGAATACATTGAAAGTCTACATATCTGAACGTAAACTGTGAGTTAGGCAGAAATGCTCACCTGAGTTACATATTATATAAATTATAATGGTGCTGTAGTGTATGCCACAAAAGAGAAGAATCAACAAAGAAAAGGCATCTACTGGATGGCTACCCTATGCACCACATTTAGCCCTCTCGGATTTTTTTTCTTCCCAAACTGGAAAAAATTGTTGGGTTGTCCATTTTTCAACGACGAAGCGATGTCGGCAGTTAATGACTGAAGGGAGATATGTTGAAAAATACATTTTTTCCAAATTTTTTTGTGTTTTCTGGGTCTGGAAATTGGGAATACCCTCGTATATACGTCTGAAGTGGCACGAAACTGGTGTTTTCACATAAAACTGGTTGAGCTCTGATCCAGATCATCGTAAAATCTAACGCACCGTGAACAATATAGGTCATGGCGACTAGACTGATACAATCAATAAAAACAATTTAATACCCACATATTGAATAGCTGAATAGGTAGAATTGATGAAATGTACATAGACATGGAAGGTTACGAGATAAAACGAGAATAAAATTGCCATTTCTGTCTGGACTCACAATTGCTTACGTTGACACATTATAAAAATGCCAATTCCATATCAGTTTTATGTATTTTATGGTTATGTCGGCTCTGTCAATAACTCACGATATGATCGATTGCTATATTTACTCCAAAAATGGTCATATCGCGTTACTTGGAAGTTGTAAAAGTTTTAATGCGCGACCTATTTCTGTTTCTTCTGAAATGTTACTTATACATAATTGTATGACCTATACTACTCATACTCGTTATTTAATGTGCTAATACTTTTATTTCTCTTTAGTTCTTGTTATATAGTAGAAGGGCTATTTCGTATAGATCGTATCTTATGCCTTTCCTAATTAATAGAAGGTCACAGAAAAATCTGAAATAGAGTCCACACCATAGTTTTCATTGTTGGCTCAACATCACCAAAAGTACTTGGAGATATTTACTTATTTTTATTTATTTATTAAACAGCAACTCCACTTTTACAGTTTGAGACATGGCGATGTTATCACAGTATAGTGGCACTGAACTAACAGTATATATCAAATAATACTTAAACTGAACCACAACTAGACTTTCAGTCAAATTTGACATATAAGTCAGACACTTAAATTTATGACCACTGAAAATAGATCCACTGATTTATGACATGATACTTTCAAAGGGTCAAAGTTAATAAGATTCTGCACATCCGTGTGAAAGGTTGTACATAGCGTAATTAGTAGGATATGTCGCTGTATCTGCATAAAAAACTGGAGTCTCGTTGGTTGACTCAGTACTTCCCACAAGCAACGGTGATATCGTCTTTTTTATTTTCCTATTGCATGAAGCTATAGTCTGAAGTCTGAGATCCTCTTGCAACCAATTCATCGTCCGCCTGCCCGCAAAAACATCCAATACAAAAACACTCGTAAATAATGTCTTGCATCTCTCTCCGTAGAAACTAGGATGACACGGTTTTTATTTTGCAATACTCGTATGTACACACAGAAAATTCCATTGGTCTTTATAATAGGCGCAAGGCAATATTCGGATGGACCTAAGAAACCATATTATCTGCTGGTTCTTTATTTCACAGATCAATCGACGGCCTATTATAAATACAATAAATTTTTTGGTTTTACAACCTCCCACCCCCAACCACTCCAGTTTCACCTCCACCCAAAAAAGTAGAAAATGATATATGAAGTTTTTTGTTTTTTGCACTTACTCCGCCGCCCATGCACCGATTTTCAAAGTTATAGCAGCATTACCTACTACGATCCCACAGCATCGCGCTTCCACCAGATACATAGACACACCGACAGACAAACCGACGTGGATTTTTGTAGACATCATAAAACGTCCGAAAAGAGTATTATCTCAAAATCGAAAATTTTCGTGATGACAATAATACTCCGCTCACCTATCGGTGTGGAAAGTAGAACAGGAAGTTATTGCAAGTAGTAGAGGTAGCGAAGTATGCAGAACCCAAAAGTTCCTCACACACAACACACAATTTAAATAAAAATACACAAAGACTGTGCTCTCCTAGACTCCAATATATACAATTGAATTGATATTAAGCCGCCGTTCTATACATAATGAACGTATGCTGATGCAAAATAATAGTTATTTATATATCAAGGGCGTAAAACAAGAGTTTATGGACCGCAACATGTGAATATTATTAACATGTAAGGTCCATAAACGCAGTTTACGTCTGAAATAGATACAAAATTTTATGCACGATCGGTTTTGAAATCCTTTTGTTAATAAATAAATGTTTTTCTCTCTCACTTTCTGTGACTAGCTTATAGTAAATATAGTTCCTTGAATGTATAACTTCGTTGGCATATATTATTGTTCTATACGTTCGTACGTCAGAATATTTTCGATTTTTTTCGATATCATGGAAAGCAGTGACGAAGGAATGGTTTCTGGAACACCACTGGAGATTTTTAAGACAGCGGAAAATGCAAAATTAAGTTTACTGCCCGCAAAAGCGAAGAAAATGTACAAGGTCGCGGGTCGAAAAGAAGACCGCGGGCGCTAAAGTGGCACTTTACGCCCGCTAAATATATCGATAATGTGCACTTTACCGCCCGGTCGTGCATAAAAAATTATAACGATGAAAAATGACAATACAATATACACTCACAGCAAGATCGTTGCAACACCTCACCGTGATACTTTTCTTGCATTCTTTCTTGAGGCACATGCTCACATACCGACCCGAAATGCGACCTATCGACGCGCACTCCACGAGGACAACCATTATACTGGAAATACATCGTCCTAAAACGCTCTATGGGCTGGCGCTTATCGTGGATACATTATTTTTTGTTGGCCGATTCACTTGCGTCAGCCGAAAGGAAAACAAGGTGTTTAGTTTACGTCCTTTCGGGAAAAACGTTTACTCCTTGTTTATCGTGATTTGATCGCTTTCGTACCTGGTTATCGATAGAGTTTATTTGCAGATGTTTTCCCTGGAAGTGTTTTTGGAGCACTCCCGAGATTGGTTCTGCAAATCTGCATAATATAATTTTAGACACTACTGGAGATTACCGTCCCACATTCAATATACCACTCTTTACAATACTCCCCTCACCGTTAGGTGAGGGGAGTATTGTGATCGCGAAAATTTTCGATTTTGAGATAACACACTTTTTGGCGTTTTATGATGTCTACATAACGAAAATCCACGTCACTCATTTCCGTCCCTCTGTCTGTCTGTCGGTCGGTCTGCTAGCCTCGTAATCCCAGTAACCGCTGGATGTATTGTGACGAAATTGGGGTAGCGATATGCTGCTGTGGGGTCGTAGTAGGTATTGCTTCTACAATTTTGGAAATCGGGACATGAGCGACGGAGTAATTAGCAAAAAAACAATAAAAATTCAGATACTCCTCAATCTTCGTTTTTAGGCGTTTTAGGGGTTCCTCATCATTTTCTACTTTTCTCTTGGTGGGGGTGAAATTTGGGGTGGTTGGGGGGTGGCGGTTCTAAAACTGAAAAATTTGTTGTAATCATAATATAGGATGTCCATGACCTGCGAAAGAAAGACCTAGGATCATAATACACTTTGTTCGGTCCATCCGAACATTGTCTTACCTATTACAGAAACCAAGGGGCTTTTTCTGATGTTTACATGCGAGTATTGCTTTACACCGTTCTGTGTGGTGTAACGTGGAAACTATTAAATTGATTTTAATGAAATGTTTACACAGTACTGCTATCATGGCGAGGATGAAAAAGGTTTATGATTTTTAGAAATCGTGTCAGTGACGGCTCAGCAGTAATGAAAAGCTAAAAATATAAAAACAGCTCAAACTTCGTTTTTAGGCATTTTATGAGTTCCGGATCGTTTTCTACTTTTTTTGGGTGGTGGTGAAATTGAGGTGGATGAGGGGTGGGGGGGTTGTAAAAATTTGTTATATTCATAATAGGCTATCCATTGACCTGTGAAAGAAAGATATAGCGGCATAACACACTTTTTTTTGGCCGTGCGGGCGATGATTTCGTTGCCAGGGGATCTCAGACTTCATGCTATGGAAAAATAATAAACTGGTATCACCGTAATGGGTGGGAAGTACTGAGTCAATAAACTTGACTTCATTTTTTGGTAAGGTGTTTGAAATTTTCAGAAATACAATATCTTATACTCGCTCCAGTTTAATTTCTGTGAGCGCCATTATACAACCCAGTTGGTTGCCAAGCTTGTGAGGTACATAGTTGAGGGCCTTGAATAAGGGGATCATGTCGGTCTTACTTTATGTGAAGATCAGTAAGGCCTTCGACTCTGTTCCCCATAAGTTGTTACTTGACAAGCTGTCACGTTATGGAATACGAGAGCTCCCTCTGTCTTTGCTTAGTTCCTACCGAACTTCCAGAACTCAAAGTGTTGATATGTCTGAAATGAGTAGTGTGGAGAGTGGAGTGCCTCAAGGATCTGATTTAAGGCCTTTGATCTTTACAGTATATGTTACTGACCTATTTGGCCACTTGCTGCCGAGTATGTGTATGTATTATGATGTTGACACTACACTGGGCTGCAGGGCCAAGAAACTTGATGAGTTAAAAAACTGAGATGAGTTCAGCTGTCAGTAGGACGGTGATATGATTTAGCCTAAACTATTTGAGACTTAACAAAGATAGTGTCAGTATCCTGGGCATATACATAGATAATGCTTTGAAATGGAATGCTGATACCGCCTCTCTGGGAAGTAGACTTTCTTTTGCAGTATTTGTAGTTAGAAAGCTAAAAACCTTAGTCAGCTCACCTTCATTTTTCTGTATATCACTTTTCTCCGTTCTACGCTCACTTATCTTGCTCAGCTGGTCAGGTAGCTCCAAAGTTCCGCGTCGTCAGTAGGTTGATATTACACGAAGCCAGCTCGACAGCAATATATCGTTTTCCTTATTTTATTCTCGACTACATAACTGTATATAATAATTTGAAAGAAAAAAATTAATAATAGAAGGTAAACATTTACTGGGTTTACGTCTTTCTGGAAAAAACGTTTCCTCTCTGTTTATCGAGAGTCAATTTGCTAAATAGATACCAATCAACAGACTTTATTTACAGATTTTTTCACCGGAAGTGTGCAATTGAGAAAGATTCCTGATACCAATGAGTTTTCAAGAATATTAGCTTTTTGCAACAAAGTTGCAATAACAGTTTCATACGAGCAACAGATTAGTGAATCAAATTTTCATACAAAAGAATGAAGTCAAGTTGATTGACTCGGTACTTCCCACACATTACGCTGATACCAGTTTATTATTTTCCCATAGCATGAAGCTTTAGTCTAAGATTTACCCTTGCAGCCAAATAATCGCCAGCCCCCCCTCCTAAAATTGTCTTATGCCGCTAGGTCTTTCCTCCACAGGTCAATGGACAGCCTATTATCGATACTACAAACTTCTCAGTTTTACAACCCCCACCCCCCCAACCACCTCACTTTCACCCCCACCCAAAAAACTGGTAGGAAATGATCAGGAACCCCTAAAACATCTAAAAACCGAATTTGAGTTGCTTTCATACTTGTCGCATTCTTTGATTATTGCTACGCTGCCACTGACAAGATTTTTAACAAACATATGCGTTTTCCATTCTCACCACGGTAACAATATACTGTGTCAAAATTTCATTAGAATCAATTTAATAGTGTCCACGTTACAAAATACAAAACGATTTAGACCAATAAATTCTCGTATAGTATACAGAAAATTCTAAGTCCCTTAGTTTCTGTAATAGGCTAGGATGCACCTAAAAAGGTGATTTGTGTCGCTAGACCTTTCTTCACAGGTTAGTGGACAGCCTATTATGAGTACAAGAATTTTTTTAATTTTTCAACCCCCAACCCCCCAACCACCCCAATTTCACCCCCACCCAAAAAAAACGCAGAAAATGATCAGGGACCTCTAAAACGCTTAAAAACGAAGTTTGAGCTGTTTTTATATTTTTAGTTTTTTTATTATTTCTTCGCCGCCACTGGCACGATTTATCAAAACTATACGCGTTTTCCATCTTCGCCATGGTAGTAATGCCGTTTCAAAATTGCACTAAAATCAATTCAACAGTTTCCTCGTTACAACGATCTGACGCAATACTCTCGTATGTTTACATCAAAAAAAATTCCTTTGCTTTCTGTAATAGGCAAAGGCAATGTTCGGATGGACCTAAAAAAGTTATTTATGTCGCCAGGTCTTCCTTCACAGGTCAGTGGACAGTCTATTATGAAAGCAACAAAATTTTCAATTTTACAACCCCCCACCCCCCAACCACCCCAATTTCACCCCCACCCAAAAAAAAGTAGAAAATGATCAGGGACCCCTAAAACGCCTAAAAACGAAGTTTCAGCAATATTTAATTTTTTTTTGTTTTTTGCTAATTACTCCGCCGCCTATGCACCGATTTTCAAAATTATAGGAACATTACCTATTACGACCCCACAGCATACCGCTGCCCAAATTTCATCACAATCCATGCAGCGGTTACTGAGATTACGAGGGTAGAAAAACGCGACAGACAGACAGACAGACAGACCGACAGACAGACCGACGGAAATGAGTGACGTGGATTTTCGTTATGTACACATCATAAAACGCCCAAAAAACGTATTATCTCAAAATCGAAAATTTTCGCGATCACAATACTCCCCTCACCTATCGGTGTGGGAAGTAAAAAGTCTATTAGTTAATATAAATAGATAAATAGATCAGTGCAATTTTAGAATCCATGGCAAGCTATGTTTTTTAAACAACGTCTTATTTCTGAGCGGCCTGAAGAATGACAAAATTGAAAGACTATATTGACCTATAAAAACGAAACATTTCAGAAAGAGAAGAAGAGACTATCTTTCGTGACTTGTTTCCAGAATTGAAAATCTTTGATCGTTTGACTTCATACAGTTTAAGGGTTGAACTGTAGAGGCTCAGTCATATCATGCTATTTGGAACATGGAGGAAAATTTACCTGTAAGAACAAAAAAATTAAACCTTATGACATTTTGTTCATCTATTTTATCTTGCCAAATTTATTTTCAATGACTGAAGTGCGATGGAATGTTATAATCAACATAATTCAACACCTGGAAGACATGAATCATGCTTCCGAATAATTAATCAATTCCATTTCAATGAAAATTACGCTTCAGTCTTGCTGACACATAGTCCAGAGGAAAACACGTTGTTGAGCTCACATTCAACAGGAAAAATATTTACATGCGTTGTAAAAAATCGTTTAAGATTCTGCTGAATACGGATATAAACATCAGCAGCACCCACTAAAGAGGTTTTTCTTAATGGTGTTTAAAAAACTGATTCAAAATATTACTTCCCCAGTCACACTTAGTTGGTCAGCATGAGAGTTATGTCAAAAGTACGAGATTCGTAAACCGCATAAAAGATTTGGCAATTATTGCTTGATGTAAGGAAATAGAATGTAGGTCTGCAGAAAAAATAGCATCAAGTAGATAGACTTTTTGCCTTCCCTAAGGCTATGAATAAATAAGTGATTTTCTGAAAATACAGGGTGTTTCCTTAGTGGGGACTGTTCTTCATAGAGCGTATAATACTCGCCAAAAGGACTGATTCATCTCAGTAACATGTAACCGAAATGTTTAGGGGTATCAAGATATTGACTGATATAAAATTCTCATTACTAGTTCCGTCCCTGTCCGATTAAGTCAAAACAGAGACAAAAAACGAAAAAAACCGAGTTTACTAAGGAGCGCAGATGAAGGTAGCAGCGCGAATTTGACGTCTCTTGAGTTGTCGACGTGATGCATCTGACTTTAAAAACAAAAAAATGGTGCAACCGCTATAACTATAAGGAAATGGTGGATATCAGTTATAATATGATATCAAACTTATATTCACATCATAGTGGACACACTGCGGACAAATTGAACAAGAAATACTTAGCTTTAAGCCTCGCGGCGCGAACTTCGAACCATATCTATGAGACTCATGTGGCAGGACCGCACTTAAAACTTCGCAGCTTACGAATAGTAAATATTTTCTTAACATTTTTTATCCTTCTGCTGCTGATTCACCGTACATAAGCTTTGTCATTTGAAAGGTTTTTTCAGAAAAGGGAAAGGGAAGATCCAACTTTGACAACTTTTGACTCCTGCAAAAACTGCCCCCAGGTCATGCGAATTCCAAAGGCAGAAAAACGAGGTTTAAAGACAGTGTGTTAGTTCGACATTCAGCATCATCCCCCCTATAAATTCTCCTACGGATAGCATACCTATCCGATAAATTTAGTAGAAATTCGACGACGCCTGAGACACTGAGTTTCGGAAGTTTTTTGGAAATTTTCAAACTGCTCCTGAGGATGTCATCCACTTGTGCTGGCGACGGCGGAGTGTATCGACTCCGACCGAATACCCCGCGTACAACAAGTTCAAGAACATGTTTCGCCTATGCAATTCGAACTGAGCTACAAACCTGAGTGCATTTTGAAACATGAACCATTTATTCCAAAAAGCTGCATTACCTGAAACAAAGAAAAAAAACGCGTTTAGAAGACAGTTTGACATGAATTAAAATAAAACTAAAAACTGGCTTAAGAGTAAACATCGATTATAAAACTCGTTCTTTTTCTGAAAGTGTCTTGGTGTGAGTGTGGAAGAAAATTTACGGGTTAGGGAACACCTAAACTACAAGTGCGAAAAAATTGTTACTTTTTTTTGGTATTGTCTATTTTCAACTACTACAACATATAACCACTATACACGGTCAATAAATTGATTGAATTTGTGACCCTGAAGAAATTCGTGAAGAAATTGAAAAATTAGTTCATGTTCTAATTAACTGGATTTTTTGGGGAATTCTAGGAGTATTTGGGTCTGCCGACAATACCAACTTCGCAATATGTCTTGATTTGCGTATATTATACTAGTTAGCATTATTATAAATTCCCTACATGGTATGTTGGTGGATCGTGTAAAAAGTAGTTTATAGTTTACTGTCCTTGTTTACGTGTAGTCAGATGTTGCACAAAATAACTGCGTTCGTTTTATTTTCACATTCAGGATAAGGTGGACCATTTATTAGATCGTTATCCTTAGCGCCCATAAAAAATTTATTTATTAGGGACTCAACTGATTAATAAAAAACGGCAATGCCCCTTGTAAATGCATAAACTGTCTTAAATATGACCAAAATTTCTAATCGTCTATAAATCTGAATCCTCACGAAACCTTTTTTACTCCCTAGTACCGTTATACTATTGCATTATACTATTTCATCTGATGCTTTGTAAACATGTCTTCATCGTCTTCTCGAATTTTACAATTCCGTAATTAATTGTCTAGCTGTTGCGCAAGCGGCTCATGCATAAATCAAAAAACGGTATCTAAAAATTCTCGTAAACTTTTCGGGTGAAAGTATCGCTATAAAATAAAATGTCACAGAAACGCTTGCATAAGCAATCAAATTTCAATAATCTACCAAAAAGATAGCCACATAACGAGTACTCTTAAGGTCTCTAGTAGGCTTAGAAGATACTAAGCTAAAGCTCCTATAGGATTTGATGCTGTTTTCGAAACAAAAATGAAGGATAACTCCGTCAGGGCCTACGTGACCTGAGACATGCATTGGATTCCTGAAAGTTCGATGGAAACAAGTTTGTTTCTGATTGTTAATGATAGCGCTGCATTGCCAGACAAATGAGTTAAAATTTTACTACGATAATTTTGGTAAACATAGATATAGGCAGCACTTGAAGTTTGCGATGGGCACCTAAATTTAGATGCGCGTACATGTTTTTAGTTTTAAGAATTACATCACAATATATATCAGAATATTTCATAATAAACTGATATGAATGTATTGCCTACAAGAAACAGAAATACAGTGATCCCTTCGCATACCTCTGCTATTAATACATATGGTTTCTCATATAGTGCTAGCAAAATGTATAACGTATTGCCTCTGGAATACCTACACTACTCCACTTTCAATTTTAAAAAGAAAATCATCTGCATTCTTACCATAAGGCTTATTTCGTTTTATTCCCATTGTGTCTGTACCTATCTTAGGGAACTACCTTAAATTGATATATAACATTATGATGTCGTCTATAGTAATAATTAGATTTAATTTGTTTATTATAATTTGCTATGTATCCTTTTTTTGTACCAAAGAAATTAATACTGTGTTTAAAGGTTAAGTCAAAAGTCACCTTTAGGGTGACCCTCCATGTCTTCCTTTTGTCATTTATATTAAGCATTTTGTAATTACCAGCTTTTTATGATAATAGATGAGACAATAAATATGCAATGTGCCAAGTAGATCCTTGATCTATTATTGTTATGAATTTGAAAGGTCCGTACAATACTGCACGTCTTCAGGATTTTTGGTATATTTTGTGTAAGTTTTCATCCAAGTCCAATTGTAGCAGGTGAGGTGTAAATGTGTTCGGTGTAACGGTGTAACCCACATAATGAGGGGAATAATAAAACTGTTCCTAGAGTTGCTTTATTTTTATAGCAAGGTCTGTGTATCTAGAAATCTGGCCAGCGTAAATATTTTGGATATTCTTATCATTGGAAATATACAGAGCGTTACCTTTACTGCTATACAACCTTAATGCGTCCCTGTACATGAAATGCTGAATATGGCAACAAGGCTTAGAGAGAAAGACAACATATTCCATTGCCCGGTGGATGGCACCACTATTGGCATTTCAAGAGCTCTCTAGTGGCTCTATAGTGAACTGTTTCTGACAGATTATTTCCTAACCTAACTCTTTATAAATTTTATATCCTTTTGACCTTTTCCTTTGTTTACAATGCTTACCATCAATTATTTAATTATTTTAGTTTTTCGGTTAATTATTTTAGGCTTTACACCTTATTATTTACTGCTACATATTGTATTTTTCAATACAGAAACTACCAACGACTCTGATCATCCTGAACATGGCGTCTAATAACGATTATTGTTGTGTACCACAGTGTAATTCTTGGGCCAAGAAATTGCCACAAATTGCTTGTGCTTGGTCTGGTAGGAAAAGCATTGTCCAGGATAAATATATGGCTAATCTGGTACTTGAAATGCCTTGTGTCAAAGCAGCAGTTCCTAGACGTGATGTATTCTTAAATCCAAATGACCAAATGCGCAGAAATCTATATTTGAATACTTTGTTAAAAATTTACCAAACCTTCCTATTGCGACACAGGTGAGTATACGTGCTGGTAGTCAGCCTCATTTTAAGTAGGCAAGTAGTTATCGATAGAAAAGCATTAAAACATTAAACATTAAAATAGTTCATACAACTTTCAAATGTCTATTTACCATTTTACATTTAAGATATATATTTTAGGAAAGGACGTATCAAGAATCCATCTGAATTAGACACTAATACAACAACTATGCCTACGGAAAACATCGAATATGAATATGGACATGATGTACGAAAAATCTGCAAGAGAAGCTCTTGTATCAAAGACAGATATTATAGTAGACTGTGGTATGATAGAATCTGGAAATAAATGGCTAGGCTTTTCACCAGATGGTGTGGTGTTAAATTTGAATAGGGAACCAATAGCTTTATTGGAAATTAAATGTGCTTGTATTGAGGTAACTATCTTCATTATTATACTATAAGCGATTCCATCAAGCGAGTAATCTGTGTTCACAGGTAATGACTGGTTACAACAAATGTCATCCAAGCGAGTGAAACTATTCCTGGTTATAACTTGATGGCATCATGAACTAGCCCTTTGTATGTCATCACTTAGACATTTTCGTAACCAGTATTTACAATGGTTAGAAGCTTTTTGAAAACATCATAATTGTTATATTATTGTGTACTTTACTATTTCTATTTACTTTGTTTAAGTTGTGCTGATGTGTTTATGTTGTTTGTCGTTTATAGGTTTTTAATTGGATGTAAATTTAATAAATAGGGAAGAAGGAAGGTCTAGACATTTTCTTAGAGCAGTTTCAAATATATCAAATTACATTGCTAAAGCGTCAATTGTAATTTTAAACTGTTGTCCGATGTTATATTCAAAGAAAAAATTCAAATGCAAAATACAGATCAGCTGACTGAAGACAAATGACAATCTGAACCCATACTTCGCTTCTTACATCCAAGCCTTTACGGAAACTTATTATTTAGGATGTAGAGTGCAGCCATTTAAATAACATTTGTTTACAAAGTGGAAATGTTCTAAAAAAGCCTACAAGAGTTCACAAACTTATGGTTTTTTCTACAAGCTGTGTTGTATCATCCTCTCTAGCAACTTGTGGCTCCGTAAACAAATGTTACACTATTGGGATTATACTTCATTTACCATCTCTCTAAGCAGCTCATGGTTAAGTGTGAGCGTGCACTATGAGTGTGAGAAGCTTAAGTTTGCCATGGATTTGCTGTCATCTCCATCAGATGTATATCTGTTTCTTAATAAAGGCATTTATTATTATTATGTTCAAATCACAAACCACATTTTTAAATACACATAAAATTATAACATTGTATTTTAGGTATCACAAAGGCAATTGATGATTGCTTTCAAGAGTGAAATTTTATTTTAAATGAAAATGGAAGGTACACTTTGAAGAAGAAGCACAAGTATTATGGACAAGTGCAGCTAGGCATGGCCGTACTAAATTTAAGTAAATGTTATGTGTGTTTATATGCAAGCTATGATGGTAGGTGTGAAATTATAACTGTTTACTTTGACTATGATTTTACAAAAACAATGTTAATGAAAATCAAAAGAAACTATTTTTCTGAAATGTTATATATAATATGTGACCAAAAAATAAATGGCTAATTTCTTAGTCTACAATAGCATTGTTTCATTTTCAAACCAGAAATTATAAATGTGTATAAGAATAATACTGAATAAAAACGTTTTGAGAATAAAAAAAATGTATTTACATAAACATACAATATAGTAGTCAAAAAAAAAAATTAAAAAACAATTCATCAGAGTAACTTAATTATAAACTAATTCAAATGTGCTCATAAAAATCTTTCGTCAGATAATATAGGGGTTGAAAGGTTAGTTATGCTACAGATAACTAAAAATATTCCATCAATTTTTGAAACTAATGACCATTGCAACCTTCCACTAATAATTTTAAAATTTTTTAATCTCTGATTGGAGATCTTTCAATGTGCACTTGAGCTGCAGCAATCTCTTTATTAGCTGTAGCTTTTTGGTTTTTGAAAATGGGGGGTCTTATTAAGCCAATTCTATACATTACACATAAATCATCAATAAGAAAACCTTTATCTACTTACCATAATTGAATCTCTAGTAAGAGATAAGTTTTTGATAAAATCACTGTCGTCAAAAATCAATTTGATGCCCTACCACCATAAGACCTACTAATAAAAGTGATTATACCCCCAGGAGATACACCAGTCTTGAATTTAATTGTTGTAGATTTTTTATATTGTGAATAAAATTTTACTCTATAACTTAGGCAGCTTGGTCTTTGCATAAATATTTCTAGGCAATCCAAAACAGCTCTACAATTTTTAAAACATCTTGGCGAGTTTTCTACTGAAGGAAAATAAATGAAATGAAGAACCTGACACAGTTAGGAAATCAAAAAATATGTTTTGCACAGCAGACCCGATATATTGAATAATGCTCCCAAAGTTAGATAACTCAAGTCCAATTTTAATTTTGTCATTGTAAGAAGAACTCTTTCTCTCACATTGAGACGATGTGTCCTTAAGTCAATTATACAAGATTCATTTATCATATTCACAACACAATCAAGTATTTGAAAGTTATTAATGCCTGTAAAACTTTTTGAGGCAGCATTTGTTTTCAGCAGATCACTCAATGTATTAATTCTATCAGTATTAACTTGCACTTCTGAATCTTGCACTTTTCTGTTTTGAAAAATATCTGGTGTAGACCTAATTGCACAAAGTTTGCTGCAGCTTGAACATTTGCTTCAAAATAATATTCTTGAGGATCTTCATTTTTGCTTGTGCATGGACCTCTATCTCTCCTTTTATATCTATAAGTTCGATCAGATGAGGTTCCTGCACATTTTGGAAAACCCACTGTACTAACAGGAAGCTTTTGTGAAGGTTTAAAATTCGACCTCTCTGCGTGATTAAACCTACAATAAAAGATAAATACATATTTCTTCATTATTTAGAGTAGAAGAAATATTAACCTATATGGATTTTTCAAATCACTGACAGTAATCTCAGTCAGTTATTACCTTTGTTAAAATGAAGAGAGCACACCTTCATAGATTTGGACACCTGTTTGCCAATTTTTAGTTTCAAGATCCAAGCTTTTCTTTGGTCCATTAAATACTTCCCCATCTCATTTTCTATATAAACTTGCCTAGCATTTGCCTCAGAAAATCTATGAAAGGTTAATTTTCTTTCAGTATCTTTCTTGGCCAAAGAATTACACTGTGGTACACAACAATAATCGTTATTAGACGCCATGTTCAGGATGATCAGAATGGTTGGTAGTTTCTGTATTGAAAAATACAATATGTAACAGTAAATAATAAAGAGTAAAGCCTAAAATAATTAACCGAAAAGCTAAAATAATAGTTGATGGTAAACACAGAACATTTTAATATAAAAAGTTAGGTTAGGAAATAATCTGTCACTATAGAGCCACTAGAGAGCTCCTGAAATGGCAATAGTGGTGCCATCCAGCGAGCAATGGAATATGTTGTCTTTCCCTCTAAGCCTTGTTGCCGTATTCAGCATTTCATGTACAGGGACGCATTAAGGTTGTATAGCAGTAAAGGTAACGCTCTGTATATATTATATTAGATATGCAACTTCGGTTGCCTTTGATTGAAACACTTTTTCTGATCCAGCTAGAACGTAAAGCTTGTGCTAAAGATTGATTACTGTAGTTTTTTTATTAGAAAAAAGTTATACCATTCTTTTTGCAGGTCACGACCTTTTTTTGGCGGATTTTTTTATTTGCTAAGCAGCAATTATTTTTAGGCATTACTACTCTTTTAATCAAAAGTTATGTATATTTGAAATAAAAGGACAAAAAATTAAACTGCCAATATAAGGCAATCAAATTTTTTGTGGTCTAGTACTCTAATTTCACTCACTTTCGTTTGTGCACTTAAGTCTCGGACACTCTGTATAGTGAAATATTTAGTTTAATCCAAAAAACACAGAGTGGGGTATAATCCCATTCTTGACATTTGTCAGACGCTTTACGTAACTATTATTGTGAAATACCAAGTCAATCCACTTTGAACGGTAGCCTTCAATTTTCGCACACCTGTTGGCCATTGTCTCTCCACTTGAGTGTACAACTAGTGCGTAGGTGACACAAGGTATAATTCCTGACCTTGTCCGAGCCATTTAAACGCACTTTCCCGAAGATCCTTCCACCGCTCGGCCACCTCACCGCGCCGATTTGCATCCGCTCGGCTGATTTGCATCGGCTATTGGACGGCAGCCGCGGCGTTCGCTGGTTATGATCTCCTTCCTAATGACAGTTCTGCAGCGCGCGCGGATGTGAAAAAATCCCCCGCTTCTAATCGAAATACATTGGCGTCGATGATGAGAGAGCACGCCACGATTCAAAGTCATAATGACGCGCGATTATGTGAAAGATCAAAAATTCTCATATGGGAGTTAGTGAACATGGAATATTACACAACCTCCACAAACAACTTATCTGTCTTCAAGCTCAATATTATTCAGATCAGAGCAATGACGCGTAATTTTAGTGTCGAGAAAGAAACCGCATTCTGCTTTGTATTTGAGTTCTAGAGGCAGTTTGGACATTTTTTTGTCATTGCACCATAACTCCAAATTGGGAGGGATCGGAGACAGAGGAGGGGGGGGGTGCTAAAAAGTGAAAAAGATCGTTAATTAACCGAATGAAAATGTGGTAGCATTTTAGTATACCTACCAAGTAAATGTTCCAAAAAATCGTCATCCGAAATCTACGGGCAGTCTGAGCTTACATATCTTTTTAAGTGAAAATAAAAACATCGCGGCGAAACCGGTCGGAAAATTCTTTGCTGTTTTTGTGGATAACACAAAAAATTCGGTCATCCGTTTCTGCTGGGCAGTTTATAAAAAAATTGAGCTTAAATTTCAGCAGCATACAAGCTCAAAGAAAATATGGTCAACCGCCCTAAGAGACGCAAAGGTTCTGGGATGCGCAGGAGATCCACAGGGATTGGCGGTGCACAGTGCACTCCTAATCCGAGGTATACAAGTGCTTGACCCGGGGACGTGATCTCAGTTTCACGTAAGCAGTCAAACAGGTAACATCAGCTTCTGAGGATGCCAATCACTTGTGTTGGCGAAACGTCTACTTTCAATCTCATGTTGATTGGTGGTACTGTGGACTACCATGGCTGTTGCACCCCCATGATCTAGAGAGTTAAAAAGGTATTTCCTCTTTGCTGACCAGAAAACCTTCCATCATCTACGCCACTGATTAAAATTCCTGATAGACATATCGATGGAAAACGTGACTGTGTAGATGGATTATGAGTCACTTATTGTAGTTTTTCATGTTGTTATTCGTATTGTATATTATGGGTATATGTTAACGTTGGTATTGTGTCGGCGACAATTTCAGTGCGTAGATGACCAAAAAAAGTAAAAGAGAATGTAGAGCTATGACGCTACTTTTAAAGAGCTATTATAATTATTATACCAAACAGATCACAGATAATAATAATGTATATGAAAATGATCGGCAATGCTTTTTTTACGTATAGCGGCTGTCCCAGATTTAATGTCCTCCAATTTGTACTTAAGGGAACAGAAAATTAACAGAATGCTTTACAGTGGCTATCAAAAGTGTGGCTTCCCCAAACAGTAAAATTTGCCAGTTTTTCTTTATGACACTGCGTACACGTTTTGACACTTGTTTCCAATTAACAATAGGCCTTTACGGAAACACTGATCTGGATCCTGATAGATCAGTTATATGTCAAACAGCTGTCAATGCCTGTCAAGTGGGATTTATGTTTCCATGAATTTAACGGACATCGAACAACGAAAAAGTTGGTTTAACAATGAAAAACAGATGGTTAAGTAAAGCAGCTACTGATCTGAATCATCCGATCGCAATCACTTACTGTACAAGAGTGAACTACCCTATTTTTGACCGATCGCAGATCACTTTCCGAACGTCAGGATCAGTGATCGAACTGATCGGGTTAACCCGATCATAGTTTCCGTAAAGGCCTAATATCTATAACAGAATTTCAATTGCCACACAAATTAATGTACATATTTTGGATGCAGATATGACAGTGATTATTGTGATATCGGAAACCTGACAGTCGACAAATACGATTTTTATGCGCAGAATCCTGAACTATTTCTTGAACAATAAATTATGATAAATGATTTAAATGTAAAATAGGTAAAATGCTCCTATCAAACTATATTTCGGTCTAACTATACTTCGGTCTAACAAGAAATTATAGGTCTGTTTTTACAGAGAATCACAAACCAGTCAGAGCCAGTCAGTATTCGCCATTGCAGTTGTCAAACTATTTCTGACTAGTACTGGTCAATCAAATTGACGCTGACTAGTTTGTGATTGCTGTAAAAACAGACCTAATGGAACCAAATCCTGTTAAAGAAATAGTGTAGTCTGAAGCAGTCTTAAGAACACTTGCTAAATTATTATTAATCTCTCTCCTCTTTAAGGTAGTATCAGGTGTCAGGACCCCCACAGTCCCTTGGTTTCTGTAATAGACAAGACAAACTTCCCCAATTCAACCCACTCTAAACACCTAAAAAGCATTATAATAATATAACGGCAAATTTTACAATAAAACTGGAAGCTATTTGTATTTGTAAACAAAGCGATGGCTTTTACCTCCGCAAAATGTTAGAATGACACAAAACATTACCGCATTCAATTGTTTTTTTGGCCGCCATCGCTATAGTGGATTCTATACTTCTACATTTTAGAAACTTGGATGTTAAATATTTTAAAAACCTTCCAAAATAAGGTGAATGAACCATATATTTTTCAAAACAAGATAAATATATTTCTTTCCGTGATATAATATTACTTTAAAAAAAACTACTTTATTCGAAAAACAGGATTTTTTATTAATTTTTCCTTTTTGTTCGTATCAAATTCTAAATGACAAGAGAAAACTATAAAACCTTCATACAAAAACTTTTTTCTATCTCTTCAATTAAAAAAGATATGAGGGGTGGCGTGTATGAGGAAACACCCGGTATACGCACAAGGATCAGATATTTACATTTTTTCAGTGTAAATCGTTGCTTGAGGCATTAGAGACTGGCAGATATGGTCATCTCTGAGATATGCGGCAATTTCATTTTACACGGATTTCGCTTTAGAGTTCCTTTATTTTAATGAAACGTTCGCGAAAGATGAATCCTCATAACTTGGAAATTAAGAATGATTTTCAGGCAAACTGGATAAACTTTCATTAATGATCGTTAACAAGAGCGAATGTATTTCTTTTAGAAACGACAAAAGAACGGACTCAGTGGCATTTGACAACGGTTTGACACCTGTTTCAGTTATGGTGTGGTTACCAATACTGAACTCCTAAATTGAACCTTCGCCGTTTTTGTTACTTTCCGTAAAACTTGGCAACGTTGCCTCTGGGTATTCGACACCACACCTTTGAACCTTCTTGCGACTTAGTTGATATTTAGATTAAGACAACGTAAGATCTGTGAAGTGTTGACGATTTCGACCACACGCAAATATTTTATGAACTTGGCGAAAGCTTCAAATATAACTAAAACAATGTAGGTTTGTTCTTTCAATTTTATTATTTGTTTATTAGATAGCAGTGTTTTATAGTTCTGCCTAACACTAGCATTATCAAAAACCTATTTAAATATGGCGTTAATCTTGATTCTGGAGCTAGGTGCTCATATTGAACTACTTAAGAAACCACTAATTGAACCCCGGTTCAATTAAGGCCATTCTAAATTTCTAAATCTCCTGAACCTGAACTTTCGTGGTTCTGTACCGAACGCAAGACTGAAGACCAAGGTGAAATGATTCGGTGTCTGTACTGCCACACTTGGTTTTATTATAAATGTGTTGATGTTGGAGCAAAAAAGAAAATATTCAAGTGTTCATCTCTTGCAGTACAGAATTTTTCTTACACATTCTTAGGAAAAAATATGTTTCGGTACTTTTCTTAGAGAGACATTAGTTCAGCTTAATTTGTTTTCCTGGAAGTATTACTCCTACTTTATCAAGATGTGAGGGTAGGTTCAATTTAAGATTTGCAACACCATCTTAATTTTGCATTTCTCTTGTTATTAACAAATATAAAAAAGATTTATGCTACTCTAAATATTCCCTAAGGTTAAGAGATTTTTTTTGTATTATCAATTTATTTTATTTTTGTAATGCCACACGTGTACGGGCAATTTTTCAAAATTTGATTTCATTTGGACAACCGCATCCTACACACTACGTTTACATGTGGGATTCAATTAAAACTGAATTTAAAGTGTTTTCCCTTCTGGATAACATTCAGCTCCTGCTTTTTCACTCAGGGCAGGCAGTCGAAGATAACAAGCTTAGCTGTTTCCACTGCCTTATCACACTTCCTGCATAATGGGTCTGCTGCTAAATCCCCAGCCTTTGCAGGTGTGACTGAACGACCAATGGCCAGCTATAAATCCAACCACCTTTCGTAGTTCCATCCTGCTCAATTTGAGAGCATCTAATCTATCAGGCAATACTCTAGCTCCGAATTAATGCATTTTACGAGTTCACAACATGTCTGTTAAGACATTGTGACTATGATGATGAATGTATCAGTTGATAAAGTCTTCCTGGTATTATCTATCGTATTATACTGTTTTGCGGCATTATAGGTGTAAAATGTTTGGAACAAATTAATTGGAGTTTATTGGCTTCCCAGTGTTCCAAATTTTTCTCAATTTGCCTAAAATATGAACGTTGCATCAATACCCTAGCTGTCATTATTTAACACTTAGAATATGTCTGTAAATTTGTCAATAATAATTTGTATATTCCAGTGCAAATTCAGTACATTAGAAGTGTAGATTTTGTTGCCATCATTTTTGGAAACTAAACTTTCGACATATTGCAATAGTTATTACTATATTGTCCTCAAGGTGACCCCTATATTGTAAGAGAAAATATTTCCTTCAATGAAATGATCGCAATACTTATTCAAGGTGAGATAAGAACAACATAGTTTCCCATTTTCGTGGAATTTGAATAGGTGCCAGGCGAGGTTTAAATAAACAATACCATATATGTAACATGGAACATAATATAATACAAACATTTCAGTAAATGGCAGAGTGTGACTTAAATCTCCAAACACAAGAAAACTATATGCACAAAGGTATAGCGAATGGTTGCAGAATCCTGCTGCATTTTTTATGCTAAGGATTATTGAAAAGAGTATATTTCTATTCTTCTGGTCTGATATTTTGACTTGTGCTATGCCAGCACTCGCACAAGAAAGAAAAATGATTGCGAAAATAATCTGGTTTATATCCCAAAAGCCTTGTCTGTATCTGTGTCATGTTTATACATTTTTGTGGCATGCAGTTACTCTACACGTTTCTTTGAAACGTCAAGCTGTACATAAATCTTTGTTTGCTTAACATCTATAATTAGTGCTCGAGAAAGAAAATCCACCATAGCTTGACCTATATCTGCTCAGTTTGAGCCATAAATAGAATTACCACTAATAGCCAAAAGAATGATGTGAAGTAGCCACCACACATTGCAGTTAACATGTTGATGCAGTTTTCATTTTCTTGTCGCACACATGTCATGGACCGTTTAAAGCTATCTCCGTGTATTTTTTCAATTTATAATTTTTCAAAGTTCTGAGATGAAGCGACATAATGAGTTCTGTAAAGAACTGACAGTAATTCAGCAAGCTTCGATAGGAATATACCAGCCACATGGTTTCATGAGAGGTCGTTCAACAAATACCAACCTTATTATGTACTAGACAGTTTTTTCAGTCACTGGATTATTAACTGCAGACAGATATTGTCTATACCGACTTTTCTAAAGCATTTGATAGGTTAGATCACAGTATACTGGAAAAATATCCACTCATAGGTTTTGTATTTAGTCGAACAACAACCTTCTTCGCAAAAAATAACCACAAGCACAGCTCTTTGAGATACAAAAAAAAAACAACCACAAATATTAGATTGCAAATGAGATCACAAACTTGACAGTCTAGACATTATGTACAGAAATGAAAACCATGCGTAGAAGTGGCTTACTGACAGCACGACAATGACTTTGACCAAAACGATAAGCTTCGACAGACAAATGACATGACTGTGCTACTAATGCACAAGCCCTTGTCCTATATTTGTAACAAAATATTTGATCGTTGCATACAAGGAAAATAACTTATTTTCCCATTTTCACGATAATTTTTTTGCCTAATTTTTTGACCAATATTTAGGATGGAAAATAGGACCGTGACATACAACCTTAAGACATATAGTTATGACCATTACTCTGTCTCCGACTGTCCTAACCGGTATACTCGATCCTGTGTGGCCCAGCTTCCCCATTACAGCCCAGAACATTATCAGCTGACCATCATGCACGTCATACTTTCAGAGCCTACTATATAATTATCGACGAATGTTTCGTAACAGAAATGAGCTTGGATCCTTTCCCTTGGTAGACGGCGATTTAAAGATACGTCTAGAACAGCAGCGGCACTCAAAAGTGACCCAATTTGAGTTTAAAAACCTGTGCCGGTGATGATGGTTACGCAATCTGCTGATGGGATGGTCTCGACGCGAAGTGAAGAAATTACATCCGATCTCTCACAATGCGTATGTGTGCGACTTTGAAATTTGCCGAACTGCGTAACTAGCGTTAAGCAGGCCATACACGATAATCCCATGCGAATTGCGAGAAAAATAACTAACCAGTGTGTGTTGATTTTACAAATGAAGGCATTGAGACTATTGAGAGTCGACGCGAATAATGACCAACTTTTGATTTGTTAATGAAATATCCTAATGCACAGGGAGTGCCCCGCAGTCATGGTATATAATTTTTTTTTCGCGCCGCTGCTAGTCGGGGCGCGGTCAGACTGGTCCCATTCAGTGGGGGGAAGCCTTAGCTTAGCTTCGGTCTGCTCTGGACTTCCGGAGCGTCAGCATCGTTGAATCAGCGCACCTCTGGTTTGAAACCTCGTCATGATCCTCAATGACAGATTCAAAGGAACAACATTGGGCGATCAAATTTTGATCGAGGCTCAACAGAACTGCTCTCGAAACGCACTAGCATCTTAAGAGTAAATAAACCATTACTCACTGCTTAAGGAAGCTTACGGAGATGCTGCGTTAAGCTACATACAAGTTACGAGCTGGGCGAAGAAGAGTAAAGAGGGCTAGGAAGGGGTGGACGACGACCCGCGAACTCTGGACGACCGTCAACAAGCATAGTCGCATAATGACCGTGCTACTACGCCGAAGTCCTAGAAATCTTAAGGAAGAGGGTCCTCCGCGCGCAAAAAGACATCGCTGCTACCTGGATGCTGCACCACGACAAGGCGCCAAGTCACACTTCTCTGCGCGTTCGTGAGTTCCTGGTGAAACACAACGTGGCAACGCTACCGCAGCCGTGCTATAGTCCTGTTCTCGCTCCGCCCGATTTTTTCTTTTTCCAAGAATCAAGAATGTAGTCAAAGGAAACCGTTTTGATAGCATTCAAGACGTCCAAAAAGCTGTGACAACGACTTTGGACAAGGTTCCCGTCGAGGGAATCCAGGGGGCTTACCAGGCACGGGAAAGCCAATGTAAAAAATGTGTTTGCTAAGGTGATTTCTTTGAAGAATATTAAGACTTTATACAAATGTATCTAATAACTTTTGGAATACAAATATATTTCATTACTTTTGGGAAACTCCCTATATAATACTTACGGTGCTGATACACGAGCTATAGTGTCAGACACAGTAAGTTTTGCCAATTTTCACGCCAGTATTAAAACACCTTCAAGGTGTAAAACAAATCCTTTAGGAGCTAAAGTTGATAGCAATACTAATTCGACTAAAAAAAAATTAACGTAGTCCAGTTTTTGTTTCACGCTTTTTAAATGTGCCCAGTCAATGAGTACGTAGTATCTAATCGCGAATAGTATTCATTTCATTCCGTATAAAAATGTGATAATGACGTCACACAATTGATGACGTACCGGCGCAGACAACATGGCGGATGGCATTGATTACAATCAGAAGCGTAACAATTGTTAATTCGAGTTTGAATAATAGTATAATGCAAAAAATAAGTGTGTTACTTCACAACTTTGTTTGGGGACATTATCCTTAGATTAAGCGTTAAACCACTCAAAATCAAAAACAAACCGCACAAGATAACATGTACAAAAACGACTGCCAAACGATTTTCCGAAAATGAATCTAACCGACGCTACTGACGACAACTTGGACGGCAACAGACCAGCTGATGAAGCGAACACTGCGCATCTACGTAACTATATGACGTCGTCGGCGGCCTATATTTAGATGAAAATAGGTGTACACTTTAAGACGAGTTGAAATTGTAGATCTATATTATGGAAAGAGTAGATCTGCTAGAGCTGAAACGGAAATATTCATATCTTCATTGTTAACCATCGGTAATAGTTCATGTTTTTTGGTAACTGTGCTTCAAGGAATATTCGCCTAATATTTTTAAACTTGTCTAAGAAGCACCCAGCAAATTCTCTGCAGTTGAACACTCTTTGAGCAGTAAGTAGTTTTGGCGAATGCAATTAGCGTGAATGGCTTCCTTCAGCCTTTAAAGTGGCCACACACATTCACAAATAGATTCAGTGAAAGTCTTTCATTTCTTTTGAAGCATGGTTTTGGAGGGACCCCCAGGCATTGCCATTACAGCACACTTGCCACATGTTTTATAGTACAGGAAATACGAATAATACCGAATCTGTTTCCATATCCAAAAGGCTATGTTAGGTGCTTCTGAAAACAGTCAGAAAAAATTAAATGTTAAAACAAAATACAGCTGCGTTACGGGAGGGGGTGTAGCTTTAGGGAAAGATTTAGTATTGTAGAAGAAGCGCACATTTTTGAGAAAATTGCTTGAATCAGTGTGGTATCCAATACTTCCATAATTTAAATAATTCTAAAAGAATATTTCATCTGGAATGCTCTAATAAAAATTGCGTCAACAGCCAACTCAAAGGATAAAGTCAAAAATCATTATTATTTTGGGTTATTTTGATACAAATCATTTCAAACGCACTGCACCTTCAGAAAAACAACTACATATATTCAAAAATTGATCTAGTGGTGGTGCAGAAGATTATCATATTATCAGGCTTAGCTTAGCTTAATTGGAAAATGTGATATTCTTACTATAACTTTATGAAATACTTGGTCGACGAAGAGTACTGAAACTTTGTTGTGAAGAAAATTACATCCTTGGTCAAAGTATATTTCTTTAGAATGAGTTTGATGTCAAAAATACATTTTCCTACGTTCAAATCAACCATAATTTCATCATCAAGTAATTTTTTTTAGAAGGAGAATAGATGTTCTGGTCACAAGTATATCTTTATAATACAAGATTACCAGAATTCTTGAATTGATGATTCATTTTTATGTGTGCTAAATGTTTTCCGGGAGCAAGATGATGACATAATTCTATATGACTGGAGTTAAAGGAATTGTATAGTTTAGCTGCAATGTAATCAAAGTAGTAGTTTGTTATTTGTATCTGTTGATGCTATTAGAGTTTATAGCACTGTGTGCTTAACTCTTGTTGCTATGTAATAATAATAATAATAAAAAAATACGTTTTAACAGGATAGATGAGTTTGGAGGCATTTTTTTCAATTTTGGAGGGGCTGAAATTGAAGTGGGAGGGAGTTGGGGGATTTGCCTAGGGGTGACAGAATCTGAAATGAAACATTCTAGTAGAAAAATTTTATCGAAAATGTGTGCTAATTTGACTGCAGCAAAAGCGTTTTCCCACTTTCATTATTATTATTATGTAGGCTCAAGGTACTTTTAAATAACCTGTCGGAGGTGATGCGTTTTGGAAAAAAATGCCGCAGGACGTTTACTTAATAGAGAATGCGATGGGTAATTGCTTTTTTCCACCAAACGTTTTCAAGCTGTTATGCAATACAATCGGACGGAAGAGCCTTACTCCTTCGATGAACTATGGTTTCCCATGCAGCTTATTACGATGATAAGCAGTTTACAGACAATCAAAGTTCACTAAGATGCACCGACGATTCATATTAAAAAAAATGTTAATTTGGTAATAAGTTGTGTAAAGCTCAAGCAGTATTTTTTCGTTTGCCGCTATTATGGCTATAATGCAATTAAGCCATAATTAACATAGTTACATAAATAGATTAGCATTCGGCAAGCAAAACATATCTACAACACTTTCACTCAGAGTTGAAAAACTGGTTGAGAAGCCATTGGTAGTTAATTTGTTTAGAAATAGTATATATCAGTAAGCTAGTCGTATACAGTAATAAGTTGAAGATGGTCATTTCTTAAATGTTCAATAGAATAATCACAGAAGCAGAATTCAACGAAACCCCTTTTCTTCTTTAAGAGGAGGAACTATTGTAAGCTAGAAAAACATTTTTTTTATTCCTGAGTACACCGCGTAGGCAGAGCCTAAATACCAAGCCTTGGACAGACTGGGAATAAATTAACGGTCGTACCGCTCGGTTCTTGATGTACGAAGAACGATCGCCTTAAGCTTCCATTAGTCGCGTGTACTTGAGTGACGAGTTTAGTCGCGTGGTCTACATAATTATGTAGTCCATTCTTTAGTTTTGATACCCTTACTCATAGTAGTTTTGTAAAAAACAATTTCTACACGTTAATTCAGTTTATGGTTTTTGTTATACAAAAAATTAAAATATTTAATCCTAATGATAAAACTAAGGAGACTATAATAGAAACGTACATGAACGTAGTTTTTATACCGTCATTTACATGTAGTTATTTAGTTACAGCTTATTATTTGTGCTTATAGGTAGAAGCGATAATTTTCACATTTCTGACATTAGAAATATGTAGACGCAAATAAAAAATGAGGAAAGCACAACTTTGATCAGTACTTTCTTAAAATAAATCGATTTTTATTTTTCTACACATGCAACACACAGATCTTGGATGTGATCTATGTATGCACGCGTATTTACCGCAATTTGCACAAAACTTGTTTGCTGATTAATATCTCTGGCTCGAGGACAATATGAGCAACGTCCAACGAGATTTCTCGGTCGATTTTGAGGAGATCTAGGATACCTTTTCTCAGTTGCCAGAAGAGCCTGTGCTCTCCTTCTTAGTTGAACCGGTAATGTGTCAATTATAGAACTATACTCAATTTGCGGTCTAATGAGGTCCCATGCTGTTTTCTAAAAAGTTGTATCTATTTATTTGTTCTTCAGGATGATTAGCCTTATAAACGCAAAGTGCATTATTTCACTGATATTGGTTAGGTCATAAAAGTTGATGCAAATTTCAGAAATGTTCTTTGCCAAACCTTATACCTTGGGTAATGCTGTGGAAGCAGCCGAAACGTCAATAAACAGTATTATTTCAAGCACCTGTGGTTTAATTTACCGATTAAACGAAAGAAATGTCTCTCAAGTATAACCACAAGAAGTTTTGGATGTCGCACAATATATTTCTGGTTTCTGGAGGAAAGCCCCACCTAAGCCACCTTGTAGTTACTGTAACATTTACCATGATGAAAATGTGTCTAAACAACTTTTAAAACCTATCTTTTTGGAAAAGAAAATCAAAAACAGGAAACACTGCATCCGAGCTGAACTGTAACGCGTTTAGTCGCGCGGTCTACGATTGTAGCCGAGTCGTATTTCGGTGCTAATAATCTTGCGATAAGCTTACTATAAATACAGCAGATCAACTGAACGTTTAGTTGGGAACATGGTCGAAAGGTACTGAAACGGACTCAACAGCCACCTGTGGGATAGAGGGTTGGTACATATATGTATAAATGCCCGTGGTCTACCAGTGTAGCCCACGCGACTAACAAAGGGTTAAGATGAGATGCAGCAGTCGCGCGGGTGCATTTGATTTATTTATTTAGCGTATGGTTATAGCAAACACGAAAAAAAAGTAAAACAGTTAATACAAACAAAAAAAAAAATAGCGATCTCAATAGTAACTAGGCTATAAATATTAATATCGAGCATGGAAATCCATTCTACGGCTGACGGTTTGGATTGGAGGAAGTCCTTGTTGTTGTTGTTGCCTGGATATGCTCTAAGGCCACTTTCTTGCAACACATGTCTGACAGTTTGGCGTTCCGCTTCACAGTCGCATCATGGGGATTCGCGCTTGTTCCATTTAAACAGCGAATCAGGGCACACTCCATGTGAGGTACGAATTCTGTTTAGGATCGACTATTCCTTTTGGTG
Source organism: Callosobruchus maculatus (assembly GCA_951848785.1). Lineage (NCBI taxonomy): Eukaryota > Metazoa > Arthropoda > Insecta > Coleoptera > Chrysomelidae > Callosobruchus > Callosobruchus maculatus. The sequence continues at coordinate 3,639,213 of CATOUR010000164.1, read as the reverse complement.
GAGCTCAAAACCAGGGGTTTTTTGACCAACTGTTAGATTACTGTACACTTCTTCTGGGGTTTGGATAGCCCAAATTTCTACCCATTTACCTACAAGGTTAAAACCATCATACTCAGTTGAAAAGCTGTTGTAATTGGTGGTTTCTTGGACCGTAATCTGCGCAAGGAAAGATCAGGTATATCTTCGTGGATTGGCAGTGAGGCATTTGTTTTGATTTTGCTATATTCTTTCATTTTCTCGATGGATGGGTGGTGGAGCTATTTAGCTGAGCGTTGGTAGCCAGTAAGCTGGGGTTGATTTAATGCATCCCGTGATAGTTTTCATAGAAGAGTTTTAATGGGCGTCTTCGCTCTAGTATGTGGTCTGTTTAACCACACTGGTGAGCAAAATTCAGCCGCATAGAAACAGAGGCTCAGGGCCGAAGTACGGAGAACCGAAGGCGTCCCAAGAGGTTCCACATAACTTTTGCAGGATGTTATTTCTGTTCTGTTCTCTTTATTTTGGCTGCTATGTGTTTTTTAAACGAGTGTCCTATCCAGGTGACAGGTATTTGGGTGTAGGATTATAGGGCAGCAAGTTGCCGTTAAGATAAACGTTTGTATCTCTGTTTGTTATTTTATTGTTAAGGTGAAAACATGATACTACTGTTTTACTCATACTTGGCTTCAGCTTCCACCTGCCGAAGTATGATCCCAGGACTGAAATATCGGCAGTCAGTCTGGACTCTATAATATCAACGTTGGTATTTCTGTACCCTAGAGCCAGGTCGTCGGTATATGCGAATTTCTAAGAGGATAACTGCGGAAGGTCCGAGGTATATATATTGAACAAGATGGGCGATAGAACGGAGTCCTGGGCTAATCCATTATTTAAATATCTCACTTTGCTGGTACCAGAGCTCATAACAACCTGGAATCATCTGTCTGAAGGCATATTGTTTATTAGGGTGCCTACCGTTTTGTAATGTATGATACGGTACAGCTTGTATAAGAGCTCTTCTCTCCAGATGGTGGCATAGGCTGCGGTCAGGTCTACCAGCACTATGCTGGTCTTAAGGCAACGTTGGTATCCACTTTCAATAAAATATATGACGCTGACAACCTGGTGACAGCAACTACGACTCGATTTGAAGCCCGCCTGCTCAACTGGTATAATATTGTTCTATCTTGGGACCTATTCTCATCAAGACTAATCGCTCGAGGAATTTGAGACAGACGCTGAGTCGCGATAGGCCGATAGTTCTCCTCAAGTTCGCAGTCCTTTCCTGGTTCCAGTATGCCAATTTTATTGAATACTGGAGGTAGTTTACCAGACTATAAAATTCCTGGAAAGAAGGCCTCCAGCCACTCTATTGTGTGTGGTCCACAGTAAATTATGAATTGTGGAAGAATTCCATCAAAACCTGGAGCTTTTCCCGCTTTCATGCATTCGATGGCGGTGGCTATTTCAGTTGATGAGAAAGGCTTGGAGTATTCAGGAAGCGATGTGCTCGTTCTCTTGATATGTCTAAGTTATTTTTTATTCCCTTTGTGAATTCTTTATCGCATAGAGATTTTGATGTTTTGATGTGGGAGGCGAATGTATCTGATAGGATCGGTGAGCGGCATAACTATAGATGATAGCTCAGAGGAGCAGACTCCGTTTGAATATCGGTAGAAAAGTGAGAGGTCATCAACCGCACGCCGATGAGAATGTAACTGGAAGTGGCGCAGTAATGCCATACTAAGTGGTAAATAAACCAAGTAAAACTTTTACTGACGTACACAACTTAAGCTCTAAAAGACATTCTATCGTATAAAACCGATTTCACACTTTGATAATCCTCGTTGTAAATACATTGTATCAAATCCTTAATTGCGCTTCCCCCGGCTATTTAACAGATCATTTCTTGCAAATCGTTGCCCGACCTGCTTCTGACTGCTGTACGATTTGCATAATTAACATGTTTTCAGTTTCAAAGGCAGCTTCCTGAAGGAGCCTCAACAGCGATTCCGCATTATCGATGTTAATGTCTGTAGGAACTGGCCGGTCAAGATGGCGACGACACTGCGGAATTACAAGTGTCCGACACTTCCTGCTTTTAACTTGTAACATTAGCGAAGTAACAGCCACTACTTAGCCGCGGGCTCAGTATTAAGTTGTGCAACATATTATCTCGTATATAATGAGATCTAGCAGGCGCTGTCGAGAAAATAGATCGGTGAATCTTATGTTTAAATTACATAACCTTTTAGAGCCATATGACACGATACTAAATTTGCTATCAAATTTGCAAAGGAATTTGTTGAAATTTCTTAACTGTTATACGAGTTTCTGGGCCAATATTTCAGATGAAATTTGATGTCAAATTATTTATAAATTGTTCTAAAAACTAGCAACTTGTCGTCTGTCAAAAACAACAAATCGGGTGCTTTTCTTTCACTTCATTCCTTGAGATGAAAAACACATCATATTTTCATGAAAAAACGAGTTGGCTCACATTTTACTTCTCACCACAAAACACTAACCTCTAAACGTCACAGCTGTAAATAAAGTGTGAAATAAATAAAGTGCTAAATCATGAAGTTTTCACTGTCTTCAATAGATAAGCACAGAATATATTTACGCAATAATAGGAAAGGTAAAGGAGCAGAAAATATATGGTAATGTGAACAATATGTATTGCTGCTTAAGGCTTCAGATCCAAATTAATACATAATATGTATCAATTAGGTTTAATATCCTTTTATACTTATTTTTCATTCCAAATTCAAATTTAGGCAAATCAAATTGCAATCACATTACAAGGAACTTTGGCATTTCTGCTCATCTACATTTTGTTTTATTGTGGACCTGCTTATGATTTTTTATCTCTGCACATCTATGTCTCGTCGCTGCGTTTGTTTATAATATTATAATCGTAATTGTCATGTTTGTCATGTAAAACAAAAGTCATAAGATGGAATTTGTTTTAATAAAATAAATAATATTTAAGTAGACAGTATACAAATACATAAAAAAAGTAAGGTTAGTGATCCAAAAAACTCGTCGGAGCACAACCACAAAACCAAGCTCTGGAGGGTTGAAGAGGGAACAAATATCCTCAGTTCAAACTCTCCTGATTTCGCGAATGGAATGCGCACGAATCTGAGGCAAAATGATTTAAGGTGAGAATATCTGAGAAAATGCCTCAAAGGAACGCGTCTAATAATGACGCAATGCTATAATAAAACTATAAAATTTAATATTAAATTTGAGATGAAATTTGAGATGGTATCATGCAGTTTTAAATTCTCTGCACTTTTTTATACCATTTTTGTTAAAAAAATTCATAACAAATCTACGACCAAATTTGATATGAATTTTGATAGCAAATTTAGTATCGTGTCAGAGATACTTCATGTACAATAAGAAATGAGTGGAATAATACCGTATACAAAATCTACCTTATCTCAGAAATATACGAGGTAGGACAAAAAGTTAAATATAATAAACGTTTGATGTAAGTTAGATTTGATTTTTATTATAATTTTGTACATACAAGGTGGTGCGTTTTGCCTGGGTCAGTGCCAATTTCTTCATTTCAAAGGGAACATCCTATATATTCTTTATTTTCAGATTACGCTCTTAATTCAAAGTATTTCTGCTGTTGTTTTTGTGAGAAAAACCTTTTTCATAGTACGCACTTTACAGACCTATCGTGCGTAGTGTTTGTTTTAGCACTGACTTATAATGGAGCCCTGATGTTAGTAATAATCAAACTGATAACCAACCTAGTGATTTACTATGCCTTGAAATACGCCTGAGCTACTTTTGTTCTCAGTATTGAAATAGTCCAGGCATAAATAACTATGGGAAGAGTGGATCTATTGTGTAAAAGGATATTATGCTATGGGAAAACATTTTTACCTGAATGTATACGTAGAAATACTGTTACGGGTCGGAAACACGAAAATAGCTACAGCATTCACTGTATGCAGACGATGTAATTAGTGCATTGAACTACACGTGGGGAATTTGAGTTGCATTATACAGAGTGTAATTTTTGCGACCGTATTGTACACCAATATTTTAATAATTATTATAACAACGTTTCTGTTGATGATTGAACTGATACAATTTTTTCAACAATTCTTAAAAATACAAAATTTAGTGAATCTAGACAGAAAAAAAATTCTTTCCTTCAAATTCATGGCATTCAAATAATTTATTTCTCAGGCTATATAGGTTATATCCGTTGATATGTACTATCATTCCGATACTAATAATAGCATATACCAAGTGGAGGGGTTAAGTGGAAGGGCGGCTTTATGCAATTAAACGATTATTTTTTTAACATAATCTCAGATTTTGTTCACACAAAGCCTATAATTTATTTGAAATAAACAAATATTTTACCAATAGTAGTTCTTGTCTAAAAGGCAACTAGCTATAACAGACAGAATAACTCATACTTTTGATACATTGTCTATGCTATTTGAGACATAAGTAAGCAGTATTTGCGTCAAAGATACCTTCTTGTTTGTTTACGGCGTCGACTTCTATGGCCATTAGCCATCAAAAGTGTCTTATAATTAAGTCAATGATCCTTGCTCAACTGCTCTGCTGCCACTAAGCTGGATTGATATCGAGGTTGAGCGAGTGTAAAAAGAATACTTGCATCAGTCTATACCTAATTTGTGGTCTATCTGTGACTTATGTGTATGTTTTATTTGTATAGTTATATTTTATGCTATAATTCTATGATAGATCATATATTTTCAAATGTTTTGACAACTATTGTAACAAGGCCATTACCATATTAGCATTTTCAACTATGTTTACTGTTAACCTCAAATAATGAGGAAGCGTATACGGTGGTAGGCCTGGGCGGGCCTCAAGTATCCGCCTAGGTAAACTGGCTACCGCTTTCCAGGCAGAAATATCTGCGATTTTGGAATGCAGCAGAATATGTATAGATAAAGGATACTGCAACACAGACAGCCGGGCGGCTCTAATGGCCTTGGCGGGTAACCACTATACTTCAAAAATAGTGTGGGACTGCCACAATAACCTAAAGACACTGGCGAAGACCAACATAGTCACACGGGCCTGGGGGGTAATGAGAGGGCCGACAGGTGTGCCAGCAAAGGAAGGCGCAGAACTCCTCATCGGGCCAGAATCAGCAGCTGGTATATCATACAACATGGTACGGACAGCTGTCACCAATTGGTAGATTGTCAAATGAGCATCAGAGGTACTGCGACAGAGTAGTCTAAGAGGATGCTGAGCAGGAAGGAACTACGAAAGGTGGTTGGATTTATAACTGGCCATTGGACATTCAGTGCACACCTGCAAAAGTTGAAGTTTGAAGTGGCAATCCCATTATGCCCGAAGTGCGGTGAGGCAGAGGAAATAGCTAAGCACGTTATCTTCGACGAACCTGTCTTGAGTGAAAGCAGGAACTCTTATCTGAATGTAGGCCAGAAGGGAAGACAGGAGAGTATAATCCAATGCATCCCACAGTTCGCAAAGAATTTAGGATGGGGCTCTGTTTGATCCCGTTGACTGGGGGTGCACATGCACAATAAGCCTTAAGGCATAGCGACAACTATTAGGGCAATTTGTTTAGTCTGATGTCACAGAATCCCAATTTATGTGTTAATACGTAATTGCTGTAAAAGTCTTGACGGCTGAAATAACTAAAACAAAGTCTTCCTTATTTTATGCCTCTCGGAAAAAAACATAGATATTTTATATCATGTATCATGTTTTATGCCACCATGCTTTTAACGACAATATCCTAAATTCCTAGACTAACCATAAAAAACTAGGCCTAATACCCATCAGCATCACAAGGGCCCCTTTCCATCACATGGAACTACGTCTCATAAAAAAGTAACAGCGGCATAATATGTCATACCTTTTGTTACCCATATCTGTGCCTATACAAGCTGCATTCAGATACAACCCTTCAGAAATTTATTTATGAATTCCTACACCTGTTGTGTCTGGGCCTTATTTATTATATTTACATGGGAGCAGGTAGCGGTATTAATTACCAGATTTCTTCCTAGGCCATCACAGTCTGACGTCTGGGTCTAATGCCCTTTGGGCCACTTTTAAATCACATTTGGTAAGGTATCTTTGTGTCGTTATAGAATCTGGGGTGTCATAAAGAGTTTAGTTTGGAGTACAAGAAATATACTAGTTTAACTCTTATTCCAGTTCAGGTCTACACATGAATAGCTTACCGTTTTTGATAGAGCATGTCATGAGAAGCTTGCCAATTTTCCCCCAATTTTTTTGAGCCCGGGATAGCGAGAAAGTACGGAAAATATTTGAATTTTTCTAGTCGCGTGACGTCACGGAACTAAAATCAAATTAGCCAATCAGAAGACGTAGAAATGTGCTAGGTTGCCACACAACGCCAACTTACCCTCACTACTAACCACGAATAATCATACAAAGTACTTTGAAACTAATCACCAAACCACTTTCCCTGTCCTTTTCACAGACTTTCACAAAAAAATCATCTATACCCGTTTAAGACAGACCATCGGTAAATGGAAGGACAGCGAAGAAGTAGCTATTACATGCTAAGATTGCCAATATTGAATTTACGATTAATTTCCGCCGCTTTTTGAGCGTCGAGTTGAAATGGAAAGGTTAACAAACTAGAGCACGGAACATAGATAAGGTTAACTAAAGCTGATGAAAATCACAAATCACTAAATGAAACGCTAAGTTCCGTCATTTCCACAAAACATCACAATTATTCACATGTACGATGACAGTACCATTCATTCTATGCTATTAATGTATTGTCAACAGTCTGCCTTTTTTTCCCATGTGAAAGGAATCGAAAATCACAACCACCAGCGACAAAAGCACAACGAAAATCGAAAACATAAAACTCAGACGCAATAGGAACCACGGAGTTGGAACGGTAGAACGAGAACGGCGTATATTTGACGATGATTTACAACAGATTCATAGGACACAAGCGTCAAATCTTAATCACCGTGATGAATGACAGCCTGACATAGTTCTGGGTTCCGCACGGTAGTAAAATCTAGTTGGCGTCTAAAACCTCCCATTTCTGAAATGAAGGTGGCGCTGGAATGATCAAATTGCAGTCTAGGTTTCATTTTTAAAACAAATTCCCAGTGATATCAATTCATTTTAAAACTTCTAAGGGTTATTCGCTAATTGCGAATCAATTCTAGCTTTTCAAATAATTTTAATTTTGAGACATTGCATTGGGGCATCTCTGGACCATCAGAAATAACAAATTTCGTGGCTACTGTTATTTTGAGCATGAGCAGTAGTAAGAGGTAGGTAAATGATGATCAATAACGATAACGATGAAGGTCGACCAATTTTACTTGCCAGCTCTCTCTCCTTGAAGAGTCAAAGTGTCAATTGTAAAACAACCACCAATATTGCTGCTTCTTGCGACAAGCCCTTATTTTTAGGGAATAATCAATGAAATAGCCAAAAGATTGTGTGTTCACTACCAAAACTCGCCAATCGCCCAGCTACAATTTTAAACCTGGTTTTGAAATCGCCATTTTGGTGGAAATTCGCCACACTTGGCAACCCTGCGAGAAAGGGGATATTGTGATCTATGTTCAACCTGTTGCAGGATACGTCTTCTCGGCTATCCGCGTCCGATGAGTTTATATCGGCATTCCAGGTCTCCGCTTGCCAACTGATAGGAAGTTCTGCATTTATCTATTCCAAGAGGATCAGATCCTGTTTGAGTACCGTAGAATTTTCTAAAGGGCACCAACCGTACGCCGATGAGAAAGCGGCTGGAGGTGGCGCACTAAGGTATTGTCACCGGTTGGACGAATTGCTCCACTCCACCGAAAAAAATACTGTTGCGTTTCCAATTAATTGTTAGTATTTGGATGTTTTTCCATCGCTTTAAATATTAACAGTTGTTTCAAATGCATGTCATTGAAAGAATTCAATCCCTATATTCAAAGTAATCACAGGTACGCCAATAAATTCAAAATAATTTTATATTCGTTCTAACGATAATAATATGTATAATCCTTCTAATATACCAGTATTGACATATAATGCAATCAAAACATCCTTTTGTTTTCGAAATTTACCCTATGTTTCATTTAAGCAAAGCATACAATCTATACGATGTACAAAAATTATTACAGCAACAGCAGTTCATGATAATTCATCTGATAAAAATTAATTTTGTATTATTGTACATTCTATAATTATTACGCGAACAATAACCCATGCTTTCAAAACATTGTCTATGCTGTTAAAGAAATGATAAGTAATATTCGTAACAGCAACATCATATATCGAATTCAATGGCCCTTGTTGTTCGCTGAACTATAATCAGTATTCGGCGGGACTGATGTCCGATTCAATGAACGTAAAAAGAAAGAACAGGGGGATCATCTTAGTGTTATTATCGGCGCCATCTCGCCAACACGGACGAGGTTGTTTCGTTGTGTTCTTTCGGTGTTAGCCGTGTTATGTCATCTCGTGTTTTTGCTTTTTGCATCAGCAATTGTGTGATTTAAATTGTGTCCAGTTATATATTAAATGGAGGACCTACTGAGAAATTGGGGCTTAGAAGAGCTAACACCCACATTTGAATGTAGGTATTTAGATTAGTCAGGCAGTTATATATTTCAGGTAAAAATGCAACAACTGGTGCAGGCTTATGTCTTATTCTTATATCATGCTCCTTATAACCTCATACAAGATCACACCATTGAACATACAAACGAATCGATCAGCTGTCCTCGCAATAAAATGTGTTGGTCCAAGGAAAAGAAAGTTGTTTAGAATCAATTACCAAACACAGATTCGGTTCACGACAGGCTGCGATTGAATCATTCATTGGAATCCAATGACATCTTGTAGTTGAACCGACAATACGATATAATTCGTTACCAACTATACGCTTTCCATTGGATAAAACATCGCTGTAATTGAGGAATGCCGAGTGTAACGTCCCTTTGAATCCAAGCGTAAGCCTTTGACAAAACGATAGATTTTTCTGTGTGATCTGAACTATGGCAAAGTGGGATAAGGTGAAGCGCGATCAATCGTAGGTAACCAACATTTTACGTCGTTTTCCTACTTTCTGACTGACCTATAAGCAGTAACAACATTGTAAACCAATAAGTAAAATTTTAGCATCGATTTATTTACCAGTTTTTAAGCCTTGCAACCGGCCGTGTCTGGGTAGCGGCTATTCTTAATCCTTCTTTCCAGCCCAAGTCCAGCCCCTAATGTGAATTACAAACAGATGCCAGCAGTAAAGGTATCATAAGATTTTATGTTATATTTACCTGTTGCCAATAATGGCCCACGCAAACCTTTGCTTCGCCCGCATAATTCCACAGATTTGTATGCCAGAAGGAAAGGTACTCTTTAATAAGAAGGTTTGCTAGAAACTTTACGATGTATCTCGGGTATATACTCCGATTCTTCGAAAATACTTATTTGCTTTAGTCAATAGCTTACCAAGAGCGAGAGCGCACACCGCACATTTGGAATAGATCGGTCTGAGTGGTACTTTGTAGAGGCTTCTGGCTAGTACCCCATAAGTCACACAGTAAGAAGCATGTTCCAGGTTGAATTGTTTTTTATTTTCATGCTTACATCCGCACATGGATGTCTCAATTTGAATTTGTTCCGGAAAATGTCGGCGACTGTCAACTCAACTTAACAGGGGGGCCTGTAGCTCAACTGGTGAAAGCGTCGGAGTACCAATCTGGAGATCGTGGGTTCGAGCCGCCGACTTTTTCCCACATTTTCTGGTACGAATTTAAAATGTCCAGGTACTTCAGATATCAAATATTTTAAAATTATTTATATTCTATTGAAATCTGTCTATTCCACAAACTGTCATCAGACGTTTCAGTACAATTTTTTTTTTCAGGACCCACTACAATACAAGACGTTTCTCAAACAGTCAATAATGTCTATCGTATCTCTTGTGCGATGTACCTACACCATGTGAACTTGTCTAGTGTTTATAGTATTGTGACATAAAAACTAAAATTGTGTAAAAAAATGGAGTCAAGTTGACGGACTCAGAACTTCCCACTTCCCATTTTATTATTTTCCCATTGCATGAAGCATTCTAAAAAACCACACGCTTTTTCCATTTTCACCACGGTAATAGTACTGTGTCGAAATTCCATTGAAATTAATTCCAGGTTACACAATATAGAACGATATAAAGCAATACTCGTATGTATACATCACAAAATTCTAAGTCCCTTGGTTTCTGTGATAGGCAAGGCAATGTTCGGATGGACCCAAAAAAGTGTATTTTGCCTTTGGGCTTTCACAGGTCAATGGGTCTATTACGAATATAACAAATTTTTTGAAAAGTTGAGGAATATCTGAAATGTTTTGTTTTTTGCTAATTACTCCGCCGCCCATGCACCGATTTTCAAAATTATAACAGCATTATCTACTACGACCCCATGTAATATTGCCACCTAAATTTCATCACAATGCATGCAGCGGTTGCTGAGATTATGAGGGTAGAAAAATGCTAACAGACCGACAGACAGACCGACGGAAATGAGTGCCGTGGATTTTCATTATGTACCTCCTCACCTATCGGTGTGGGGAGAGAAATTGATAAAAAGTCTATCTACTTTTGTCCAATATTTCTGCTCAATAACCTAATTTATTGTATTTTCATATCTCTGATCAGTTTTTTTCAGGACCCACTAAAACAATACAAGGCTTTTCTCAAACAGTCAATAATGTCTATCGTATCTCTTTTGAGATGTACACCATGTGAACTGGTCTAGTATCATGGCATTAAAACTGAAATTGTATAAAAAATTAACGTTGTCCAACTTTGTCTAACATTTCTTCTCGATTAATTTATTTTTTAAATTTCCATATCTCAAATGTCTGTCAATCTGACCACTGTATTGCTTTCCAGCTACTATGGACGTCAAACATTGTTAGTATAAATTATGTCCTGGGAAATACTAATTAAATCTATTGAAATGATGATTGGAATGTGTCTATTCCACGAACTGTCATCAGTCCTTCCTGCCCAATTTTTTTCAGGACCCACTCCAACAATACAAGTTATTTCTCAAACAGTCCTCTACGATACCCCGTGGGCCAAATCATCTATTATGATGTCTACAACGTCGACAGAAAGTCGTCTTGAGACAAATTTGGCTAATCCCTGGCAGACGTTTGTATGAATACCTGTCTAGACTAGCAATTGACGGTCACTTAAAATTGTTTCGCCAGATAGGTACTTCTTCGAGTCATTGTTTCTTGTAGTAATGCATCATATTTGTCAGAGGACGCAACGTGACGTTTCAGAATGTTATGCAGGACTTAAACAGATACTCCTATCAGTTTTATCGGAATAGTTGTATTGTGTTCGGAAGCATTTTCTGGCTTAACAAAATAATATGCTGATTGTGGAATGCTCGTTTGGTGTACGGATAACAGATTGATTTTCAGCTTCTTATCTAGAAAAACGTATAGTATGTATACCAATCGGAATTATTTCTACAATAAACTACATATATTCATTCCTATTTCAGTAGTCTTTAAAAGTTTATTAAATAAATCGTCATTAGAAAGAAATTCGTCAAGTAGCTTGACTCTTAATGCCAAATTAATTTTCTAGTTACGTAAATATTCTGTATACTATGTAAAGATTTTGTCTACGCAAAAGGAGGATGCTGCGATCGGTATAGCTATACTCTGCCTAAATGGACTACTCCATTTAACAGACAGTGAATGAATAAAAGGGTTATACAAAATAAACAGAAATGGTAACAGTCAACCAACGGTTAAAAAACACCTTTTAAGAGTTTCACTGTTGCAACACAAAAAGTCAACTTCACTTGCACTTTCACATTGTACATAACATAAAGTAGCAACAAATTTACCCTTGAAAGAGGTGAATAGAAAAAAATGTTGCTGCAATAACGAGTACGTAAATTAGGGATGTGCAAGCAAATTTTCTCTAAGAGCGAGGGAGAATCAATACGTTCATCAAACAACTTACACAAAAATGTCACAGCAGCATAATCTCTACGTATCTCTAAATTTGATAAGTTGAACCTACTCAGTAGTATATCATTACGTATACCTCTTTCTGGATAGAGATCATCGTCTTTGTAACATAAACGTAACGGTAACCATAAAACCACAAAACGGCGTTGGATACTCTCAATATTATGAACATCATAAGCAGGGTACCAAATAATAGAGCAATACTCAAGGACAGATCTAACAAACGTATAGCAAAATTAGAGTTTTATGATCATATTTATATGATTGATCTACAAATGCCAGTTTAGAGTCAAATACAACTCCCAAATCTCTGTATGTGTTTACTCGTTGAAGTTTATTGCCTCCTATCTCAAACTCAATACATATTGGTTCAATTTTACGTGCGAACGTCTTCGAGCAACACTTAGCAACATTCAAAGACATATCATTGTTCTTACCATTGATTTATAAGATCAAAATATATTTGCAATTTTGTCCTATCATCTACAGTATTATAGTCTGTCCACTGAAGAAAAGGAGTAAAAAATTATTTCAAACCCATATGTTGGGGCTTTACTCGGATAAATCGAACTTAATTTTTCTGTGTATAATAACATCACTGCTCTCAGTATGGAGTTTTGTAGACGGTGTGCATATAACCCTTGACCATAGAGTAAAAATTTACATATATTGTGCATGGTTACTCCGTTTGTTCGGTGGATAAAGTATAGTGTTTTTAAATAACTCAAGGTCATCAACATAGAGCAAACATTCACATTGCAGGTTATTTATTATGTCGTTGATGAAAATCAAAAACAATAAAGGACCAACAACTGAACCTTGGGGTACACCTGATGTAGCCAGTATAGCTTCAGACCTATAACCTCGATATTCTACACATAAATGCTACCTCCAATGTATGATCTGAAAAAGTCAAGAAAGGTTCTAGTTAAACCACATTTGTCTATTTTTTTGTTCAGAATGCCGTGGTCCGTTCGAGCCTTCGAAAAATCGGTGTAGACTACATCAGCACCATTGTCCAATACAGCCGATGAATATTGCTTAAAACACGCCAAATTACTACAAGTAGATCTAGTTTTATAGTTTATTATATATTTTTTATGTAGATATTGACCGACTTATATGAGAAAACAAAATATTGAAAAGTACAAGCTCAAAGACTTTAGCCATATTACTCAAAATAACAACTGCTCTGTAATTTTCAACATGGGATCTAACACCTTTTTTAAAAACAGGTACTATTTTTGAGAGCTACCATTTTCTAGGAAATGTTGCGGTTTTCAACGACAAATCGAAGATGTATGTTAAAGGGTATAAGCATACTAGCACAGTCTTTTAGGAAAAAAAAGATATGGAATCTAGGCCTGTAGAGCATTTGGGTTTCAATTTTTTCAGAGCATCCCGTACATGCTCCTCATCAATTGTCATACAGGGTATGAATGAATAAGGACCAGAGGCTATCCAGCACGGAATGTGGCTGGTGCATAGGCCACACGATGGGCCCTTTTGCGCCTCTATCAGCGCTAGTTCCTAAGACCTGCCCTTTTGGCAAAGGCAAGTACATTCTTAGGTCCTATCCGTTTTATCTCTATAGGTTCCAAGGCTCTTGAGCCCAGCATAGTCTGCCTGTGATAACCCAGGGTTTCACAGCGACACAGGATGTGTGCCGAGGATTCTTCCTCTTCACCACACCACGTGCACGTTGGGTCGTTGACCACCCTCATCACAAACAAGTGACGCCTGAAGGTATTGTGACCCGTTAATAAGCCTACTAGCAATCTCAAGTTACTCCTATCCAGAGAGAGACAAAATCGTCCTATTCTCTCTGCAGGCCCTGCTAATAGCTCCCGAGCCTGACGGAGATGACCAGAGATGTTGTTCCATCTCAGAGAGTGTTGATTCTGGATCCACTCTCCAGTTGTTTTCCTAATCAAGTTTGCAGACAGTCCTAAGGCTGGCTCCGGGCCCACAAAACTGTTTCCGGATCCCATCCTGGCCAGATGATCCGCCATTTCATTACCCTTTACCCCAGCGTGCCCAGGTACCCACATCAGTGATACCTTGTGTTTAGCTGAGATGTCGTCAAGAGCCCTCCTGCACTCCAGGACCAGTCCCGACGTTATTTTCCAAGCACTCAGTGCTTTGATGGCTGCCTGACTGTCAGAGCAGATAGTAATCCGCCTCCTAGACCCGTCAATTTCCCGAATACGATTTACACAGGCAAGTATCGCATAGACCTCAGCCTGAAATACTGTGGTGTGCCCCCCAAGAGGGAATGAAAGTCTTATATGGGGTCCGTAGACTCCCGAGCCCGAGCCCTCTCTAGCGAGTGAACCGTCTGTGTACCAGACCTGTCCTTCTCCTTCGATGAGCTGTCTTTCCCTAGACTCCCACTCTTCCCTTGACGGAAACACCACCGTAAATTTGCGATTGAAGCGATGCGTAGGAGAAACTGTATCGCTCCTCGCCAACAAAATAGGACAATCCTCATGCAACTCTGCTAGAATCGTCGAATGTCCTTTGCCTGAATTCATAAAAGTCCAGATACCCTGACTCCAGAGACGGAACCCAGTTTTTCTAGCTTCCCCTTGGATTACCAGATCCAAAGGAGGAAGATTTAGCCATACAGGGTAGGCATGAAGTACCATTCAGTGATATAAAGTCTTTTGAAATGTCAGAAGACGCGATGCATGAAGCATGGAAAAACGCTGCAAAAGCATTGACAAGTTGATCCGGGCTTTTTAATTCGTTATTTTCAAAACACATCTTATTGGGAATACTACTAATCTTTTTGCGATAAATTCATCCACACATAGTAGAGCGAGAAGCGGTAGTTACCGCTCGCGGCAACGATTTATAGCTAGTTAAAAGCGATCATTAGAGATGTGCGGGTCCTAAGTTGTCATACCGATCTACTGCACAGACCATAAAAGTAGATCCATCTTGTATCACGTGGTAGGAGTCTACACAAGGGATCTGTCTGGCCAACGTCAGGATTTGCATCCATCATTTCGACAACAGATACTGATACTAGGATATGTATCCATTCGGAACTGCACATCTCAATGACGTGAATAAATGAGGATTGAGGTTGACAACTCCTCTTTATTTTTTTATAACTGAGCAGACTGCGGAGGCAGAGCCTAAATACCAGAGTACCGCAGCTACTGTGAAAAGGTTATGTTAGGGGAAGTTGGTTAACGCGGGACTTGAAATGGACGACAACACCCGCAGACCCAATAAATACATCTCCTGGCAGTCTATTCCAAGCCTTGGACACTCTGAAGATAAATGTATGGTCGTACCGCTCGGTTCGTGATGTATGAAGAACGACCTCCACAGCATGAGATGCAGCAGTCGCGCGGGTGCATCTGATAGGTTCGGTGAGCGGAGGAACTATAAAGGAAGGGTCATAGCAGCAGACTCTATTTGAGTATGGGCAGTAGAGCGAGAGGTCACCAACCGCAGGTCGGTCAGAAAGTGGCTGGAGGTGGCGCGCTAAGGCCGTGTCACCAATTAGTCGAACTGCACTTCCCTGGACGGCATCAAGTATAGAGAGGATAGTAGTGGCAGAAGCTCCCCAGACATGAAAGCAATACTCTTATCTGGGCTTTATATAGCGTAAGGAATTTAGATGGTGAGAAGTAGTTTCTGGCTCTGAATAGGTACCCAAGCTTTTTAACAGCAGCTGTTGAAATGGACGCAACATGTTCGTGCCAGATCAGATTTTCTGTAATGTTGACTCCTAAGAGCTTGAATGGGTGACTCCTTGGCAGAGCTTGATTGTTCATTAGAACGGGGTGTTGGCTTGGGCATTTCTTATTTGATAGTGTACAATACAAGCTGCGCCTTGGAAGCTTTCAATTTTTCCATACTCTTGAGCTCCCAAGCGGCAATGGTCTTCAGATCCTTTGAAAGCGAAACAGCCGCTGCCAACCCAGTTTGGATGGCCTCCGTCAATGCATTATCGAAAGCTGCCATGATGTGTTTTTGTATTCTATTTGAACAAGTAAAGGTACATAAATATTCTAAGGGGATGATCCTGGGGGGGGGGTGTTGCGTACAAGAGGATGAAGTAGCTTTGCTTAAAAATTTGACAATTCATTTGACGTGTCTCGACGTTTTTCGACGTTTTTTAGTGGGCGGTTTTCGAGAAATCGTGGTGGGAAGTTTTCAAATGAACACCCTGTATAAAAAACTGTCACTCCTTAAGTCTTTAAACTGAACTCTTTTAGGCTATTAGCTTCTTCTCAATACAACGATTCTCATCATCAGTTCCAAAGTACGTTTATCTTTCAAGTGTTTGTGACTCCTAACGTATCGATGTGTTTTTGTATTCAAGATGCACCATTATACACATCATATAAACGTATCGAGGCGCACAATGATGCATTTTTAATAGAATGCATCGCACATAGTCCTTTTGTTCTTCCGCTGCTGCGTGAATATCTTTACTATGCAGCGTCAAATGGTATCAGTGACGTAGGAGCGTCATTTTATAGCGACGAAATGAATAGGTAACGGGCTAGTATCATGAATTTTTTGATGATTCCATATGATAAAGTATGGCTTAAGAACCTGCTTATAGTACTTTTCCGCGATTTTTTTGGGCACGGGAAAGTCGGGCAAATATTTGGACAGTCCTAGAGTGGAAATTACTGTATAATAAAGAAACCTTTGGATTTACCTGTTCTGGCAAAGTTTTTTGATCTTTCGATATTAAAGAAGCAAAGTAAAATGTCAATAAAAAATATCTTTTATTTCATGAAATATCGCTATAATTACGAACCTACTTAACCGTGTCAACGATTAGACCAAGCTCTTTGTTGATGGAATACCAACTGACGTTGTTTGTATTGACTTTTCGAGAGCTTTTGCCAAGGTTCCCTAAGACATCCTTTTTAAATTAGACCACCTGGACATTAACCTACTTTCATGGATAAGGGCTTTTCTTCATAACAGAGAATTGGTAGTGGGGGTTCCGATTCCTTGTCGACTCCTAAACAAGTTCTAAGTGGCCGACCCCAGGGATCATTTTGGGCCCTATTTTATTTCTCTTATATAGCATCGATCTACCCAGTTCTTTACCATCTACATGTTTATCGTATGCCGATGATACGAAGATATACAATACCCCGCTCAATAACGCTCACATTATCCAAGTCGACATTGATAGACTAGTTATTTGGTTGAGGACTGGTCTGTTCCTTTAAATTCTTCAAAATGCTGCATGTTGCATATGGGCCGAAACAATCCTATGCGACGGTCAAACTCTTCCTAGTTCAACTGACTTTTGTGATTTAGGTGTAGTAATGTCTAATTCTTTATCTTGGTCCGAGCACATACATCATATCTGTTCCAAAGCGAAGAGACTTGTATACTTACTTGAGAAATCTTTTCATGGTTGTGACCCCACTGTGGCTTCTTTCCTTTACAAAACGTATGTTCGTCCAATCATTAAATTCGCCGGTCCTGTTTGGTATCCAGTCCTCCAAAGGAATCGTGACCTTCTTGAGTCTCTTCAGCGTTGTTGCACCAGAGTTCCGTATGGCGCGAGACGTCCAGCATACGAAGACCGGTTACACATATTCAATCTTCAGCCCTCTGGTGAGAAGCTTTTGTGTAGACTTATCTAGTTTATTTCGCCTTAATATAAACAACTCGAGAGGTCACAACTTCAAGCTCAAGGAAGAACCATTTAAAACTTCCACTAGACAACACTTTTTATGCAACATGGTATTTGATCAATGGAACCAGCTGCCTGCGGATGTAGTGAACAGTCCCTCTGTGAATAGTTTCAAAAACAGATATGACTCTATACGCATACCTGACTAATGCATGCATAAATATATTTTTCTTTTTTCTGTATAATTGTTAGCCGTATAAAGAACCAGACAACCAACAATACTGTTCTGTATCGCGTATAATATGAGATAGAAGCCTCGTTTTTTGCACTGAATGACGCAGAATTTCAAACTATGCAAGAACAGGTGGATAACGCAATATTGCAATAAAAATTGGACTTAACCATTTTGGATTGGACTCTTCAAATCTGTGCCGTGTTGCCGTTCTACATGATCTAAGGGTTTTATTGTGTTCCCATTTTATTGATCTGTAATTCGGCGACCGTGGTCTAGGTTAAGGTTCCTGATCAGTTAATCTGTCCCGTTACTCATTAGTGACAGTTTGCAAGTCATTCGTTGTAGGGCGCGCTAACTGTATTTATCTTTTCCATCTGGAATCCTAACTTGTTTCCCTTTCAATTGTTCAGTATTATTTATCAGTATTTAATTAGGTTTTTTTAAATTGATTTCTCATAACTAATAAGGATGAGTAAAGTAGATAGTGGATTCAGATAATCTGCCTAAGGTTGGCGTGGATATGGTAAACGAATACCTATGTAAATAATATTCAGTTCTTCAATTCAGAGATGAAAATTTAAGAAAGAAGTTTCAAAATATTTTAATAACATTTGCAGTAATAGACAGCATAATAATTAAGGTACTACCAGGAAATTCCAGAAAAAGAACCGACTGCCAGTGGGACTCGAACCCGCGCCTCCGAAATTCAGACTAGCTGAGCAATGGCGCTTCCAAGAAGCATCGAATTCTTTTCTGGTAGTACGGAGCGGCTCGTATCTGTGCATGGAAGGAAATCTATTGGGTCAGCATTGAGTTCTGACCGCGTTCGACTCCAGATGCCACTAGGTCGAGCCAGCACAAATAGGCCATAGGACACTAGCGCGCCGCGATCAGATTGGTCCTAATCCCACCGGTCAGAACCGCGCAAAATATTTCGATCACCAGATGGGCCATAGGACACTAGCGCGCCGCGGTCAGATTTGTCCTAATCCCACCGGTCAGAAGCCCCCAAAATATTTTGGATAATAGGCAGGTATGTGGACACCAGCGCGCGGGGCGACGAGGTAAATTTATGTCTTATAATTTTAACTGATTTTAATTCATTTGTCATTTTTTGCGATCTCGCTAATACTTACTGAAGAATTTGTACAACTCAGGTCAGAGGAATCGATACTTTTGACTTGACATAAATGAATTACTTTTTTATATTATTAAATGTGAAATTTTAATTAATCAGAACGTGTTCTAATTTGTCACAAATTTGATCGATTTCTTGTCGGTGTAAAAAAAAGTCCGAGAAATTTACCTTCACAGCTTGTTTCTTGGGAGCATCATGGTTGTGCTCATTATTTCTTTTAAGAGCAATTTCTTCCGATTGATCCATCAGCAAAGATGCTATGCATCCTCTTCTAGAGCATCTGTAGGTTACACCACGGGTGGTTTCTTTATCTCTTCGGAATGTATACTCTTCAAGGACTATTAATTTCTTCCCTTTCACACTTAACATAGTCTCCATGATGAAAAAGTAGAACACAAACAATACCCACAAACAGCAACTAAGGATTGCAAACTACTGAAATATTTTCATTGAGGGTAGTTTTGTATACCTACAGAAGCCAGATAGTCATTTAAATAATCTAAGAAGTAACTGTAAGCTACCGCAAGTCGTAAAAAGACAGATGAAAGTTCGCAAGAATAAAAGGGATGTGGTCATTAGGAATATCCAAGCTTAATTTTCTTTGGGCGCGCAAGTGACCGGTGGATGAAGGCACCCTTTTTGTAAACAGGTAAAAATCAAACTGCGCGCGCTCGTGACCGATCACCCACAAATAGCTCTGTGTAGGGAATGAATGTTATACCATGTTTCATGCTTTTGTCCGCATGTCGGGCTCTCAAATCAATGTGCTACCAGAGTAGGACTATAAGGAGGAGGGGTCTCTTTCCTCTGATATTCATATAAGTTTTTAGGTCACACATCTTCCGATTTTTTCGGGAATTAAGCTACCGTTTCTTGCTTTTTTCTGCAGCTACTTCAACTTCATTCATCTTCTAGTATTTTAAAACCACACAATATAGACCACAGAACTGCCGCAAAAAGATCAAAACTTGGATTTCAAGCCATAGATAGCATAAAAGCCTATTTACGCCCTTAATACATAATATATCAGGGCCCTACGGTCTTGACTAGCGATACAAATAGGTTCTAAATATCTTAAAGCTATTTCTTTTACCGATAAGTACTGTTGAAATATTTGACTGTGAGATATGGTTTCAGATGGCTGGATCACCCATGGGAAATAGTCAAAGGCTACTCCACTGAAAGGGCGCCCATAATTATTTATTCATTAGAGGCAATCCCGCCATCGTACGTTGAATGTTCAATTCCCATCAAAGTGAACCCGCTGTATGTTGCATAATAATTATTCTCCATATTGGGTCAGTGCACTTTTAATCGGCCCAAACAACAATACATGTATGTGTGTTGCGGTGGAGTAGACATACTGAAATGGTGACCGTGAACTTAACAAGAGTAAGAGCTATAATGACGCGATACTAAATTTACTATCAAATTTCATCGCAAATTTGTTATGAAATTTCTTAACAAAAATGGTATCAAAAAAGAGCACAGAACTTGAAAGTGTATAATACCATCTCAAATTTTATAGCGATGTCGACTTAGTGCACTGATTTTAATCACGATTGCACTACAGTGCACATTGAAAACTCGTCTGGTGCCCAGAAGTGCAATAAATCTGAACTGGTAAGTCGAACATACACCAAATTTCAGTGCAATTCAAGTAACTGTTCTGTCAGCCACTTGATGACAGTTTGATGTTATTTTGCATCGCGAGAGCTCAATTTCATTCTGTGGTGGTTTTGGAATTTGAATAGTTTGAATCCGCCCTATTCAATAATTTATTCGATTTATCGACATAAAAACTAATAGCATTTTGTGCAATATGGCTTTTGCACTAAAAATGAAGATCTATCTATATCGGTAAATACTTATGTATATCTGGTTGTTTCAACAAATATTCGTATTTTTGGGACATCCGCAGCTGTTGTTTGCAATTTAACTAGATATGCTTCAATTTCCTCATCATCCGAAGATGATGATAGTCTCAGTTCTTCCAACTACACTTTCCGCACCTTTCATGCTACTATGTATACTACCCCACTACCCAGTGATTAATGCAAAAAATTATTTTCTCTGACAAATAAAATATGTTATAATTAATTAGACGTCAAAAATGCACTGAAATCTCCACGAGCTCAAAGAGTCCAAGGCGATAATTTGCACTCAAGTGCAATTAAGCGGATAAGTCGAAAACAAAAAACCACACTAGTTTTGCACTCAAATCTAAGACGAACATAATTTTGACACTCAGTTCCTATGAGTGCAGTGATAGGGCAATAAGTCGAAAACGCTATAATATTAAATCCGAGTCCTGCGCAAGCGCAGTTGAAATTAAATACTGGGTTGACACTATTGACAGATGTCAGATGGAATTCGAAAACTGCGTTTTATAGGTTATGTTAGCATTGCACCTTTAGGCGCGTGCCTTTCACACATTTTCTCAGATACTCTCACCTCAGATGTGTGCGCGTTCCTTTCGCTAAATGAGGCGAGTTTCAACTGAGGCTATTTCTTCCCTCTTCATCTCTCCAGAGCTAGGTTTTGTGGTTGTGCTCCGAAGTATTTTTTTGATTACCAACCTTACCTTCATTTTTGTGTCTGTTTATTCAATCAAATTCCATATTACTACTTTTACATGAAAATTATAATTTTACATATTAGAAAGGAATGTAGCAACGACACATGAATGTGCAGCAATGAAAAATCATGAGCAAGTACACTATAATATTAAATGTAGAGGAGCAGAAATGCCAATGTTGATTGCAATGTATTGTAATTTGATTTGCCTAAATTTGAATTTAGAATGAAAAAATGCAGGTATAAATTACACCTGAAAGTTTGGAATTACAAGTGACGAGTTGGAAAATTAACTTGACCGTTTTTAATTATACTTCACGCTTTAGAAGCTACAGCTGGAAAAGGGGTAATTAAAAAGTACACATATTTTTCATATTATGTATGTACTTCTTAAGGTATTTTTGACAACTTGGAATGGCACACACAAAACATCAGTTCTGATAAAATTTGCTAATGGGGGTGTGCTAACCGATTGATACCGAGTTTTTCCTGGTTTTCCCATCACTTCGGTCGAAACCCATCTTTTCACCTTGCGGATTAAATATAATGTTCTGGGTTTATAATATTTATTTTATATCCATACCTGCTCGTGACTGACCAAGTAGGATTAAGCGAAGGACAAATCTAGCTTCTGGGAAAACCAGATTCGTCGGATGTTATTGCTATTGCTGAATCTGTGACTGCTCATAAACATTACAATACCATAACAATTCTAATACCGAATCTCCAGACGGACACTTAATACCTGTTTAATATTGAGATAACGAGTTCTTTGCATCTGGTTAACCCTGAGTTTGGATGTATTCAAAAGCATTTCGTGCAACTATGCCAAGGTGTCCCCTTTAAATATCTGGTCGTTGGAAAAAAATTAAGAATTGTATGAATTGGTTCTTGGGATATCGAAGTGCAGTTAATATAAGGTCAACAGCTCATTATTTGTGAGTCGTATACAGAGAATATTAATTACATTGTTAATGTTAATAATAATAAATGCTTTATTTGCTGAATTACAATGTTTAAATTCTTTAACATTGTCAAAAAACAGGCACTTAAAGCGATATTGTATAAGTTAATATTAGTATTGTACCAAGATACATTTCTAATATAAATGTCATAAACTAGTGGGATACAAATAACATAAGTATGATACACATGAAGAGACTAAATAGATTCCAATTTTACTTTCAAAGGGAAAAAATCATCTATATTATGAGGTGAGATCTCCAGGTGAGGTCTTTTGAATTTTTTTGAACAGATTAGCTGGTAGATGTTTTAGGGTACTTGGTATTGTAATAAAAATTGATGGCCATGACAGATCAGAGTTTGACTAAATAAACCTCACACATGAGGGTCAAAAACCCAGTAGTGTTTGGGTTAAATAAAATTAACTTCAACTTTTGATTTGTTTTTAGGAAATTTTCCCTCCTCGTATCTCTCTATTCTATTGGATGACCTAAAAATAAGGACGCTTCGGGTCCAAGCTCAGCGCAGAGAGACGTTATTTTTATTCTATAGACAGAATAAGGGCCGATTTTATCAACACAGTTCTCTGAAAATCATTGATTTCTCTTGAAGTTTATCTCAAAAAGGTGAAAAATGACATGCTTTACATACAACCGACCACAATGAACCACCTAGTATCTTTTCAACTCTGATTTTCCATCCTAAATGGGTGAAAACTTGCATTTTCTTGATTAACAAAGAGTTTAGCAATTGATAATCTCAACCAATTAGACTCCACAATCCAGTAATCAAATGTACTGTTAATGTAATGACAATGATAACAAAAAATTCAAATTGCTACATTATTTTGATAAAACGATAATTTACTATCGATAATAATTATAAATACCTGCAACATATTATAGTAAAAAGGGGTAAACATTTTATTGCATTTCACAAAGCTAAACACACGATTTAACAAGTGTGCATTACTGGTTGCCTATCTTTCTTAACAGCAAAGCTCGCGAGGTGGTAAAAGTATAAGGAATAACCTTATTTTTCCTAAACCAGTAACCTGTCGTATAGTCAGAAAGTGAATCAGGTGCTTTATATAATTTTCAGAGAAAAGGGAGGAACCAGCAGGGGGGATATTTATTCATATGCATGCCTTAAAATGTGTTTCTGCGCAACGGTGCCTTTTACGCAGTGCCTTTACAACCTTTACATCCTCTGTGAAAATTTCTATAAGAAGGTCGATAACAAAGATGCACCCAGTAGATGGAAGTTTCTTCATACAATATACAATAATTATAAGGTAAATATTAAAAAATCTAGCATTAATTTGCAAATCAATCGCTTTGTTCTGATTTTCTGCTATGATTTTGATCCATGAATTCTAAAATATTTTCGATGAAAGTGTCATCCAACTTTGACGTTTTGTTTCTGATATTGATAAACAACATCCAATAAGCTTTGTCAGTCTTTGTTAAATATGCATGTTGATAAAATCGGGCCTAAATCTTGCGTATCTTGCGCATCTTTAGAACTACAACAGCTCGTATAAGTCAAATGTAGTTTAGGTGCCCTGGATCTGATGTCAGATTTGAGAAGACAGATTAAAAGGCTAACACAATGCCGTGCAGACCACAAGACGCGGGTTCCACGGATGCCAGATTTGTACAGATTTTTTTACTAGCAATTTCAATATACAGGATGTTTTCCTAAGTTGGGACTTTTCTTCATAGGGCCTATAGTACTCGCCAAAAGGAGTTATTTTTCCAAATAACATATCATCGAAATGCTTAGGGATATCAAAGATAGTGACCGATAAGGAAATCCTCATTTCTAATTCCGTCCCTGTGCGATTAGATCAAAACAGACACAAATAACGCAGGTGGTTACGGAGCATACGTAACAGTGCGCGTTTGAGGTCTCTCGAGTTGTTGACGTGCAACCATTATAACTATAATGAACTGGGGACAGGATTTTAGTGTACGGTGAATGTGGTGACAATGCCTCTCAGACATCTCGTGCAAATAGCTAGAGACACAGGATGATTGTATCACATCATGGTGGACATGCTGGAAGACTTAAGACAGTTTCGAATGGTCCAAATTGAAGACCAAATAGGTACTTGCACTTTTCAGTTTTGCGGCGCGAATTTCGAACCGTATTTACAGAATTCATGTGACCGGACCGCCCTTAAGGTTTCGTCATGTGACCGGACCGCACTTAAGGCTTCGCAGCGAACGAATATTAAGTATTTTCTAACATTTTTTTTATCCTTCTGCTGCTGATTCACCGCACATTAGCTTTGTCATTTCAAAGGCAGTTGCTTCTGAAAAGGAAAGTCCCAATTCTGAAAACACCCTGTATATATACGTTGTAAAATAATATTTTTGGGATCTTAGGTTCTAAACTTATACTTACACAGGTGTAATGATGATACGTATTAACCCATTGCATAGTACTGGCAGGCCTTACCTGAAACAATGAAAAACTTTGATCAGTATCTGATTGCAAAGAGGTACTCAATATACTTTCTGACACAGGCACAGAAAATACCGTAGGTTTTTGTTTATACTTCAGGGCGCTTCAGGGTGAGAAAAAAACATTACAATATCCGTTATATTCATTATAGGCCGTGCGTAAGATTTTCACGGTGATTATACTGAGAATTTAAATTTTCTTGTCGATTCGTTTTCCGTATGAAGATGAAGAAAATGTATGCAGCTAACGCGACTCCGTGACCTAAGATTTTTACAGCCCACGTAAGTCGCAAAAAAGTTTTTTTTTTTCGGGGTATTTTACTGAAGTTGAAAATTTGCAGATAGTTGATGAAATTATCATCACGAAAAAATATGTTGGCTGCAAAATGTCTGATGTAGAGGGTGTAGCAACGATGTGCTGTGGGTGAACAATAGCTACTTCCCTATTTGAGATAGAAAAAAACGTTTCAAATAAAAAATATAGAGCAATAAAATCTATGTTACAAATATGTATACCATTATACAGGGTGTCCAATAAATGTGTGACTTATCAAAATTACATTTTTAAATAGGATCCCCTGTATATTATTGCATTTTTGGATTCCTTGATCGATTATAGCGTGACGCTAGCGAACCGTTTCGCGCAAATCACCATTTTCAATATAAATAAGTAGATGTTAGACGTAAATTACGTTTCACGTCATACTTTTGTTATTTTAAATCGAATGCCCTATTTATGACGGGTAACGTAACAGTGTTAAATCTGACAACAATGCTGTTAGCATTTTTTAATTCTGCATCTTCAAAAACCCCCAGGTATTGAAATTTAACGCTCCAGCTGTGGCAGTTTTGGAGATATTTGAATATTCCGGTATTATTAACCTGGTAGAAACAAGCAACATACAAATAATTAATTAATATCGAACATACAGAATCTGACTCCAATAATAATTCATCCAAGAAGAATAGATGTTTACCAGGCACTTATCGCAAAGCTCATTGTCTGACGAGGTTATTGACTAACACAGATATGCACAAATACAAACAATAATGATTTTTTGAAATATTTGGAGCGTAAGTCGATAATTTTCTGTTCCATAATAACTCGATAACACATTGCGCGTATATAACTATTGCAGGTAGACGATTGCGTAAAAAGGTCTAATGATCGATCTGTGGAAGTTCAACAACCGTTACTATGGAATACAATAATAGTTTTTTTAAATATGTTTTTCAATTGTGGTCCACACATACGGATGTGGAGCAGCATCAACATTGTTAACCAATGGAAGGGTCCAATGCACCGGTCCAATGCAAGAAGTCTCATTTTCATCAAATAGACTATCGGTGCCATCTAAGAGAACTTTTTGTTAGCCTTCTGGTAGTATACGTAAAATTGTTGTAACATGTACCTAAGTGATTATATGAGCATATGCGTTTTTTGAAATAGTTCTCAGTTCAGTGCAATGACATGTGCTTGAGTCCAGTCAAGTATTAGATAAAATATCTTCAATGGAAGATGAGCCTAAGTACACGCTCTGTTAGTCGCTATGTATGATCACGCCAACGCAAAAATTGCCTTAGTCCACTCGCATATTATTTGAGCTTAGTTTGTGGTTTACCATCCGTTTTTCCATTCTCTGATAGAAGCGTGCTCCTAGTGATTTATTCTCGGATTTATTATTTCACAGTTTGACTAATAGTTTATAGTTGGGTTTTTGAGATTGTCAACAATACTTTGTTTGTATAGGAAATCCTCTTTTACGCTGAGATAACCTAAAAATTTTATCATATAGCAAAATTGTCAATTTCACCACATTCCTCTCTTATAAATATCATAGATTTGACCCACAGATACATGTAACATACGTCCTGGCTCAGAGAATGAAGTCCTTGAAGAAACAATAGGCTCTGATACTGATATTTATGAATAACTTTTGTATTTGTAATGTATTCTCATATATTATAAAATAAAACTATGTACTTTAAAATATGCATAGGTTTTTGTGACCCTTTTGAAACCCAAAGAAAAAAGTGCCGAAGTCCATTTTGGAAAAAAACCAAGTCTTGGAAAGTAGACCACTAAACTAGCTTTTACTTAAAGTCTCTTACTCTAAAAGTAATAAAATACAAGATTATAACAAGTCAAATTATTATTCGAATAGGTAATATTTCCAGAAAGAAATATTTAAACTTAAAAGTCGTTTTTCTCAAAAACAGAAAAATGTGACTTACGCACTTTTTACATTGGGCCCTTCGTTATAGTAATTACTATAGTAACAACGTTTGAGATATACCGGGCAGTAATTTTTTGGCATTCTTATATCTCAAAGGTTAATTTCCAAAAACTACAGTTATATGTGGTTATACATTAAACAACGTTCATTGCAGGGTAGCACTGAAATAATTTTTAGATTCATAGTAAAACATATACGTGAGTCTATCATTCTCGTATAATGTCTCAATTATCTAAATGTTTCCATGTTTACTTGTACTGTTGTATGTCATTTTCTTAAGACAGTATCCGGAAATTTGAGCTAGTAATCGGTCCGTCAAGAAATAGACAAAATAGAAAAAAAAAACAAATATAAGTTCGAGATTATTGGAAAAAATACGTAACACATCGTTCAGAAAAGCTAAGGTTATTGAATTTCTTAAAAATAAAATATCACAATTTTACCACAAATTAAAACAAAAAGTGTTATTGGAATTAGTAAAACGGTACAGATATACATTTATTAAATCAAGAGAAACGGCGAAACTGCATTAACCATGTAATAAAAATAGAGTCATCATTTTTAAATACACGACCGAGTGAAATTATTATCAACCTGGATGATAGCGACTCATCTGAATCTGATTTTGACTTGTATTAAATTCTTTTTATTTCCTCATTTTTCATTTAATATTGTTAGAATGTAAGTCTGAATGGCATTTATTGTACATTTTATAAAGTTAATTAATATCTATTAAAAATCTAATACCTAGTTAACCACGTTTAGTTTTCTTCTTTAATGCTACTGTGGCTCTGGATGATTCTGTCCTCAACATCCGACAATAGACACTACGTTGTATAATACATGTTTCTGGCCACACATTTTTGAGAAATTAGAGCCATGAGATTACTGTCCGGTATATCTCGAACGTTTTTATTATACATATTGATAAGAGACAAGAATGCGACGATGAATCAAGAAGGTGCGGCTCATATGTTAGCCAAATTTTGTTGTGGTCCGTTTTCAATATTCCAAGATATCACAAGAAGTTGTCTTAGAAGCGTTTCCTATATTTGTATCAATAGTAGAACTCAACAGTAGTCCGACAGGCAGATCGGCCTTGACGTCGACATTTCAGCAGCCCGTTTCGAAACTATTAAATTAAAACAGCACAGCACCAAAGACAAGATGATGCCTCGAATCTTCTTCAAACGTCTAGAAGAGTATGGCTTGTCTGAGCACTTGGTGTTCTCTTTTCTAAAATATAGTAGGTTAAAGTCGGAGACTGGGGGTTCTATAACGGTGTGCAAATACGTTGTCCTTAACACCTTGGTACGCCGTAAAAAGGGTTATTAGTATAGATGTGCTCGATGCCCGTTGTAGAGCTTGCCAACAGGTGTCAGAAACCCCTGTGCACCTGTCAGCGTGTAAGGTGGTGTACGCTGGGACGGTTTACGTCAATAGGCACAACGCGATTCTACGAGTGCTCTAATATTATTTAAGGCACTCGTACGGTATAGATGAGACACCGGTGCTGTCATATACGGTCCATGGGATATACAACTCGAGAAGATTGTACTTATTACATCTGTATAAACTGTAATGATCGAAAACTAACAGTATAACGTCATCGCGCTCGGTTTGGTTTGGGAGTCGTCAGCGTGTGTTCGGTACTGGATTCAAAAATTAATTTTTATTTTGGTATAAAAAAATATAGATTTCTTATGATTTATGATCTCTTCATCACATTTTTTTAAACTCCATTTACTGGTCAAAAAACATCCCAAAGCAATGATGAATCGCACGCTTTTATTAGCTTCACCTGTATGTGGATTTGTGAGCTTGTAACACTCCTTTGAATTAAGAGTATTAAGACCAAGTTGGTTATTCCATTTCTCTATTCACAAAACAATATATTATATCTAACGAAAAGTCCATTTAAGTTGACAAAACTACCTGCGTCAGATAAGTTAGTATACGTTCTCATGCACCTAGAAAGAGAGTTGTTGAATTTTGTCAGGCATGCGATAGTAACTGCAACACTGTGCCATCCTAAATTGTAGCGTGTCATAAGTCGACTTCGCCTCTTTTTATCGTCGGTGATAGCCAACTAGAACTGACAGTGCTGAACTCTGGGCGACACACTAAGTTTACATTATATCCGGCAGGTAGCGTTAGTTTGTTATCATTTCGTAACCTAATCATTTCATCAATGAAATAAATACAGTTTGAAAAAAACCTAAAAAAGGCTTTAAAGGCAGTGTTACCAGGTCTACCGAATTTTCGGTAGATCTACCGATTTCAGACATGTTCTACCGAACTACCGATTTGAACGCAAAATCTACCGAAAAAAATTAATTGATTGTTGTACTTTCAGAGAGAATTCATTATTTATAAACCCGTGATACAACAATTCAACGAATTAAATTAAAGATTAAGTCTCGGGTTAAGTTAACTAAAAAAATTAAAATAAGTATAGTTTAAAAAAACTAAAAAACACGCTTTTAAAGAACATCGAACTAAAAGCTTAAAACAATAATGATCGAAAAATATTAGTATTATTGTGAAAAAGGGTGGGCGCTTTATGCCACATTATACGTAAACCGAGCGCCCGACGTTTTTTCACAATAATACTAGTATTTTTCGTTTATTATTGTTTTAAGCTTATTTTTAACTTTTTACTTCGATATTCTTTAAAAGCGTGTTTTTTTTTGTTTTTTAAACTATACTTATTTTTATAATCACCCAGAATAATCACAACCAACTACACGAAGCACCTATCTGAACGTGTTCAGGAAGAACAAAAGCTACTGATAATAACGTTGTCTCTTAAATAAGATCTCCTAAATTATTCTCGTCATCATCACCTAACAAAGGTATCTTTCTCATACTGTTTATCAACGAATCACGTAACGAGAAGCATAACGTCGATATCGCTATTAAATAATACGTACTTATCGACTCGTCCCCAATTTTTATCTTTTATCGAAGTCTAGTCGTTGAATCGTTTCAGGTCTAAAATCGATTTCACGCAAGCGGTTATGCTACGTGACACTTGGGTAAATAAACTTGGCGAATACTGTAACATCTAAATGCTGTTACAAAATGTATGATTGCTTATTATGCATTTTGCTACATAACGAAAAAACGTTTTATGAATCACCATTATTCGTTTCCACAAGTTTTTTGTTTATTATGAAATATTATTTATATATATAAATGGTTGATGAATTTATCTAAAAATCTTCAACAACTATCCTTCAAAGTACTCTACATTCTATTCACTATCAATCAATTAGAATTTATTGTATCAAACACAAAATGCTAGGTTAAAAAAGATATACACACAAAACATCACAATAAGCACAAAATCAAGTACTGACACAAATGGTCAGTCATACGTCATTAAAATCATATTGAACAGAAAGCATTTTTTTGTCAAATAGCTTTTTATTTTATTTTAATTTTTTTATTCGGCAATGGTCTGGTTCTTTCACTAACTTAGTGGAACAGTCGAAGTTCTATCGAGTTCTTAGATTTATTTAGCCTGAAACGCTGACAACTTCTAGGCTAGTGTTATGGTAGTGAATTTCTGAATAAGTAGTATACTTATGTTCGTTTTTATTGGGTATTTTCATTTACAGAAGAAAATAATTATATACATGCACGGAATTGTTAGCAAATTATATCTGGTAAAATGTGGTTTGCAGTGTTCTGTATATGATCCCCAGACAAGATTTTAATAGATTTTTTCTGTTGAGTTTATAGTGCTCTGCACTCTACTCATGATGGTGTTGTAATAATAATAATAATAATAATAAATCTTGGGGTATGGCCCCATAACAATACTCCATATATTATGTAATCCAATCGTTACGTCGCCGTCATAAAAAAGGCTCTTGACAGCAAAAGGTTAGAAAGAAATGAAATGTGGTGGGATGGTACACATTGGTCCCCTCCCCCACCTCGGGGGGTTGCCGCCCGAGGGGTGGGTGGTGAAAACCTCTCACGACGATTTTCGAAAAATGGCGTCGTTTTGGTAAGTAATATGGAAAAAAGCTTCAAATGATTTATAGAGAGAACAAAATTCTGCATAACTCTTATCAAAAAGTCCTGTAACATTTTTGTTTCTCTAAAAGAATGATATTTCCTCATTCGTTTATTATCTGCAGCTGCCTAAATTTACACCTTTGGTTTAAAAAAATTACGACAATCAGGAACACACCCCTACCTACTACTGATATGTGCTGTTGCGAAAAATATCTTACTTGTGCACACTTTTAGTGGAAATGACACTATCTTGGCGTTGTTTCTTCATGATTTTGGTCTTTACATTTTTCGTGTGCGACCAATAGTTTCCATTCTACAGTACCCCAAAGCCCCAAAGTTAGGGGTGGTTTTTGATTTTCACTAAAATCCGAATTTTATCGCGTAATAAGTCGAAGAACGTTCTGCAATACTTTTTGTCCTAAGATAATAACATTTCTCATATCTCTATTATCTGTAGCTGCTAGCTGCCTAAATAACACATTTGGGCTTAAAAAAGGTACGACATTTTTAGGATCACATTGCTACCTATTACCCATATTATTAGCAGATTGTCAAGTCCTAAAAAAGTATTGAGCGCAAAATGTCGTAAAGAAATGAAATTCGGTGGGATGGTAGGCATTGGTCCCCTCAATGTACACGTAAGTTTGCGACCACGGGGATTGCCGCTTGAGGGGGGGAGGGTTGAAAACTCTGCTTTGCGACGATTTAGTCGTTTTGGTAAGTGCTATCGAAAAAAGGTTCAAATAAATACCATTCAAACTTACATTCTCTAACAGTATTAGGTACTTGTGAATACAAATGAAAAATGAGGTAATATTCGGTCGTGTATTTAAAAATTATGACTCTCTAATAAGATGTAACTATAACTGCCGATGAGCTTCGGGGCGATTATTGTACTTTCTGATATTTCTTTTTGAAATGGCTCCATATTAATTTAATCTGAGAAAAAAATACAAAAATTGGGTGGAAGTCTTAAAACTTCATACCCGCACTACTTCACACCATTTCATCAACGATTTATGCTTTTTATCAAAGTTGTAGCTGTTTACTAATTCCAATAACTGACTTTTCGCCTTAATTTCCGGTGATTCTGAAATTGTGATGTTTAGTTTTGTAAGAAATTCAATAATCTCAGCTTTTCTAAACCAAGATAAGCTCGTCTGATTCAAGAAAATGACATTCTGTACAGTTCGACAACAGTACAAGTAAACATTTTAGACACTTCGACATTGTGTAGAAATGATGATATCACTTATAAATTTTACTATTAATATAAAAATTATTTCAGTATTACTTTGGACAGAGAACGGTCTTTTCAATAAGGGCTGTTTAATATATAACCACGTATGACTGTGGTTTTGGGAGATTAGAGTGCCATAAAATTTACCTACTGCCGGGTATATCTCGACGTTGTTACTATACAATACAAAACAACTTTCAACTCTACCTGTTTGAGCGACAACCTCTCATGGATGTGCATCTTGCACATAATTAATCCAGCTTGCCGTGAAAACAAAACAGTCCTACGGTAATCCACTTCGGGCACCACCACCACCAAAACAACAAACCAACTCGCGCGAGCGGGGGCAGGGGTCCCTTTAAACTGGGCGCGGCGAATCGCGCGCCATCGCGCCTCGACCGGAAACAACTGAAGACACGCCGTCGACGGAACGAACCGTACGCGACAATCTAGCTTGCCTTGATGCATGCAGTGCGCCAGTCGGTCGCGGTCTGCCGTGCCGGGGCCGAAAAACAGAAGAACGTCGAGCAACGAGGAGCGGAGTTTCAGCGGTGTGGAAGAAGCGCTACAAACTGAACACGCACGACGCACGATGCACTTCACTTCGGACTACGATGAAGGTCGGTTGCCGTCATCCGAGGTTTCGTAACTCTGAGCATTTAGGAGGTCCTTAGCCCATGCCTCAGACAAAAACAATATTGCCATGAGGGCGTTAAAGGGCGCCAAAACAACAAAGGCCAAAAAGGCTACTGACCAAAGAATTTTGGGACCATGTGGCCTTTCTGGAATGACATCAACCAAAAAACACTTCCATACCCAAATTAATGGTACGACGGGGTGCAAACCAGCTCGCGTCCGTGGTAGAACACCACACGTGCACCCTGGGTAACGCTAAATGAGCTGGAACGAACAGGCGGCCAAACTATCACCTGATCTCCTGGCCAATACACAGAAACCATCCTCAATGAGAGGCACGCACCAACAAACCACTGGCTCTTCTGAGGGCCAAATGACTAGACCTCTCGGACCTATTGTCCGAATTTGCCAAATAAACATAGAAGGCATAAGCCTAATCTCGAACGATGTCGACCTTGGTGGTCATTCAGGAAACTCATGCTGCAGACGAACAACAATTAAAAACCAGAGACAAAATTCCAGGCTACAACCTTCTGGGAGCTACTTATCACCATGCTTATGGTAATGCCACATACACCCGCAACTGCGTCGAAAACGCCCACTTCGTATCCTGTAACACACAACAACATACACTCCGTCGTAACCAAAATTGGAGATATCCATATAACGAACATTTACAAGCCTTCAAAACTGCCCTGGCCACCACAAGTTATAGTATTGAGCCCACACCCGGCTGTATACCTGGGAGACTTTAATAGCCACCACAAGGAATGGAAATATAATACAAATGATGAGAATGGGGATACGCTAATGGGCTGGGTAGAGGAAAACCAACTCTTTCAAGTGTTCGATGCTAAAGCTAAGGGTACTTTCAAGTCCGCTGCATGGAAAAAAGAATATAACCCAGATCTATGCTTTGTGACAAGGGACCAAGAATATAAACCTATACCAACCAGAAGAAAAGTGCTCGATAACTTCCCTCATAGCCAACACAGACCCATTATTTATGAAATAGGCATCCAAATACCAATAATCACGTCTTTTCCTCGACCACGCTGGAACTTCAACACAGCTGACTGGACCACCTTTGCCACTGATCTTGACAAATGTCTTCGTTGGATACCGCCGCTCCAGAAAAGCTACGACAGATTCATTGGTGCCGTTACTTCCTCTGCTAAGAAGCATATACCAAGGGGCTACCGCAGAGAATATCTTCCTGGCTGGAGCGAGAAAGCAATCACCTATACAAACAACTTCTTGACAGTGGAGACAGTGAAATAGCCGATGAACTTCTCCACAGCCTGGACCAAGCTAGAAGAGACAAGTGGACAGTCGAATCACTGGACTTCAAAAAATCGAGTCGTAAAGCATGGTCTCTCTTAAGAAAACTAAGAGACGGCAGCCCTGCTGTTCGCCCCAACACTGATATCCACCCAAACAAGGTTGCCTCCCATATAGTCTCTACCTCAAGAGGTAAAAGCGTCAAGCAATTCACGACTAACGTTAAGAAGCAGCTAAACAGAATAGTCCGGAAGTATC
Organism: Callosobruchus maculatus; assembly: GCA_951848785.1. Taxonomy (NCBI): domain Eukaryota; kingdom Metazoa; phylum Arthropoda; class Insecta; order Coleoptera; family Chrysomelidae; genus Callosobruchus; species Callosobruchus maculatus. Next base: position 3,604,507 of record CATOUR010000164.1, on the reverse strand, counting down.
TGTATTCTCTCGCACCTTTACCACAGAGGAAGTGAATACAGTAATCAAAGACATTAAAAGCGGTAAAGCACCTGGACTGGATGGAGTGCACCCAGAATTCTTGATACACTGTGGCAAATCGGCAAGAGTGTGGCTATCAAAGTTCTACACCAGCATTTTACATACAGGACAACTCCCAAAAAAGCTGAAACAGACCAAAGTAATTGCCATTTTGAAGCCTGGGAAAGCACCCGATAAGCCAGAAAGCTACCGCCCGATTGCACCGCTGAGTGCAATATACAAACTTCTAGAAAGACTTGTACTTAACAGAATTACCCAACATTGTCTCAACAGATCCCAGTAGAGCAGGCTGGATTCCGACAAGGACGAAGCACAACAGATCAAGTCCTAGCCCTTACGATTTATATAGAGGGTGGATACCAAAGGAAAATAAAAACCTCAGTGGCATTCATAGACTTGACGGCAGCGTACGACACAGTCTGGAAGGTTGGACTACTCTTCAAGCTGCTGAAAATAATTTCATGCAAAACAATTTACCAACTTATGAACAACATGCTTAGTAGTAGATGTTTTACTGTCTCCATGGGAAATGCTGAAAGCTCTCATAGGACCCTTAACAACGGTCTCCCACAAGGCTCAGTCCTCGCTCCAACCTTATTTAACTTGTATATATCGGATATGCCAGCTACCCAGAGTCAAAAATTCGGGTACGCGGACGACTGGGCAATTGCTACCAGGAACTAGTCAACATAAAACACCGAGCGCATACTAACTGAAGATCTTGCTATACTGGAGGAATTCTTTAAGTTATGGCGACTTAAGCCGAATCCAAACAAAACAGAGGTATGATGCTTTTACCTTAATACCAAAATGGCCCATAGGCAGCTCCAAGTTTATACTGGCAACCATCTGCTAACACACAACAGTAACCCAAAATACCTAGGAATGACTTTAGATAGAACATTGTCTTATAAAAAACACCTTCAAAATACAGCAGCCAAATTGAGAACCAGGAACAACATAATACACAAACTGTGTGGAAAAACATGGGGCTCAAATGCTCCCACACTGCGATGCTCAGCCCTAGGGCTTGTCTACTCAGCTGCTGAATACTCTGCACCAGTGTGGTTGAACAGTACTCACATAAGACTTGTCGACACACAATTGAATGTAACAATGCGATTGATATCTGACACCATAAAATCCACCCCGACCTAATGGCTGCCACTACTGAGCCACGTGCCACCTCCAGAACTGCGTCGCCAAAATGCCTTACTGAAAACTTACCAGAAGATAGAAAACAACCCCCGCCTGCCAATTCAAAATGAAATTGCTGATGCCAACCAGAACCGCCTACCTTCGAGAAAGCACCCAACGAGAACAGCCGTGCAACTGAGGGCGAATAACTTCCAACTCAGTAGCCAGTGGCCCAACATACAAAATAATGAAGCCATCCCAGCCATCCGAGACATGCCCGCTATCAGTACTACCCCTCCTGGATTTGGCCTACCGCTCTGAATAGAATACGAACTGGACACGGAAATTGTGCAGATTTCCGGTATAAATGGAACCAAGTTCAAAGTCCCCATTGCGAATGTGGAGCGGAAAGGCAAACGATTCGACATATCATAACCGAGTGTCCCACAAGAAAATACAACGGAGACTCAGGAGACTTCCTTTATGCTACCCCAGCGTCGATTGATTACATATTATATGGTTTAGATCTCAAATTGTAATTCACTGCGTATACTTATGCCATACGCTAAATAAATAAATGGTAAGACGATGGGTAGAACTACAAAGATACCGGTTTGGCAAGGAAACCATTGTATGTTTTGGCATGGCAATATCCAAGAATTACTTGGTGATGACCAGGTCAATCTACGCCCCGTAGTAGGATTCCTGACTGGCCATTTTCAACTCAGGAAACACCTCCACATTACGGGGCAGAGCTGAAACTACCGACGATTTAAATCTATTTTTGATTTAAATCTTTTCTTCGATTTAAATCGTTTGATTTAAAATCTTTTGCCAGCTTAGTGATTTATGGTTTGTGACTTAAATATTTTTCGACAGAGATTTGACAAAAAAAATTAAAATCATTGATATTCAGCACACAAGATTTTAAATCATTTTTTGATTTTCAAATGATTTTGAATAATTTTTTCATTCAAATCATTTGCTAATTATTTAAAATACTTTTTGATTTATATCTCTTCACGATTTAAAATCATTTTACTGGATAGAGTAGGTACTTACTTTGATACTTATATTATGTTACCAGTTACCGCAATGTTACCTGACATTTTTTCACAAATATGTTGTTTCTATTTATGTTTTGTATTTTATTTATTCAAGTTTTCAGTTTTAATTAATTCTCAAGCTTGTGATAGTAGGACTAGTAGGGAATGGTGTTTGAGAAAGGATTTTTTTTCAAAATGATTTACAATCCAGAAACGTACATTCCAAAAAACGATTTAAATCACAAAAAAGATTTAAATCAACACAAGAATGGTTAAAATCATATTATGACTTTTGATTTAAATCAAAAGGATTCAAGATTTGAATATTTTTTTTCAAAATTATAATGATTTGTGTTTTGTGACTTAAAATCTTTTTGAAAAGGATTTGTTTCAGCTCCTTTACGGGGTTATGTAACACACCAATATGTAGAATGTGTGAAAGCGAAGACGAAACTGTGGATTGTGCGTTCAGAGAGTCTTGGCCTACACATGCCCACATAAGGGAGATGTTCCCAGCGATTTGTCTAGGTTCCTGAAATTGACAGAATGACCTGAGGAGATAACTCCCAGGGAGGATGTACAGTGGGCCAGCTGTGGCCTAATTGCAGTGGGACTACTTACCCTCCCTACCCTACAGATACAGGCCCCTAAAGACTGTTTCGAGGCTATACGTCAAGATTTTCATACTGAATATTGGACTAGAAATACATATGATATTTGCGCAAAGGGGCGCTCAAGGATATCACAATCCTTGTTTGGAACATGTCCTCGATCTCATTAGGGGCGATGTCCCTAGACCACGACAGCGCTGTTTGGATCTTTCGGATCTCATGAGGTAGACTCGGGTAAAACCCGGTATCAGGCTTATATGAAAGCAGTGAACCAACAGAAACAACTATTCCGAGGACAGAAACCCCTACCGGCATTGCATTACACTATTGGCTAGAGTGCTTCCTTTGGGAAAACACGAAGAAAATGATTTCCACTTTACCCAAAGTGAGCTCAATGATATCAAATCCTTGTTTGGAACATGTCCTGAATCGCATCAGGTACGATGTCCCTAGATCACGACAGCTCTGTTTGGATCTTTAGGATCTCATCAGGTGGACCCGACTAAAACCCGGTATCTGGCAGTGCAAGCAGTGAAATAACAGAAACAAGTACTCCGAGGGCTAATACCAGCTTATTCGCAGAAGCGTATTTTCCGAGCAGAATGCTGCTTCTAGCGTTGTTCCCTCTTCCAAAGCAAATAAGGCAAATAATGCAACAAATTACAGTTATACATAAATTATTTCAGCCAAAACTCTGCACAAGGCATATCCTTCAGAGTTGCACTATTTGTATCACTAAGTACAAATAAATAGAGTAAATAAGAATAATGCCCCGAATGCAAACAGTTTGCTATCGACCTTAGTTTTACTTCCCACACCGATAGGTGAGGGGAGTATTGTGATCGCGAAAATTTTCGATTTTGAGATAATACGCTTTTTGGGCGTTTTATGATGTCTACATACCGAAAAACCACGTCACTCATTTCCGTCGGTCTGTCTGTCTGTCTGTCTGTCTGTCTGTCGGTCTGTCGGTCTGTCTGTCTGTCGCTTTTTTCTAGCCTCGTAATCTCAGCAGCCGCTGCATGGATTGTGATGAAATTTGGGCAGCGGTATGCTGTGGGGTCGTAGTAGGTAATGTTCCTATAATTTTGAAAATCGGTGCATAGGCGGAGGAGTAATTAGCAAAAAACAAATAAAATTAAATATTGCTGAAACTTCGTTTTTAGGCGTTTTAGGGGTCCCTGATCATTTTCTACTTTTTTTTGGGTGGGGGTGAAATTGGGGTGGTTGGGGGGGTGGGGGGTGGTAAAATTGCAAAAATTTGTTGCTTTCATAATAGACTGTCCACTGACCTGTGAAGGAAGACCTGGCGACATAAATAACTTTTTTAGGTCCATCCGAACATTGCCTTGCCTATTACAGAAAGCAAAGGACTTCGAATTTTTTCTGATGCAAACATACGAGAGTATTGCTTTAGATCGTTGTAAAGAGGAAACTGTTCAATTGATTTTAATGAAATTTTGACAGTATTACTGCCATGGCGAAGATAGAAAACGCGTATGATTTTGACGAATCGTGCCAGTGGCGGCGCAGGAATAATAAAAAAACTAAAAATATAAAAACAGCTCAAACTTCGTTTTTAAGCGTTTTAGAGTTTCCTGATCATTTTCTGCGTTTTTTTGGGTGGGGGTGAAATTGGGGTGGTTGGGGGGTTGGGGGTTGAAAAATTAAAAAATTTCTTGTACTCACAATAGGCTGTCCACTAACCTGTGAAGGAAGATCTAGCGACACAAATCACCTTTTTAGGTCCATCCGAACATTGCCTGGCCTATTACAGAAACTAAGGGACTTAGAATTTTCTGTATACTATACGAGAATTTATTGGTCTAAATCGTTTTGTATTTTGTAACGTGGACACTATTAAATTGATTCTAATGAAATTTTGACACAGTATATTGTTACCGTGGTGAGAATGTAAAACGCTTATGTTTGTTAAAAATAGTGTCAGTGGCAGCGTAGCAATAATCAAAGAACGAAATGTATTAAAACAACTCAAATTTGGTTTTTAGATGTTTTAGGGGGTCCCGATCATTTCCTACCAGTTTTTTGGGTGGGGGTGAAAGTGAGGTGGTTGGGGGGTGGGGGGTTGTAGAACTGAGCAGTTTGTAGTATCGATAATAGGCTGTCCATTGACCTGTGAAGGAAAGACCTAGCGGCATAAGACAGTTTTAGAGAGGGGAGGGGCTGGCGATTACTTGGTTGCAAGGGATCTTAGACTAAAGCTTCATGATATACGAAAATAATAAACTGGTATCTCAGCATAATGTGTGGGAAGTACTGAGTCAATCAACTTGACTTCATTTTTTTCTTAAAGATAGCTTGGTTGTCTGTGATAGAGTATAAAGGAAACCATAATCATAAATCTTCTCCTGAAGTTAGGAATTGAAAATACACTACTCGCAAGTGAAATACGAACACCTAGAAAATACTCTAGATGTGTAAAAACAAAGCATGACTTTTTGTCGATTCAAAAACGATAATATCTGTTGCAAATGTGGCGGGAGACTAGTTGGCTATGTGAAGATTCCTACTAGAAGACGACAGCTCCTGTTTACGCAGTTAAACCCCTTTGGACGGGGTCGGATTATAGGCGAACGAGAACATGGTGCTTCTTTCAGAGCAATTGCTGAAACCGTGGGGCGTAGCGTGGCTACAGTTGTAGCAGCATGGCGCGCATGGATCGCAGAATGGCGAATGATCGGCAAGATCGTCATCTACGACTACTGGCCCTCCGAGACAGAATGCGATGCCCGCGAGCTGTTGCTGACGCTTGGTATGCAGCTATAGAGAGGCCCATTCGAATCCGCATGGTGTACCACAGATTGAGTGGAATGGATCATATCGTCCGCGTCTAGTGCTTCCACTTACTGCAACTCATCGTCGCCAATGGTTAGATTGGTTCCAAGAACACCGACAATGGCATGCTGAGTGGCATCCGACAGCCTTCTCCTACGAGTCCAGCTTTTGTCTGGGGGAACATGACGCATGCCAACGCGTAAGACGACGACCGGGTGAACGACGTGATCTCCAGCTTGCTGTTGAGCTCCAGCGCCAGTTGCCTTTCCATATGTCCGAGGCCTCGAAGAGGGTTTCTTCCAGCAAGATAATGCACGTCCTCATACTGAAAGGGTATCGATGAGGTTCCTACAGGAAGCTGTGGTCACTGTACTCCCCTGGCCTCTACGATCACCCGATTTATCGCCAATTGAAAAACCATGGGATTGGATGGGTCGATACATAGGCGATTTACCCAATCCTTCGACCACGCTGGACGAACTGGAACATGCTGAGGGCGGCTGTACCTCTACAGCTCATCAACAACCAGATTACGAGCATGCCGCGTAGGATAGAGGAGTGCATTCGTCCATATGGCGGACCCACCCATTATTGATCTATTGTAAATGAGTTCGTTTATTATTGTATTTAGTCCTACCCCATTTCATCAACCGCAAACCTTTTTTCTCTGTGTTCGGATTTCACTTGCGGGTAGTATAGTTATTATAGACGAATAGTTAGACTCAGTAATGTTAATAGTAACACTTATCATCCTATCAGATAATTTCATCGCTGTGGAATAATGTAGCATAAAGTTTAATGTAAATAAACCTACCCTTCTATAGTCTCTTTGGAGTGATTAAAACCAAGTAGGTGAGTGAAACTTCTATACCTTTAAAGGCTCTTTGTTCGCCTAAGGAAATAGGTCACCAACAATAAACACGAAGGGAATGATGTAAACCATGTACAAAAGGCCCATTCACTTATACTGATTAGGTATGACCTTGGCCTGTTAGAAAAGAAAACATTTTTTTGATCACCAACGACTGTTCCATTTCGGTTTGAATTGAGAAAAGGCGACTGTCATTCAAAACACCAAAAATTATATTTATACCAATAACAACTAAAAAATAATGTTGGAATACTCGTATATCAAAAAAACTCGAAAAACCAATTTAATAATACCATGTGTTTTCCTCTTGGATTGATCCTTCTCCATTTCTCTGCCCTTATTTTTCTTTAATGTCTTCATTACACACTGATTATGTCAGGTTCCTGTTTTTTTAGACTTAACATTGGACAAGCTGACAGACTCACTTAAGAGAATGCGATTCTTCTGTCCAGAACCATCTGAGAACAGGAGTGTAGACGTTGCCATCAGTCTCAACAGACTGCTCGACGTATAATCCGAGAAACTCGTAGCGAGGAGAAGGGCTCTGTCTGCTGTGACGCAGCCAGATGACGAAATTGATTATAGTTTGAGAACAAGCTCCCGGACTTGGTCAATGGCACAGGAGTTGCCTTATACCAGACCAAGGTACGATGAACACTTTAAGCGTCGATTGACGTGTGAGGACCAAAGTTCACCCCAAACAACTGAATCTGATTTAAACCATGTACAAAAGGTACTTGTACTGACTACCTGACCTGTTACGTAACTGAATCCAAAAGAATTTTTTCGATCACCAACGACTGTTCCAGCTCGGTTTCAATAAACAAAAGGCGGACTTGTACGTCTCATTGTCTGAATTTTGTCGTTCGGATAAACAAAGGCCTGTAAAAGATTCTAGATCGTTTTTGTCACATCTAATTCTTCATTGAGGTACGATGACCTGTGCACTTGAGAGAATCACGTCTGAGTTATGTCTGACATGAACCGAGTATTATTTATGTCGGAACAATGAGCCCGACACGGTCCCTGTGGAGAGTCATTAGGCGAACAACTGTAACTTATAATATTATATATTTTAGACCAGTCAGGTTAGATTAAGGCAAGGCGCAAACTGAAACACGTATAACGCGTGTGACGTGACGTGACATGAGAGACACGACACGTATGTGCCACACGCGCGCGCGGTGATCCGCATCATATTGAGGTGCAGCTCTCAAGTGACACGTTTACCACCACACTGGGAAATTTCGCGGACGAAAGAATTATTGTTAGGCTTGAGTTCTAAATCAAAGACAGATGATGCTGAAGAGGACATGTTGTTTATAGACACTGGCGGTCATGGCTTACTTGACATGGGGGGAGGGCATGAAAAATTCATGACAGGGGAGGGAGATGTAAAATTCATCAAGTATGTAGCAGTAATATTGTAGGATCGCAGTTTGATTTTCATTGAATTACATACAATGCCCCCTTTATACACCGTGTCCCAGGACGAATCCCGAAAACTTTAAGGGATGATTTTTGGCACCGACTTATATGATATGATTAAATTATATGTTTATTCTTAATAGCAAAAAAGTTGAAGTTCCCTTAATTAAATCGCGAATTGGTTAATGTGTGCGCCTCTTTATTATCTTCGTCGTACCGTACAAGCAATACATCATATATGATATTTGCTGTAAACATTCGATAAAAACATTCATAATACCCGCTAGCGTAATCCGACCTTCTCCGTTTTTGCAAGGAATTCCCGAAAGTGAAAGTGAGCCACACATGTTTCAGTTATCTATACAACTAAACTTCAAACGTTGATTTCTCTAAAACAAGTGCGAATTTCAGATTAATTCCTTTTGATATCGGCTTCACATTCCGAAACCTAAGTGCGATTTCTTTTTTCGGTTGTCGTCCTGGGACACGGTGTATAGATATTGTATACAGAATTATAGAATAGATAATATGAAATAAAAAAATACGACATATCCACAGTTTACAGCTGTTCAAGATTTCAGCCTTGGGGGCCATGCCCCCCCCCCCCCTAAGTTCGCCGGTCGCTATAGATGAAGTGTGCATGAAAACGTACTAGTCGTCTAGTTACACATCACGGATATCCCTAAACGAGTCAATCAACTTGACACCATTTTTCTAACCTAAATTCACTGAATAATCCAAGCTTCTTCTATACATCCTCGGTGCACTGTAATTAACTTCGAGGCATTCACTTTGCTAGATCTAAAATGCCACAGTTAATTAAGCAGAATAGTGTGAGTTGTTACACCTCTCCAGTGTAAAAAACGGGACCTTATGCGAAATTCATTGGAATATTACCGAGTCATAATTTTTGATTGTAGAATAACGGTGAATCTTTTTCCTATAAAATACCGGGAATTACTACTGCGAAGCTCGAGTAGAAAGGAACTTAAAATATGGCGGCCGAGCATAGTAGATCAACTAAATGCAAATCAATGCATCCATTGAAACCAACTTGTATTAATCTTAATGGCAGCACACTTCATGGATGGGCTTAGGAATTTATTTGTTTAGGTTTCTACCTATCTGAAATATTACTATACTTAAAGGATATGTCTGTGAGAAAAATCTGTCAAAACGATTCTTATACATCTCCAAATATTCATCTGAGGCGCATCTACCTGCCAGTAAATAGGATAAAAAGATACATATTTTTCATCTACTCCCATTATGTTAAAAAGCCATTACCAAACTACTTCCGAACAGTTATACTACCTGCAAACAAACAGCGTGAATTACTTTTCATAACTCACGGTCAAGCCGTGGGTTATGAACACCGCCTACTGGATACCAGTTCCGATCTCTTGGAAATGAATAGGATTAAATAGACGCAATGCAAATGTCGATATGAAGTATAAAAGGCTAATTCGCACGATGTCAGTATTTATTTTAGTGAGAGAAGTGTGGTAAAGTTGTCAATATTGTGTAATTGAAGGGTCCGATGTAAAAAGTGCCCGAGTCACATTTTTCAGTTTTTGAGAAAAACGCCTTTAAAGTTTATGTTTCTCTCTAGAAATATTACTTTTCGAATAGGTAATCATTTGATTGGTTATAATCTTGTATCTTATTACTTTTAGAGTGAGCGACTTTAAGTAGAATCTAGTTTAGTGTACTTTCCAAGATTTTGTTCTTTTCAAAGGATACACTTAGGCACTTCTTTTCTTTGGCTTTCAAAAGGGTTATTAAAAACATGCAACATACTTTAAAGTATTTTTATTTTATGATATATGAGAATACAAAATACGTTACAAATACAAGAATGATTTATAAATATCGGTTTTGAAGTCTATTCCTTCATCAAGAACTTCATTTTCCAAGCCAGGACGCATATCAGATATCTGTAGGTCAGATATGTGATATCTATAAGAGAGAAATGTGATAATATTGACAGTTTTGCTTTATATGATAACATTTTTAGATTATCTAATTATCATAAAACAGGATAGAACCCACTATATATTATTGCATATTTTAATTCCTTGTTGAATTCTAGTGTGACTTTATGTATCATGCATGGAACTTCAAACGGACCGTTTAGGCGCAAATTACCATTTTTGGTATTAGTAGGTATCGGAGAAAAATTGAATATCGCAGTAATTATAAAACCTAGAAGGCCGTGACTTTGCGGTACGGCTAAGTATAAAACGCGTCACCTTAGGCCAGACGGTTCAACTTAATTTTTTTGTAGTTGGAGAAATCAGTAGATTAATTGAGGAAACTTCAATCGCAGATAACTTGATTTTTTCAAATCGGAATGCCACTTTGGTTTATAGGATTCCCAATATGAATCGTTTTTGGTTTTATTTTATTTCGAATTTTCGGTCAAATCGGGGTTTTTTAAGAAACCAACTAGAAAGATGCAAACGAACTAGAGTAGTGAGGCAAGATTACGAAAATCCCTTACAACACATCAGCTCTAACCGGATTGAAATTGAAAAACACCGACTGAAAAATTGAAATAAAATGAAAACTAAAAAAATATTGATATTGGAAATCCTATATCGTTAGATATCGTCAAATTTAGCATTTGATTCTATAAACAAAAATAGGCATTCCTATTTGAAAAATTCAAGTTATCTGCGATTGAACTTTCCTTAATCAATGTACTGATTTCTCCAAGTACAAAAAGAATTCAAATTCAGCCGTTTGGCCTAACGTGTCGCATTTCACCGCAAAGTCACGGCCCTCAAACTTTTATAATCGCTGAGATATTCAATTTTTTTCTGATACCTGCTTATACCAAAAAGGGTGATTTGCGACCAAACGGTTCGTTTAAAGTACCATGTATTATGTATAACGTCATACTAGAATTCACCTGGGAATTCCAATATGCAATAACATATAGGGGGTTCTATTAAAAAAAATGTAAGTTTGATATAAATCACCCTGTACAAACGTCAAAATTTAAGTGGAAATATTTTTACGTTATAGCCCTCAAGGGCTCCTACCATGACCAAGTGACAGAATTCTGAAATATTTTTAGTAAGCCCACAATCTTCCGTCCACTCACTATTGGCCCACCCTGTATAATGGATCGTATATGATCTCGTCTGGTTGTGTGTTTAATTAAGCGGCATCAGGAATCTCTGTAGTTACTAATTCTCATTTTATGAATTAATATTTTTTGAAGGTTTGAACTTTTACGATCTTGTAGTGCTAGTTGATAATCCAGCTTGGATTAAAATCCAGAGAAATGAAAACTGTTTAAGAATTTTGTAACGGATTTTTAAGTTTGACCTTGAAGTGACCTTGATCTTGGGTTGGCGGAGATTAATAATTGGCATTGGATTTGTAATCCGTAATCGCTCAAACATTTGTATAGCTGAATCAAGGATGTTGATACAGTTTATACGAAATGAATCATCAAGATATACAAACTCTTAAGCGGCCTACAGACGTTGATACATGCTGCGATGCAGGCATCGACTCCCACGTTTCATGATGCAAGTAGCAGCGTGTGTACTGAATCACGTAGTTGGCATCAGTTACGGCTTGCAGCGATGCAGAGTCTGGAATTCCATTTTGGTCGGTGGGCCATGACGCCGAGTCGATGACGCTGATGCAGGTTTCAAGTGTTTCAACGTGTATAGAATTGCATGGATACAAAGAAATAACTCCACTCTACTATTCTTGTGTTGCATGAAACGTACATAAAATATCAAGTCGATTCTGGCATCGCTACAGATTTCGGTGTGAGTAGGAACTTATGCAACTGATGCAAGTTTCATGAAACATTGAGTCGATGCCTGCATCACCGCATGTATCAACGTCTGCAGGCCGCTTTAGACTTAACACTTTAATCCTCTGGTAGACTCTCTAAGAGACTTTTTAGGGTTTCGTGCCTGTAAGAACTTTCTATATCAGAAGGTGAAGTACTAGCAACAGATTTAATGGAGATCCAAACTTCCATTTACTGAATACGTGGTCCTCTGTTCCTGGACTTTTTGTCTAATCAGTCAAAGGTGCTAAGGGCTCAAAACGGAAACACATTTTATTTATTTATTTATTTATTTGACCATTTTATACAAATGAATGCATTTATGGTAAGTCAAAATGGAGAAAGCCTAGAAAGGGTAAAAAACAAACTTATAAGTAATTAAGACTAACTTAGTATGTATGTAATATGTATGTACAGAGACTTGTGATAGTAATTCAGAAAAAGAAAAAAAAATATATATTATATATATACCTCAGTGAGAACTGTTAATATTGGTGCTCAGATATTCCTGTGTGGAATAGAAACAGTGGTCCAGTAACATCTGCTTGACTTTTTTCTTGAACGTGTGTAAATTGCTTTGACGGTAGTCATGAGGCAGTTTGTTATAAAACCTGATGTCTAAAGAGTTTTGCTTAGAAGTAGTTAGTCGGTATCTTGGTGGCCTTAATGCTTCAGATCTTCTGGTATTATAATTGTGAGTATCTGACTGGATGCGGAAATTCTGGGAATTCACATGAATGGCAATTAATGAGTAGTAAATATACAAATAAGGGACTGTTAATACGTGCAAACTTTTAAATATCGGCTGACAGTGACTATTGTAACGTGCTCCTGTTATGACTCTCAGTGCTTTCTTTTGTAGCTTAAAAGCTCGGATCGCGTGAGAAGAGCCACCCCATATAACAATACCATATACCAGGTTACTGTGGAAGATACCGTAGTAAGCACTTAGTAACCCTTCCTGTGAAGAAATTCGCTTAAGTTGACGCAATACAAAAAGACTCTTACTTAATTTATTACAAAGAGTGTCTATATGATGTTCCCATTTGAGAGCCTCACCTACAGTTATTCCCAGTAGTCACTGAGCCTTTGGTAACAACATTTCTATTGGTCGACAGGACGAGTTCCTTAGATTTCTCTTTGTTCATTTTCAAGTGATTTCCGGTGAACCACCCTTCAGCTCTATTTTCTGCGTCTAATGCTAAGTTTTTCAGAATGGTAAAGTCAGAATTAATTTGAATTAAAGTAGTGTCATCAGCAAAACACACGCATTTGATTGGCGCAAGGTGATGGAAAATATCGTTTAAGTAAATGACGAAAAGGTCCTAATATTGATCCTTGAGGGACACAATGATTATTGGGTTTTAGAGCTGATAGGGTTCCATTCCAGTCAACCGCCTGTGATCTGTTTTCTAAGTAGGAACGGAAAAATTCTAACGAATGGCCCCTGATGCCGTAGAATTCAAGTTTATGTAACAGAATGTCATGCGACACACAGTCAAACGCCTTAGAAAGGTCGCACAGTGTCATTATAGAATGTTTGCCTTCCTCAAAACCTTCAACCACTAAGCAAATAATATCAAAAACTGCTTGAATTGTAGAACATTTTGGTCTAAATCCGAACTGATTATCATTTAACAACCGATTAGACTCAAAGAAAGATAAAAGCCTTTTCTTTATGACTATTTCGAATATCTTTGCAAAAATGGGAATTATAGATATTGGTCTGTAATTATCAACGAGACAAGAATCACCTTTTTTGTAAATGGGAATCACTTTATTGATCTTAAACGGCTCAGGATAGACCGCATTCAGAAAACATACATTGAAAAAGCTTGCTAAAGGTTCAACTAGTGATTTCACCGCTGGTTTCACGACATAGCTATTAAGGCCATAAATATCCGAGGCACCGGAATCTTTCAAGGATACTATCGCATCAAGAACCTCACTGTTAGTTATGGGTGTTAAAAAGAAAGAGTTTAGTGGTTGCTTCAATTTTTGCAAAAAGTTCAACGCGTTTGTATCGCGAACGTCAGGCAAGGTTTGGACGATAGTTTGGGCTATTGAAGTAAAAAAGTCATTGAATATATCAGGTGTTAGTGTATGGTGCGTATCATTCCTAATTGAAAATTTATTCCTTTCGATATTAATTAATTTCCAGCAGCCTTTCTGTTTGTTGCTTGCCTGTAGTATAAAGGTATTGTAAGCACTTTTTTTTTCTCAATTATAGTATTGCGATACAGTTTAGAATAAGTTTTGTACGCATTCCAGTCATTTTGACTACGTGACACATCGAAAATAGTTTTCAGACAATGGAGCGTGTTTCTCATGATCTTTAAATCCTCACCAAAAAATTTTACCGGTGAATGGTTTCTTGAGGTTGGCTTATTAGTAAAAGGGAAGCATTTTTCAACTAGGGCAGCGTATTTATCAATAAAATTTTTTACATTATTTGGTTCACAGTCTACATTGTTAATCAGTTCACTAACCACATGCGGTACATCAGTAGTTAATAGCTAATAATCTTGTTCCTATTATGGTACACATCTGACCAGGTGCATTATCAGCTGAGCAACTGTAAACTCCCACTTTTAAGTCCAACATATCTAAGGTATTCTAAAATCAGCTGGGTAAACACAAAACATAGGAATGTCAAATAACTGTTATCCTAATTAGTAAAATGATAATAGTAATTATACAATACCGCTGATAAAAGAGTATTGTGCATGTGCATAGTTCTCAAAATAGCTTATTTCACCAAGACTTCAATTGATGAAATGTTTTGTGTTTCTATTACGTCTATAAATATACAATTTCATTATGGGTAATGTATGAAGGCTGAGTGTGCGTCGTTCAAAGTCAATATTTTTCGAGGAAATACGCATAGTTGTAGGATTTACTTTGTAAATATTTGATCAAGTAGATTGCGCGTCTTCTAGATACTTTTTTATGTGGAACTAAAACAGATTCGTATCCTGGCGAACAGCTGTTATTTCTATGCCAACTTTTTATTTCACTTCAGTTCCAATAAATTTGAGCCCTACATACAGGGGATAGTCTATTATGTACTTTTCAAAAAGAAAATTTGCGGTTCAATCACGTCTTTGTATGAGAAAATATTTTTTTTAAACTGAGTATTTTCAACCCATTATCTTTATACACAATCACAGAGCTGGCACATTGAATAAACGTTAAAGTCACAGAACATCTATGGTAAAGATGGAAGACACGGTTGACACAGCGGTGCTGCCAGCGTTTGCCGTAGGTAGATTTGTGTTAGGTGTGGGGTAGGTTAGGTGGTTAGTACGTATTGCTTAGGTTAGGTGAGGTATTGGTTAGTGTACATGTTAGGTTAGATGGTGGTTTAGACTGGCTTGACGTCTATTTAATAGGTATCAGCTGACGAAGAAGTGCATCTCAGATTTAATTTCTTAGTAGTGGTCTGAACGGCAATCCTGCAAGTTAGGACCGTCTCAGTAATATTTTTACTGAATATCTCATTGCCAAAAAATAATGAGTATTTTTGAGAACAAAAAATTGATTCAATATCTAAAATTTCACAGCAAAAATGCTTGACCGAAACAAATACCTTTTTTCGTTTATATATTGTTAAGCGTCAATTACTCGTCAGGTACGGTACGAGCACCAAGTGCAGCCCTATACGTATGCCGTTAAAGCATGTGTCAAGGTTCATTCTGGGGGATTTTTAGTTACGACTAGCTGAACATCCGTTCACTGTTAACACGGCTGACAGTCAGTCTTTGGGTAACAGGGTATAGGTATTAAACATGTATTCCTCTAGGTGTTAGATAGCGAGCACAAGTTGGCAACATCGCATCTGTCACACTTGTCGCGACTGTCAAGCGGGCTCTCGATTCTAAAATCGCTTTGTTCTGTCAGGGTGCATTGCGAAAATGTGGTGAAAATACCAATTTTTAACTATTTTTTTTTCTCAAAGGAAACCGGGTTTTTTCGAACATTACATAATAGACAATCAATCCCCACTTTTCAATTTATTTTTTCGCCTTAAACAAAATTGTTTTCAAATAGTCTAAAAAACGATACAATACTCAAATAATTTAGGCAATAGGCAGTTATATACTCGTTTCGTATTTTGCATATCCTTGATCAATACCTAATTTAAATACTTGAAGAAACAGAATTTTTTTCTATGTGTATATTAAAATAAAAGAGGCCTAAAACTAATAACAAATCTTTTTTTAGTTTGTTACACACAGAAGTAGGAGTGGCATATAGTATTTTATATTTCTGCACGGAAGAAAGCAGACATGAGTATTTTAAAACAATATTGTGTGTTATGATTGTTGGTGATTTTTCTACATATTGTAAGATATTTCTAAAAGATTGTTGAATAAAGTTTCATTGGGTCTAACAACATATTCCACCAAATTGCGTTGGTTTGTTGTGGACTCTTTCACAATCGGAGTATGTAGCTTTTCTACCCAAACTATTCAGTTTCCCTTTCCGCAATGATGCGACAGAAAAGTTCACATAGTGTTGAGCATTTTCTCACAGTGTATTGTAAAAAAATCCACGAAACTGTTGTTGAAGAAGTCTGGACGGGTCTGCGCAAGTCTGTGTCTCTCTGGTTCTCGTTGGGTCCTCATTTGATTTGTGCTTGTGTGAGAATAACCGACGCGACGTGTGAATTATATAATTTATACCTATACCTGTGGAAGATACCAGATACCATATATTTTAAGAAATGGAGAGTTTGAGTGGATTCCTATGTTTCTGGGTAAGTACTAGTTTATTTATTTGTATCATTGAGTTACAGACCGGCAGAGATAGAAGTTTGTAATTAAATTAGTGAGGAAGCAATGACTTACATGTGCTATTTTTGCAATGAATTTTGATTTGAAAATTCAAAGCTGTGTCCGCCAGTACCTATTGAATAAACTTGATATGTGGGAGATTATGCTAGAATACGTAAATAAATGTAAATGACTACGCAATGGCTACGTTTTACTGATGTCGTTTGTCTAAAGATAATGCCAATATGGATGCTGCACCTACATGGCAGCGATAGACATAGGGCTGTTCTCGTTCAGTGAAATTACCATGTTTTCCCACATTTCTATGAAGGATTATTATTATAGCACATAAAATTGTTTAAACATAATAGGCTCAAAATCGAAACTGTTACGCATCTTTATTTTATGCGGCGAAAGCCCACTGCTGTAACATCATAACGTCTTTTAAGTCCAGACAGGGACACAGTGGCATTTTCATTTGTGTGGATGGGAGGTAGTATTTATGTATACAACAAATAGCAGCAGAATAGCAAAATATTGATTTATCCGAATGTTTCTATGTTAGACTATTTTGAGTTTACTAATTTGAAATTAACTATATGCGGGTTGGACTCTGTGGCTTGAATCGAATGGTGTGTAACTGTATTATTTATGTTACGTTATGATATTTTCATTTTTCAGTGATATTGGACATCCAATCTATCCATTCAATGATGATTATTGTGAATATCATTGTGATCATACATATATGCCAGTGTGATTGTGTTTTGAATTCATCTTGTGAACACCTTTTCTTTGAATGAAAATAAACCACTGTATACACGACTCTTTTTACTTTTGCCCTCATAACTACCTTACTCATTGAAGACTACATTTATTATGAATTATTAATCCCCAATTTTGAAGTGTAATAGACTTCACAATATTGTTCAAAATTTGACTACAAGAATGTGTTAAATGTTTTTATACTTTTTGTAAAATATTAGTACATTGAGTGAGTCGCTTATTAGTCTACAAATTGCTACTATCTTGTTGCTACAATATTTGTCTAAAAAATACACAGGGTTCGCAAATAAACTGTCTCGGTGGTAATAATCTGGAACACAATTGTTGAGTCCACAAGTTAGTGTTACAAATATACACAAGTTGTTATTGTCCCTATATCATCCACAATTTGTATAGTGAAAATACCTACAATTGTGGAAAAATTTACAACAGTGTTTTTTCCGTGTGAGGTACTAAATAGCGTTGCAGATTTTATGTAAAAAATTATATATATCGTGCTATACAGACCACTAGATCTGTGGACAAATGTTTTTGGGAATTTATCTACAAACAAAATTTTTCTTGTCCTTAAGTGGCGCTGTACGCACTGTCACTGGTATCCTGATACCTTTTCCAAGTATCTTTGGAAATAATGCAGCTCTTTACAAATTTATAAGCTCTGTGTCGCATAAAAACCTATAATTTACCTTTCTCGCGTATCGATGTTTCGCTAGCTGATACCGCTCCGGAAAATATTTATAATTTTGAAAAAATATCAATGGTATAGAAATAGAAAATTTTCTATTTTTTACTCAATTTTACTTCTCATATCGATAGCTGAACGGAGTATTGTGTATACATAACGAAAATCCACGTCACTGATTTTTGTCGGTCTGTCCGTCTGTCGGTCTGTTGCTACTTTTCTAGCCTTGTAATCTCAGTAACCGCTGCATGGATTATGATTAAATTTGGGCAGCGGTATGCTGTGGGGTCGCAGTAGGTAATGCTGCAACAAATTTGAAACTCGGTGCATGGTCGTTGGAGTAATTAGCAACAAGCAAAAATAATCAAATATTCCTCAAACTTCGTTTTAGTTGAACAACTGCAAAATTTGTTGTCTTCGTGAAATAGTCGACATTGCGCCGAAAAAACTGACTTTGGTGACATCGTGTGCCTATTAGACATATCTGATACACAGTATAACAGCACAGTATAAACCTAGAACGTGTAACGTGGAAAGTCCGAATCATTGTGATGAAATTGTAACACGGTTTTACCACCGAGGATGAAATGGTAACAGTGCATCGTTGTTGGAACTCTTGCCAGCGGCGAAGGAGGAATCAACAAAAAGGGAGAAATCCCTCAAACTTTGTTTTTAGATTTTCAAGGACCATTGTCTGCATTTTGGATAGTGTAGGGATAGAGGAACTCGCGGATAATGTGTGGGAAGTACTAAGTCAATCAACTTGTCGCCATTTTTTACTTCCCGATTTTGAGATAATACGCTTTTTGGGCGTTTTATGATGTCTACATAACGAAAATCCACGTCACTCATTTCAGTCGTTCTGTCTGTCTGTCGGTCTGTATGTATGTCGGTCTGTCTGTCTGTTGGTCTGTCTGTCTGTCGCTTTTTTCTTGCCTCGTCATCTCAGCAAACGCTGCATGGATTGTGATGAAATTTGGGCAGCGACATGCGACAAACTTCGTTTTTAGGGATTTTAGGGGTTCCTGGTCATTTTCTACTTTTTTTGGGTGGGGGTGAAATTGGAGTGGTTGGGGAGTGGGGGGTTGTATAATAGAAAAATTCACTCGTCACTCATTTCCGTCGGTCTGTCGGTCTGTCTGTCTGTCTGTCGCTTTTTTCTAGCCTCGTAATCTCAGCAACCGCTGCATGGATTGTGATGAATTTTGGGCAGCGATATGCTGTGGGGTCGTAGTAGGTAATGTTCCTATAATTTTGAATTTCGGTGCATGGGCGGCGGAGTAATTAGCAAAAAACGGAAAAAATTAAATATTGCTCAAACTTCGTTTTTAGGCGTTTTAGGGGTGGGGGTTGTAAAATTGAAAAATTTGTTGTTTTCATAATAGACTGTCCACTGACCTATGAAGGAAGACCTAGCTAAATAAATAACCTTCTTAGGTCCATCCGAACATTGCCTTGCCTATTACAGAAACCAAAGGACTTTCTTTTCTGGTGTAAACATACGAGAGTATTGCTTTAGATCGTTCTATATTGTGTAACGAGGAAACTGTTGAATTGATTTTAATGAAATTTTGACGCAATATTACTACCATGGCGAGGATGGAAAACGCGTATCGTTTTTATAAATCGTGCCAGTGACGGCGTAGAAATAGTAAAAAAAATTAAAATATAAAAAACAGCTCAAACTTCGTTTTTAAGCGTTTTAGAGGTTCCTGATAACTTTCTATGTTTTTTTGGGTGGGGGTGAAATTGAGGTGGCTGGGGGGTGGGGGGTTGAAAAACTGAAAAATTTTTTGTATTCATAATAGGCTGTCCACTAACCTGTGAAGGAAGACCTAGCGACACAAATCACCTTTTTAGGTCCATCCGAACATTGCCTAGCCTGAGACGTAAACTAAGGGACTTAAATTTTCTGTATACATACATATATATACGAGTATTTATTGCTTTAGATCGTTTTGTATTTTGTAACGTGGACACTATTAAATTGATTGTAATGAAATTTTGACACGGTATTATTAACCGTGGTGAGGATGGAGAACGCGTATGTTTGTTAAAAATCGTGTCAGTGGCAACGTAGCAATAACCAAAAAACTAAAAGTATGTAAACAACCCAAACTTCGTTTTTAGATGTTTTAGGGGTTCCTGATCATTTCCTACCTTTTTTGGGTGGGGGTGAAATTGGGGTGGTTGGGGGGTGGCGCGTTGTAGAACTGAAAAGTTTGTAGTATTGACAATAGGCTGTCCATTGTCTGTGAAGGAAAGACCTAGCGGCATAGGACAATTTTAGGGGGGAAGGGTGGCGATTATTTGGTTGCAATGGATCTCAGGCTGAAGCTTCATGCTATGGGAAAATAATAAACTGGTATCACCGTAATGTGTGGGAAGTACTGAGTCAATCAACTTGACTCCATTTTTTTTGTTCATCGTTAAATCAACCAGATTTGCTCGAACTATTTCTTTTACGCAGTTGAGGAAAAATGTGTACTCTATTTTTTCTTGACTGTCTTATAACAGAAATTCACGATGTTAACAAATCTTTATAATTTTTAGCGGCGCGGCACGGCTTGAAGACAATAAGGTCAACGACGTCTTACGCAAAGTGGAGAAGGTCAACGATGAGTTTACGATGGTGTGCAGAGAGCCGCATTCTCTCTCGTTAAGAAAAAATAAATCGTTGATAGTAGCCTTAATATTCGGTACTGTTATGCGTGTCATAGCAACTGGAGATTCCTAAGAAGGACGAGTAACAGCTATGCGAGATGTGTAACGTGCTAACACTGTTAGTATTTGACACCAGTGATGGGCAAATTCCGGTATATTGAAATTTGGGTACATACACAAAGTTTTACACCCGGTACACACCCTCAGGGGAAATACCATATTGGTACTTTGGTAAATACCGAGTGTTCATTTGCAAGCCTCCCACCACGGATTTATCGAAGATTACTGATTAAAAGGAAAAACCCCGAGACACGTCAAAAGATTTGTTAAGCAGGGGGACGACTTTTTAACCAAAATCTACTTCACACCCTGGTTCCTCTGCCCCCAGAGTCATATCTCCTTAAAAATTTTAAATGACAAGGGAATATCGAGTAAAAGCTTATTTCAAAGGTATGTCGAAATTCATTATTTAGAAGTTTCAATTTTTTATATCGGTCGATGCGTTTTCGAGAAAATTATAAAAACTTTATGTATCTTAATTTGTTCAAATATAACAAAAACACACGAAAATATCACTATTTATTGCAATAAATGTTTAAAATGTTGCTTGTCATTGGCTGAAAAATGACATAAGCGATGTCCAAATTCGGGGGGTGCCTGTCCGTCAAGAATTTGAACATCGCTTATGTCATTGTCTAGCCAATAACATTTTGAGCACTTATCGCAATAAAAAGTGATATTTTCGTGTCTTTTGTTTTCTCTTTGAACAAAATAAGATATATAAATATTTTTAAAACTTTTACGAGTACCAATCGACCGATTTTAAAATATCAAACTCCAAAATAAAGGACTTTGACATACGTTTAAGACAAGATAGCACTCGATACCTCTTGTCATTTAAAATTCTTAAGGGGATGACCCTGGGGGGGGGGGCAGAGGATACAAGGAGGTGAAGTAATTTTTGTTTAAAAAGTCGCCCCCCTTGACAAATCTTTTAACGCGTCTCGGCGTTTTTTCTTTTAATCAGTGATTTTTGGTAAATCTGTGGTGGGAAGTTTCCAAATGCTCTGTATGTATAATTGTATATGGTTCAAGTAACAAGGTTTAGGTTTATTTGGTCATACTTACCTCGACGTCACTTTAGAAGCTGCCAATGTATTCTAATTTAACTCTTCCTACAGTTTAGGTACGAAATTTCAGATATAAAATAGACGGCGACTATATTAATTTGTACTCTTACACCAATTTTGTAGATAACACAACCAAATACAGTTCAGTATTTCTCAAAGTGCTATTTTTCTACGCAAATAAAAAGAAATTCTCACTTCAAGATTTTTGATGTTCTCATAAAAATATTCTTGCGACAAGAACATATATTCTCGCTCTAAGAAAATTTACTTGATGAGGGAATTTTGGTTAATTTGAACCAAGAAAAATATATTTTTGGTTCCAATACTCATTCTCTAGAAATATGTTTTGACCAAAAATACTTTTTTCTTCACAACTAAAATTTCAGTACCTACTCTTCGACCAAGTAGTAAGGATATCATATTTTCCAACTGAGCTCCTATTCGGTCAAGAATATAAACAGCTTGGGAACTGTGGAGTACTACTGAGAATACGATAATCTCTTTTCCATTTTTGAATTGAGAATATTTACTTAATATGATCAAAGATTCTTGGTTTAAGAATGTGTGTTTCTGTCTATGTAATTCATCATACTATTACTATTATTATGTATATGCACCCGAGGATTAAGTGTTGATGCCGATGTCAGATCAGTTTCTCGGAACTCGCCTAACAGGTACCTAACAGCTTCTGAGGATTCCATCTACTCTTGTTGGAGAAACGTGAAGCAGCGAAGCATACCGATGCCAAGGCGAACATTGCAATAGATGCTCAATGTACTCCAATAATAAATAAGTAAAATGAGCTACGCTATTCACCAACTGGCTCCCAGACTATATATCGCGACCATCGTAGGCGCGTGCTAGTGTACGATCATAGAACCAGGCAAGAAAATGCCAACACATGCGTTGACTATGACGATATCCATAAGGTATACTTGTACATTTCGTGAAAAGGATGTCAATTCCAGGAACTGAATCCACATGATATACTTTAACAGAACATATCACGAGTATATATTTCCTGTACACTTCTCTAAATATAAGTTTTTATGTGGCGAATTTTCTGACTATCAAATATTACTGTACAAGTTTCGGATTTCACAAAATGGTTTGAACCTTGTTCCATTTTAGCTTAATCCTCACACGCGGAAACAGTGTAAAGTCGCAGGGAGCGAGATCTGAATTGTTGGGAGGGTGAGCGAGAAGTTGCAGTCCTGTCGTGATCAAACATGCTGTGCAGGCTCTGCATGGTGCCGTTTCTTGATTTTATTAGTAGGCACTTCACAGATCCAATGATTTTAGGCAGGAAATGTTCAGTATATCATTCAGCTGTGGCTGTTTTCTGTGCATCCAAAGCGACACATTCCACAATTCCACTCGATTTGAAAATATTTTCTGTCTTGCGGATTTTCTGAGAGCGGGGGATGTATCTTCACCATCAAACACCCAAATTTTATACTCTTAGTAACACTAAACGAGGAAACGATGTCACAAGGTTTCATCTTAATAGAAAGCCAAATAAATATTTTCAATTTTTTAGCTAAACCTGAAAATCTGAAAGATCTGAAATTTTTTATTTTCCTCAAACGAGACTGAAACTCGAAGCTGCAACTGCACCCTCAAATTATCAAAAAGACAATGTTTCATCCTAATAGAAAGCCAAGTAAAGATTTTCAATTTTTACTTCCCACACCGATAGGTGAGGGGAGTATTGTGATCGCGAAAATTTTCGATTTTGAGATAATACGCTTTTTGGGCGTTTTATGATGTCTACATAACGAAAAACCACGTCACTCATTTCCGTCGGTCTGTCTGTCTGTCTGTCTGTCTGTCGCTTTTTTCTAGCCTCGTAATCTCAGTAACCGCTGCATGGATTGTGATGAAATTTGGGCAGCGGTATGCTGTGGGGTCGTAGTAGGTAATGTTCCTATAATTTTGAAAATCGGTCCATAGGCGGCGGAGTAATTAGCAAAAAACAAAAAAAATTAAATATTGCTGAAACTTCGTTTTTAGGCGTTTTAGGGGTCCCTGATCATTTTATACTTTTTTTTGGGTGGGGGTGAAATTGGGGTGGTTGGGGGGTGGGGGGTTGTAAATTTGAAAAATTTGTTGTATTCGTAATAGACTACCCACTGACCTGTGAAGGAAGACCTAGCGACATAAATAACTTTTTTAGGTCTATCCGAACATTGCCTTATGCCTATTACAGAAACTAAGGACTTAGAATTTTTTCCGATGTATACAGGCTGTCCATTTAGTGTGTAATTCTTCGATATCTCGCAAGGTATAGCTGATAGAAGAAAATCTCAAATACAAAAGTTATTTGGTTACTTGAGACGCATATTCTAAAAATATTTTGAAATATACAGGGTGTTGCGGGAAAGTAGGATAGAGATCAATTTGATTTTTTTATAAGGAACTATAACTTTCTCTCAAATTCTTCTAGTGTCCATCATTGATATCTATTCAACCCTAAAATATTTTCGGAATCGGTTGCGACGTTGCCATTTTCTATTAATTTCCGCATTTGCAAGGTCGCAAGTAATACGTCCAAATTGATATGTTCCTTTATCTTTTCTCAATAATATTACACAGCGAGTTACTTGAATATTAAGCGGATATTATTCTGGATGCTACCAGCAATTTGTATCTACAGGGTGTTTTTGGCAGAATTTTTAATTCCGGCAACTTAAAGGTCGTTTCACTTTGTTTTTTTAAATGGAACACCCTGTCTTTTTTATTTTAAATCGAAATATCTACAAATACTCTATCTCCCCTTGTAATATTTTTTTTCGCGTTTTCGACGTTGCCAAGTTATAAATTATTTTCCCAAATTTTTAAACAAGTATCCCCGATTTTAATTTATTTTAAATAGAATCCTCTACTTATTTTTATTGCAATGAATTGCGCATGTCCTTTCGTACTGGCGATGATTTTGTTGCAAAGGGATCTCAGACTAAATCTTTATGCTATGGGAAAATAATAAACTGGTATCACCGTAATGTGTGGGAAGTACTGAGTCAATCAACTTGACTCCATTTTTTAGGTAAACCTAAAGATCTGAAATTTTTTATTTTCCTCAAACGGGACTCAGTACCCTTTGTAGTACTGGCTGGTACTACTAACTGAACCAACGGAAACGCCGTTTTACAGGTGCTTTGGTCCCAAGATTCCTGTACGGTCAATGATGGCCAAACAATCAACCATTACCATCGCATCATGCCAAACACGCCAATGATCGATATAAATGCAGCCATTGATCGCCGCAGAAGCGAAAAACCGTTAGAAACGAGCTCTGAGTATGTATGTAGGTCATCATAACTACGTTTGTATGTGCATTGCACTGGCTCCTATCTGTAGTAAGCATTACCAGATACTTTTTGTTATTGAGAGTCTAATTCAGTTAGTCATTCCGATGAATGGGTTACGCCTAGTGAAAACACAAGAACGGTACTTATATTAAACGTGACTTAGATTCACACCTAGTTCTTTAGTTCTAATTTAACTTTTAACTACAAGCGCTGGTGTACTGGGCACACCATCGGTTTAAATATTCTGAAAGATGTAAGGTGTCGCCTCTGCCGTTCTACCTAACCCTCAACGATGGTATTTACTTAAACTTTGCTTTGCTTGACAAAAAAAAACAAAAAAAAAGGTCGCCCGCAGCCGAAGAATGGAGGAACTCAGATGATGCCATGAACGTGATCACATCACACTTTTCTGTAGCATTCGGTAGCAGTCGTGATTCGTGATTTTGAGATATCAATGATTGAATCACAGGTTCGTGAAATATCTACCACCACTACTTCGCCGTCAGCCATCAGTTGTCTCGCAAATCTTGCTGAGCAAGTAAAGTTTCACCGCTGGTCCGTCTGGTGCCTAGAATACACCGCGCGTGTAGTTGTGTAAAAAGTATATTATTATTGTTATTTAACAGACTTATTCAGTTGTTTTGAGTTTTTTTTTATAAATATACTTTTTTGATGCCTACAATCCCTTTTATTAAAAAAGCTATATAAATATAATTATGACGATATTTTAGCTAATGCTGCTTCGTCTGGTGCATCCATGCGTATACTAATGAAACAGAAAAGTATTTATTCCGGTATATAACATTCACTACGTTGAACTTTTTCCTAGGGATAAGGTATGAGTGTGTTTTTGTAACAATAACGTTAATAGTGTTAATACTAATTTTGCAACTAGTTTGTTGGCATTTATTACTAGATATAATATGTGTGTAGGTGGTGTACAGAATACACCACGCTTGTACTTAAGTTTCAAAACAAGGCGCGTGTAGCTAAATGTTAAAGAAAAACTTTATGGTGAATTATGGTCTGTAATTTTGACTCAAATGTTTTAGTTGTGCAACAAATTCACCGACTTTTGAAAAATCAGAACCACAAGGAAAGTTGCACTAAAGTATTATAATCGCACACATAAAAAACATTCGAGGGTTGCTCTATACCTCCGTCAATCCACCAGTACGCAGACAGCTGTTTCACGCTTATTAGCGATCATCAGTGCGCCATAGGTCGATTGACGGAAATAGAGAGCATCAATTTTTCCATGTTTAATAAACATGTGAAAGATGTGCGAGTAGACAGAAGGAATTCTGCCTGTGCGCCATCTAGTACCCGAAGGTAACGGCAACCAAAGAGGAACGCTACTAGCAGCAGTAAACTCTCCTTCGTGGAACGACAAGGCTCGTTCGCTTTTGCCACTCGAGGCACGGATTTTGACGCCAGCAGCGTAAAGCCGATATACGATGGTTGCTCTATACCTCCGTCAATCCACCAGTACGCAGACAGCTGTTTCACGCTTATTAGCGGCTTTACGCTGCTGGCGTCAAAATCCGTGCCTCTAGTGGCAAAAGCGAACGAGCCTTGTCGTTCCACCAAGGAGAGTTTACTGCTGCTAGTAGCGTTCCTCTTTGGTTGCCGTTACCTTCGTGTACTAGATGGCGCACAGGCAGAATTCCTTCTGTCTACTCGCATAAAAAACATTCTCAATTCAAAAACGTCAATCTGCTCTTGCTCTAACAAACTTTTCTTGATGAGGAAATTATGGTTAATTTGAACCAAGGAAAATATATTTTTAAAATCAAAAGCATAGGCTTTTGACGTGTATGTATACGTCGTCGAATCATATGGAGTTTTCGGGAATGACGGATGGACATACTAGAATGTCATCTGAATGTCTCGAATTCTCTAGATGGTTTGACGAAGTATATAAGGTGCCACGAGTAGCGTGGCAGGAGGTAGTAGTAGGAGTAGTTGTTGATAGAAATTGAGATAATGTTAAGTGTTTCTGTATTCAACCATGAAGTAAAAACGTGAAAAGTGAGTGAAGTTTGATTCCCTGGAGCAAGACAACGTGGTAGTCGTGACAATATGCTTCTATTTCAAAAGTACAGGTACATATTTATATTCTTTATATTGAAAATAAACTTGCAAAAATGCTATATAACGTAAAATTGCCGAATACTTAACAGATGCTCTTAGATGCTTGTTTCAAGAATACCAAAATATTGCGCCAAGATTATAAAATGTTTCAGTTAGTATTTTTTACGATGATATATTAGTCGTATTGTTTCAAAAATTATCGTGAGCTAGATTTAAGATTTAGGTATTATTGCTTTCATAACTTTCCTAGTTTTGAACTGAAAATATTCACTTTAATATTTTTGTGAAAATTATTCAGGAAAGTCGATAGTTTTAATTATCATTTATGCAGCAATGGTAATGATTATGCTTGAAATATAGATCAAAAACAATTGTCAATCTTCGTTACACAGAGTATTAATAAATGCAGTTTAAAAAACTAAAAAACACGCTTTTAAAGAACATGGGACTAATAAGTTAAAAATTATTTTTGAAATAAGCTTAAAATAATAATGAACAAAAAATACGGACGATAGCCTGTTATATTTTTGCTTTACATGAATATTTGTACATAGCAAAAATAAACTACAAAACTACACT
This sequence comes from Callosobruchus maculatus, assembly GCA_951848785.1. Classification (NCBI taxonomy): domain Eukaryota; kingdom Metazoa; phylum Arthropoda; class Insecta; order Coleoptera; family Chrysomelidae; genus Callosobruchus; species Callosobruchus maculatus. The sequence goes on along the minus strand of CATOUR010000164.1, from coordinate 3,576,720 downwards.
ACACACACACTACACACATACTAGTATGATTGTGAAAAAGCGTCGGGCGCCTGATCTACGAATAATCTGGCATATGTTCATTATTATTTTAAGCTTATCTAAAAAATAATTTTTAACTTATTAGTCCCATGTTTTTTAAAAGCGTGTTTTTTTTTGTTTTTAAACTATATTTATTATATGAGCAATAATATAGTGGGATTTTTTTGTCTTCAGTCAGCCAGCCAGCCAGTTACTGTTTAGAGTTTGCCTTTGCGTACTGATAGAAGCCCATATTGATCATATCTGACTACCATGTATTCCAACATCCATCGCCTACGTGATATTCCGCTTATCGGCCCGATATACCGTTCCAGCAGCTAAAATTAGACCGCTGTATTATTTATACACATCAAGAGGCATCTTCAGGTGCATTTATTATTTATTACATAACCTGTGATGGAAGTCTGATAGATGCGTGTACTAGGAACAGTTTTTTAACAAACAGTGTTCCGAATAAATTACGGAGATATACCAACGGAGAAATGCCGGTTATTAGTAATCATAATCACGATGAACTTCCAGACAACGCGGTGGAAAATTAATGACAAGCCTTAAAAAAATGTTGTTCGATATGAGTGACTGGAGTGTAGGTGTGCCGCGGTCTGGTCATACATCATGTGCGTTTAACAAGTAGTCATATATTGCGTGAGATTGTACAATATAAGTATGGAGGACTTTCACCTTTATTCCTATTGGAGATTTCCATGTGCCCTTTTTACTACCGACACAGCAAGACAGAAGAAACTTTTTCTATTCTGAAGTAATAAGTTTTATGTAAGTTTTATGAAGTCTACGAGGATGTATAAGAAAAAAATGGCGTCAAGTGTCTAGATGTAGTAAAATTCCCACATATATTATATCAGTGCTAACAAAAAATTTGGAGTTACTCTATACTTACAACATACCCATCAAAAAAGTAGTGATCAAAAAACGAAGTTTGAGAGATTTTGAATTTTTCCGTTTTTTGTTGATTTCTTCTCCGTCACTGACAAGCGTTCGAACAACGATACACTGTAACCATTACCTTTACGGTAGTAATACGGTATCACAATTCTATCACAATCAAGTTCGTAGTTTCCAAGTTACACGCTATAGTATTATAATATATATGTATCAAATGATTTCATGGATATCATATTCAAAGGCAACATTCGGATATCACCAAAGACAATTTTTTCAGCGCAATGAGTATTTAGTTGTAGTAGTAGTCGAAATACAACAATTTTTTTCAAAACCCCGACCCGTCCCACCACACTGATTTCACCCCAAAACCTAAAATGGAAAAGAACAAGGAACCCCTGAAAGCGAAGTTTGGAGGGGCTCTGATATTTTTTTGTTTTTCACCAATTCCTCTGGCTCCAATGCACTGATTTTCAAAAGTATAACAGCATTATCTACTACGACCCTACAGCATAATATCACTACCCAAATGTCATTACAATCCAAGCAGCAGTTTAGAAATAGACAGACACGCCGACAGACAGACAGACAGACATACCGACAGATATGAGTGAAATGAGTTTTGCCGACAAAGAAAAGCCTAAATACCAAACTACCAAAGCTGCTAAGAGGTTATGTTAGAGGAAGTCTGTTAGTGCATGATTTGAATAGGCCAACATTCCCAAAAGTGCTCGATACAGCCACCGTTCCAAGTCGTGGAGACCCTAAAGACGGGTTCTCACGATTCAGTTTCGCTGAATCAGTTTCACTGATTCAGTGATACTGAAAGCGATGTTCGTTCACACTGTTCAGTTTTAATGAATAATTTTAACCTATTTAGCATTGATAAAAGTAACGCTTGTATTCATTTTTCAATACTGATTCAGTCAAACTGAATGAAAAGTAGGACTGGCTTTCAGTTTGACTGAAAGCACAAACCCACTGATCAGTTTCACTGAAAAGGTGTTCACACGTTCATTATGTGTTCAGTATCACTGAATCAGTCAAACTGATTCAGCGAAACTGAATCGTGAGAACCCGTCTTTAGATCATGCAATACTGGTAAAAAAGTGACGCCAGCCGCTGAGAGATCAGCTGGAGGTGGCGCGCTAGAGAGCTATACGACAATTATTCGAATTACTCTTGTATCGACTGGGTCAAATATAGACAGAGGGATAAGAAGATACAAGCAACGAGAGTGGCTAAGACTTATCCTATTTTTTTTTATAACTGAGCAAACCGCGTAGGCATCGCCTAAATACCAGAGTACCGCGGCTGCTGTGAAAGGGTTATGTTAGGGGAAGTTTGTTAACGCGGGATTTGAATGGGCCAATACCCGCAGGCCCAATAAATACATCTCCTGGCAGTCCATTCCAAGCCTTGGACACCCTGGGAATAAATGTGCGGTTGTACCGTTCGGTTCCTGATGTATGAAGAACGACCGCCTTAGGATGAGATGCAGCGATCGCGCGGGTGCATCTGATACAAGCGGTGAGCGGCGAAACGATAGAGGACAGCTCAGAGGAGCAGACTCCGTTTGAATATCAATAGAAGAGTGACAGGTCAGCAACAACACGCCGGTGAGAAAGTGACTGAAGGTGGCGCGTTAGGGCCGGATCGCCAATTAGTCTAATTGCCCTTCTCTGGACGGCATCTAGTATAGATAGGATTAGTAGGGTCACCAACTCCCCAGGCATGAGAGCAATACTCCAGGACAGGCCTTATCTGGGCTTTATATAGCATGAGGAGGTTACATGGTGAGAAGTACTTTCTGGCTCTAAACAGGTACCCCAGCTTTTTACCAACAGCTGTTGCAATTGACGCAACGTGTTCGTGCCAGATCAGATTTTCTGTAATGTTGACTCTTAACAGCTTGAATGAGTGACTCCTTGGCAGAGCCCGGTTGTTCATTAGAACCTGGTGTTGGCTTGGGCACTTCTTTTTTGATAACGTACAATACTGGGTCTTGGAAGCACTTTTTATCATATTCTTGAGCCCCCAAGCGGTAGTGGTATCGAGATCCTTTGAAAGTGAAGCTGCCACTGCACTTGTAGTGCTAGGGAGTAGATCATTAATGTGAAGCAGAAACAATGTCGGAGCCAATACCGATCCCTGCGGAACCCCAGCATTGATGCTATGCAAAGAAGAGGAAAAACCGTCTACCACGACAAGATTTTCCGACCTGACAGGAAGTCTGTGAGCCAACCGCAAAGCTTATAAGCAGGGAGCCCGTAAGTCGGTATCTTGTTTAGGAGAGCTGCATGCCACAGTAGATCGAATGCCTTTGAAATATCGAGAGCCTCGCCAAATGACTAGTTGAGTTTGCTCCATACATGTGTGACGTGACGTAAGCCAATAGATCTCCAGTTGATCTTTGGTGTCGGAATCCGTATTGTCTGTCGTTGATTGAGTGATGGAACTCTGGGCGAATTTCCGAAGACACATCTGTCGCAGAAGGGAACGTAACTTCGACTAAGCCGTGATCGCCTAAAGGAGTATGTGTATGTCGATCTTGTAAGGGACAGGGTGAGTCGTCAGAAAAAGATCCAGCAGGCTAGTGGAGTGAGCGGAGACATTAGGAAAAAAAAGTGGGTTCTTTCACTAGCTGTGTCAGACCTTGGCTTATGGCGAATGCTTCGACGGCGCGCCCCGCTGCGTCGGTTTTGTGGGAGTCCAACCAGGCATTGTGCACGTTGAAATCCCCCAAGAGAACTACCTCTGAAGATGGATAATTAGTGTTCAGGAAGTCGACAGGTAATCAAGAAGATCAGTACAGTTGTTGTCCGAGGATGAACGGTAGAGGCCGCAAATGAACTTAGGGAATGGTTTGAGGTTAAGGTTGAGCCACAAGATATCCTTTCTACCGGATTCTAGTATGAAAGCTCTTGAGCAGGACAGGTTGCTTCGCACAAAGGCAAGCACTCCTCTATTTTTCCTCAGACAGGAGTGACACTCGTAGTTAGGAAATTTCAGGTGGTTTGTTGGCGCCGAGCCGGAAATTTTTGTTTCCACCAGACACACAAGTATGGCGGGTCTATTTGTCTAGTGGTAGTAGTGGTGGACAGCATTAATATTGCTGTTGATCCCGCAGATGTTCGTGAATGATACGTTTCATATCGATAATGTTCCCCCGAGGACACCCTCCTCCCGGACATTCTGAATGAGAAGGGGCTTTACGTCCGGCCAAAATGTTTGCACTCGAAGGGTTCATCATCATTATAAATAATCTAAAGAGAAGCGGTGGGGTAAAGGATAAAGGTGGTGTCTGCCCCACAGATAAGATGAGGATACATGCGGACATTTCACCTCACCAGTAGTGCGGTGTGGTATTTCCCAGTGCGAAGACTAAAAGGGGTGATACACATACGAACTTTAAGTACGCGGTTTTTAAGTTCGCGAACTTACTCGGCTCGACATCGGTGACACACGTGAAGCTGAAATCACTCATTTTAACACGTTTCCTAAATAAACAAAACTTTTAACAAACGACAAACACAACAAGCGTTGCGCATCGATGGCCTGCTGAAACAAAGCGCAGTACGAGCCGAGACAAGCTACGACCAATATTTCAAACCAGTTGGATCGCCGGCGGTTTGCGCGACGGTTTTAAAGTACTCGTACTTACGGTGACACACAGGCGAAAAAGGTCGTCGAGCCATAAGTACGCGTACTTGCTCGTACGTGTATCACCCATTTTACGGGGATACCGTCTAGCCGTCTATCATCTATGGTTTGTTCGGGTATCCTTCCCTAGACTGGCTGCTTCCACTACAGCTCCAGAGTCCAGTCTGCTCCTTGCTTTCTTCTTCGGGTCCGCATTCCTAGACCGGTTGCCTTCTCTACGGCTTGAGGAGTCCGGTCCACCCCTTTGACAGCCGCCGCTGTTATCAACTCTTCGTGGTGATTCTCGCCACCGGAGTTGGTTACCCAATCTTGTTCATTCGCCACGGATTGCAGACAATTATTGCAAAACAATTGCCTGGGCGGTGGGGTCGCCATATCCCTACGCCTACCCAAGCTTGATACAACGTAAGAATGTTGAACTGCGATAAGTGTCTAGCTCTGAATAGTGCCGAATCGAAACTGATATAACAGACTAAACATGTTAGTGCCAGATCATCTTTTCTCTAATCTTGAATCTGTCAACCTTGCTTTATGGGTTTTTTGGCTGTCTGCGCATCAGCACCTGATGCTGCCTTGGTAATCTCTTGCTTGACAGAGTTACAATACTAGATCCACAAAATGTCACCCTTTAGAAACTAGCAAGCCAAAGAACGTGACCCTGTTTTGGGTCCCCGAACACATTGGTGTCTAGCTAGGGTAGATGCCGGCAGGACCTGCATCGGCCCAAAACCGATGCTTGGAATTAACATGCGCCAGGTCAATGTTGCCCTGGTTGACTGGCCTATAAGGGACTGGAAGATGAGTGCAGGCAAGCTAAAAGGTTCATAGTGATTAGTGGGTGTCCTGTGTGAGGCTTTCGCGGCCGTCGTCCAATGAATTTGTGGTTCTTGGGTTTTTAGAGGCCGGCATCGTTGAGCGTTGAGATTGGACGTTTCGCCACCACAAGCGGATGGCATCTTTAGAAGATAAGCTTCTACTCGTGGCGACGCCGGCTTAAAAACCCAAGAAACACACATTCATTCATAGTGGACCCTCATACGGGCCGAACGCTATAGCTTCTGCATAAAGGCATAGATACGCTCAAACTTTTAGTGGGGGTCTTCACAGGCCATCGCCGGTCACTCATGAGAGTGGTAGGGAACCCCATATGCTCAGGATGCTGGGAGAAGGACGAGAACGCGCGGCGTTATACTTTCTGGGCAGATGTGCTGTATATCGCAACCTCAGGGTTTACATATTCGGCACAACAGAGTTTGGTGAGGAGGCCAGGAGATCTGGTAGATTCGACAAAGAGCTTTCTAGGGCGTGAGCTTTCAGTGTTTTCAATGAAGTTGGCAAAAAGGGCCAAAGGTATTCTACTTGCCTGGCTTCGCTTCGCCATATAACTACCACTAGATCCAGAAAATGTCCAAAAAGGCTATAATTTGAAATTCAAAATTTTCCAGGATTATAATACTTCCGACGAACGTTTTCACTTCATTTAACGCTATTCTCCCAAGCTCGACCATCGTGATTCAAAGGATTTTAAATACAGGCATGCAGTCACACACCAGTGAAGGTAAACGAACATAACCAGGTCAATCGTATCGAAAATCTACGTGCACCATAACATTCGTGAAGTTACCAAGTGTATAATTGATACACCTGTTGGGTTACCTTCACTTTTACGGTCGACACTACAGGTTATTCTGCTGCTCTTATTTGTTTACGCGAAAATTCATTGAAGATGCAGAGCGCAGGTGCGTGACTGACGTTCATTACGACCGAGATTTAAATATTTTTGATGAGGATGATGAACTTCAACTATCCTTCAAACCTGTTCTGTTCCAGTTGGAACAGCATATAGTAATTCCCCACATAGAGTAACTTTTTTTTACTTCTGTGTCATCGGTATCGACTGCTGTGGTCATTAGCCTCATGTTCTGTGTAGGCTTTGTTACTGTTTCCCGGCGCCACTCTAGGAACAGCACTGTTAATTAGAAGCCAACAGTGAAGGCTCGTAGTCATAATTACTTAGCCCTGAACATTGATAGTTTATTTATTTAACGTATGGTTGTAGTACACATAAAAAAGTCATAAAAAATAAAACAGTTAAGGCAAACCACACAAAATAAAAAAATGGCGTCAAGTTGATTGACTCAGTACTTCCCACACGACACACATGATATCATTTTATTTTCCCCATTGCATGAAGCTATAGATCCCCCTGCAACCAAATCGTCGCCCGCCTGCCCTCACAAAAAAACCTGCAACACAAAAACTCTCGTAAACAGTTTCTTGCATCTCTATACGTACTAGGACAACACATTTTATATATTCTGCAAGCTTCAACTGGATGAAACGTAACGATCAGGAACCCCCAAATCGCCAAAAAACGAAGTTTGAGCTATTTCTATATTTTTATTTTTCTTTATTCCTGCGCCGGCATTGACACGATTTCTAAAACCCATACGCATTTTCCATCCTCGCCACAGTAGTAAAAGTGTGTCGTCAGTTAAAATCAATTCCAGGTTACACAATACAGAACGTTTGAAAGCAATACTCGTATGTATGTATGTATGTATGTATATGTACATCAGAAAATGTATTCTAACTCCCTTGATTTCTGTAATAGCCAAGGCAATGGACCGATGGACCTAGAAAAGTACATTGTGCCGCTGGGTCTTTCTTCTTTCAGCCCATGGTGAATACAACAAATTTTTCAGTTTTACAACCCCCCACCTCCCAACCACTCCAATTTCACCCCCACTCAAAAAAAAGCAGAAAATGATCAGGAACCCTTAAAACGCCTAACAACGAAGTTTGAGCGGTTTTTATATTTTTAGTTTTTTTGTTGTTGCTGCGCCGCCACTGACACGATTTCTAAAAACCATATGCGTTTTCACGTTACGCAATAGAGAACTATCTAAAGCAATATTCATGTCACATGCAATTCAGATAAGGGGTTTACAAGCGTAGACGCTTGACCTGTCCACGATTCAAGGAGTATCTACTTTATGTACTAGGAGCAGGTACTCCTAAAACAGAAATCTTTTTAACACGTTTTTATAAGCTTCGCCTGTGCGTTTATATGTGAGCTTGTAACGATACTTCGGATTAAAGGGTCGGACCAAACATTGAACGCTTCTTTGAATTAAGAGGTAGGACCGAACACTGCAGGCTCCACGAAAATCGTCGGACCAGCGGTCGGATCCGCTGACTAAGGGCCGGTTTCTCAATGTCCAGTTAAAGTGTCAGATAGGTATCTGCCAGATAGCGTTGCTATGGATACAACTGTCAGATAAGACTTACGTGACTTCGTAAGTTTAGCCTTCAATTGTTTAAACAATTTATCTAACAGTTGCTGTTATCTTGCAGAAGAATATTTAACTGGACATTGAGAAACCGATCCTAAGAGATGGCACTGCCACCTTAAAGTTTGTTAATAGCACACAGAGGTGTAGCGACAAGAGCCTAACCTGTTTGGGAGTTAGTATTTTTGTGAAATTTATTCAGGAAAGTCGACAGTTTTAATTATCGTGTATGCAGTACCTAATGGTAATGATTACGCTATGAATATCGATCAAAAACATTGTTCGTCTTCATTACACAGTTGAAATAACTAAAAATCACGCTTTAATGATAAAGTAAACTAAAAAATTAAAGAAACTACGACGCCGTTTTCACAATCATACTACACCTTTTCCAGCTGTAGTTTCTAAAATGTCAAGTGACAATTCAAAACGGTCAAGTTGATTTTCCAACTCGTCAATTGTTAATTCAAACTGACAGGTATAAATTACACCTGGCAGTTTGAAATTACAAGTGACGAGTTGGAACATTGACCGTTTTGAATTATCACTTGATGCTTTAGAAACTACAGCTATTATTATTATTATGCATGTCTTATTTTTTCTCGCATGGTTGCGGTAGTAACAAGTATTGACGGGCTGTGCCAAGTCAACACCTAACCTATTATTATTCTGAATTCAGGAAGGACCGCACAATGCTACAGGTCTTGAGGATTACAGACTTTTGGAAGGTTTTATGTAACTTTTCATCCAGGCCCAATTGTTGCAGGTGTGGCGTAAATGTATTTGGAGTAAGGCCTGAGACCGACATAATGAGGGGGACAATGACAACTTTGTTTTGTTTCCATAGTCGTTTTATTTCTATGGCGAGATCGGTGTATTTAGATATCTTCCCAGCGTAGGTGTTTTGGATGTTCATATCATTGGGAATCGCAATATCTATTAAGTAGGTAGCAGGTATTATTATTATTAATCTTTTAGTCCGATATTATCTAAAAGCGCGTTTTTTTAGTTTTTTCAAACTATATTTATTTATATTCGTATCATAAGAGGCACGAACTGTCTTGTGTTATGTTATTCATTCTACCCACTGCTTCAACACCCGCTCGATGCACGAATATAATTTCCATTTTGAAATCTAAATAACTCTGCTGCATATAAAATCTTTCAATTCCCAGAGCGCCACATCCAACACGAATAGACGAATTTACGATATCGAAGGTCTATTTCTGAAAAGCAATAAGAACACGTGAATAAATGATGGAGGCTATAAACAGAAATGTATAACAAAACTTAAAGTTTATTATTTATCGAAAAGTCCTCAACACATTACACGTGCGGTGGAAACAGAAACTTTTACCAGATTAAAATCTGTAGTTTCAACCGAGCGTATATGTACAGGGTGATCCTAAATAAACTTTCAACAGAAAGTAAGTAAATTGCAAACTTCATATAAAATTGTATTCTCCTCCTGTACCGTTTACGAAATACTAGTTAGGTTAGGTTTGGTAAGGTTGACTGTGAGTGGGATGATTATATTTATTGCCTTCCATTTCGCTATGACCTGGAAACCAAACCAGTTTATGAGTGCTATCAGGGCAACCTGGCTATCTGAAAAGAATTTTATAGATTTGTTTTTCAGGGGTCTTTTGTTCAGCTCCCTGACTCCCAAATCTATGGTTATCATTTCTTCTTGGAAGATTGTGGTATACCTCACAAGGTTCACTGAAACGTGAAGTCCTGGATTTATATCAGCTACTCCCCGCTCCTGCGCCCAGTTCTGACTTGAGCTGTCCATGAATAGCGCAAGATCGGAGGGTGATATGACACTGTTACTCCTATTCCAGTCTTAGTTCCTTTTCATCCTGTCTGACACAGGCCCGCAGCCAGCATTTCACTTGGGGAGGGTGCCCAGTAGCTTGATTATCTGACCTGCGGGGGGAGGGGGTAAAAAGGGGAGCAGGCAGGTATCACCAACGACGCCGACGTCCTACTGAAGAGCATCTTGGGAGTGAAGGGTCGATGGATACCACCATTTTTGGCGAGCAAAAAAGGGGGGTGGTTTGGTTTCCGTTTCCCAAACATCCGGGAGGGCAGTAAAGAAGCGTCACCATTAGAGGGTTTTGTGGCTCCTATCCGCAATAAAAAAATCAAAGATGTGACGGGGGGACCTGTTGAGTATTGGAAGCATTCAAAGCCTGTTTTTACCTACCGACCCCCCCCCCCCAGCACCTGGGAGGGCTTGAGCTCCATCTATTTTATTGCTGACTATTTATCCATTCTGTGATGTTAAAAAATAAACTCTATCAAATAAGGAACAAACAAACGATATGTCTATAACGTTGCGTGTTTTAATGATGCTTATATTTTACATTACGAAGAAACTAAACTCAACAAATATTCATTGTACCCTACTTGGGTGTAAAGATGAAACATAAAAATGATTAATATCTTCTCTAAATTCTGAGCAAAAACTATATGCAACATAATACTTGTATATTGTACATGAACTTCATGCTTTCATAATTTTCTTATTTCCAACACAAAGACTAGGAAATTTGGCATAAACTGCAAATTGGTATGTTCATCCAGCTTTTCAACGATGTATCACTAGTTGGTAGTACTATTAGAAATAATTGTTAATTGTTTATTTGTGGATCATTTTGTGAGCAACACTAGAACCTAGATAGTAGACACAGTCCCTAAATTTTTTGTTTACATTTCTTCCCATCCCTTGAATATTGTACCCAATGATGACCATCTCTAAACTTTATTGAGACGGCTTGGAAATAATAAATCAGTATAAGTTATTTTGCATATTTCGGGGGGGGGGGGGTCGGGGGGTCGGGGGGCTACGTGAATGGTCTGCCAGTAGATGGAAGCCTGTAGGCAACCATTCTAGTACCTTTCTCTACATCAATGTGTAGAGAGGTTAAATTACCATGGCCAGTGTTGGTGTAGTAAACATGGCACTAGTAACAGCCAAGCAGGGGATGCATTGCACAGCCGCCAGTTTGGTTCTGGCTGCTCAATACACTTCTTTGAGTTTTTAAGATGTTTAAAATATTCAGGCTTACCCACAGTAGTTCTTTATAGGGCCTGAAAACCTCAAACGTGTCAAACTTGTTTTACCGTGTTTATAGCTACCTCAAGAAGACTACTGCTATATTTGAGTATATTTGAGTGTTTTCAACATTGGGTTTGTAGTGAGCAACTGGTCACTGTCAAAACCGATACCAATTTAGAAATAGCCAAAGTGATCAAGACGTCTAGTGGTGGAATTTAGAACCCAATGTTGTATGTGTGCCCGTGGTAACCAGATTCTTTTAGCATGCATGTGTACGAACTCAGAGGAATGAAATCAAAACACAGAAATGTTATGATATGGTTTTTTATTGTTTCTTAACATTTGTTTTGTACTTATTAATCATGAGTGCTGAGTGTTTATGATCTGGATTTTATTACTTGATTCTTGTGTTTATCAAATATATAAATAAATATAACCAACATATAAAGGAGTAAATAAAGGAGATAATAAATCAGTTAGGATTTAAATAAATACACCCAAACACCATCAAGCTGCAAGCTCCAGGACCTATAATACCTAGAGTAGGCGGAAATCAGAGACCCAACGCCATATAGTATCGTCTCAAAAGCTCGGATATATACCTAGTATACGTTGTGAGACACTTTGCAAATTGTAGCCAGACCACATTGGTTAATAATACAAACTCAAAAGACAACATACCTGCACATACTCGTGAAAAAGACTCAAATACCCTTCTGTTGATATTTTGGTCTCCAGCTTGTTACGTTTTTCCAAAAACAATCCCCGTTCGTAATAATTAAACAAACTATCAACAAAACTATGGCAACGATTACCACAACTCACTACTTTATTCAAGTCAAAACCCAAAAGCATCACAAAACAGTATCTTTAGCTGTGAACACGGATTGAAAATTAACACGGAATTAGTTGCTCTATGAAAAGTCACTCATGATCTGACAGATGACAAAATATCTGAACAATATAGGATAATCAAATAAATTACTTAACTGAACTTCATCAAATGACTACACTCAAACACTTATATTATAACAACAAATTTTAATCTTTTCCTTCTACCATCTGTCACTGCCGTCAATGTCAAACTTTGGCAGCCTGACAGCTAAAGGTGCGTTCTAACGTATGACAGCCAGGAGCGCGTTCTGGATCACCACAGGTTGAAGCACAAGCTAGTTTTTTGATCTATTATAGCAACACTTTTATTACAAATGCGCAAATGCATCAAACTGAAATGTTGCTTCCATAATAATCTGCAGGTCTTTTTATTTAGTTTGGCCGCTTTTTATTTTGAGATGCACAAAATAACTAAGCTAAACGCGTATGATCTATTAAGTCAATTTTGAGGTTTACGACATCAACTGTCAAAAACAGTTTCTATCTCAACTTTCAAAACATCACAGCGAAATTATTTGTTTTCTTACTCAGATGTGACAAGCTGTGATGTATGTAGGTAATAGAGCACCAGTCCAGGTATGTGTTATCTAGTGCTGATGCATGTCAAATTCTATGCGCACCCAATGCGTCTAGTTATAGCAGTCTTGTGGTGATCCGGAGAAGGAAGACATGCCCTAAATTTACGATAAAGGATCGCGAGCATAAGGTATCTGATATTTTCTATCGAGACTGCAAATTCTGTACAAGTGAGAGGATTCTTATGTATCTGATATCTTTTCCATCTTATCGCTCATTTACCACATGACGGGACTGATACACTTGCTAGCGCTTCATGGGGCGTTAGATACCATGTAGTCACACATATAAACTGGACACTTCTCGCCACATACCAAATGGTGACGACAAGTATATTCATACTAGGAAGACATTTAGTTACTTTGGACGCACCTGTTCTGCTTTCGTTGCTTCTCTCTGAATCATAAACCAGAGATTCTTGAGCAATTATGACGGCGTTGGTACGCTCTGAGAGACTGTGAAATAATCGAAACAGTTGGGCGATCAGATGTTCTTCAAAGCTCAACAAAACTACCACCGAAATGCACTCACTGCTTAAGGAAGCTTACGAGGATACACCTTTAAGCTACCTACAAGTTACGAGGTGGGCAGAGAGGAGTGGATAACGACCTGCAATCTGGACGATCGTCAACAAGCAGAATCGACGAAAATATCATATTAGTGATGTTAGTGATTATGTTAGTAATTTATTGAATACTGATCATGTACTACTACGTAGAAGGCTTGAAAATATTAAGGAAGAGGGTCTTCCACGTGCCAAACGACGTTGCTGCTACCTGGATGCTGCATCACGACAATGCGCCAAGACACACTTCTCTGCGTGTCCGTGAGTTCCTGGGGGAACACAACGTGGCAACGCTGCCTCAGCCGCCCTGTAGTCCTGGTCTTGCTCCGCCCGAATACTTCCTTTTTCCGAGAATCAAGAATGATCTCAAAGGAAACCATTTTGACCGCATTTAGGATATCTAAACAGCTGTGACAACGACTTTAAACAAGGTGTAGTGCGGAGTTTTCTTTTGCTAAAGGCACATTTCATAATTCAAAGGTCGCTGGATAACCTGCATATATCCAAAAATACTTCGGTGTCGTTGACTTGCTCATATACTTAATACAGATTATAAATAGCGTAGACGTAGAGTCTGCTTAAAAATAACACATTTCGTGTCTCTCTTTTTCACACCCGAGTGGTTATAGCGTAAACTGTAATACATGACAGAAAAATAAAGTAAAAATGCATCGTGAGAAGCGCTAGTATCATGATTTCAGATTTGTGTATACTTGGGTTTCCTAAAATAGTATTGACGGACGAGACTTGAAGTAGATATACAGGGTGAGTTTTTAGTACCGGCTCGGTCGATAACTCCACTACTGTAGAAGATAGCAAAAAAAGTTGTGTATAAAAGTTGTAGCCACGGATATGCTCCTTACTCAGAAAATATTTAGATTTATACAGGTGATCCATAACTACATGGTGATGCAAACATGCATTGTTTTAAATGAGACACCCTCTATATTATCCCATTTTTAGATTTTGCTAATACTTTCTCTTCTCGCAATATAAGGTATTACAACATTATATAGGGTATTTCAAAAGTTATGACCATTTCTATATCCAAATCGCTGTCAGACGAACGTATTGTATATCAAAAAGTAATGAATCAAAAATTATTTTTTTACATGAAAAGATTAAAAATATCCTCTAGTTTTAAAATAGGCTATAAAAAAGTCCCGCGACGCATATTCATATACATGGTGATGTAGAACGCAAAATCCAGATTTTATCTTTTTTTTAAACGTAACCCCAAATATTATATTATATATTTGATATGCTCTCTCATCTTTGTATAGCACTTGTTGTACCTACGTCCATCAGTTTCAGAGATATTTCGATTTTTCTGTACATTTAAAATATACCTTCTATTTGTGTACTGAAATTCGTTTATTTTGAGAAAGTACTATCGAATTTGTTTTTTATTTAACGAACAACTAAATTATAAGGTCATGATGGTATTTGATGAAGTCAAACCCTAAATCGTCCATATAATAAAGTCAAGTATGCTAAGCAAAATTGACAGTTTTCATATCCTGCTCAATAAATCCGTACTGTGTGAAAAACAAGCCCTTAAGATTAGTTTCTCCACTGAGGGTATTTACGAGAATCTTTGAGAGATTGCCTACTTGCCTCAAAAATATATCAACTATGAACAGCAATATCCAGAACCGAGGCACTCTAAAACTAATGCGTTTGAAATATTAAAGAATCGTTTTATTTGGACTGTGTCGTTTAATATTTCATAGCCTGCCTGATAGATCTGTCTGATAATTATGCATGACGTCTATAAAATTGTTTCCTCAGAACACTTGAGATTTTATCTTTACCTCGTTAATTCAGTGTTTTGACTTGATCAAGTACTATTATGGCCTTATATTATAGTTGTTTGTTAAGCAAAAATAAAATTTGATAGTATTTTCTCAAAATAAATAAATTTTAGTAAACAAATAGAAGGTATATTTAAAATTTGTCGAAAAATCGAAATATCTCAGAAACTAATGATTGCAGCCATACCAAGTGCTATACAAAGATGAAAGAGCATATTAAAAGCAATTCTTTGGTATAATAAAATATTGGGGGGTACATTTCAAAAAGAGAGAAAATCTAGATTTTGCATTCTACATAACCCTGTATACGAATATGCGTCGCGGGCTTTTTTTATAGCCGATTTTAAAACTAGAAGATATATTTCATCCATCCGTGTTAAAAGAATGATTTTTGATTCATCACTTTTTGATATACGGTACGTTCATTTGACAACGTTTTGGATATAAAAATGGTCATAACTTCTGAAATACCCTGTATGATGTAACAATACCCTATATTGGATGAGCAGAAATCATTACTAAAATTTGAATAAGGAATAATATATAGGGTGTCTCATTTGAAAAAATGCATGTTTGCATCACCATGCAGTTATGGATCACCTTGTATAAACCTAAATATTTTCTGATCAAGGAGTACATCCGTGGCTACAACTTTTATATACAACTTTTTTCGCTATCTTCTACAGTAGTAGAGTTATCGACCGAGCAGGTACTAAAAACTCACCCTGTACTCGTATGTATGCTACTACAAGTGAAATTCGAATACCTAGAAAAAAAAAGGGATATTGGCATTAAACATGTATGCATAGCGTGGCAGTACCCTCTTTAGTACACATCTAACACTTGTTGTTCACTCAGACAGTATTTATCTACATGACGATGGCGCCTCAAAGTAGCTCTAAACATGTAACAACAAAGCATGGCTTTTTGTCGATCCAAAAACTATGACATCTGTTGCAAATATGGAAATATGGCGAGAGTAGTTGGTTGTGCAAAGATGCTCTCTAGAAGATGACAGCCTCAATTTACGCAGCTAACACCCTTGGAACGAGAAACTTTCAGAGCAATGCAGGGTCCAATTTAAAAAGTGCGTAAGCCACGTTTTTCAGTTTTTGAGAAAAACGCTTTTAAAGTTTTTCATTTGTCACAATCTTGTGTTTTATTACTTTTAGAGTGAGCGACTTTAAGTAAAAGCTAGTTTAGTGGTCACCTTTCCAAGATTTTATTTTTTTCAAAAATGACTGGTCTTTTTAGAACTAGTATGATGCTTTTGAAAACTAATCTGGTTATTTGAAACTGTAATTGTCGATTTGGAAGTTACAACCGACTATATGACACTAGAATTGTTATTTTACATATTGTAATTTGATCTTTTGGAAAGTACTGTTGAAAAAGGTGTAGTGCGAGCTCAACATATGATTCAATGTGATTAACTACAAAGTAGTATCTTCACTGTACCTTCTGTAGAGGCATTCTATGCACTATTAGTCAATAATCTATTATTTCACGAAATACTAATTCATACTGCTGGCAGTGCTGGCTAGCAAGTCAGGTATATATCATCAGCAAATATAGCGAAATTATACGAGAAGTGTTAAGAGCAGAATTACAGATGTGCAATAATTGCAGAAAAGTGAAGACCAGGTAATTGCGCGATGTAACCATCGTATCCCATTACGTGTGTATGTAAGTATGATGAAGTAAGACTTTCTTTTAAAGGTGCATGCCGTGATTAAGGAGAAATAAGTGATTGCGCATTCGTCTACTTACTTATTACGTATATCTCCTTCTGGAAAGGATCGTTCCTGTAAATTATGGTACGGAAATGAAAAGTGCAATACCGCTCCTTAAAGATATATCATTCGAAATGTTTGTAAGAAATTAACGCGATATATAATAGAGTGCACAAGTAAAAATAAATTCTTGGCCTAAGAATAGGGTGAGGTCGCCCAAAAATAAAATTAAATTGATAACAGAAAACAAGTCACTCAACTTTGAGGAATATTTTGAATCGTTGAGTAAACAACAAGATAAAAGAAAAATTAAGACGGTGCGGGGTTGCAAATGGAGCAACCAGGTGCTCAAATTGAACTCGTGGTCTCTTAAATTCAACAACCTGCTCTTAGATGTATGATACTTACTTCCATAATTCTGTACTTCAAGCGATGAACACTCGAATAATTTCTTTATTAGTCCCACATCAACACATGTGCAATTAAACCCAGTGTTGCAGTACAGGCACTGAAACATTTCAACTTTGTCTTCAGTCTTGCGTTCAGTACAGAACAATGAAAGCTCATGTTCAGGCGCGTTAGACATTTAGAACGGCCGTAATTGAACCGGGGTTCAAATTAGAGGTTTCCTAAGTGGTTCCACATGAGCACCTAGCTCCAAAATCAAGAATAACCCAACGTTATTGTTAGGTAGCGCTATAAAATACTGCTATATAATCAACACATTATAAAATTGAAAGAACAAACCTACATTGTTTCAGATTTGAAGCCTTCGCTAAGTTCATAAAATATCACTTTGCACGTGTTCGAAATCTTCAACACTTCACAGATCGATATTACTTTGTTCTAAGTCAAACATCAATTGAGCCGCAAGAAGATTCAAGGTGTGGTGTCAAATACACGAAGGCAACATTGCCAAGTGTTACGGGAAGTAACAAAAACGGCAAAGGTTCAGTTTGGGCAACCGCGCCCTATATACTTTCATTCAACTATACCATATCTTCCTACATGCGCAAAACTGTAATTATCTTATACCAAGAATGTGATATTTCAAATCATGAATATAAAATATTTTAATTTAAAACTGGGGAGGTATTAAAAGAAAGAATATTGAAATGTTAGAACAAGTATAGTTATGATAATCTTGAAGATAAAACAACACCTATATACATTTTGACTGAAAAATTTCATAATCTTTGCTCAAAATGCTAAAGATTTTGGTCTTCTTGGAAGAAGCATCTAAGAGTATCTGTATAGGCATTCGGCAACTTTACGTTATTTTTCAAAATTCATGTTGAAAACCGCGAAAGTCTGAAACGTCGGTCTTTCCGGTACTGAACAGGAGCACAACACGTGCTCCGCAGTTTCGTCCTCCTCATAGCGGAAGCGACAGTCCATCGTTTGTTCCAGACCTATCTTGCGCAAATGGTTTTTCAGATGACAATGTCCCGACAATACGCCAACCAGAATGCATAGATTATTGCTGCTACATTCTATGATCCTCGGTGGGCCTTACTAGAGGGGTGTGGTATGAACATTTTCGAGTGTAGTAGCCCTGGTGTATCTCGCCAGCGCAGCAATACTCTCCTCACTTCCCAATCTGACAATGCAATACCCGCAAATGGTTCTGGTTCTATGAACATAGATTCGGTTCCTCATCTTGCGAGTGTGTCGGCCAATATAATGCCTTCCATTCCGCTATCGCTTGGCACCCAACCCAAATTTACTTTGTTCCTTCTTCCAGTTTCATTGAGGATACGTATATGCAGTTCTATACGAATCTTGAGTCAATCCGTTTGGAGCTCAGTGCTTTTGGCTATCTGAAAAGAATTTTATAGATCTGTTTGTCAGAGGTCGTTCGTTCAACTCCCTGACTCCCAAATCTATGGCCCGATTTTATCAACATGCATATTTAACAAAGACTTTGACAACGCTTTTCTATTGGATGTTATTTAGCAAAAGCTTTCTATTGGGTATTGGGGGCTATGTTAATAAGTATCATCCAATAGTATTTTATCAATATTGAAAACACGTCAAAGCTGGATGACAGTTTGTCAAAGATATTTTAGAAATTCATGGATCAAAATCATATCAGGATATCAGAACAAAGTGATTGATTTGCAAATTAATGCCACATTTTCCATGTTTACATTATAATTATTGTATAATTACTAATTGCAAACTGCGATAATTTGTGACAAAAGTAGTAGGTACCTATATCAATCACAGCAGCTACCTACCTTATTTAATAATTACAAATCCCACGTCCGCGTCCATCAGTCAGATGAATTATATGGAAATACATACTTTTATGAAGAATCAATCTTTCATCTACTGGATGCATGTTTGTTATAGACTTCTTATAGAAATATTCACAGCTGCGGCGTACACATTGTACATAAAATAGAGTTATACTTAGCTATAAAATGGCAAGCTTTGCCGTTCTGTGGTTCTGGATAGGCAACCAGTAATGTACATACACGTTTGGGAAATAGCTGTAATTTTTGAAATGTAACAAAATGCTATTTTCACCTCTTTTTACTATAAAACAAAGATATATTGCAGGCATTCATAATTATTATCGATAGTAAATTATTGTTTTATCCAAATAATGCAGTGAGTGAATTTCTTGTCATCATATCATTTGATACACCAAGAAACTAGTGATCAAATGTATGGCTTCTCTGGAATCTGATTGGTTGAGATGAACAATTGTTAAACTTTTTGTTAAACAAGAAAATGCAATTTTTCACCCATTTAGGATGGAAAATCAGACTTGAAAAGATACTAGATGGTTCGCAATGGTCGATTGCATATAAATCAATAATTTTCAGAGTACTTTGACAGATGCATGTTCTTCAAAGGACTGCTCTGATTGGTCAAAGTCTTTGTTAAAATGTGCATGTTGATAAAATCGGGCCTAAGGCTGTCATTTCTGCTTAGGAAATGGTAGTACGAGTATACCTTCCAAGGTTTACTGTAATCTACGTTACGCATATGCGTATTTTTATCAATTAATTGTTAGAGCAAATAATTTTGTATTAATGATGATATTAATTTAAAAGCTAAAATAAGGAAACCACTGATACTGAAGGTCTCTAACGTTGTACACTGCACACGCAGACTACTACTATGTAGACACCTTGTCGGTATCTCCGCCCGAAAAATGTTAGACTCTCGGCGATATGTCACGATAACGTGCTCCTGTTAACGCACTACCTGCACTCCAAATCATGAACAATAATTCTGAGAATGCGAAGATTGGCTATCGAATGTCCTCAACTAGTTAAAATTCCTTTTCTGCGGTCTTAGATCCTCTGATTTCAGAAGAAGGGAATTTCATCGGATCCAGCGCCCACAGTAGGCAGCTGTCAGATCTTTTACATACCTATTTTATATATTTTTTTATGTAGAAGCATTAAATTTTCAGTAAGGATTTCAACATAAATGCAACGAACATTT
This sequence comes from Callosobruchus maculatus, assembly GCA_951848785.1. NCBI lineage: Eukaryota > Metazoa > Arthropoda > Insecta > Coleoptera > Chrysomelidae > Callosobruchus > Callosobruchus maculatus. The sequence continues at coordinate 3,556,717 of CATOUR010000164.1, read as the reverse complement.
GCGTTTTTGTGATAATATGCTTTTTGGGTGTTTTATAACGAAAATCTATGTCACTCATTATCGTCGGTATGTGTCTGTCTAGTCTTGTAATCTAACTACTGCATGGATTGTGAAGAAATTTGGACAGCGAGAAGAGTTTTGCTTTGGATCGTTCCGTATTGTGTAATCTGAAAATTATTGAATTGATTTTAATGAAATTTCTACATAGTATTATTAAAGTGGCAAGGATAGAAAACGCGCATGGTTTTTAGAAATCGTGTCAGTGGTGGCGCAGCAATAATGAAGAACGAAAGGTATAAAACTAGCTCAAACTTCGTCTTTAGTTGATTTGGAGGTTTCTGATCGTTTTGCGAATTTACTTCCCACAACGAGAGGAGATAGAGGAAATATCATCAATCGCATTATACTCCCTCGTATATCGGTGTGGCAAGTAAAAAGAAGCAGTGCAATATAAAAACCATTCAAACTTTGTTTTTGAGTACTCGAGGGATCTCTGATCATTTTCTTCTTTTGTTTTGAGTAATCAGAATGAGCCAAAGTAGGATGGGGTCTCGGATAGGGTGGCTGGGAAGTCCCGGAACTTTTTTATTGCCCGTTGAATATTGACTATCTTTAAATGTCGGAAAATTTACAATTTACAACAGTTTTTGTGTTGCGGGCGGGCGACGATTTGGCTGCAAGGGGATCTCAGATTATAGCTTCATGCTATGGGAACATAATGAAATGGTATCACCGTAATGTGTAGGAAGCACTGATGATCAACTTGACTCCATTTTTTACAAACACACAAACATGTCTGTAGAAGGTATATTAGAACCGTCTTTTAGAACAACACAAACATTAAGATCAATTGTATATCATACATACAAAACTTATATACGAAAATATTGTAACATCCTGTATATAGCATTACTCATTTGTATTGTTGCTGATGTTTCTTTGAAAATGTTAGGTTAGATTTTTGATGTGTAAAACGTCATCGAATCATTTGGAATTTTTGGGACTGACGGATGGGCCTTCTGGAATGTCATCTGAATGTCTCGAATTTTCTAAATGGTTCGATGAAGTATATAAGACACCACGAGTAGCGTGGCAGTAGTTCATTTGAGTTGAGTTGTAGCAGAGATAAGTTTAAGAGATATTGTATTGAGTTGTGAAGTAAAACGGTGAAAGTTACGTCCAGTTTGATTCCCTGGGTGAAGAAAAAGAGGCCGTCTTGACAATATTTATTCAAAAAAAATTCGATGTACAAAAAATTCTCTTATGCATGGTAAATACTATATAGGTAAGTCTTCAAGGTTTTGCCAGTGTATCATCAAAGCACATAAAATTAGAGAGAAATATCAAAATCAGCTGTCGGCAAATGCAGCGACACTTTGATAATGTGGATGACAGTTTGGTTTTGAGCCCCACATACATACTGAGGAGAAGGTATTTCACACTACCCAAAGATTTGTGATAGGTTCTAATATTTTTGAGGCTAGTCCACGTTTTCTTTAAAAAATCAAAACCACGTGGTTTTCCTGACACTGTTCTTGAGCTATTTCTGCCCATTCCTGTTCCTAGAAGGTACACATACACACTCTGAGTTGATGTCTTGTTCTGTTGGTTCCTTTTTTTTCGGCTTGTGATTCTGTAATTATCTTGATGTTAACCGCAACCATTTTGTACGACAGAGAATTGGACAGTAGTCAGAACTTTCCAGATCACTGATAGAAAAGTACTTATAATTGATTCATTGTTGGTAGACTCTCAAATTCTCGCAAGGTTTTATATTTTTCTTTCACTGCCAAATGAAGTGATAGATCTAACAAGATTTATCGTATCCATCAGTCACCCACAACAGCTTTCACCTACAATTGTCGAAGTAATCACATCAACGTTGGCGGTGAATTGTTAATGTTATCTCTTACTGAGACGTACCTTTTTCATTACTATGAGGAGTTTTAATCAGACAGATTGGAATATACATCATTGGTTTTCCCATACATGTGTCAGATTCAATTATTTTGCTTTGCTACAGTTACGGAACTGAGTCATAATTTTAATGATTAGTTTTGAATATTATACTAAAATGAAGAAAGCATTTTCTAATTATAGTACTCCCAAGTGAGTTCCGAACACCTAGAAAAAGGAAATATTTCCGTAAAAAATATGGACATAGCTTGGCTGTAGTTTCTCTAGTACACTAACTATTTGTTGTTTATTCAGACATTATTTACCTACATGGTATCTCCAAAAAACTGTATACATGTAAATCCAAGCATGGCTATTTGTGGATGCAAAAACTATGATATTTGTTGCACATGTGGCGAGGGATTAGTTGGTTCTGTAAGGATGACCACTAGAAGGCGACAGCCACAGTATACGTGGTTAACCCTCTTTGAACGGGATAGGATTGTAGGTCAATGAAAGTGTAGTGTTTCCTTGATTTGATTGAAAAAGGGCGAATGCAGTGAGCTAGAGGTTCGTACGTAGGAGCACTGCAGACCAGCAAGATCGTCATCTACAACTACTGGCCCTTCGAGATAGAATGCAAGCCACTCGAACTGTTACTGACGCTTGGTATGCAGCTATAGGGAGGCCCCTACAGATTGCGTGAAATGAAATCCGTTTATATCGTCTGCATCTAGTGCTTCGACTCACTGCAAATCATCGTCGTCAATGGGTATATTAGTGCAAGGATCACCGACAACGGCAGGTTGAGTGGCATCATAACGCGTGTCCTCATATTGCAAGAGTATCAATGAGATTCCTACAGGAAGCTTTGATCAGGGTTCTCCCCTGGCTCTCTCCACACTGGAAGTCTGGACGTGTACAACTGTCCAAGACGTTTGTAAGGATGACTCATTACAGTTTTTAAAATTCGTAGTATAGCTTTTTCTAGAGACGGGTATTGGGTACTATATGTGTAAAAGGGCCCACCATGTAGCCTATGCACCACTATGTTATCGGAGTACCCATTTCTTTCTCGTTCATCAATTCGACTGTTCTGGATGAACAAATAGCAGAATCGATGAACTGCATCTCCAAGAAGCAATAAACTGTACGTGACGCAAAACTTTCGAGATATTATCTGCTCCAAAAAGCGTATTATGCAACTGCGAATTGAATAAAGCCGACTTCCCCCGTTCAGATGGGAAACACGCTGTTTTGCTGCCTTTTTGTTCGTCAACCTGTCACTTCCTATAAATATGCATAATACGTGAAAGGTTGAGCTGTGCACACAGGAAATTCGGAGACAATCGGGGCGTTACAACTATGAAATTATCGGTCGACGTAATTGCAGGTTTCTGTTAGACTTTCGACGTGTTATACAAACCCATAGGCTGGGAGTCAGCTGGCACCCCAAATATGAAAAATTAGTTGAGCTAAGATTTTGTGTGTACTTTGTGGTCATCGTAACTTGACCAGCGCGGTATGAGGTAAGGGGAGCGGGAGGTTCTCTCAGGTAGTACTATCATGTCAAATCTAAGAAGAGATAGCGAAAATAAGTAAAACAAGGACATTAATATTGTCTGCAGAGATTATCCAAGAAAATCTTCTGTTACCGGCTGTAGTTATGTAATTATGAACTAGATAAATGGGATATCAAGTGAAATAAATTATTTGCCGTTTTCCTTATAAATAAAATAAAACAATATGTAAGTAGTAGTAAAATAAAATTGAGTATATAATTGGAACATTTTATTTCGAGGCAGAATATAATTTTTAATTTTTGATACCTAAAATAATTAAAGAGTTATGGCAGTTATTTACGCGACCCATCAGCTTGCGCCCAAGAAATAACAGAAGTAATAATATCCGGCATGAAAGCCTATATCCCTCATGTCGTCAAACGTCTTTCCAAAAACAAGCCATTGTTAACCAGCGTTTTAGAGATGTACTTACTTCTAAAAACTAACATTAGAAAGGATGGAGAAAAAATCCAAATGCCGAGAACCACCAAGGAGGAACACAACCAATGTCTAAGGTTACGGAGACTGTCATTAACACACAGCTTCTGAAATATACCCTGTTGCCCGATACTTTAAACTGTCAGCCGTGTCAACAGCAAACAGCTGTTCGGCTAGTGATAACGTCAGTGGTAATAACTAAAAATACCCCAGATTGAGTCTTGACGTATCAATTTTAAGCTTTGAAGGAATACAGAGCTGTACTGAGTGCAAGTACTGTTAATGCTTGTTGACGTTTTCGTCTGTGCTCTGAAGCTTGTTTTACATTTTCTTGGAAAATCCGGCGTTTCTTTCAGTATCTCAGTATGGCTGGCCTGAATGATGATGATTACGCTTTAAATAAAGTAAGAATGAACATAAAAGCATTTTTAGCTTAACCATAAACAAGCACTGAGTTCCAAACATTTCTTTTTACAGCGATGGAAGAAAAATAATATAACAATGAAGGGCAACGCAACGGCTATACAAATAGTAAAAAACGTATGGAGCTGTTTCAGAAAGTTTACACAGGTTCGACTTCCTGAATAGAACTGAACATGACTGAGGTACCAAATAATTAGTACTTTAATCAGAAACATTTTTATTGAAATGTATAAACATTTTATTATAAAAATCAATAAAATGGTCTATTTCTCTTAACCAACCATTTCTGCTGCGAACTTCTGGATATTGAAGCAATTTCTTGTTTACAAAAATAGTCATTTCTTTTTGACAATGAGATATTCAATAAGAATATTAGAAATACGGTCCTCATCGCAGAATTGCCAAACAACACCACTAGTAAAAAATTAAATTGAGATACGCCTCTTCGTCAGCTGATGCCTATCAAATAGACGTCAAGCCAGCTTAAAGTATCAGGTAACAGAGTATACCCTGGACAACAATACAATCATAAATGTTTGCCAGTATGGCTTCCGTAAGCACACGTCTACGGGTGACCTCCTGGCCTACGTCACTCACTTGTGGCAATTGAAAACCATGGCGAATCTCGTGTTGTTGCACTTGACATATCGAAAGCTTTTGATAGAGTGTGGCATGAGGGACTTCTGGTCAAGCTTGCTGCTTATGGACTGCCACCTGGCCTGCACTAGTGGCAGAATAGCTTTTTGAACGACCGATCTCTGTTTGTTGTAGTCGAGGGCTGTTCGTCAGACGAATTTTCAATGAACGCCGGCGTTCTTCAGGGATCTGTCCTGTCCCCTACACAGTTTCTGCTGTACATCAATGAGCTGCTGGAAATAACATCCAATCCAATCTACAGCTTCGCAGGCGACAGTAAATTAATATCGTGCATGGAACCACATCATCCCAGGAGACGATACGTCGGCGACAGCAGCATGCCTCACAGATCAACGCAGATATCAAAACAATTGTCGAGTGGGGATTAGTAAATTAAGTACAGTTTAACGTACAGAAGACTAAGGCAACACCACTGACAAAGAAGTTTCACGTTGGCTTGCCAACTGTGGAAATGGAGGGTAACCCAATCATCGAGTCACCTTCCGTCAAGTTTTCGGGAATCAACATCAAAATAACATGTCCTGGCACAACTACGTCGTAAGTATTGCAAGTATTGCTAAGAAGGCATCCCAGAAGCTTGGAGTTTTGTTCCGCTTTAGAAAGCTGTATACACCACAGCAACTACTGCTGCTCTAGAAGGAACAGATCCGACCATCGTTGGAGTATTGCTCCCATGTGTGGGGATACGCTACGAAGAACTCTCTACAGCTTCTGGACACTATCCTGAAGAGATCAAATAGAAAATTCGATACGCCTAACCCCACAAAGGACCACCACAGCCTAGAACATTGAAGAAGGGTGGCTGACTTGTCCTTGTTTTACAGATTCTATGACGGAAGATGTTCGAGTGAGCTCTCCCAGATAATAACAGCAAAAGTCGTCCAAACGAGGAACACTAGAGAGGCTCTGCGAGATCATCCTTATCAGGTCGAGGTCCATACTCCCTAAACTAGTCTCCTCCAGCATTCCTTCTTTTAGAGAACTTCGACGCCGTGGAACAAGCTGCCGAGGAATTTGTTTTCCGATGGCTACAACCTGCAGTGCTTCAAATCTAACGTGCACCGATAATTGTCCTCCCGCTGACCATAAAAAAGACGTCCCACTTGCACTGTTGTTGATGGCTGTCAAACAATATAAGCTTATCTTTTAGCTGAGGCTGTTAGCTTTATATTAGAAAAGTTCGGATTGTTCTTAGAGCTTTTAGTTTCATTTCCAATAATATAAATTATTTGTATAGAGCAGTTCCATGATGACGTCTTGACGAACTGATTCTGGACAAACAATCAAATCTTTGCCATTTCAGCAGCATTAGTTTGCTAAGTTTTATCCTATTTTTTCACTGTTTTCTCACCTTTTTAGTGAAAATTCATATCCCATTATCATAAATATCCAGTCATGGAACGTAATAACGTTGTAAAACTGGATCCTCGAAGTAAGTGCAATTTTTTCTTCTCTATTCCTATACCACGAATCGAAGAGAACGGTTCTAGTCACTCTAAAGGGCGTGGATGACTGAAAGGTAAAGCCTCTTTCGGCATGTTCGACCCGACGTCGATGTAAACTGCCACCGTGATGTACCTCAAAAAAGTTATAGCAATCACTTAACTAACTCATTCATTGTTTATTAGATAGGCTAGGAACCACAAGGTGGCTTGGTTTTATTACAAAATTATGCTACAAACTATTTTTGTGGGTTGGCTCCTTTCTGCAAGAAACCGTCGAAATGTTCACCTTCTATTATAAAAAAATGATTTGGTAATCATCTCATTCATCAATGATCATAGAGAAATGATTTTTATGCCATTCAGCCCTTTTACGGGAGCGCTGTAAACGAACTATTTTCTGGAACGACGTAGACGGAGTTCTTTGAACGCAACCGAGGGCGGTATTGGAAAACAAATAAACAAGGGTATTTTTATAGAAGGGCAAAGACATTGTGTGGGCCATAAACAACGCTGTTGTTTTCAGCAGTCGAGAAAACTACGCTTTACCGATACGGCTTGAACTTCTGAGGGAGGTCATGGTAGAGGAACCGACGTCACAGGAAACGGAAGTGTTTTGTTTGAAGAAACGGAAACATAGCCACCAGTACGTTGGAGGTCCATCTTACATGCATATAACAGTTGAAGCTTTTTAAAAATGCTTAGAAAACATTACAGTTATGGAAGACTGGAGATAAATTTGGTTATTTATCAGTTATAAAGAAAAGCTAGTGCATGAGTATAACGACGCTGCGTCAGAGATGCCAAAAAATTTCAAAAATGTATGTTATGATCACCTGTCACTGCATTTAAAGTACCAATAGTTCACCGCCTTGGATTTTACGGATTCAATTCTGATCATTGCATTCTGATATATGTATAGAGTGCTACACCAGTGAGGAATTAAAAAATATAAAATATTTAAACATACAACATTATACGAACAATGAATGAGTCTTTGTCCCTACTCGAGATGGTACCATTGATTTCATATAACTGTTATTGACAATAGGATTCTTATAACGAGTATATGTAACAACCTTAAACATTTTGACATTTGAAATTATTTTGGCTCAAACTGTAAACTAAACTCAATATGCTTTGAAACTCCTGGCAGTTACTTATTGAGTGATTGAAAAATGAATCAAGTAAGCTCATACTTATTTTCGAATTATCTGTAATCTAGCAGTCGGTATTCTGATGATCAGTACCTGTTTTGTCATTTTTATCAGAGATAAAAAAAGTTTGAACAAAAATCCGTCAACAGAGCAGCGTCAACTATTACCATTTTTGCTTCCCACACCGATAGGTGAGGTAAGTCTTGTGATCGCAAAAATTTTCGAGTACGCCTTTTAGCCATTTTAGATATCTACATAATAAAAATCCACGTCACTCATTTCCGTCGGTTTGTCTGTCTGTTGGCGTTTCCGACCTTTAAGTTGTCAAAAGCCTTTTTTACGACGTAACGATTCGACTAATACCTGCAACTACGCGTTGATTTGATGCTCCAGTTTGGACAAATAAACGCATTTTGTAATTGCATTACCCTAGTAGTAGCTGTGGGGCGGTCGCGCCTGGCAAGGAAGCCCCAGTAGGCCCTTTTTGCCAACCTCTCAGACACAACTACCTGCCTCCTCCTCGTAGCCAAACCTTCCCGACCTTCTAACAAAGGCCAGTAAGTCGACCCAGCTTAGGGAGTGTAATTTCTTTGGCTGGAATCTATCAGATACAAACATCTCATATATCCTACCTAGCCCACCTAGCAACTCACACACCTCAAGAAAGTGGTAGGCCGTTTCATCGGCGTCTCCACAGCCCATACATAGAGAGACGTCCTCAATTCCTAATAATGATATATGCCGCCTGAGCCTAGAGTGCTCTGTAAGAACACCCACGCGGTTTCTGATGACCCATTGACCTTAGTTCCGTAGCCATGCTGACCTAGATCTGTTCAGCCCGACTATAAAATCCTTGGCTTGTTTGCATCCCTCACTTTGCCTCCACTGTTCATCTATGGTATCGGTTACCCACTTTTTGAGAGCTGAAGTTACCTGCTGCCTACTTAATCCTATAGCGGGCTTCGTGGCAACAAACTGTCTCCCGGTGCCGAGTCTGGCCAGCTTATCGGCTTCTTCATTACCAAGAACGCCCGTATGACCCGGGACCACATCAAGGTAACTTCCTTCAGCCTCGCCAGCTCTTCCTGTCTCTCCGCGCACTCCTGACCCAGGGGTGCCCTAGTTCTAGGCCCGCAGATGGCTTTCAGAGCCGCCTGACTGTCAGAGGAGATGTAAACCTTCAGCATTGTACCCTTTCTCACCTCGTAATTGCAGAGAGTATTGCATATACTTCTGCTTCGAAAATCGTGATATACGTACCTAAGGAGTAACTCTCTCGTACTCCTCGACTTTTCACATACAACCCTACTCCTGAGGCCTGTCCGCTACCTAGGCGAGAGCCGTCCGTGTATCATACCAATGCCTCTTCGGCAAACTGAACCTCCCCTCTTATCCACTCCTCAATACTGGGAATGGTGAGAGTGAAAGATTTACCCAACCTTGGTAGACGGTCTGGCTGCCCGTAGGTAGAGATAGGCAATGCTTCCTCCACCAGCTTGGATATCTTTGCGTGACCGACCATCTCTCCTTTTATTTGCCAGTTCCTAGAGTCCCGCATTCTCAGACGCGCTGCCATCGCTGTCATCCTAATCCAGGATGTCACTGTCGGCAGTCCGAGCAAGACCTCCAGTGCTGCAGTTGCAGTCGTCCTCATTGCACTTCGGGCTACTGCGGATCTCTGCACACAAGGCCACCAGACCAACCAAGCCGTATGGTATTTGGGGTCTTATGATGGCAGTGTATATCCACTGCAGGATGTTGGGGTTCAATCCCCATGTCCTTCCTACTGCCCGCCGCAGCTGCCAGAAGGTTGCTGTCGATCTTGACACAAGTCTGTCAACGTACAACCTCCACGTCAGCTTCGAGACAAGAATTACTTATATTTTTGACCTCCCGCGAAAGTGCTAAAGATCTTCCATACATTATAGGTGCTCTAAAACCTTCTAACTTCCTCCGTCTCCAGAACAGTACTAGCTCCGTTTTTGTTGGATTTACCGAGAGTCCTGTATCCGCACACCATTGGAGAAGTTTCCTAAAAAATAAAATTTGGAAAATTCATTATTATCTGATAGTCTACTTCTGACCTTGAAGAATGTCGAAAAAATCATCTGAATATTCCAAAAAACGGCAGAGTTATTCAATTTTATATTTGCGTAAAGCGACCGCGACGCGACGGTGAAATGGCGTATGACGTCACATGGCATTACTTGTTCGCGGCAGCCACAGTCTGGTCGGTACTCCGCTATGCATACGCTGCGCTGTACAGTGTGCGACATTTAGACTTGAGTGGAACGACCACAGGAACGACGAAGGTGTTTGTTGTAACGGGCAGACGCCAATATATATTTTTGAAGTATGGAGGAAGGTTACGTTCGTGGTGATTCTAGTAATCTTCCTAAAGTGGATCTCGACATGATTATGGACTTTTACTTCCCACACCGATAGGTCAGGGGAGTACTGTGATCGTGAAAATTTTCGATTTTGATATAATACGCTTTTTGGGTGTTTTATGATGTCTACATAACGAAAATCCACACAACTCATTTCAGTCGGTCCGTCTGTATGCGTTTTTCTAGCCACGTAATCTCAGTAACCGCTGCATGGATTGATATGGAAATTTGGGCAGCGATATGATATTAAATATTGCTCAAACCCTGTTTTTAGGCGTTTTAGAGGTTCCTGATCATTTTCTACTTTTTTTGGGTGGGGATGATATTGGGGTGGTTGAGGGGTGGGCGGTTGTAAAACTGAAAAACTATTGTATTCATAACAGGCTGTTCACTAACCTGTGAAAGAAAGGCCTAGCGGCATAATACACTTTTTTAGGTGCAACCGAACATTACCTTGGCTATTACGGAAAGCAAGGGACTTTTGGGTGGGGGTGAAATAGGGGTAGTTGCGGGGTGGGGGGTTATACAACTCAATTTTTTTGTATTCATAATAGGCTATCCATTGAAATATTTGTTTGGTGTTTTCATGGTGGTGTTAGTACACCTGAGTACAATGCAATATTTATAGTTTCTCGGTCTGCTAGACATATTCTAATAATACGAGTACCAATAAACTGCAGTGTATCGTTTTGTCACCGTCGGCGTCGCCTACCCTACTGAAAACAAGGAATAACAACATGAACGAGGAGCCCGGCGGCGGCGGCAGCGCGGTGGCTTGCGGGAGCAGCATCCTCGAGAGGGCACACACAGGCGCGAAGCCGTTGTGACGTGTGACGTCACAGCGGCTTCGCGCGGAGGATACGGCAATTCAAACTTTGAAGGACTATAACTTTTTTATTAATGGAGATAATTAAAAATTTTTTCGTCGTTGTTCTCTAACTCTTTAGGACTATCTGATTAACTAAAATTTGGAAAAATGGAAACTTCCTCATTATTCTACAGGTCATCTGCATTCTATCACAGATCGTGCTTAGGAATCGTCCAGAGACGATTACCACCCCGTCGTCCGCGTATGCCTGTGCGCCAGGCTTTCCAAAAGACTAACCATGACAAGACACCATAGAAGAGACAAACAGCCGCCCTGCTGGCAGCCCCCTTCACCTTGATGTCCCGCTGGATCTCCCAGGATTGCCCGACTCCCCAGCACAGATCGCATCCAGCTCACCAAGGTCGATGTCCCTCTAGACTTGCAGGGCGTTGCAGAAGGCCCCTTCGATATCGAAAAATACCGCTAGGGCGACTTCCCGCCTAGCGATACTTTTCTCCACTTTCTCTGGAGTACTCTACGAGCGCTCTGTGTGAGGCAGGCATGAAAGAGTAAGCAAAAATACACGTTTTACAAGTTTACATCTCCATTTGCACCCGATAAGACAATCATAAATAAACAGACCTATTTGACGCGCAGGTATCCTGTTCGTGATCTCTGTGAATGGATTGGACGGCAATTTGTTTTTGATTTGATCTATTGACTTAAACGGCTCCGGCTTTGGCTGTGGCGTCTAGCTGTACGGTTATCACCCAGGTACTTCCGGTCATAGAAGAATATAGTCCAGGGATTATAGACATTCTTTACTTGATCGTCATAAGGGAAAAGACCCCTTTGTTCGATTCTTGGTTTGAGGTCGATTAGATACCTTTCAATCTTGTTCGATTTTAGAACGTCGATTCTCGATACCAATTCTGGGTTGTTTCCTCATTTTGTTTCTAATAGCAAATTTAACCATGAATTAAATGGTGCACTTAATTGGCCACACAACCGTTAATTCTATCAGATAAAAATATTCTGCAAATTCACGCGGGTTCCGAAATTTTCGAGTTTCTTCAAGTACGACGAAGACTCGAAACAGAGGCCACATTGGTGATCAATGCCCTCGAATTGTCTAGCAACCAAACTTTTTTTGTTCTATTATAATTTTTTTAAGTCTCGATTTTGTTCGATTGTAGAATGCCGACTCTAAATGCCCATTTTTGGACGCTTCCACGTTATGAATATATGATGCATTCAGATTAGCCCACCAGTCTCTTACTCTTGATGATCCTGCAAAATGCGAGGTTCCAAAATTTTTTATTTTCTTAAACCGTGACAGAAATTCCGAACACACATATATATGTAATTTCTTGGCACACATGACATTTGATAGTTCTATAACCTGGAACTTGAAAACGACTGGCATTAATGAAATTTTGATAGTATACTACTATTACTAAAAGCCCTACAAAAATATGGACGACAATATTATGACAACAAAGTGTATTATTTTTAAAAAATAACGCCATTAGCGACATATACTTATATGACTTCACAAAAAAAATGTCGACGGGTATAGAGGTTAACTTGCGATGAGTTGGAGGGCCATGAATTCCAAATACTTCGATCTTATCGAGAATGTGTGGGAAGAAGCCATCTACTACACCAGATTTTGCGACCAGAGGGGAAGTAGCCGCAAAGCTTAACGGTAAGGAAGTAGGATGGTAGCTTTATAGGAAAGTCCACTAAATGGCTTCAAATTATCGAGAGCAACGACGTGATACTGGCTATATAGGAATCTTGAACGCACGGTCAGGTCGTCAGTGTGCTAGCCTTTATGGTGTTTTTTGATTTGTTGTTCAATCTCCAATACATGGACTCATCGATCATGCATATTTAAATAAAGGAGGGTTTTGACAAAGAAGATGAGAAAGTCTTGGAGCTGTGGCCAGAAGTTCTGAAGAACAAATCTAGATGGCTAAAGAGGCCTTGGTGTTGACAGCCACCAAGCTTTCGGCAATCTTTATTGTCATCTTCAGGGCTTTCTACAATTTCTAAAAACAAAAACAAGACCTACAATCTATCACAACAAAACTACGGCTACGATTTACTACGAAACATATGGTCATGTGCTAATCTTTTTCTGGCTTATGGTGCAATAGTTCGTTTGTGATATTGCTTTTACAGTGTTTTTAAATTTTTCACAACCTACATATATTTTGCCCCGACAAAGAAGGGGCAAGTTATTAGAATTGGCACGTTTTCGCAAATTTAAATAAAAATAACGTGTGAGGTGTCATTTCCAGGTAAAATCACTTCCTGACTGATTTTCTGGAAAGAAAATGCGATGTTATATTATTATTTTCCCGAGGTCCCCCACCACCCCCCTCCAAAGGTGGATCAAAAGATAGAGAACAAAAACCTCTCTATGACAGTAAAGTTTGAAGTTTTGAGCTTGAGACTTTTGCGGCATACGCGGGAGCGTTTTCGTCATAAGAAAACATGCTCTTTATTGTAGTAGCATTAGAGTTTCACTGTATGATATTATTTTTGAGTTACCCGCACCACCACCACCACATTTTTATCATCGCAACGGGACCAAAAACTAGATTTTTGTTTCTAATGATAACCTTTTTATAGTGACCAAGTTTTAAGAAAACGGAAAACTTTGGGTTTTTTGATGTCCGTCTGTGTGTCTGTCTGGTACGTCCGCGATTTCATTCTCTAACGATTACTCAAAAATGCCTCAAGCCTCCCAAATTTGGCCTACTTGAATTAGTAAAGGTTCTTTCGAGTTGAAAAGGTGTTGATGCCGATCGGACATAATGGGAGGTGGAAAGGGTGGGGGTGCACAAAACAAATTTAATACAACATATAAATTTGATAGCACCAGTTGAAAGAGAATGTGTCTTTATGTTTAAAACGATATATCACAGGTTAATTTTTTCTAAATTTGAGGCTTAAAAAAATAAATAAATTGAAACACTCAAATTTCATTAATTTTTGTATTTGTGCACTGAATCGTTTGATATTAGGCAGTTGTAAATAACTTAAATATGTCTACCTCAAAATAATATTACCATTCGGATGGAATCTTAAGGGTTAAAGGGAGTGGGTGGTGCACAAAAAATTGTCACAATAACACATCGGTACATCTAATCCTACCAGTCAAAAGAAGAGTTACTGTCCTAATCACCACTTGAGTCGGGGAAGTTCCTAGAACGAGGTCTATCTCGTTCAACGGTCACATTTTTTCCTTTATTTTCTTGTTTGCATGATTTGTCGCCATATGATAAATAAATAAATCGACCCACTAGTATGACTACTTTTATTGCACGGCGTTACAACAATATTTGCCGGACTATGTACCATAGCCGTAGGAGAAGACCTGTCCGACTCTCTATAAACACAGGAAGAGCAATCATTACCTGGCTGATGTCGTGCCACAAGATTTTTTGCTACGGTTCATTCATTCATGGAAAACGAGCGAAGAGACGTTTTTGCACCACCTTTCATGCTATAAATGATGACCGTAACCTGTAAATTGAAACAGTCATCGACGCTATGACGAAGGTTTGGAGTCGAGTTTTATCTATCTTTATATATCCCATGTTTAGACAATGTCACTAAAAATATAACTCAAAAAATGTAGTCAAGTTAATTGACTCAGTACTTCCCACACATTCCGATGATACCGATTATTTTTCCACAGCATGAAGCTATAATCTAGATCCACTGGCAACCAAATGAGCGCCCGACCGTGACGTGTTTTTATATTTTTAGTTTTTTATTATTGCCGCGCCGCCACTGAAACGATTTCTAAAAACCATACGCTTTTTGCATCCTCGTCACGGTAATACCTAAATATGTGTCAAAATGTCATTAAAGTCAATTCAAAAGTGTCCACGTTACACGATACAGAACGATTTAAAGTAATACTCGTAAGTATACATCAGAAAATTCTCCCTTGGTTTCTGTAATCAGGAAGGCAATGTTCGGATGGACCTAAAAAAGTGCGCGCCACGTCTTTCTTTCACAAGTTAATGGGCAGCCTATTATGGATACAAAACAAATTCAGTTTTACAACCCCCCCACCCCTCAACCACCCCAAATTCACCCCCCACCCAAAAAAAGTAGAAAAAGGCCAGGAACCTCTAAAATGCCTACAAAACGAAGTTTGAACTGTTTTCATATTTTTAGTTTTTTTTAATATTGCTGCGCCGCCACTGAGACGATTTCTAAAAATCAGACGCGTTTTCCATCCTCGCCAAAGTAGTAATACTGTGCCGAAATTTCATTAACATCAATTCAGTAATTTCCACGTTATAAAATACAGAGCGATCTAAAGCAATATTCGTATGTATACATTGGAAAATACTCAAAAGTCCCTTGGTTCTTGTAATACACAAAAGAATGTTCAGATGGACCTAAAAAAGTGTATTATACCGCTAGGTCTTTCTCTCTCAGGTCAGTAGACATCGTATTATGAGTACAACAAATTTTTCAGCTTTACAACTCCCCACCCCCCCAAGCCACCCCAATTTCACCCCCATCCAAAAAAAGTAGAAAATGATCAGGAACCCCTAAAATGCCTAAAAACGAAGTTTGAGGCATATTTGAAATTTTTCGTTTTTTGCTAATTACTCCGCCGCCCATGCACCGATTTTCAAAATTGTAGCAACATTACCTACTACGACCATACACCATAACGCTGCCCAAATTTCATCAAAATCTATGCAGCGGTTACTGAGATTAGGAGACTAGAAAAACGCCAACAGACAGACCGACGGAAATGAGTCACGTGGATTTTCGTTATGTAGGCATCATAAAACGCCCAAAAAGTATATTATCTCAAAATCGAAAATTTTCGCGATCACAATTAATACTCCCCCACCTATCGGTGTGGGAAGCAAAAATTCGAAACAATTGTGTACGTTTTACGAGAGTTTCCCAGAAGCATCCGACTCAATAAAGAAAACAAAAAATTTTGTAAAACTATTTATTCTTCAACGTAATCCCGTTGCATCTCTATACACTTTTCCCAGCGATGTTGAATAAGTTTGCGAAGTCGCTATTTCTGGTGATTTTACTTCCCACACCGATAGGTACAAGCATGTATGACATACATGTATGACACACAAGTACGCCGGTCTGTGGCCGCCTTAACGGTCACATGAAAACGTTCTTATAAGGCTGCCACCCCCTACTGCTGACATATTCCTTTTGACTGCAAAATTCTATATCTTAGTATATTTCTCACACTTGTTAGGTGTTTTAGGAAAAGGAGATTCGCCCACGTAGTTATTTTATCCGATATACCACATCCCTAAATGAGATCGTGAGAAACATACGCGTTTTTAAACAGGCATCATGTGAAACTGGATACGCCTGATACCCCACACAGTGGCGGGACGGGAAATAACACGAGGTGATGAGTTAAGGTTTTGATGAATGCAGGTTACAATGGTTTTATTGTCACGTTAGCATACTACATACAGGTTTTCGAAGAGGCGTTCCTGAAATCTGATATGGCTCCATTGAAACAGTCTATAATTTTTTTTTTTTCTAATTCAATGCTTCCAAGACCGAGTACTGTGCACTTTCTAACAAAAGTACCAAAGCGAGCAACTTATTATAATAAACTATCAGGCGTTGACAAGAAGTCACTACTTCAAGCTTTTAGAGGACAACATCACACAAGACATGATCATGAACACGTTTCGTCATTTGCAACAGCTGTCAAAAAATAGCTCCGATATCTATTCAGAGCCAGAAAGTACTTCCTACCATCCAACTCACGCTGTATAAAGCTGAAATAAAATCTGGCCTGGTGAAGTGCTCTCATGTCTGAGGAGCTGCTGTCCCTACTACCCTGTCTGTACTTGATACAGTCCAGAGAAGGGCAATTCGATTAATCGGTGATCCAGCCTTAAAGCGCCACCTCCAGCCTCTATCTCACAGACGTGCGGTTGGTGACCTCTCACTTTTCTAGCACTACAAACCCAATCCACAGTTTTGCTGATGACAGTACTTTGCATGCAGGTATCAACAACATCAACGCTGGAGTTCCGCTTCACATCAATGATGTACTCTATAGCATTACAAACCCAATCCAGAGTTATGCTAATCGAGTAGTTTGCATGCAGGCATCATAATCAATGTGTGGTCTGTGTGGTCGAGCTGAAGTGCAGAAGGTAGGCAGTAACTGCTTCGCTTCCGAAGGATCTGGAGACCATTACCGCTTGGGGGCTCAGGAATATGGTAAAAGTTGATGCTTCCAAGACCCAGTACTGCACGCTATCAAATAAGAAGTCCCCAAGCCAGCACCCAGTTCTTCTGAACAATTAGGCTCTGCCAGGGGTCATTCATTCAAGCCATTAGGAATCATAACAGAAAATCTGGCACGAACACGTTGCGCCAATTGCAACAGCTGCTGCTAAAAAGCTTGGGAACCTATTCAGAACACGAAAGTACTTCTCAACATCTAACCTACTCACACTGTATAAAGTCCAGATCTGGCCTGCTGTATTGCTGTTGCCCCTACTACCCTGTCTATACTAGATGCCATCCAGAGAAGGGCAATTCAACTAACTGGTGATCCGGCCTTAACAAGCCACCTCCAGCCACTTTCTCACAGGCGTGCGGTTGGTGACCTACCTACCAATATCGAAACGGAGTCTGCTCCTTTGAGCTATCCTCTATAGTTCGGCCGCGCACCGATCGTATCAGATGCACCCGCGCGTCTGCTGCATCACATCCTAAGATCGTTCTTCATACATCAAGAACTGAGCAGCATGACAATATATTTATTCCCAGGGTGTCCAAGGCTTGGAATGGACTGCCAGGAGATGTATTTATTGGGTCTGCGGGTCCTTTCAAGTCCCGCGTTAACGAACTTTCCCTAACATAACCTTTTCATAACAGCCGTGGTACTCTGTTATTTAGGCTTTGCCTTCCCGGTCTGCTCAGGCATAAAGAAGATTAGTGACATCGTAAAACCTCTAAAATCTGATTGATAACAGAGTGTCCGTTATGTATGGAATATAGTATTGACCCATATTATCTTAGGAAACAATGATTCTATAATTTTTTCTACATAAAAGCTGTCTTATATTGTATTTCCCATAATACGACAGCATTTAGTTGTTTTTGTTTCAGCAAACAAATGAGTAACGAGAAACATTTAATTTTTTTTAAATAGCAATATACCCTTTCATCAGGCTCATTTGATAGTTGTTTTCTCTTTTCAATGCCGTAACATGTCAGTACCCAAATGCAAGGGAATATTAAAAAAAATATTATATTTACTTAGTCAGTAACATTAATCTAGTATGTATCTACCAGTTTTCAGCAGATCCTGTGTCCCTAAACCGTTTCAAAGTCTTACTAACCATTGACTGGGTGGTGGGTTCTCGATTGGGGTGACATTCTTGGAAAATTGCACATGCTCCTACTTGTGTTCATTTTCGATCCCATATCCGCCTATAATCAAAATTTCTATGCGTACAGAAATAAGACAGAAATGAACCATTTCTAATTTTAGATGAACAACTTATTAACAACGTCAGACGTATTGACATGACATAATATGACAATAAGTTTCTCACATCTTACTGGCTTAATAACAGATATTCAGATTAATGTTATTGATGTAGGTACTGAATAACTTAATAAATAATAATTTTTTTGAACTTAGATATGCTATTATGTCATTGGAAAGAGATTAACAATCTCTATCAAATGAGCCTAATGAAAGGGTATATTGCTATTTAAAAAAATCAAATGTTTTAATACTCATTTGTTTTCTGAAACACATTTTTATATAAAACTATTACTGCCTTTTTTTGATTGGACGATAGGGTCCAAAATAAACACAACTTTAGCTCAAATTTGCCAACGTTTCGAAAAATATATTTTCATCTTCAGGACTCTAGAATACAGAAAAAAGGCAATTATATACATTTCTTTTTAAGCATTATTGGTTGTTGTTGTTAATTAGAAGCATGAATGTAAACAATCACATTATACATATACAACGAAATATTAAAATCATTGCTAAAATGTAAAAACAAAAAAAAATTTAAAAGTTAAACAACACAGAATTAAAAAGGAGAATAGTCAAAAACTATTATAATAAATTAAAAGTAAAGATTCCCCACCATATAATCTAATTATTGGTCATTTATACAGCTAATTAATGGATTGATGAAACACAGCAAAAATATAGGACTAAAAAAAGGGGATAATCACAAAAAAAAACAAAACAAACATTCCCTTTGTGTTAAAAGTTGTGGTAGTCACCAAGTTCTTTAAAATTGAGTACATGCGTGTGTCCTAGATATTGGGATTTTGGTCTCTATATTTGTACACACTAACTACAGAAGAAGTTACTTCTCTTAACGTTACAAACAGACTGTATGGAAGGTGGAAAAATTATCTAATACGTGTGAAGGCATTCTGTTTTTTATACGTACTTTTTAGTTTGATGTTTCAAAAATATTATCGTCTAGGGAGTGGATTATGAATTTTTTTAATATGGTTGATAATATTATAGTAAGATATGCTCAAATCGGCAATATCAGTTCTTTTATTTACAGTATTGTTATGTTTTTTTATTTCTAACATTTCTTGGAACATCCTTTTTTGTAGTATCATTTGAACACAATATTTTATAATTTTCAAAAATTTTATAATTTTCAAAATATTGTGCTCAAATGATAACTACAAAAAAAGGATGTTCCAAGAAATGTTAGAAATAAAAAAACATAACAATACTATAAATAAAAGAACTGATATTGCAGATTTGAACATATCTTACTATAATATTATCAACCATATTAAAAAAAATTCGTAATCCACTCCCTAGACTATAATATTTTTAAAACATCAAACTAAAAGGTACGTATAAAAAACAGAATGCTTTCACACGTATTAGATAATTTTTCCACCTTCCATACAGTCTGTTTGTAACGTTAAGAGAAGTAACTTCTTCTGTAGTTAGTGTGTGCAAATATAGAGACCAAAATCCCAATATCTGGGACACACGCATGTACTCAATTTTAAAGAACCTGGTGACTACCACAACTTTTAACACAAAGGGTATGTTTGTTTTGTTTTTTTTTTGTGATTATCCCCTTTTGTAGTCCTATACTTTTGCTGTGTTTCATCAATCCATTAATTAACTGCATAAATGACCAATAATTAGATTATATGGTAGGGAATCTTTACTTTTATTTAATTTATTGTAATAGTTTTTGACTATTCTCCTTTTTAATTCTGTGTTGTTTAACTTTCAAATTTTTTTTTGTTTTTACATTTCAGCAATGCTTTTAATATTTCGTTGTATATGTATAATGTGATTGTTTACATTTATGCTTCTAATTAACAACAACAACCAATAATGTTTAAAAAAAATGTATATAATTGCCTTTTTTCTGTATTCTAGAGCCCTGAAGATGAAAATATATTTTTCGAAACGTTGGAAAATTTGAGCTGAAGTTGTGTTTATTTTGGACCCTATCAACCAATAAAAAAAAGGCAGTAATAAATCTATAAGAAGGGTCGTAAACTCATTACCAATTTTATATAAAACGTTTTTCATACAATGGTAATTCACTGAGATATATGCTATACTCCAAACCATATTGGGCGCCCTCTATACAATCCCCTACTCTAGTGTGGTATATTCAAAGAGATTTTGTTAACTGAAATGTCACATTTTGAAATGTTCAGCTAAGAAGAACTGAGGCATAGCATATAACCTGTGACATACAGACGCTTGGCAACACAGCATATAATATGAATGAATGACAGATCAGCTTCCTCTTCTTCTGCTTGCTTGCGATGAGCTTCGTTTACATAATACTCTTATTAAGGCCAGACGGTCGAAAGATACGTAAAGGCTATGGACCTCTTTGAGCACAGTACTCTGTCTTTTTGGACCAGTATGCTAAGAATGCACCGTGGTAATCGGGCTAATACATTTTTTTAAGATGAATTTATGTACAAATTACGTCCAGCGCGCGACTTACTGATAAATTTAATACGCTGCGTTTAAATTGACGTTTAAAGCCTAAATACCCATTCGTAAATTGGGTAATTTTTAACGAACGCGCTATTTTAATTGGCACGAATACCAATGATGATATTTGGTAACTGGTTAATGGACGATGTCCTTGAAAAAATACTTGTTTTAACCTTTTGCATATATTTCACTTGACAGTGCAACAACGTTCGGGAATATCCGGCAGTAAATTTTGTGGCACTCGTATGTCTCAAAAGTTAATCTCCCAAAACTACAGTTATTTATTTTTGTATCTACTTTTAAAATATGTCTATTCTACCCTTAAGTACAAAAAATGCTAACCTGTCATAAGGGCTGCACGCACTACAAAATTATCTGCAACAATATAATGTCAAGAATTATTTTTTTCTGAGATACAGGTCAAGGAATACAACAAATTTTTCAGTTTTACAACCCTTCACAACAACATTCCAATTTTTTGTTTTTCGCTAATTACACCGCCGCCCATGCACCGATTTTCAACACCCTACCCAAATTTCATTGCAATCTATGTAGCGCTTACTGATATCATGAGGCTAGAAAACGCCAACAGACAGACCGACAGATCAACAGACATACAGACCGATGGCAATAAGTGGCGTGGATTTTCCAATGTAGGCATCATAAAACGCCCAAAAAGCGTATTATCTCAAAATCGAATTTTTTCGCGATCACAATATTCCCCTCACGTTTCGGCGTGAGAAGTAAAATTGTAAAATTGTGTATACATATAGCCTCATGTTGTATTTTATGTCGGCAGTAACTGTTATAATTTTGTTTTTCAAATTGAAATTTTTTTGCTCTCGCAATTTTTCCTTCGCCTATTGGTGTGGAAGTTAAAAGAAAGGATCAACTATTTGGAAAACAATGTTGCGTAAAATAATGAGCTGCAAATAGTTGTTTCTTTCTTCAAATCTCATACGTGAACGTGGTGCAATGTAGTTTCCTTCATATGCGTCGGAAAACAAAGTGCCAACATTCAACTAGAAACATGAAAATAAAGCCGCAACAAAAAGGTATTTACGTGCAATTAGTACCAATCAGGTGAAAGTGAATTCGTGAATTCTGTGCGGTGCACACAATGCAACAAAGGTGTGAATTACAAAAACAAACATTATTTTCAACCATAACGTGGTTGTTGGCTTAAATTGCTCGAAAAGCTTTTAAACGATGTCTGAATATAGGTCGGTTGTTACTGAAAGTAAAAGTGTGTATGAGAACCTCAATTTTTACGGCTGGAGAATATGAGTACGTGCCAATGGGGATTTTCTCCAGTAAAAGTTGATTCTAAGGATGATGTAGCATAACAAGCCAATCTCTGCTGATACGTAGGCCATGCATTTTTCTTTGAAAACTGATAGATAAAAAGAGAATAATGAAAAAAATAACTTTTTTTTTCAAATTATTCTCCCTCAAGATCAATACATTTATTCATTCTGTAATCATCATCATAGTCACAATGTCTTAACAGACACGTTGTGAACTCGTAAAATGCATTTACATATTTTACGAGTTTCTCTTGGGATATCTTTAAGATCTTTAATGCAGTAGTTTCCCATTTGCTTTCTGCATCCTCATGCCGTTGACCAGATGGTATCTACTGGTTCATCCGCCTTTAGGGGCAATTTCTCACCTCAAGGACAAGAAGGTGTCCTGACTCCTCTCAACTCGTCCACCCGAAGCTGTTGGTTGAGAAGAGGTTACTGATTATAGCGATAGTAGTTCGGTGTTCCTTTTAGTCGCCTTTTACGACACGCAGGATATACGATGAGAGATATTCTAACCCGCCCCCACACGGGCATTCATCCTGTAAAACCAATCATTAAAACAGGAATGCCACTGCTTTTGAGTCACTTCAAAAACCAGGTTTTCAGACGGTTCAACATTGTATCTTCCAACTTGATAAAATAAAATAAAAAGGTGTCAGTCACATGGTGGTAAGCCGGGGCTGTAGGTCGGATGCAAAAGTATTTTACTTTTCAGTGTTCAAAAAACTGTCTTGGTTGTTGCGCTGTATGGGATGAAGCATTGCCAGGATGCAAAATAATATTGCTTAGTGGATGTTGTAGGCACGCATTCGCAAATACGTCAATGTTGAGAAACTCGCTGTTGACAAATTCGTTAAACTAAACAACAACTACTTCAGATTAACTAATATTTTAAAATAGAGACCTTAGAAATATCTGCAACTTTTCCAAAGTCCCGAATAAATTTCATAGACAGTTATTTGACTCTAGAGGAGCGAACGAAAGACTTGAATGCCTTCACATATGTTAAACACCTTATTATCGATTCAAAAACATCTTGTCACAGATTTTAGCATACACACTATCTTATGACAAGTGTATTGTAATGACTTCTCTGAAAAATCCTTATTGTCCATAACAAGCGTGTAGGAAACATATTCTCTTGGCTCATTAAGAATTCAAATAAAGTAATGAATTCTTTGAAAACTATGTGCGGCATGTTCCTGCCTGTTTCAATATGCACGTACAAAGCTTTGATTTACGTACGTGAGATGTTCCTGGAATGACTAATTGTAGTACTCCATGATGGCTTTCTACTACTGATTTTATTACAGAAGCGTATCAATTGACTTTTTACACAACACACTATTAGTCGGTGGAAGTTTGTTGTATCTCATGGAGCAGAAACTGCATTGGGGGGGGGGGGCTGCAAAAAAGAAAAACAATTAGGCACGAGGTCAGGGAATGGGTGAATCGCCAACACAAGGAACATTGGGACTCTGGCTGTAAGCATGGCACAGAACTGCCAAGACCAAAGAAAAGATGTGCTTCATGGATTATGAGAAAGTATTCGGCAATGTCAAAAATGATCTCCTCATACCTATTTTGACGATTTGAGACTTGATGATGGCATGGATATAAGGCTCATCAGTAATCTGTACTAGAATCAAAAAGATAGCATTCGAGTCCATAATGCAGGACCAACAGATGCTGTTGAAATACAAAAGGGCGCTGGACAAGGGCGTATTTTGTCGCCGATTTTATTCAACCTATATGTGGAGAGAGCATTTTCTGAGGCAACCTCGGATAGCCCTATTGGCATTAAAATAAACGGATTTCCAATCAATACCATTCGATATGCAGATGACAGTGTCATACTAGCAGACAATTTAAATAACCTTCAAACTCTACTAAGTCGCGTTAATGAGGAAAGTCAAAGGCTAGGTCTAAAGATAAACATCAACAAAACCAAGTTCATGGTTTTTAGCAGAAACCATATCCCAAACAACCGAATACGCGAAGCCAGGAAAGTAGGTCACGTTTGACCCTTTTTTCTTACAGAATCAGCAGTAAAAACACTCGGCTTCTTGGAGAACCCTTCCTTATCAAATCTACCAGACCCGAATATCAGTGAGTCCGACCAGTTTACTGAGTATACTAAAAAGTTGAGCATCTCTCTGCGTTTGTTCAGACCCCATTACGTAGGGATCTTGTAAGGATCTGTTACAAACCGTTTTGCATGGCCTCTCTAACCAAAGCTTTTGCCAGTTGGTAAGTTCACTCGTTCACGGAAACATTGAGCTGGCCTTATTAATAAAATTCATGATTGGTTTATTGCTATTGGTCGCTCTTCTAGGAAGGTGATCCACCCTCTCCTTGCCCGCCACACCAATATGTCTGGGGATCGACAACAGGGTCACATTCTTGTGGGGTGCCAGTTTCTCAAAGGCAGCAGAACATTCCTGGGCTGGAGCTGGTCAAGCCTAGCCCTCATAGGTGCCACCGCTTTCAGAACTGCTTGACTGAACATTTACTAACTTGAACTTGGTGAATCGACTGATATTTGAAACATTCAAAATCCAAGGAACAGCGGATGAAGGAAGGGGAGGGGAGAGAGCAAAATCACACACGGATGATGGGAGGGGGAGAGAGGAAAATCACACAAAATTTTTGCCACACAACCACAATTGTCCAGAATCTTACTCTCTATAGAATTATTAAAAGTGCTCTAAGTATCTACGTTTTTTTTTGACAGATTTCCGTCACCTGATGCATAATAAATAGTATAGTAATAGTAGTTAGATTCTGTCACCTGATGTATGATTAAAAGTCAATAATTTAAGTCAAATCTTTATTCATTACATGCAGAGCTGTCACAAGTACTAGTAAATAGTATTTCAAATACCAATTACCAATTATCAGAGTCGCATGCGTCAAAGTACAAATACCAAGTAATTTTATTTTTGAAAGTACTTCAAGTATCAAATACTTTAATTTGGTACTTGATTTTTCAAATAAAGTAATTCAAATACGATACTAATATTTCAAGTACTTAAAAAAGTAATTCAAATACCATACTAATACTTGAATTACTTGATATAGTATTTCAAATACGGCGATGGATATTTCAAGTATTTCATAATTATTGTTGAGTAATAAAAAGTACCTTATGAATGGAAAAACGGTATACATTTCAATAAAAATAGAAACTGATTTTTGTTTGATTGACACTACAAAGACATGGAACGTGATTGAATCACAAAACTACTTATACTATAAGAATATTATATATATATAAACAAAACAAAAACAAAAAAGGTGCAACCCGGGCTCCGACACACCGGGCTGCTGTTCCATTTCCCAGCGACTACTCCTCACACCGTGAGGTGAGCAATCACTGGGTCCGCGAATCGTGCGTCCTAAGCAGACGAAGAGACCCATGGATGACTGCCTTCTGCATTCTGGCGGCTAAGATGTGCGCCGCCGCACGGCACACCGGCATTTTGCGCAGTGCAGAGAGTGTGGAAGTACCAAATACAAATACTTCTTATAGCATTTGGGAAATAAAATTAATTTGAAATACAGTACTTCAAATACCAGAAAGTAATTGAAATAAATTTTTCAAGTACTTTACTTCTTTAGTATTTCAAATAAAAATGCCAGGTATTTGAAATATATTTTTTGTGCTACAAGTACCAAATACAAATACTTCTTAGAGAGTATTTGGGGAATCAAGTACAAATATCACAAAAAAAATGTATTTGAAGTACAGTACTTCAAATACCAGAATGTAATTGAAATACATTTTTCAAGTACTTTACTTGAAGTAATGACAGCTCTGATTACATGTAAATTGGCCTAATTGATGCTTGTTAATGGACAGAAGTCTGCTAAACTTTTTGCCTTTTTTAGTTTGCAATTGAAATCATGGAAAAAAATCTCGTTCTATTAAAAATCATTGTAAAATTATATAAAAAATAACATTTAGGCGGAACTCTAGAGGATAGCTCAGAGGAGCAGACTCCGTTTGAATATCAGCAGGGCGAAAAGGGCGAGAGGTCACCCACCGCATGCTAGAGAGATAGCGATTGGAGGTAGCGCGTTAAGGCTGCGTCGGTTATTAATAGAATTGTTCTTTTCTGGACGGTATCAAGAATAGACATGGTAGTGGGGGCAGCAGCTCCCCAGATATGAGAGCAATACTCCAGGCCAGGTCTTATCTGGACTTTATATAGCGTGAGGAGGTTAGATAGTGAGGAGTACTTTCTGACCCTGAATAGGTACCCAAGCTTTTTACCAGCAGCTGTTGCAATTGACGCAACGTGTTCATGCCAGATAAGATTTTCTGTAATGTTGATACCCCAGAGCTTGGCAGAGCCTGATTGTTCATTATAATCGGATGCTGGCTTGGGCACTTCTTACTTGATAGCGTACAATCCTGAGTCACCCAAGCGGTAATGGCCTCCAGATCCTTCGGAAGCGAAGCAGTTACTGCCAACCTTCTGCACTTCAGCTCGACCACACAGATCGGTCTATTGATCATGATGCCTGCATGCAAACTACTCGATTAGCAAAACTCTGGATTGGGTTTGTAATGCTATAGAGTATATCATTGATGTGAAGCGGAACTCCAGCGTTGATGTTACGGAAGGAACAGGAGAACAGTACACTACAATGACAGAGATTTTCCGACTTGAGAGGAAGTCTGCCAGCCAACCGCAAAGAAGGAATGTCGTAAGACCGAAGCCTGTTTAGAAGAGCTGCACGCCACAGTTGATCGAATGCCTTTAAAATATCCAGAGCAATGACGTGAGCCTCGCCAAACGAATGGATGCTTATTAATTAATATGATCTTTTTCGTAGGCAATAACATATTTCTGTCACCCTGTATTTCGTCGCGAGTAGTTTATCAGGTATGGAAGATGACAAGCAGTGTATATAGCATCTTAATTCACTACGTTATGTTGCAACACGAAATTTCCTTAAGAATCCATTGTCCGGAAAACAGATTGACTTCGATGAAATATTGTTGGCATTGTAATAATTTTAAGGTCAGTGTAAAATATAGATATATTCAACGGTCGAGATTCTGGAGCGGCGTACGATTGTTGAATAATGCATACACGGACATATTTGTTCTTAATCCATACAAATATTGACCTTTGGTCCTTGAAATCATAACGAGAGTTTCTCTCGTCGCCTGCGGAACGGTCACAGCTATAGTCAACGTATTCGAATTGGTTAGAACAGTGTTTTCAACCATTTTTGTGACACGACTCCCCTAGTATTAAAAAATATTCCGTGACCCTTCGACACTTTTTTTCATGTATGTTAAAAATATTTAATCCAAGTCGGAAGCGAAACTATGTATGCTTTAATCCATCCTCCCCTCACAACATTGGTATACTGGATATAATTATTCTAGGAAAAGTATAACAACATTAATTAGGATGAAGTTTAGTTATGCTTGCTACCCAGCGCATCTCGTCAAAATAGGAGTTACAACCTCGGATTTATGCACAGATTGCAATGAGAAGGGTGATTTGAATCATATCTTCTTCCTTTGTTCCAAAACTTCAAATCAAACTGAGATTTTGTATAACACATTGATTAGTCTTAAGGTCGATGCCCCGTTTAATATTCCACATTTACTGGCGTTGAATCGTAAAAGTGTATATGATGCTATACTACAGTTCATCTACACTTCTGGTTTAAATTTGTAGTCTTGTCTCTAGTTAATACCTATGTGTAAACCCACTGTGATTATCCCTCCTAACCGTGCTCTACCTGTGTTGTCTATGCAAAAGTCGCCTTGAACGATCGCAATGGCGTGAAGCGTGTGTCTCCGTTACTTCCTTTTAGGGAAATTAGTGGTAGGTATCTGGTGGTAAAGTGATGACATGTTGCACTTAGAAGAGTACACTAATATAATGAGATAGTATGTAGTTGATGGAGTGACCGCTCACTCCCAATCAAGCAACAATCAAATTAGTTGAATTTGTAACTGGCTGCATGGACTATGTCTTAATGCCAAAAAAAAAAGTCGGAAGCGAGAAAAGAAACATTAACTCATATACAGGGTGTCCCACGACGATTAAGCCAAGCGATATATCGGAACTGGGCAGTATTAGAGAATTATAATTTTGGGGGTGTAAATTAGAGCAAACGTAGTATCTTTTCTTATTATTGTGTTACCCAATGAGGTATTTGTTTTTGCTCACGTGACAACCTGTATTCCTCCCAATAAAACAATTCCAACAAACTAGAACACTTGTGGTCTGAAGCGATTAATTCAAGAGCTACAGGTACTTAAAGGATTGTACCACTAGCACTAAGGCAAAAAACCGAGCCTGGGACGAAAAAAAATCTAGGGACCGAAACTGCTGAAAAATGAAAGGCGAATTCAAAATAAGAATTTAATTCAAAATCAAATCTTGGCATACCACTTTTTTTGTTAAAAAGGTTGAAATCATGTCCCGTACGAACGCCACTGTTAGAAATAAAGAAAGTTTCTTCACCAAAAAGTACCTTTTGGTACATGGGCATAATATACCAAGTTTCATAAAGAAAACTAAACCGTTACCAAAGTTATTACAAAAAGAATTTTTTTATTAGATCTTTAACACCCTGAAGCTCGAAAGTTATGGCATTCAGGACATATCTTTTTTACTCAAAATCATCCAGGAAATCACCCCCTGAAACATTTGTACATCAATATGAAACACCCTGTATAAGGAGAAAACAATCGCTCTATCCGGAGAATATCTGGCCTCATAGTCAAACAATCCTGTGCCACCATAGTTCAAACAAACAAATTTCATGTTTATCTTCTAACCTATTCGAATTCGTTAGATATAGTTGAGCAAAATAAAAAGTTTGAAAACAGCGTTATCATCACTAAATTCCCCAGTCTCGCCGCTCGCAATAGACACCTATAGTCAAACCACCCAGCAAAAAAATTGAGTGTTTGCATCTGTCGTTGATGTCATGCTTTCATGATGTATGACATTAATTTTTAGTCCACAGGTGCAACTCTGGAATGCGTGTGGAAAGTATAGCGTATCACCAGGGCCAATCAAGGGAATAGAATTGGAGTTCCCCATTGATTCAATCCCTTCCAACACCTCAATTTCATTCTCCTCATGAAAAACAAAAAAAAACAATGAAATGCTAAAGAACTTAGAAAGGAAGCCTAGTTTGAGTACCTTTTCGTTTATTTTTTCGTGTACTAATTTTCAAAAATACGTTACACATATTACCACACCCGAAATTTCATCAAAATTGGAACAAAGAAGCGATATCCTTCAAATGCAAAGTTCTGATATGTATGTAAAGTACAAAATAACATCGGTCATATTTGTAGTCCTTTGTGAATAAAGTTTGAGCTATCTTGTTCAAAATTCTAAAGCAACCTAAAGAAACACCTTATCCATTGTTGAAACGTGTCCTTTTTATTCTAGAAAGGCTTTTCAGGAAAAATGTACTTTTTAGGAAAGCTCATTTATACGACTAATTTTAAGTGAATAATTAAAAAGTTCCCCATTTTTTTGCCATAGCCTCAGAAAATCACTAGAATATCTGATGATTGATTCACAAAAAGACACGATGGTTGAGATAAGCATTTCTGTGGTCATAGCTCCCGTTTCCTTCTTGATCTTCATCTTATTATTTATTGGACTTATACTTACATGGAAGCATGCATATATGTTTCTTGCTAATCTTCATTTACATACCTGTAACAAAAAATACATACATGTAACTTAAAACAAAAAACATCAATATAATATATGATGGAGAAAGTGTTGGAATATGAAAAATCTTAGGAAATTTTCCTAGAGCGATTGCTTAATTGCACCGATTTTACCCACTAACATACAACATACATTGCGTACCTACAAGGTTATCAACAAAAGGTCTAACGAGGAATGCCTCCAGTGATGGATAGTCTACTCTGTACAACAACTAGGCAAAAAGCTACTTAAAAAATACAATAATATTAGATTTAACCTCCTTTTTTTTATACATTTATATACTATAGTTAAAAAATTTGTTGATTGCATTATGAAGATTCTACCCTTTTTTCTTTTACATTTTTTTAAAAATCGTCAATATAAAAGCACAAAAAGAAAAGGATCAAAATATTACTAATAAAGCATCTCATGCACAATCTTCTTGTTTGGTTGCAATACGCTTTGCAACATGTGGCTCTCATGGCCGACGATGAGTAGAGTGCCGTCGTCTGCTCTTCTCACCGTTGTTGAGATGTCGTTGACGTGACAAATGTTTCTGATATCTCGGAGCCATAAGTCTGCAATGAGTGTCGCTTCAATTTTACCTATTAAAATTCCTTCCAGTAGTCTATATTTGGGGCTTCCAAGCATATGAACTAAGTAAGCTAATTTGCGTTTAGCTATGGTTTCCAGTAATTCTGGTTCGTAGTATGGTCTGTCCATGGGATTCAAAAGCCGACGTAAGGTGAACATTTTAAAGGCTTCGATTCTATTCTATTTACTTGCAGAATAATAAACTTATATTAACAACATTTTATAGTATTAAACGTGTGAATATTGGCAAACAAGTATTTGTAGTATTAAGACTTCATTCAGTGATATATCTTTAATTACAACATAACTGTTTCTTAAAATCACGGAGTGAATTATAACAACAACATATTCAACTGTTTCAGTAACAAAATTAATTAATACGCAAACGAAGAAAAAATGGAGAACTAACATACAAAAAACTTTTTAAATTTTTTGGTCGACAACTACTCTAGTTTGGTACCTACTCAAAGCACAAATAAAAACTAAATTAATTTTGGTAATATGGACTAGTAGATATGATTAGGTAAGGTATCTAATGACTAATATTAATGTGAAAAATATATGAAAAAAATTAACATTAATACAGGGTGTCCCACCACGATTAAGACAAGCAATATATCGGAACTGGGCAGTAGTAGAGCAGTATAATTTTGGGGTTGTAAATTAAAGCATTTCTAGTCATTGTGTTACCCAACGAGGTATTTGCTTTCGGTCACGTGACGGTCGATTCAAATTTATTAATGGGACACCCTATATATTTGTGCCTTCTGTGTTCCTTCCGATAAAACAATCCAACAAACTAGCACACTTGGGGTCTAAAGTGATTCATTCAAGAGCTACAGGTACTTAAAGGATTGTACCACTACTATTGATTATAACATGTACCCCTACAGTTAAATTGTTTTGCTAGTGTTTTATAATGGTAGTGATACAATCCTTGAGGTACATGTAGCTCATGAATTAGTCACTTTAGACCCCAAGTATGCTAGTTTGTTGGAATTGTTTTATTGGGAAGAACACAGAAAGGCACAAATATACCATTAATAATTTTGAATCGGCCGTCGCATAACCAAAAACCAACACCTCATTGGGTAACACAATGACAAGAAGTGACGCAACATTTGCTCTAATTTACAACCCCAAAATTATAAATCTCTATTACTCCCCAGTTCCGATATACTGCTCGTCTTAATCGTCGTGGGATACCATGTATTAAGATAACAAAGATCTTTAAGAAATAAATCGCATGTCTCACAGTACAATATAAACAAAGAGAAACATATTATATAGGTAAATGATCAAAAGTGAACCCGCCTTGACTTGCCTATCAATCATTAGAAATTCAATGGAAATTAAAGCTTGACGGAAGTCTTTTTGCTGCCATAGAAGACCTTAGATAATTTTTTATTAATTTTAATTTACTAAAATACTCTTCAAAGGAGATGTAGCTGGGGGTCAAAAGAAAAATTCTATATTGGGATAACTACATACTAATTTGAAATCCAGTATGAGTTGCAACATATCAAAGTGAGACAGTTTTTCGGCAAATGAACCTTTAATATTTGTTATCGTGTTTTTAGCACTGGTTACGTCAAAATAAAATCCAGTACCGTTCATATCCCTATCATATTTCAATGGAAAATGGTGGACAGATGTTTTCAAATTCTCATTGTGTATTAAAGAATGTCCCGATACAAGTTCCCGTTCAGGGCTTGCAAACTTTTGAAGCGCCTCTCAATTTGATTATAAAATTGTCTAAAACATCGAAGAAACTAACTTTTAAAGTTTTCTTTTTCTAAGAAACGATTAGCTTCGTCTTCTGGTTCATAGGGAAATAACATTTTCATTTTATTCGTCCCTTCAGGAGTAAATTTGGGTAGTATACGTATTTAGTATCTCGCAAATTTCCTTCGCTCTTTCATAAACATGTTCAAACTCAGACATCCTAAATTGAAACAGATATTCTTTTTAACCTTCAAGAAGCTGTTGTTGACAAGTGCATGACTTGTTGCAGAAGGGCGATTAAATTTATCAGTTTTATTCGTGAAAATGAGCCTGCCGCTTTTGGGCGCCTTTCGGCGCCCTTTTGCCATGGCGCCCGGGTGGACCCCCTTCGCACCCCCCCCTAGTTGCGGCCTTGTATTGTAACCTAATCTATAAACCACATTTACTTCAATATTCAATGTAGCAACCATAAAATTGCGTCAAATGTTGTTATTTGATTATTATTTACGCACCTCGCTGGGGGGTCAGTGAACCATGCTACAAAACAAACATGGCGGTCTTACAAAATCCATAAACAGTAGATGTCGTGATCTTAACCTCGAATTACGCTATCGATAATTCGATCGCCGTAATACCATTTTCACTTTCTAACGCCGATATAATAAAGTTTTTTTTACGTAAGGATCGCTGCGAAGCATTCATCAGCAGGCATGACAGTGCGGCTCAGGAAGAAAGATTAGTATTTGTTTTTGGCGGTGATTATAAAGTCGGTAGAGCGCTGGCTTGATTAGCTTTCACTTCCCGATAATGCCCCGTGAGGCTGATGTTAATGTAAAACCAATGTTTGGTGAGAATCGCTTGAAGATCGGCACCCATAGGCGTCCACTTTACTTAAGGGGCCTGGGTACACACATTTATATATAAGGTATTTGCCATGTAAAACACGGATTCGTATGTAGAGCAGAATTCACTTGTTTTTCTTTCAAACTACATACATAAAATTTTAGAAGGTGATACACTGAAAAACACGTAGGTATTTTTACAAAACAATTACAAGCACTATTGGAGCGATTTTACTATGTCATGTTGTAAAACCACAGTGAAGTTTAACAAAAATACAATAGTTTTGTAGATTTACTAAATTTTGTAAAAATGGTTGAGCATTTTACAGAAAAAATACAAATATTTCATTTTTTCACAAAATATTTGTAAAATTACAAAACTGTGTTGCATTTTTATAAGACAAAATTATAAGATAATTGTCATTATACAAAATGCTTGTTTTTTTACAATCTTCTCTTGTAAATTTATAATTATTTTAGAAAAATATTTCAATAAATAATGTTAGTGAAATAATGGATTTTTTCGATTGGTATCAATGGTAATTTGATTAAAACGCTTTATATGGCCACTTGTCCTTAGTACAGATTACGCGTTGCCGATAAAAGGTAGCACTGGCGGGCGAGAAGAATCAGCTTGTGTGAATGGAGTAACAGCGGACCGGTCGTTATTTTATGGATTTTGTTTTGGAAGTGCCGGTATAACGTGTAGTGGTGCTATTTGTGTTTGAAGTTTGAAGATTCATTGGATAAAATGAAAACAAAGTGCATTTAAACAAGGTAAGCATGAAAATATGGCCATCCTGTATACCAAATTTATTTAGGGATGCATTCATTTTTATTCGATATGATATGGTTAATTAATGAAAAAGTTTTCGAGTCATAATACTTTACTTTAAGAACAATATTTTCTTTAATTGCAGGTGAAGAAGGAAAAAAGAAAATTTCCATTTACAATGAAAAAAAACAGCTCATCAATGCAAGTTCCTTTGAAGAAGCAATAAGATTACTATTTTTCATATACTCGTATTTTAATTCTAACCGGATTAATCCAAAAAATATTTCAGTAAATTTGGAAATGACTCAAACATATTTTATTAAAGTGCATCTTGACTCTGGAAGAAAGTCAAGTCATACTCCCAGTAGGAAAACAGTAATTTCATTATTAATAAACTGGCACGTTAACTGTAGCTGTTTTTGCTTAGCCAACAAGCTGATATATGCTTTTTTGTCAGCCGATAAGACTGAAACAGTAGATTTTTTATTTTGTATGTGTATAGAATTTTAATGTTGTGTTACCTTATTTTCAAATATAAAATAAAAATATGTTTATAATGACAGCCTTTGAACCCTTGAACCTATTATAATAGGTTTTTTGTAAGACTACAAAGTAATTTTATAAAATGAGGTAAAATTACAAAATAAATTATTAAAAAATTTGTAATAAAACGTATAATGGTTTTACAATATAATCTAGTGGTATTACAAGTAAACTATGTGAAATTACATATCGTACAAAATAGTTTTACAAAATATATGTATATGCATAATAATTTCACAAATTATCATGTTATATAACAAACAAATGTTGCGATATTACAAAAATGCGTTATTGCGAATTTACAATATTATAAAATTGCTAAATGAAGTTACAAATCTGTTTTGTAATATTACTAACAAAATCGGTGGCACTAAATAACCTACGATTTTGTTAGTAATTTTACAAAAGAATTTTTGGAGTGTAGTTAAGATCTTAATGAAGGGCAACATAGAGCAATTCTTTTCAAAAAAGTTTTTTAGTGTGCAAAGAAACTCGCGATGCAAAATCATACATTCTTCAAATGTCTGTAATTTAACAAACAAACACTATATCAACACAAGGCCACTGTGCTACTGTGCTGCCTTAGCGCAAGCTTTATTCTTCAGCCCATATTAAATATCTAATTTTTAATCGTTAGTAACTTTCTGAAATGATAGATAACTTTTGAATGTTTTGATTAAACTTATCAAAACTGAAAGAAGATTTTGAATGCCTACCTAAGTACACAATATATCAAACAAAACGAAATAACAACAATGACGATGCGTAAGTCAGTTTTGATGAGTTGAATAATACACATTTTATAACAATGGTGTCAAGTGTCTTGACTCAGTACTTCTCAAACATTATCGGTGCTAACAAAAAATTTGGAACTCCTCTATAACCACACCGTCCTCATCAAAAAAGTGAATAATTTTCAGGGACCTTAGAAAAATCTAAAAATGAAGTAAGCCATTTTGAAATTATTTGCTTTTTGTTGATCTCTTCTCTGCCACTGGCAAGAGTTCCAACAACGATACACTGTTATTATTGCCTCCATGGTAGTAACAAGGTGTCACAATTTCATCACAAACAAGTTCGTAGTTTCCAAGTTATACATGATAGGATTATAATATGTATGCATCAAATTATTCCAGAGATATAAAATTTATTTGCAACATTCGGATAGGTCTAAAAAGCACACCATACACCAAAGTCAATTTTTTCAGCGTAATGTAAGGTATTTTTTAAATACAACAAATTTTTGAATGTTCAAACCCCCCACCATCTCAAATTTACTCCTTCCAAAAACCAATGGAACATGACGAGGACCTCCTGATATGTCTAAAAGTGAAGTTTGGAGGGTTTCTGATAATTTTTACTTTTTCTACCAATTTCTCCGCCGCCAATGCACGGATTTTTAGAATAACAGCACCTACTACAACCCCACAGCAGATCGTTACCCAAATTTCATCACATTCCAAGCAGGAGAACAGAGATTACGCAACTAGAAAAACACAAATAGACAGAGACAGATCCACAGACAGACAGGCAGACAGATAGACCGACGGAAATGGGTGACGAGGGTTATCGTTATTTAGCTATCATAAACTGCCCCAAAGAGGGTGTTATCCCACATCTCTTCGGGATCACAATACTCCCCTATCCCCTATAACTGTGGGAAGTAAAATGTGAAAAACGGTCAGAAACCTCCAAATCACCTAAAAACGAAGTTTGAGCTGTTTTTAAATTTTAGTTTTTTGATTATTGCTGCGTCACCACTGAAACGATTTCACGATTTCTAAAAACCATACGCGTTTTCCATCCTTGCCATGGTATTGATACTGTGTCAAAATTTCATTAAAACTCATACAATAATACAATAATTTCCAGGTTAAAATTCTTTACCTTCTGTGCCTACTCCGACCCCTCAGCATATACCCAAATTCCATCTCAATCCTTGCAGCGGTTACTGAGATTGCGAGGTTAGAAGAACGCCAACAGACAGACAGATCGACCGACGAAAATGAGTGACGTTATGTAGATATTACATGAAACGCCTAAAAGGCCTATTACCTAAAAATCGATCACAATACTCCCCTCACCTTAGACCACCTAAGGAAAGATCAACGCCGTTGAATCAACTTTTTTTTGATGAAGTTTTAAACCATTACCAGGAAAAAAATTTAACAATTTCACACACAGAAAAAAACAGGAAAATAGACGTTAGATATATCGAAACTAAAAATTAGACCACAATTTTTGTTCTACGAACAACGAGTCTGCCTTGCTACCAAAATTAGGTATTTTTAATGAACTTACAGAGTATAAAATACAGATAAAACGCGAATAAGGCCTTAAAACGGAGTGGACTACTCCGTGCATATAATAGATAATTTAACGAACCTATGTGGAATATTGGAATTTTCCGTATCACCATGACAACTCCAAGAAATAAAAACAAATTGCGGATTGGTGAATAATGACATGTTCAACAATTAATGCACGTATTATTGTGTGATTAATTATAATACTTGTAGTAACATCGATGATCTAAGAAATAAATATTCATTTATTTCCCCCATATGACATGCGGAAATGAAAAAGTCAATGAAATAGCTGTTATTCACCTCTCCATGCGTCGATTGTTTTGATCTCAAGTATGGCGTTCGACAACCTCAGTAGGAGTTGTAACTAATCAAAACAATATAGCAAAACAAAATAGTTTGGTATTCGATCGTATTCTGTTGTTTTTAAACTTAATAAAAAAAATGAATTATTTTCTAAAGGGTAATGCAATATTAGTGTCTAGTCTAAATAATGCACATGGATTTTTATTTAATATAAATTACCCTGTCCTGATGTATTTTTAAAGGAACGGTAACTAGCAAAAGAGGACTAGTGGCTAAGTAGTGTTCTGACTATATACAACCCTCGCAAAGATACAAAAATATCTAAAAGAGTTTGTCTCAGCAGCAGACCTTCCCTTTGCTAAGGTCTAGTGGGTTGAAGTCGGAGACTGAGAGCTCTATAACGGCTTGCAAGACGGTGTCTTTAACACCTTAATATACCGTAGCCAGATTATTATGGGCATGGATTTGGCCGGTATCCGCTGTAAAGCCTGCCTACAGGCGCGAGAGATCCATACGCACCTCTTGTCAGTGTGTAAGGTGTACTCCAGGGGCTTCGGAAAAAACTCAACCCCCCCCCCTCCTGAAATGTTATATAATGGTGCAAAAAATCTAATGATCCACAAGAACATACACGTCTAACGGTCAAGCAAAATTTCAAGGAGACAACCCTAATCTACAAATAAGCCCGAAATACTCCTCCTGAACCGCCAATTAAAGGCGATGTTCGTTATCGAGTTTTCGTCGCCTGCCGAGGTGAACATCGTCTCTAATGAGACAGGAGCAGGCTCTGGCCGAACTACACCGTGAGGCTGCTAGTAATAGCCATTGAATCTCTAGGTGGTATGAGGGATACGCTACTCTCTGCACTGCGCAAAGTGCAGATGTGCCGTACGGCGGCGCACATCTTAGCCGCCAGAATACATAACGCGGTCATCCGTGGGTCCCTTCGTCTACTTAGGACGCACGATTCGTGGACCCAGTGATTGCTCACCTCACGGGGTGAGGAGTAGTCATTGGGTAATTCCGGCGTGTCGGAGCCTGGGTTGCACCCTTTTTGTTTTTTGTTTCCATAGATTCTAAGCAAGTACACACCAATTTTTATGCAGGTTATCTTCTGAGAGTTCATTCATGTGAACGAGATCTAATCGCTTACTTTCTGCACGTTCCTAATTCTGCCATATTTGCAGAGATTACAAAAAACTCTAGGGTCAACCTCTCAAGCAAAGAAAAATAATTTTAATTTCTATAGCATACCAATTGAATCATCTGGAGCTTAAGCTTGCGTCATCACCCGTTTCGCTGCCCACTGTTAATTTAAGGAACAACGCCTCCTACGAACAATCAGAAGGTGAAACAGACGAAATTTGCTCAATAAGCAGCTGTCGTTAACCCCAGCCTACGCCGTTTTGGCATTTCTGTGGGGTCAACGCGACGAATGTTTATAACTCAGTTTGAACGGTGAAAATGATATAAAAGGCGTCGTTTCAAACTGCGATTATTATTTAGCTAAGAATTAATTACCATCTTACTTCCCACGCCAGCAAACGGGGGGAGGGGGATATTACAAAATAAATGTTTTTTACGTTTTATCTCGCATCAGACCTTGCTTCCTGCGACTTTAAAAGGGAGGCGGTTTTCTAGTGATGAGGACCTTCTGCGGGCTTGAGTTAAGAGCATGGGGAGGTGTAGTATTGAACGTAGGGGAAATTACTTTGAAAAAATGAAATAAATAAAGCTGCATTGCAAAGCTTTCCTAGCCTTTTTGTACTAAGCCGAAAAAGCTCTATAGTTATCGATAGTTACCATAATTAGCCTATTGTTTCAAATCCGTACCAGAAAATGTCGAGAAAAAGTCGGCGGCCGGCAGGACCGAGATGCGACCAACTGGCGGAGTTCGATTCCCGCCAGCCGCCCGACATTTTCGTGGTACGACTTCAAATTGAGAAATCCACATGAGGCTGAAATCCTGAAAATAAAAGCAATTTAATCTATTGATTTTCGAAGCGCATTCAAAACATTTTCAACTGATAGGCTTGACAAATGCCATTTCCTAGTTTTATATGCATGTAACCTCGCAAAGTTTTTTGATTACGACGATATTGTCATATCAATAAAAAAACTTGAAATTTACGGAATCAGAGATAACCGGTTAAGGTTATTACAATCGTACTTGTCAAACAGAAATCAGTACGTATATTGCAACAATAAGGAATCACCACTTTTGACCGTAACCTGTGGCGTATCGCAAGGATCGGTGCTGGGAGCGCTATTATTTCTAGTTTATGTAAATGATCTGTCCATTCCAGATAAATGTTTTCAGTCTGCGGACGATAGGATAGTTCTATCTAGAGCAAACACGACCTATGTCGAGAGCTTAGCACAAGAGAAAAAATGGTTTGATGCAAATAATCTCAAACTGAATGAGAGCAAGACGCAAAAAATGGAATTTAGTTTAAATAAATGAACAGATAAATGTGTCCCGTTAAGTTACTGGAATTATTTTAGATAGTTCTTTAACTAGATCACCTCATATGGACTATCTTTGTGGTAAGTTATCATCACAAATATTTGCGCTCAGGCAACTTAGACCCTATGTTGATAACATCACGATAAAAACTGTTTATTACTCTCTAATGAATAGTAGAATATCGTACGGAATCGTATTTGTAATGTAAAAGCATGTAATATGAATATTAACTAACGTGCCTTATGGAACTTCATTTTAAAGCTCTGGCTTCAGCTTGTTTATATATCGTGGAGAAACTAAATGTTCATCGCAATGCAGATATGTTAACCAGATATTCTCAGGTCCACCCTTATAATACTAGGTTTTCTAACAACATTGTTGCTCCATGGTACCGACTCCGAATGACGCAAGTTAATAAACTAGATGTCAATTTATAATTACTTCAATAACACCTCGTTTCAGTATATGTGTATTTAGTAAAAGGGGGGTAGTCATTGCCGAAACAAAAACCAGTTAAGTAATAAACGGTTAATAATTGGGAATGCGGCAATTAAACGCAACAAGTGGACTCTTTTAACTTTATTCCAAGCTTTCGGAAACTTATGATTCCATCTTCAGGGCTACAATAGAATTTGGAATGAGTCACAATCTCAAAAAGGGGATGTTAATACTTACAAAGTTAGTGAGATTGCAGCGAAATGATGTTAAATGGGAGAGTTTTCACAAAAACTAGCACAATTTGTGTAAAACACAAAATCGTTGTCACGAAACATTGAATGTTGATACAAAGGACTTTAAACATTAGAAAACACATTAAAATCAGATATCTGTAGTAAAATCGGATATTAATGATTTAAAATAACCACGTGGAAATGTCGTTTTAAAACGAATGTCATTCAGAAACAATGACACTTGTCACATGTCTATCACTCATGACAGATGACATGGAACGAAATAAAGGACGGAGTGTTAATGATCGATAGAAGATCGGTGATCCTAAAATCGAAGGATTATTACCGCCATTTTGTAATATTTTTTTTTTTTTAAAAAGAGGACAAAGAGCTAGAAAGTTCAAGTGTGACACCCAAAAGCAAGTGTATGCATATATTTTAATGTTATACAATAGAGAAAATGTATTTTTTTTTGAAAAAAGATGTGTATTTATATATTTAAAAGATTTGTAAAAAACTGACATTTCTGACATTAGACAGCAACGTACTACGCATGCATGGCCTATTTCAAAACGTCTTGAAAGTAAAGCCGGTGTTTTCACGACATTAGGATATCGGTACGACCACAAAAATTAGCGAATCGACCTTGAACGATATTTTTAAAAAACTCAAAACGCTATGAAAGTCCGTCAAAACGTAGTAATTGACTATGGAAGCAGCAACATTTTAATTTTCAATCGGCCAAGTAATGGACCTGTGGCACAAATTGAATGCGTTTTTCTCGGACCATGCAAAGGAGGCGTGGGAAACAAGTTTTCTGTAAAAAAAGCTAAACTGGTCTGTAGTTGGACGCATGTTGATTTTTCATGCATTTAAAATGGCGCGTTCATTGCTGGAAACGGCGATAAATATAGTCGCGTATGAGCGTTGCGAATGCCCGCTTTATATTCCTGGAGGTACCCTATGTGAACGGTGCAGCACTAGCGGCGCAATGTGCGTTTTGAAACGACAACGCGCATAAAATGGAGATACTGAATGCTGCAATGACATTTGTTTACAATGAATGCAGATATTGGGATACCTGAAATGAGCTTACTTAAACACGGGAGCTGCCAAGGTGAAGTAGCTGTTTTTGATCAGCCCTATAACGCTATTTTCGTTTATTCTATCTATCTCGCACATCCGCGTAATCTCAGTATCTACTGTAATGACTGATGAAACTAGTTCATCCGATATGTTGTATAGGCAATGCTAAGTCTTAGAACTCCGCCAAACATCCTCTTCAGGAATTTTTAAGAGGGTGCAGGGTTTATTTTATCAAAAAAAAACATGCTTCCAGTACAGCTTTCAAGATCAACCCAGTGGCGTCGAAAACTGATAAAATAACTAATACGAGGATGTACAGGGTGTCCCAGAAGTCAACGTCAAGCCGCAACGGGCAACCTAAAAATTTGGTCAAATTATAACAATTTTTCGGTTATTGTGGTTAACTTTTATTATTTTTATTCATTTAAACTTTGGAACCGTAACCCTAAGTAACATTTCTAGACGCACAGTCAAAAATAATGATACAATTGCCCCAAGTTTTCGAGAATGAAGACTATTTATTAAACTATGAATTTAAACTTTTCAATGTTTGCCGACTTTGAAAGGCCCTCCTTTAAAAAAAATGTATTAAAGTGCCTTGGCAAGTGCCATTAAAAGTTGGCATTTAACCAGGATTGTAAAATGGTACAATACTTGTTAATTTCATACTAAAAAAACGAGTAAAAAAATAAAAACCTCAAGTAACCCGATTTTTGCTAACCCATTTCACTCAGGTCAGATGTCCTTTATTCGCACAAGCTTCTGGTGGGTTCTTAATTTTACGGCAAAATGATGAGAGAGGTGGACAGTGGACATGTTTGCCATGAGTGAGCAAGACAGATAGTGACGCCACTTTAAGCAAAGTCAACAAAAACAAGTAAAATTAATAAAATAATGAAAAATTTTGACCTAGCTTAGTTTAGGTTTATTGTATTAGAAGTCAGATAGGGAAATAAAATTTTTTATTATAATAAATGTTCAAATTGTGTACCATCAGCCTCAATATACGCCCTACATTTTCTCAAAAAAGATCTACTTATTAGCTAGGCACATTTAATGCGAGGAGACGGATCCCAGTATCGCTTTAAAGTAAGCCTGTGGACCGGAATTTTAAACGGCAAAACTGTTGATGGGCCTTTTGAGCTGACTGAGAATTTGAATGGCACGAATTACCTAACATTTTTTACGATAAAATTTACTAACTTTGTTAGGGGATGTACCACTAAAGCGGCATACAGACATTGATGTAAGCTGCGATTTCTCAATCGACTCAAGGTTTCATGAAACTTGCATTAGTTCCTACCCAAATCGAAACCTGTTGCGATGCTTGAATCGACTTGATATTTCATGCACGCTTCGTGCAACACAAGAATAGTAGGGTGGGCTTATTTCTTTGCGTCGACGCAATACTATACACGTTGAAACCTGCATCACCCATTAGCGTCACCGGCTCGGGGACATGGCTCACCGTCCATAATAGGATTCCAGAATCTGCATCGCTGCAAGCCGCAACTGATACCAAATTCGTGATTCAGTACCACACACACGCTGCTTCTTGCGTTATGAAACGTAGAAGTCGATACCTGAATCGCAGCATGCATCAACGTCTGTAGACCGCTTAACGATCGTCGCCACATGAAGTATCAACAAGATGGCTGCCCAGCGCATTACGCAGTGCAAATAATAGGTTTTATTGACAAAAAATATCCGGAAGGTGAAGATGGACGTTCAGGCACTATCTCGTGGCCAGCCCTTTCCCCAGATTTAAATCCCCTGGAATTTTGTTATCGGGGTGTTCTCAAAGAAAAAGTTTATTCATAGCCCATTGAGAGCGTAGCCGAGCTGCGTAAACGAATTTCTCAAGCTGCTGAGGACATCAACTCTCGAGGATATGCCTGGCTAATAAGTAGATCTTTTTTAAGATGTACTCGTAGGGTGTGTATTGAGGCTGATGGTAAACAATTTGAATATTTATTACCTGGCCTTTATTCCAATAAACCTAAACTAAACTAT
This sequence comes from Callosobruchus maculatus, assembly GCA_951848785.1. Taxonomy (NCBI): domain Eukaryota; kingdom Metazoa; phylum Arthropoda; class Insecta; order Coleoptera; family Chrysomelidae; genus Callosobruchus; species Callosobruchus maculatus. The sequence goes on along the minus strand of CATOUR010000164.1, from coordinate 3,513,576 downwards.
AGGTCAACATTTTTCACTATTTTATTAATTTTACTTATTTTTGTTGACTTTGCTAAAAGTGGCGTCACTATCTGTCTCGCTCATTCATAGCAAATATGTTTATTATCCATCTCTCTCATCATTTTGCCGTAAAATTAAGAACCTACAAGAAGCTTGTGCCAATAAAGGACATCTGACCTGAGTGAAATGGGTTAGCAAAAATCGGGTTACTTGAGGTTTTTATTTTTTTACTCGTTTTTTTCGTATGAGTATTGTACCATTTTACAATCTTGGTTAAATGCGCCAACTTTTAATGGCAGTTGCCAAGGCACTTTAGTACATTTTTTTTAAAGGAGGGCCTTTCAAAGTCAGCAAACTTTGAAAATTTTAAATTCATAGTTTAATAAATAGTCTTCATTCTAGAAAACTTGGGGCAATTGTGTCATTATTTTTGACTGTGCTTCTAGAAATGTTATTTAGGGTTACGGTCCAAAGTTTAAACGAACAAAAATAATAAAAGTTAACCACAATAACCAAAAAATTGTTATAATTTGACCAAATTTCTAGATTATCTTTAAATGCCTATAATTTTCAAACTACATGAGATAGATATTTTTTCTGATTTTTCTCATTATAGTTACAACCAATCCTGTCACCCCGTTGCGGCTTGACGTTGACTTCTGGGACACCCTGTATAGTACAGTAATGAGACTGATACTGTAAATTCTTTCAAAGTTTGAATTTTATAACACAAAAAATTAGTCATAACAGCTCATCTTTTCCTTGTCTCAAACAACGTTTGTATTGCGCATCTATCGAAGAACTGAAACTGGAGCAAAAGATATGCGATAAAATTTTGTGTTAATTCGGGTAGAATCTAGATCCCCCAAACCTAAATCCTGAATACGTGCCTGCCTGAAATGATAAAAGTGCAGATCCAGATATCTATATACATATATAGCCTTTCACGATGTAGAGTGTCTGAGCTATAGCTATTGTAGTTTAACTATTTCCAACGCCGTATATGAATTTAGTGAAAAATGAATCCAAGATGATTGATCAGTACTTCCAACACATTACGGTGATACCAGTTTATTATGTTTCCAAAGCATGAAGCTATAGTCTGAGATCCCCTCCTTGCAACCGAATCATCGCCCGCTCACTCGTATATGTTATGCCGCTAGGTCTTTCATTCGCATATCAATGAAAAGTCTATTATGAGTACAGTTTTTTCAACCCCCACCTCCCAACCATCCACTCCCGCCCAAAAAAAGGTAGAAAATGGTCAGGAACCCCTAAAACGTCTAAAAACGAACTTTGGGCTGTTTTTATACCTACTTTTCTTTTTTTTAAATATTGCTGCGCTGCCACTGACAACATTTCTTAACTATAAACGCTTTCCATCTCCTCGCCAAGGTAATAGTACTTTGTCGAAATTTAATTGAAATCAATCCAATAATCTTTACGTTGCACAACACAGAATGATCTAAAGGTCTCGCATGTAAAAATCAGAAAATTTTAAGTCACCTGGTTTCTGTAATAGACTAATTAATGTTCCGATGTATCTAAAAAAGTGTATTATGACGCTAGGTCTTTCTTTCACAGGTCATCGGACAGTCTATTATGGATACAACAAATGTTTAGTTCTATAACCCCCCACTCTCCATTCCCAACCATCACAATGTCACCCACACCCAAAAAAAAATTTAATTTTTCGATTATTGCTGCGTCGCCACTGACACGATTTTTAGAAACCATACGGGATTCACATCCTCGCCAAAATATTAATACCGTGTCGAACTTTCATTAAATCAATGTAATAGTTTCCACGTTACACAATACAGAACGATCTAAAGCAATACTCAAGTCCCTTGGTTTCACAGTGCACATCCTATTATGAATACAACAAGAGATTTTTCAGGTTTACAACCCACCACTCCCCAACCACAAGAATTTCACCCCCACCCAAAAAAACGTAGAAAATTATAAGGAACCCCAAAAACCACTAAATTGAAGTTTGGCGAATATTTTATTTTTTTTGTTTTTTACTAATTACTTCGCCGCCCATGCACCGATTTGAACAATTATAGCAACAGTACCTACTACGACCCACCAGCATATTGCCACCTAAACTTCAACACAATCCATGAAGCGGTTACTGAGATTACAAGGCTAGAAAAACGCCAACAAAAAGACAGACCGACAGACAGAACGACGGAAAAATGTTTATTTCAAAATCGAAAATTTTCACGATCACAATACTCTCCTCACCTACCAAGGTACATAAACAATAAAGTACCCATATTAAGACAATCTCTACAAAAGTGACTTTCACAGTAATTAATTAAGTATATAATTACAAGCATTTAACAAATACTCGAGATACTCCAGTGTTTAGTAATAACACTAACACGGCAGAAATGCACCTCAAGATATGTTAGAAACATTCAGAAGCAGCTTGTAACATATACAATGACCGTATTAAGATTAAGATAACTCTCGTCACCTCTTCCAAGAATGAGCTCTTGAGAACGGTTTCCTTTTCTCATTAATTCTTGCTTAATCTTGTGTCATTGCCGTTAAACTTAATGCACCCTACTTATAGACATCTTCAGGCTATATCTCTATCAACGTTATTTTTGCGGTTCACGAAACAGTATCTGCAGCATCATCTGCATTTTTGAAGGTCGGGCGTAAATGATGCTAGATGAAGCTGCCCATTAAATAAATATGTTTCGTTTATAAAAATGTACCAGATCCATTTAAGCTGTGGGTAAAGTAATTGGAGTTACCAGTTTATGCTAATAAGCGACTAAAGACACCGCATCTCATTCCAATTAGTTGAAAAAATCGTGATTGAAGATAAGTTTTGCCCTTCTCGCTAAATAGTGATAGTTGATCCCCTCTAAAGAAAAACGCCGTGCCTAAAGTTAGCACAACATGGTCATCAGAGCAAATTTCTGATAACACCATAATTAAAGGATAATCGAAGGCTAAATGTCTTATTAAGAATTTCATTACTCCACTTTGTTCAGTAAACATCGCATGAGGAAAGTTCTCTATCATAGCATGTCCGATGTAAGTCTCCTATCTTAGCGCCCATAGTGCCTTAGTCTTCTACGTCTCCTACCCGGAGGGCTCCCATTCCAAAATTTGTTTTGGCCTCCTGTGTTTTGGCATTCTTTGGACGTGACCATACCATGGCAGTGCTCTGTTTTTTAGTGTCGTTGATAGTGAGCATTCTGTTACCATTCGTTGCCATATTTCTGCAGTTTTATTCTGCCAGTTCTTCTGACTTGCAGACGTTTTCTCATACAGCCTAATTCGACCGTTCTTATTTTGTTTCTTATTGTTGTTCTCATTGGCCATACCTACCTCAATATAAAAAGTGTTCATTTGAAAACTTTCCACCACGGGTTTATGGAAAACCACTCATTAAAAGAAAAAACGCCGAGACACGTCAAAAGATACTACTTCACCCCCTTGTACCCCCCGCTCGCAGGGTCATCCCCTTAAAAATTTGAAATGACAATGGGTATCGAGTAACAGCAAGCTTCAAAGGTACGTCGAAGTCCTTTATTTTGCCCTTTGATTTTTTTAAATTGGTCGATTCGTTTTCAAGAAAATTTTTATGTACCTTAATTACAACAAATTTTTCGATTTTACAACCCTCCAACCCCCAACCACCCCAATTTTCACCCCCACACAAGAAAAGTAGGAAATGATCAAGAACACCTAAAACGCCTAAAAACGAAGTTTGGGGAATATTTGAAATTTTTCATTTTTTGCTAATTGCTCCGCCGCCAATGCACGGATTTTCAAAATTGTAGCAGGATTACCTACTACGACCTCACAGCATATTGCTGCCCAAATTTCATCAAAATCCATGCAGCGGTTACTGAGATTACGAGGCTAGAAAAACGCGCACCGACAGACAGACCGACGGAAATGAGTGACGTGGATTTTCGTTATGTAGACATCACAAAACGCCCAAAAAGCATGTTATCTCAAAATCGAAAATTTTCGCATACTCCCCTCACCTATCGGTGTGGGAAGTAAAAATTATCTGAAAATAAAACTACAGAATATTTAATAGGACTATATAAGTTACTATAGGAAGGTTTGTGTTAACGTATCAAAAACGGGAAAACAGATTTTGGCTAAGCATGCAAAAGTGATTGACTCTTTTGTCTTATAAATCGAAGATTTTTCTAGCGGAAGCTAAACATGTTTAATTGATTTCTTATTATGACTTCCTGTTAGTTCTTTAATTCCCGTCTTTTGAGTCCTCCCATCCTTGACGTACATTTCTAAGAAAGGTCAAACAGTATAACAAACAAGGTAGCCATGGTCAACTCCGAGCAACCTTCAGTATTTGACAAAAATGTAGTATTATTAGGAATCGTTTTACTACTTCAAATCAAAATAACTCCATAACTGTTACATTTAGGTATAAGGAATGCATATAAAGGTGGAAGTATATTGTAAGAGCTTTCTGACTATAAAATACAGAGTGTTCCATTTGAAATAACAAAGAAAATTATGGTCGCGAGTTTTGTTTCAAATGTAACTTTGATACGTCACACATTTATTGGAAACCCTGTATAATGGTAAATATTTCTGGACCATAGATTTTATTGCCCTCTGCATTTTTTATTTGAGGCATTTTTTTTCTATCTCGAATAGAAAAGCAGCTAATGACCACCCACAGATCGTTGATACACCCTGTATATGCTTAGATAAGAGTGAAAGAGAATTTAATTTCGCGTCCACTGATGTGAAACTCATCATACCATCCTATTTGAAAAAACAAGATTTTAACGTTTTAAACTTTCCAAATTTGAAAATTGCTAGTCTATTGATTTAATGTGGTTTTGAAACAATGATTTGACTAAAATACAAGTATGTTTCTTGCTCGTTTCAAAACCGAAAACCGCATCTTTCGGTCGTGCTTCGTTTTCGAGATATTAATATTTTCTAAGTTCGACAGACGTAAAATTTTCTAAAGATTGCTGAATAACTTCCGGTGTATCCGGATGCCCGCCATCTTTGAAATTATCTTCTGCAAGTAGACCACTTGAAAACAAACGTTTTTTATTCGAAACATTTTCTTCTAATTTAAACGGTAAGGCCAATAGAGAGCACCGTGCGCTTATTGGACCACCGTGTATATGACTGAACCTGGTATATCCATTAAATAATAAGTAAGTATAAAATATTCATATTTTTCTCCCGCTGATGTACAGCAGCATATAGTCATATACCAATAAAAGGTGTATTGACAAACGGTATTTGGGATTCTTTCCATCTTCTGGAATGTTTTTTGTTAAAATTGACACAAAGGGATATGTTATTCCTTATTGCTATAAGGGTGTGCTCGACAGGTAAGGATGTATGCTTTACATTTTAGTGTATTTTAACATTTGAATGGAAAATTGTATTATATTTTTAATCTTTTATATTTTTATGCAATGTATCGGTTTTTAGTTTTGATTGTTTTACTAAGCTACTAAAAAAAAATCTAAAATCGTTTAAATTTTGATTGTAACTGTATGTGTCAAAACGTTTTCAAATATGTTTGTTAGACTGAATCGTTAACGCTTATACTCACCGTTTTGGCACTTTATATTTTTTACTTATATATTTTTCGTCTGAAGAAGGCGTAAAATAAAGGCCGAAACGTCGGCTCTTTGAGTAAAAACCTCTTGCATTAATTTATCCCAAAATCCTAGAAACCTTTTCTACTAAGATAGCAAAACTTGATAAGTATAGACAAAACTATAAACAATCATGAATTTATTCCAGCATTGAGAAACAAGCTTCCAGTTATTGATTTTTCAAGATACAGGGTGACGAATTCATTGAGATTTTCACTTAAAAGTGACCATATCTCCGAAATTACCCTGTATAACCTGATAAAACTATATATTTCCGGAATAGGGAATATTTAGGATGTTCCATTTGAAAAAACATAACTTTGGTATGCGGTGACTCTATCAATAACAGTTTACATTATAAAATAATTTTAAAAGGCTTTAGTTTCATGTACAACTTTTTGTCGAAGATTTTTTTTGTATCTGCCATAATAACGGAGGTATCGAACTTCGGAGTATAAATTGATCACCCTGTATAGTGAGGAGGAGCGCCGTCCTGCTGGAAATAGGTTTGAGCCACATCAAGTATAGGGTTTTCGTCCTCTTGGATTTGGTTTTCAATAGTTTCAGTGATAAACAAATTCATGGTATTTTCCAACATATTCAAATAAATGTCCCCATTTAAATTTCCATTAATAAACAATGGCCCAATCACTTTGTTTCCCAAAATGCCTGTCCAAGTGTCCATTTTTAGGGGTACTGAGTATGGCCTTCTACGAAAGCATGAGGACGTTTATTGCTCCAATATCTGCAGTTACGTTTATTAACAAATTCAGTTAGATAAAAGATGGATACATCAGCGAAGCAGATACTCTCCTCCTTCTTGTCGATTTGTTGCAGCTCGTACACTGTCCACTGGATTACTACGCGTTTAACAAATGCAGCTCAGGCTATGGTCAGAATGAAGGATTTCGACATACCTTTGAAACAAGCTATTACTCGATGACTCTGGGGGGCAGAATCTACAAAAGGGTGAATTCGTATTTGATTAGAACGTTCTCTCCTTTGACAACTCTTTTGACGTATCTCTAGGAAGTTTTCAAATGAACACCCTCCATGGTAATATTCTGTACAATGCTTTGAAATATTTTTTTTGTTTTCTTTAGTGAGAGTGTTATTCCATGGGAGTCCATGAAGTGCTTTTGTGGCTTGTTCTCTTTGAGCTATTTTTGTTTTTCAAAAAAAGGGAATTCTTGTTATTCTCTGAACACATACATCTGCATACCTTTCAGTACTCAACACTTTTCACGAATTGGATTTGATCGCCCTGCAAGATTATTACCAGACGTGCCTGCTGTCACCTGTCAGCCTGACAAACCTGAATATATTTATTCTGTTCGGCGAATTGCTCTGATATACGAGAACTGCGACAAGCCCACAGGCAAAGCACTGCGGTGAGCCTGTCCAGTATGTCGGAACAGAGAACGAGATCACACACGAGGGTACACAGACAGATTTCCATCAGTTCGTATAGTGGTACCTGCACAATAAGATGACGCTACCACCGTGCTTGGTTCAGTACTAATTAATTTATGGTCTTAATCGAGATGAGATCATCATGGTAGTTTACTAATGCATGGACATGATACGTGTATAATGCTTATTTGTACACATAAAAAACACACACCCCAAACAATCTAAATAAAAAGTGCGACATACAGCTGTCACCAGATGGATGGCAAATGAGCACCAGATGCACTGGGACAGAGTGGTAGGGAATGTTCAGTCTAAGAGGATGCTGAGGGGACTCTCGTGTTCTAATACCGCAGACGCTCTCAGATCAATTCATCATTGCTTGTCAGAGCGGTCCTGTGGACCTTTGCTCTTAGTTACAGTCATGCCGGTCGATCGGTTTATCAGGTCTGGTTACCCAGAGACCAGACAAAGTCAGGAAGAAGTAAGGGAAGAAAAGGAAAGGAAGGAGAAGAGTAAAGAGGAGGAGGTTCGTCAGTTGGAGGGTTTAGCTTGACATAGTCGATTAGAGTTCGGAAATTTTTGGGTTTACATAAAAGAGTTAATTTTGAGGTTCCATGTCAAAAAGGGGATAAAACTAGTTTTCAAAATTGCACGATTTAAACTTGATCACCTGCGAGCCGCGGCCTTGTATGCTTGCGAACTTGCTCGACTGTGTAGTTCACTGACTCGAGTAACAGAGGGTTGCTTTGCGATTCCGCTTGACTATAACGTCGTTGCGCTTGCTGTTTAATGTAGTCCCTCAAGTAGGAAACGTCAAGGTGTCTTTGAACAGTATCGTTAGAAACGTACCATGGGGCGTTAGTGGTTATCCACAATGTCGTGCTCTGCAGAACCTGCAGGTTTCGCATGTGCGTTTTGGCGAGAAAACACCAAGGCGCACATGAGTAGGTAATTGCCGGTCTAATAATCATCTCGTATAGTCTAATTTCATTCACTAAACTTAATTTTAAAGTTCTACATATCATAGGGTAGAGATGACCAAACGTAATTTCGAACTTGTTTTTAACGATTCAGTGTGCTTCTGCCAAGTCATACCCTTGTCCAGGGTAATTCCGAGGTACTTGGCAGAATTTTCCCATGGAATCAGAGCACCGTTCACTTAGACCTCCAACGGGGCACCACGACGCTTTTTGGTACAATATATATCCTGCGTTTTCGAATGATTGATTTTGATGAGCCACGGATCCGCCCACTTCAACACTTCATTCACCGCAAGCTGTAGCCCATCGCGGACCAGATCTCCAGTCCACGACTGAGCTACAATCGCAGTGTCGTCAGCGTAGAGATAGACTTCAAAGTTGCGGGGCAAGGGACATCGTGTATAAAAAGTGAATAAAGGATAGGTCCAAGGACCGAACCCTGAAGAACACCGGCCTTTATGGGCCGTAATGTCGAAAAAGTATTGTTAATTTTGATCCTAAACTTCCTTCCTTCGAGAAAGGATTTTAAAAGTTTTAGAAGCCAAAATGGGAAACCCTTTTGAATTAATTTATAGAGGAGGCCCTACGCTCTCAGATTGAGCCGGAAGGAACTACGAAAGCTGGTTGGATTTATAACTGACCATTTGACATTCAGTGTACACCTGCAAAAGCTGGGGATTGATGTGGCAAATCCATTATGCAGGTAGAGGCAGAGGAAACAGCTAAGCATGTGATCTTCGACTGTCCTGCCCTGCATGAAAGCAGTAACTGCTATCGAATGTAGGCGAGGTGGGAAGACAGGAGAGCATAGTCCAATGCATCTTAAAGTTCGCAAAGAACTTAGAATGGGACTCTGTTTGATCCCTTAGACTGGGGGTGCATAATAAGGAGCGGCAACTGTTAAGGCAACTGAACCCTAACACCCAGACTAATAAAAAAAGAAGATTAGATCGTTCTGTATTGTGTAACGTAGATGAGAGAGAGGTGCAAGAAGCTATCTACCAGAGTTTTTGTGTTGAATATTTTTTGTGGGCGGGTGGGCGATAATTTGATTGCAATGGATCTCAGACTATAGCTTCACGCAGTGGGAAAACAATAAAATGGTATCACCGTTATTTATGGAAAGTACCGACTCAATCGGCTTGGTTCCATTTTTTTTTTGTTAGTAAACCTCAACGTTGTGAATATTCTAGAAAGTCACGAAGCTGGCAACAAACACTGCCTGGCTGTTAGCACCAGAGTATATAGTGTTTCTTCTCCAAAACCACCTACAAATGTTAACGCTTATCAAACCGGTCCGTGTCGACCTAAAGACCAGACAAAATCAACTCAAAAACCGCCTTTGTTTATTTCTGCGATTCTGTGTTTTTGATACAAGACACCAAACATTGCATAGATCCCAATACTCTACTCGGAAAAAAAAACAGAAAATGTTAGATACAAGTGAACGAGTTATTCAAATTTGATTCACGATGTATACGACGCAGTATAATAGATCATCCTATAAAATTTACATACTTTGCAAAACAAGGAGTAAGCAATACTAATTACAGAGCTTTCCAGATCATTTGGTTAACAACATACACCATCTAGACAATTTCACGGTACTGCTGAGGCACGTTCTTCATGATCGAGAAACCACCCAGGTGCTCGATTCTTCTTTTACCTCACACACAATAACTGCATAAGCTCAATAAGCTTTCCGATACGTAGTTTTACTCCTATAACTGCATGGATTTGAGAGAATCCAAAACAATAAAAAACAGGCTGTTCTAGCCGATTTAACTAAAGCCCGATTTTATCAACACATGCATTCTAACAAAGGCTTTGACCAACCAGAGCAGCTCATTCAAGAACATGCATCTGTCAAAGTTCTCTGAAAATTATTGATTTCTCTTGAAATTTATATCAAAAAGGTGAAAAAAGACATGCTTTATATACAGGGTGTTAATTAAGTATGTTAACAAGCTTTAACCACGAATAGTACTCCGAAAAATAGAAAGAAAATGTCATATGAACATGGGTCTGAAAATGCTTCCTAAGGGAGCTACGCTCCTTTGCATGCGGCATCCTGAAGACGGTTTTCCCTCGATATTCTCTAAGCCATTCATAACAAAATTACGAAATTACGTCCGGTGGGTAAACTTTTGACGCTGAATCTGATTCTGAATTCAGAATTTCATAATTTTAATCAGAGGCGTATCATACGGGAGGAGTTAAGGGTAAAAATAACCCCATTTTCTAAATGGTATCTTTTTGACGTTTTGATTTTAGAATATGGTATTTCTGAGATTGCTACGTAAAAATGGTCTCTTGGTACATCTCGATAGGGCTAACCGTTTTCGAGAAAAATGCAAATTATTGAATCGATACAGGCTATTGTAAATAAATAATAAATGTTCATCTATTTAGGAAGTGTGCTGTGAGATGCTAGATGAACATTTATGTATTTACAATAGCCTGTATCGATTGAATAATTTGCATTTTTCTCGAAAACGATTAGCCCTATCGAGAACTACCAACAGACTATTTTTACGTAGAAATCTCTGAAATACGATATTCTAAGATCAAAATATCAAAAAAAATACCATTTAGAAAATGGAGTTATTTTTACCCTTAAATCCTCCTGTATGATACGCCTCTGATTAAAATTATGAAATTCTAAATTCAGAATCAGTTTCAGCGTCAAAAGTTTACCCATCGTACCTAATTTCGTAATTTTGTTATGTTTGGTTTCGAGAATATCGAGGGAAAACCGTCTTCAGGGTGCCCCATGCAAAGAAGCGTAGCTCCCTTAGGAAGCGTTTCCAGACCCATGTTCATATGACATTTTCTTTCTATTTTTCGGAGTACTATTCGTGGTTAAAGTTTGTTAACATACATAATTAACACCCTGTATAATGGACCATTATGAACCCTCTAGTATCTTTTCAACTCTGATTTTCCATCCTAAATGGGTGAAAATTGCATTTTCTTGTGTAACGAATCGTTGAATGAATAATTGGTCTAGACCAATCAGATTCCACCATCTGATCACTGGATTGTTGATGTATTAAAAAACGATAATGAAGAGAAGTAATTCATTACTGCAATATTTTGATAAAAAAAATGTTACTAACTATAACAATTATTATGAATACCTGCAAAATACCTTTGTATTATAGTAAAAATGGGTAAACAACATTTTGTTGCATTTTCCAAAGCTCAACACACCATTTTAACTATTGGCCAATCACAGCTCACAGAAGTAGTAGACAATATTTATGCGGTGCACATTTATATGAATATGCTGCCGTGACCGAAATTCTGTATAATAATCAATTAGTCAGTCACTATATTGAAGTTCTGCAGTCTGCTGAAGTTTGTGATTAACACACCTAGCTGCAAAACCAGAAGTATTTACCTTCTTTTAAATAATAATGTGGTAAATATATATGATTTTATTATACAAAAAGCGTGAGGTGTTCGGCATTAATTGTTATAGACATTTCATCATTTCGTGGTTGGTTATTGTCGGAATTTGTTATATTCAACATAAAATTGACAATTGGTATATCATATAACAATTCGGTATGGTTACTATTCAATCGCATTATTCGATATTTCTGCAGTATTCATTCGTTGGATAACCGAATAAAAATGGATCATTTAGCTTCCTTTTACAATCCGCCTTGAAGTCTGCGCCGTAGAAAGTAAATCAACGAACGCAAAGTTTGTCACCACCTATCGTGTGCGCCAGGTTGCATACCTGTGATTAGTAAGATATTTATTAGTACAATGAGAACTATCGAATAAAAACTATCGAAGGCTTCGATAATAATTCAGTTTCTTTTGCAAATTGGCTTTGAAATCTACACAGTAGAGAAGGAAGTTAGGCGTAAGCTATCGATACAATTCGTCATTGTCTGTCAGAGCCGTCCGGTGGACCTTTGCTCTTAGTTGCAGTCGTGTCGGTCGATCGGTCTGTCAGGTCTGGTTACCCAGAGACCAGACAAAGTCATGGAGAAGTAAGGGAAGAAAAAGGAAAGGAAGGAAGGAGAAGAGCAAAGAGGAGGAAGTTCGTCAGTTGGAGGGTTTAGCTTGACATAGCCGATTAAAGTTCGGAAATTTTTGGGTTTGACCAGGAGTTAATTTTGAGGTTACATGTCTAAAAGGGAAAAATTTAGTTTTCAAAATTGCACGACTTAATTTTGATCACAATGCGAGCCGCGGCCTTGTGTGCTTGCGAACTTGCTCGACTGTGTAGTTCACTGACTCACGCAACAGGGGGTTGCTGTGCGATTCCGCTTGACTATAACGTCGTTGCGCTTGCTGTTTAATGTAATCCCTCAAGAAAGGGATGTCAAGGTCTCTGTGAAGGGTGTCGTTAGAAACATACCATGGGGCGTTAGTGATTATACGTAATGTCCTGCTCTGCAGAACCTGCAGGCTTCGCATGTGCGTTTTGGCGAGGAAACACCAAGCCGCACATGCGTAGGTAATTGCCGGTCTAATAATCATCTTGTATAGTCGAATTTTATTCACCAAACTTAATTTTGAAGTTCTACCATTGATTAAGGTATTAAGGGGAAGATGGGTCACCAGATGCTAAGATCTCGCGCCTAATTTTTGTTTCTTCTGGAGTGTCGCCACCTATATGAGCACAAATGTACCTCTACTGATACAACTTTGACAGTATAACAACCATCGACTTTGATACGAATAAAGTACCCTACTTCCAACAATCTATCAACGCTACTTACTATTATCTCCGCCAGGTGTCGCTGAAATTGGCAATTTGACATCTGTCATATTGATGTCAGTGTCATATTTCAATTGTTTCAATATTCCGATGTTATTTGGAAAATTTCGATCAACCACGATTAAAAAATATTAATTGATTATATTGATTTCGGTTTATCATCGTTTGTATTGAATTTTTCGCGATTTCGGGAAGCAAAATGGTTTACAGATGTTATTACTATAACTGTCCAAACAACAAAACTCGTAATCCAGAGATGTCGTTCTTTGCTTTCCCAAAAGCAACAGCTATACGTGATATTTGGATCAAGAATAGTGGCAATGTGAATTTGTTCCAATATGTTGGAAAGTCTGACCCACTGCCAAAACAATTAGGTGTCTGCGAACAACACTTCAAACAGAACTATATCCAGAGATCAGATACAAAGAAATTCTTGGTCAGACACGCAGTACCGTATGAGTATAATTCAGGTAAGTACCTATACCATTGAAACCAAACTATTGCCTTCTATTACTCATCTACATCACTAAAAACTTGAAGCAATACGCAAATTTACCATACTCTGCCGTTTTCTTAAGCCTATGGGGCATTCCACCACAACAATTTCAAACATAACGCTTTTGTATCTTGACTGAACTTATATACTGCCCAGCACAAATGCATCAGCAGAAAGAGTCTTTTCTTCAATGGTCTTATTTTGAATGCCTCAAAAAACCCAGTGATTCATTCTGGTTATTAGGACAATGTTGATACCTAAAATGGATATTGAAAACACCTTCTAAAAATGTTATTCCTACTCAAAATCAGCACCAGCTGACCAACTGCATCAAAATAACTAGGTATTTTTCAATAAATAAAACAAAAATTTTGTGAACACTTTTCATTAAACCAATGCCAGTAACATTTCTCAATGCAGTAACTCCAATTTCATGTCACAATTTAAGCTTGCTAAATATTATGGCAAACTGAGCAGCAAAATGAATTTCTTTTGAGAATTACTGATCCCAAGAATTTGGCAACAAACAGACAAGAGTGGTTCCAAGGCATGGCATAATCATTATAAAGATGTACGAGTGGCTGATTAATGGTCACTTTAGGTATACTATGCTCAAGCTAATGTGTGGGTTTATTAGTGTGGGTAACAGCATAAATCTGCCATACTTCTGGTATTTCTTTTTGTTTTGTTGACAGTCCAAGGTATCAATGGAGCATTCCAATGATCACTAAACTAGATGCTCTCAATTACAGCTATTTAGAACATGACAAACCGTATGGTCTCACTAAATTTCAGTTTAAAAAAAGTTGGTGAGAAAAATGCAGAAAAAAATGCTTGTTGTATTCTTAATTTCAAGTGGCTGAATCACTAGTGAATTCACCTTCCTTTTTTTTCTTGTCAGAAAAAGTAAAAAACATGTCTACTTCTTTATTTCACACAAAGTTTTACTGGGTGATACAAATAATTGGCCTGAACATTTTTTTATAATTTTATTTCATGTAAAATTAATACAAAAGAACAAGCATGTGTAATGTAGAATATCCTTGTTACATGATATTTATGTCAAGTCAATTTTTCCATGTTGTTATGTGAAGCGAGAAGTAGTTTTGTCATGGTTCTCATATGGATATGTTATTATACAATACGTTAATCAATGATATTACATAAAATTATAATGATATAATTATTTTTCGAATTTGAGTGCCTCAAATGTGGAGTCAGAAAAGGGACGTATCAAACAGTGAACTATTTTAATGTGAGGATTTTTGAAAATGAATGAATGAAACTTGGTATTCATACAGTATCATTGTCTTGGTATTAAATAATGAACATATACACTTTTTTTTAAAAGTGAACTTATGTTGCGAGTATATGAATTTTAACAATTACCTCATACAGCGTAGCTTGGTAAAGCTAGGAATTTAAAGTTGGCAAAAATGAATACAGAAACTTCAGAGGTTTGACCACCGATTAATTTTGTTTGACCACCCGCAGTTTTCAAAAAATATATACATTTGGCTTCTTTCAAATTTCGATTTTGGGAAAACAAATATACACATATAGATTTTTGTTGGATCATGTTTGACCACCAATTGATTTTGACCTCCCGTGGTTTTCAAAAAAAAAATTATTTTGATGCTTCTAATTTTTAATTTAGGGAATACGAAAATATACACAGATATATATTTGACCACATTTGACCAGTGACTCTAATTAATAAATAATAAAGTATTGGAATAGCCTCCGCAATAGTAAATCCTTCAGCATATTACTGAAAACCATGCATAACCGTAAAAAAAATTGAAATCAGACATCTTTCAAAATCCTAAAAGGAAGCAAATCATCTGGCTCTCAAGTTGATTGATTTGTTAATCATAATGGTAACTTTTTCAATAATATATTAATTATATACATACATCCTTTCTCCTTAAAAAACCTATGTCTATGCTTCCATTATGTCCTAAGGCCCATTTTCCAAATAATGATATATTTATTTATGTTTCAGCAATTCGTTAGCAGAACATGATAATAGATCAGATGCAAGTACAGTGGCTGTGTCAGAATATTTGGAAGGCTATAACAAGGTGAGTTAATGAAACTTCCCCGTATTTGAAACATTCTGGTCATATTACAACTCCCACTGATACTGTAACCTCAAATCCATAGATAAATAACCTTTAGCAATACTAAATCTTTCAATGCGCTTTCATTTTTGAAGATCACCTGAAACCCTGGGAACAATTTGAGTTAGACATTAATTGATTGATTTATTGATTATAATTGGTTGATTTTTTGTCAAGATTACAGTGCATGGTCAGGGTACATTTTAATAATATAAATACATTGGGGTGAAATGTGTTATTAGAAAATGTTCAGTGGGAAACATTTGAAATGTGAAGTAGAAGCAAGGATTAAAAAATATTGTATCCTCTTGTGAAGCCTACAAGGCAGTGACCAGAGCAGTGGATACCGATGACACAGGAGTAAAAAAACACCATGCATGCAAATTTTATCTATATGAATGTACTTTGTTGGTAGTTATCGTGTATTTTATATTGTTTCGTGTTTTCCTTAAATACTCCATGTGTAAGCTGTAAGACTTGATTTGTTTTAGGCTGGAGCTGCTAGATCAATTCTAGTCTTCCTCAAAGCAAAGGTGCTTAAGACATATTCAGATGCTAGTACATTGGACTTTTTTCAGTAGTGCAGAAGGATCTCCTAGTAAAAAAAGGTGAGAGTGCTGCCATTGTCTTTGTAATTTTGAAAAAAATCCAAATGTTATGGTTGAGTCCCAAATACTTTAGTTATCTGCTTTATGAAACAAATAAAACATTGGTAACAAGGGGATTTCTGTGGGTGTACTCAGATAGTCTTTATCCAGTGACTAATTTGCTATACAATTAGATTAAAAACCTATTTAGGGCAATGCGTTACTATAGAAATTTGGAATACGATGGTAGCTCCAACATTAATTATTCAGAAGAATGGACAAGTAGAGAATGTCTGTAGATTCATTATCCAAGTCTTTTTGTTCACCCTAACACATTTCTCCCCTTCTGGATATACTTGAGTAAAGAGAAATGCAATTAAATAATACAATTTTTTTCAGAAGGAGAAATTTTACATTACTGATTTGTCAAGTGACGACTTCGCCTTACCAGCAAGAAGGAAGAAAGATAGGAAGCTAATGAAATAAAAAACAATAGTGGACCAACAAGATAAATATGTTATTATTTATTATGTATCAAACATGTGTGTCTACTCTGTAGACTAATACATCTCAGCTGTGAATGTTTCCCCTTTGACTTGTCCAATAGCTTGTGTAAGGTCTCATATGGATCAATAATAATCTAAGCCTGTCGTTCAATATGTTAATATTAGTGTTGTTACTCATTTATATTTAATTTGTATCTTTATATTTTTAAATGTTGATCTTGGAATTATCTTGTTATTGTTGTAACGAAGTGTAAGAGAAAATTGTTAATAAATATGAAATCCCTGTCTATCTCTCTTGTCTTCTCTCTCACTCTCCCCTCTTCTCTCCCTCTCTTCTCTCTCTTCTCTCCCCCTCTCTCTCTCTCTCTCTCTCCTCTCCTCACTCTCTTTTCGCCTTTCTCTCTCCTCTCTCTCTCTCTCTCTTTTCGCCTCTCTCTCCCTCTCTCCTCTCTCTTTCTCTCTTCTCTCCTCTCTCTCTCTTCTCTCCTCCCTCTCTCTTCTCTCCTCTCTCTCTCTCTCCTATCTCTCTCTCTCTCCCTCCGTCTCTCCCTCTCAACTCTCTCACTCCTCTCTCTCTTCTATCCCCCCCTCTCTTCATTATCTCTGTCTCTCTCTCTCTCTCTCTCTCTCTCTCTCTCTCTCTCTCTCTCTCTCTCTCTCTCTCTGTATCTCTTTTCTCTCTCTCTCTCTCTCTCTCTCTCTCTCTCTCTCTCTCTCTCTCTCTCTCTCTCTCTGTATCTCTTTTCTCTCTCTCTCTCTCTCTCTGTATCTCTTTTCTCTCTCTCTCTCTCTCTCTCTGTATCTCTTTTCTCTCTCTCTCTCTCTCTCTCTGTATCTCTTTTCTCTCTCTCTCTCATTGGCTCTGTCTCAATGTGGGACTTTCTCAATCTGTTTCTCTTTATATCTTTCTCTCACTCTGTGTATCTTTGTCCCCTCTCTCTAGAAATCTTTCGCTATCTCTGTCGTGTGTCTGTCGCACGGTATCTCTCGCTATCTCTCTCTTTGTGTCTCTCTTTTACTGCAAAGTAATTGATAATTCAACCTCAACTCGCACCCAGTGAATAAAAATGATTACCTATATTACTCTAACATTTTTTTGTCATAATTCACCTCCCTGTATTTATGACCGATAAACTTTCTCATACTGGTTTGTTTATTAACTCTGTCAGTCACACTTATTATACTGGCTTTCTAGTTTTTACAATTCAATACTCCAAAAATACATTTCTTGAACAATGTTACAATTTCGCTACCCACATTGCCGTTTCTATGGGACGCCTATGACATTTGTGGAATTTGGTCGCTCAAGGTCAATTTTGTTGACATTTCGCCGTATTTTGCCCCCGTTTGGCCCGACTCATGTGTGCAATGAGAAGAACTGAAATCCATGAATGAGTAAAGGTGTCTATTTGTGTTAATAGTCGGTGGAAAATGCCATTGCTTTGTGTCACTGAGCTCTTATTAATTCCCTGCCGGTGACGTCACGACCTGGGCGGGAAGTGTATGGATTCAAAAAATTCAATATTTAGAGCAATTTTTTTCGGTTATAAATATAATAGAAAAATTTTGTAAAATTATTTATGGCATCTACGTGGTGTCAGGGTTCGTTTAAGCCAATAAACAAAAAATATGGTATAGGCCCATTACAGCTATTACAAAAAGTGATCAATTACACTTGATCTGTTTACCTATATCACTGAATAACGTTAACCCCTTAATACCTTAATCAATGATAACGTGTAATCAATATCTGCAGCTACCGTTTCAGAAACATAAAATTTGTCATTTAAGTTTTTTTAATATCTGCAACGGTTTAGCTGTAGAATGTAATATCGGCAAATATGGTTGCGGTGGGTCTCAAAGGGTTTTCGAGAGCTTGTGTAAAAAGTGCGGTCGACCACCGGTCCACGCTCCTTGAAAAATCGCCGCCGAGATGGTCCCGGCCGAGACCGCTGTTGCCATTTCGTACGACAAATTTTTACCTACGGCGGTATTAGGCCGGCCAGACGTCGGACTTGATCAGCTGATGATCTGGCCTCTTAAAAGAAAGATTCAACAATAAGCGATGCAAATCCTTGATTGAAATGACGTTAATCATGACTAATCATTTTGAACAATCTATCATCTCAATATCCATGTATATATTATAATGTTTATTGTACTCTATTTTCTTGTACGTATGCATACCATATCATTGATTAACGTAAATATGTCAATGACCATATTCAATTATTTAGATAATGAAAAATCCCTCTTATTGTTAAAATCTGTTGGTCCCCAAAAAACCTGGCAATACGGCAACACAGACAATCTTCCCCAAACTGAAATTTCAAGGTCGTCGTAGAGAGCCAGTTTTTTATCGTCGGTGACCTCAAACGTCTAGATCCCAAATCAGCTGATGTTAGGCAAACATTGCTTCTGGCTTGTTTGCTGTATACCGTATAGGGCCATGGAAAATTGAGGACTTTATATTTGTTTTTTACAGTTTTTTGGACACTTTTACTATAATTGTTGTTGTTTTATGTTCCAAGGAACCTTTTTTGGCAGGTAAGCAGCTATGTCAATTAAAATGATGTAATTTATGAGATAATGCATGATGAAAACTTGAATGCATATTGAAAACAGCTAAGAAAAAAATGTTTATTCGCAAATTACAGTTATCTCATTCATTAGGGTGACAGGTGTTATAGCATTTTATAGTCATACTGCATCCTTGTCACTCAATCTTTACCAGATCAAGAAAATAAATCGAGCTGTGTCAGTTTTATTTTGTATTTAACAAGGTGCATAATAGCATTGATTAACGTATAGAACACGTTAATCAATGATAATAGGTATATTATGAATAGCTGTCACAGTAGTAATCATTATTTAAAATATTAGAATGAAAGTTCTTACTTGCACTTCGTTTAATGCATTTTCATCATTTAGCTTTCTTCTATTTTTTATGTTTGTTAAAAATATGATTTATTTCAGGATGTCAGATGGAAGTGAATAACTAGTTTAAGGAACTGGGCAAAACCTGAAGCATCTTTAAGTTTATAGGCATAAACTCAATAGTACCAATAATATTGGCCCATATTGTGTGACTGAGAACTGCAGCAGGACATCACTGAATGGTGTTTCACTTATCGCCCTTAGATACACTGAATTATATACTGTTCGGAACAAGCCCTAATACATCGAAGAAATATATATATATAATAAATACATAGGAAAATATAACTAATAGCTTTTTATTCAAGTAATAATCCTTTAGCTTCTGGTGTGTGCAACTTAACAATCACCCAATGAGTGTTTTTTAGATAGTCACCCTGTTTGATAAATGATAAGATACAAATTAATCAAAGTGCCATTTGAAATACATATTTTCACATTGCTGTAGCTATATACCATTTCATGTTACATTTGGGAAAAAGTATGAATGTGGGTATAAGCCCCTAAACAGGGCTGTATATAAGGGGAGGGGGGTTTGGGGGGTTCAAACCCCCCCTCCATGAGTATTCCCATGAACGGTATAACTACTAAAATAATACAAAGTAACAATAATCAAGGATGCTTTCTCCAAGCCTAGTGATTTATTATACTACTAACCAATCCCTCAGTACTCATAACACATTAGCAGCGATACAATCTATACAGACTTTAAGCAAATTAAGACATTACATATTCTTTTATACATGAACCTCCCTAAAATCACCATGAACCCCCTCCATGGTCATCGTCTAGCTACAGCCCTGCGCCTAAATATGTTAACAGTGGTATAAGCATTGTATAAGCTAATGATATTGTGAAATATTTTCAATTTGATTATGTGAGAAGCATACCCTGTAATAATAAATACCTAATTCATTTTTCTTCACCATTTATTAAAAAATATATGGATAGATAACATGAGCATTTATTGGTGCTGTTAGTATACACAGTATGTGAAATATACCAGGATCTACTTTCTAGAAAGTCAGCACACTCTTCGCCTCCTGGTATCGGTCTGCCTCTTCTGTCTCGAATGCTTGGGAAGCTGAAGAATAATGACAAAAAGGAAGCATTTTGAAATAGTGTGCCTATTATTTGAATAGAAAAGTGAATAGTACCTATTTTTTTTGGTGCATATTTACATAATTAATATTCTTGTTCCAGTAACTCAACTTTTAGGTTATATCAAAAGATTAATGTTTTAATTGATCCATTCCTTGAACTTGCCTATATGTACATAGACAACTAGCAACTATTACCTACGGATGGACGTTTTTGCTACTGTAACATAATCCACCAAAGGTTAGCCACTACAACTTCACTACTTCTATATACTTCTCTATAAAATTTCACGTAAAGAAATGCATTATTTTGGAGTATCAAGTGACAAAGATGCAGTATGACTATAACAACTGTCGCTCTAGTGAATGTGATAATTGTAATTTGCGAATAATCGTTTTTTTTCTTTGCTGTTTTCAATATGCATTCAAGTTTTCATCATGCATTATCTCATGAATTACATCATTTTAATTGACAGATGTGCTTACCCGACAAAAAAGATTCCTTAAAAAACACATCACAACAACAATTATGGTGAAAATGACCAACAGATGACCAAGAAATTGTAAAAAAACACAAATTCAGGTGCTCAATTTTTTTCCTGGCGTTATACGGACAACAAAAGTTAAGCTAAATTCAGATGCACAAGACATCCGACGATACGACGGTACGAAACTGTTCCTATTGGTTGAAATATGTTGGTTTGACATCATTTTGAATATTTCAACCAATAGGAACAGTTTCGTGCCGTCGTATTGTCGGATGTCGTATGCATCTGAATTAAGCTTTAGATGTTATCTCTGGACAACAATGTCAACAAGCGACGTTTGATGTTTGCCACAAACCCACAAAACACAGATGTTTGCGAATATCAGCTGTCGTATTTTTATAGCTGGATGCCCCAAGCTCCATCTATTGGTCATATTTATAAAGGATTCAGGATTTTGCGAAATTTATTTCAGAGGGCGCCAGGTGACGGTGGGCGATAAAGGATGAAAGAGTGAGTGAGATAGAACTAGAGTGAGTGAGATAGACTGCGAGCGCGCGATCTTAGCATCTGGTGACCCATCTTCCCCTTAATACCTTAATCAATGGTTCTACATAACATAGGGTAGAGTTGACGGAACTTAATTTCGAATTTTGTTTTTAACGCTTCAGTGTGCTTCTGCCAAGTCATGCCCTTGTCGAGGGTAATTCCTAGGTACTTGGCAGAATTTTCCCATGGAATCCTAGCACCGTTCACTGAGACCTCTAACGGGGCACTACGACGCTTTTTGGTACAATATATAGCCTGCGTTTTCGAATGATTGATTTTGATGAGCCACCGATCCGCCCACTCTAACACTTCATC
The DNA here is from genome assembly GCA_951848785.1 of Callosobruchus maculatus. NCBI lineage: Eukaryota > Metazoa > Arthropoda > Insecta > Coleoptera > Chrysomelidae > Callosobruchus > Callosobruchus maculatus. Next base: position 3,491,708 of record CATOUR010000164.1, on the reverse strand, counting down.
CACCGCAAGCTGCAGCCCATCGCGGACCAGATCTCCAGTCCACGACTGAGCTACAATCGCAGTGTCGTCAGCGTAGAGATAGACTTCACAGTTGCTGGGGCAAGGGACGTCATGAATAAAAAGTGAATAAAGGATAGGTCCAAGGACCGAACCCTGAGGAACACCGGCCTTTATGGGCCGTAATGTCGAAAAAGTATTGTTAATTTTGATTCTAAATTTCCTTCCTTCGAGAAAGAATTTTAAAAGTTTTAGAAGCCAAAATGGAAAGCCCTTTTGAATTAATTTATAGAGGAGGCCCTCATGCCACACCTTGTCAAAAGCCTTTGATACATCCAGAAGCAAGATGCCAGTACTTTTGTCTTGGGTGAATCCACTGGTTATACGCTCCACCAGCCTGACTGCCTGCAACTCCGTGCTGTGCTCAGACCGAAATCCAAATTGAACGTCAGGAATCGTGTTGTGATCTGACGAGCAATTCTCAAGGTGACGTTTAATCACCTTTTCGGCAAGCTTAGACGGCGCAGACAGTAGACTAATGGGACGATAATCCTGCGGAAAAATCGAACCCACCTTCTTTGGAATCATGATGACATCAGCAACCTTCCATGCCCTTGGAAAGTACTGAGTTCTGAGAATTGCGTTTATTATTGCCACCAGATATGTCAAAGCCTTCGGCGAAAGTAACTTCAATGCCTTATTTGTGATCTGGTCCTCTCCAGGTGCTTTACGCACCTTTAGGTCTTTAATATGACCTTTAAGCTCTGCTGGTGTGCAGTGAGGAATCACTTGTGATTCTTCGGGTGTGCTATGTAGAGCTTCTGTAGAAGGATTTTCCGAAGAAGAATCTTCAGAAGAGGAATCACAAGTAGAAGCATCATCGTCACTGACGCCATTGGCCCTAAAATATCTCCTGACGGATCTTACAATTTGTCGCTCCTCATCGAGGTCATTATTCAGATCATAGTTGGGTGAGAACTGATTTTCCATGGCATCAGCAAAAACCTCCACCTTTTCCTCAGTCGTGAAGACAACACCTCCAGGACCATGGATATGGGGAAGTTGTTCCCGTTTGCCATTCCTGAGCGATTTTGCTACTTTCCAGAGAGGAACACTTGAGTCAAGCATTCCCGCCAGAAAGTCGCTCCACTGCTGGTTTCGGAATTCATGAAGAGCGTTTCTCACTTCATGGACAAGATTTGTTGCCCTACGGATGTCCTCGGGATGACAAGATCTTTTCGCTTGTTTGATTGCTGACCTTTTATCAGATATTTTTTGCCTAATGTCGGCAGGGAGGAAAGGTCTGCCCGGTCTCCGTACAGGAAGAACGGCTGCACGTTGTAAAGCTTGTTGAACAAACCCTGTCCACTCCATTTGAGCGGCATCTATTTCATTCTCATCATCTATGATCGGGATATCTGGAAACTCTCTGAGAAGGGACTTGTATAGTTCCCAATCAACGCGTTTCTTAGGAGGAGTTTCCTCCTCCAAAGTATTCCCATCACCCACCTCCAAAACTACAGGAAGATGGTCGCTTGAGATGTCATACATGACACGAGAAGTAATACTGTATCTACAGCTTCTAGATATTGCAAAATCAATTACATCTGGTGCTTGAAGATGATTGAATGGATAGTGTGTAGGCTCGTCAGTACTATGTATGAGACACCCATTTCGTACTACATGGTTATACAGCCGAATTCCACCGGTAGAATTTAGCCTAGAATGCCATGCTCGATGTTTGCAGTTGAAGTCCCCTGCCACGAGAAGCGGACCCGAGTAGTCCAAGAGAACCTCCAAGTCCGCCTCACGTAACCTGGCACCACACCTGACATACACCGATGTGATCTTCAACGGGATGCCTCCTGCCATATTGACCACCACAGAAGCTGCCTCGATGGTTTGCATCTCAGCATTTGTGCTTCTGTGATAGTCAATACCACGTTTGATCAGCACCGCCAAGCCGCCACCCCGTCCATTCAGTCTATCAGCGCGGATGACATCATAATTCGAGAAAGCTAGGCGATCTCCCGGATTAAGTAATGTTTCCTGCAGCAGAGCTACGTCTATGCATTCATCCAAAAGAACTTGGTGAAACTCCCGTTTTTTGGGAATGTCCCTTAGACCTAAACAATTCCAAAAAAGAATTTTGATAAATGCAGGCTGTCTACTATTGTACCTAGACATTTACCGGAAAAATCGCCTGCAAGGCCTGTGTGGCGCTTATCAGAGGACTAATTATTTGCTGCAAGGACTTGAGCGCTGTTGCCAAGTCCACGCTTTGAGCAGTCGAAGGTGAGCTCGAGGCAGCAGGAGTAGTCAAGGTTGCAACCTTGGCTGCGTCCGCGTATGAATTGGTTCGCCTTTGTGCGATGACTTGTAGATTCCTCCTAGGAGTGAATCTGCAGGTGGGACTGTTTGCCGGATGATCCCCACCACAGTTCGCACATTTGCGCACCTCTTGTCCTGTTTGAGGGCACAGATGTGTCATGTGGTCTTGGGCACATTTCAGACACTTTGGAGAAGCAGTACAGTACGACTGAGCGTGTCCATACTTCTGGCAGCGGTGACACTGTCCTATCAATCGGGAGTTCTTTTGCACCTCAACTCTGACAGACAGTCCTAGAAATTCGTGCTCATTAAAAACTTGCTGAGATTTTTCTGTCTTTGGCAGAATCACCACTACCAAAGGCATGGGCGCGCCACCGTTGCGCTTCAGGCGAATTATGTGGTGGGGAGCATAACCCTTCTGTTCGAGCTCCTCTTTGATTTCCTGCTCTTTAGTTGATGCTGGGATCCCTCTGATGACAGCGTGGATGTTTCTTTCAGAGGGCAGAGGAAACGTGTGGTGAGGAATACTTTCCTCTTTAAAAAGACGGATTATCTTCCGATAATCGTCCTCGCTTTTGGGTACTATACGTATCCCAGCATCAACAGCTACTGCGCGCGTAATCTTTATGCCAAGGCTAATGAAAGAATAGTTAATGGTGCGCCATTTCGTCGCATCCCTCAATACAACAGGAGTCACTCGGCCTTGACGAGTTTGTTGATCCTGTGTATCAACGGTAGCTTGAGATGGCGAAACAGCAATGTTGCTGCCAGCCGATGGAGCAGCTGGTGATAGTGATATAGGCGTTTCAGCCTGTTTCGAGGTTGGGGTTTGCACGCCCATTGGCTGGCTGGCAGAAGTAGAAAGAACTGACGCAGGCGGTATTTGGTTTATTGACGTGGCGCTTATTGGGGATCTGTGTGTCGGTAAAGGCGGAAATTCGTCTACTTTACTAACTGTTCGCTTTTTGCGACGTCGTCGGGCAGTAGTGAAATCACCACCCTGTATATCATCGTCAGTTTCAGTATGTAAATCACTAGTTGGGCTGTCATGTCTGCGCTTTGATAATTTGGAAGAACTGTCATTATTAGGCATGAATTTATTAAGAAGATTATTAAGATTAAAAACCTGGGTATTTAGTGACTCAACGCAGTCCGTCAGTCTCTTGATTTGCTCTGCCTGGTCCTTAATCTGTTGTGCCTGGTCTGCAATGATGCGAAGTAGCTTATCCTGCTGCTCTGTTCCGTAGCTGCCACCATATTTCTCCATAGCTGTCACTGTGGACGTCTCGCTCTGGTGCCGCGTGCTTTCGAATTTTTGCTGCTGGCTCTCAAGCTGGTCAAAATTCGGGTTGTCCCCATTTGTGGCCGTGGAGGGGTCACCAAGTGACCCCCCAAACTCATCTTCCATATTTATTTGTGCTTTTTACTCAAATTATTTAATAAAAATCGCTAGACTCAATTCTGACACTTCGTGTAGGTTGACGTCTTAGACGTCAATAAGCTATCGATTTGTGTGCGCCCAATTTCATGCACAATGTTGGATATTAGTCGATTAACACCTTTGATTAGGACGCTATACTTATATTTATGCATTTTTAATTATGACAGCATATACAAATTTACATTATTTCAATATACCTATTTGATGTTTGGAGGGATCAGAGTAAGCTTTGGTCGAATAATAAAATATTCTGTTGTCTGCATATGTGTCGTGTTTCATCTATGAGAAAAACGCTGCACTCCATACTTCAAGCTGGGCTGATATTGACGTTTTTTCAAAAATATAAGTTTTCAAAATCCTTAATTACCCTATCAAATACGCTATTCGATACTTTTCAATAGTTGTTCAATAACGTCTGGCAATCGGGTATTCGTCGATTCAGTCGCGACCACAGCGCAGGTTGGTTTATTCAGCTGATAGTCTAGTTAATGTTTTTATTTCAATTAATTCAATCGGTAGTTGCAACCATTCATTCAGCGGTTATTCGATGCCCTATTTCATATCAAAGTGCCCATCACTAAATTCTGTGTCGGATTGACATTCCGTTCACAGCGTTACCAGATCTCCTCTGTTTGAGGGGGATTTGCTATTTCAAGCCCCGAACTTTTTACACTCAAATTTTCTGTCGCAACTAGCTATTACACAATGTTTCTATTACACGATTTTACACTTTACACCCACAACACCCTTGGAGGAAAAATACTTTAGAATTACCTCAAAAAAAAGGTGCTCTGTAGACAAATCTCCCGTGTTTCGAATTTTGCCTGTTTTTTTATCATACCTAATTCAGTCTTTTGCAAACTTTGAATATTCTCTCAAATGATTTTGCTGAAAAAGAGCTATTGCAATATTTTATTTACGTCTTGTTTTGCAGTTTTGCGTTTTTTTCTTGCTTCACATCAACCCTTGTTAGTTGGAGCTCGAAAGAATAATTAAGGTGCGCCTTTTGATTCCACAGAATTGTTGAAGCTACATAGGAGATTCGAAAATGTAGTAAAAAATTCCAGAGCTAACAGAATCAGAAACCGAATAAGATTTTTTAAATAAATAAAAGGTTTTTTACCACAGTTGATTTTTATTCGTATATAGCATCAAGCTCACTTGTTTGTTTGGTCATAGTTTCTGTGTTTATTTTGCGTTATATTTTGTCTGCTTTAGGAAAAAAACACATTCAATAAAAACTACTATTGACGGCATGCCCGGATCAACCATGGGGCTAAAGGAGCTGGAGCCCCGCGGTTCAGTGGGACCCCGCAAGGCCATATTATTTGCATGTTATTCATAAAGGGCCCCTTAAAACTATAATAGCCCTGGGCCCCATCAAAGCTCAATCAAGCGTGTATATTGAGATTGACAAAGCTCCATCTGGCTTGTCCTAGTCCTACTGATGTGTAAAAAGTAAAATATACATCTGGCAACGCAGGGCCCAGGCATCCCAACGTTCGCCTCCCAACGATTTTGGCTTGACAAGAAAACATACTCGTATGTGAAAATACAAAATACACAATAATAATAAATTGTGAATTTACCAACGTATAAGAAACTTATCTACGCTTTATTATTAGTGTTTCTAGAAACAAGTGTGGATAGAGCCAAAAACCGTTCCTTGTTTTGACGGGAACTGATGCGGGTTACAGAGAATACACAGGATATTGAATTATTTATAAATTATTAGACCTTAGCTGGAGGAAGGAATCATTTGGTATAAATTGGAAATATAGGATAAAGAACATCAGCTGCATCTTTACATCCTTTGTGAATGTTTATGTATGAAGATCTATAACAAACATGCATCCAGTAGACATAAAAGTATGTATGTGTTTATAATCAATTATTTATAACTGAGGATGACATCAGGTGATATTATTAATTATTAATTAAGGTGGCTGTGATTAATAGTACTTTTATCATTGTGTCACAAACTAGCGCAATTCGAAATTAATAATTATACAATAATTATATGGCAAAAAAATCTGGCATCTACTTGCAAATCTATTGCTTTGTTTTGATTTTCTACTATGATTTTAATACATAAATTCTAAAATCTTTTGCATGCCTCACAGATCAACGAAGATATCAAAGCAATTGTCGAGCGGGAATTAGTAAATAAAGTACAGTTTAACGTACAGAAAACTCGGGCAACAACACTTACAAAGAAGTCTCACATTGCCTTACCAAATGTCGAAATGGAGAGTCACCCAATAGTCGAGTCACCTTCCATCAAGCTGGCACGACCACGTCATCACTATTGCTAAAACCGCATCCAAGAAGCTTGGAGTTTTGTTCTACTGTAGGGAGCTGTATACACCAGAGTAACTATTGCTGCTCCACAAGGCACAGATTCGACCATCGTTGGAGTATTGCTCCCATGTGTGGGGATGCGCTCCGAAGCACCCTCTGAGGCTTCTAGACACTATCCAGAATAGAGCAATTAGACTAATCGATACGCCTAGCCTCATAAAGGACGTCCACAACCTAGAACATCGAAGACGAGTGGCTGACCTGTCCCTGTATTACAGACTCTATCTCGGCAGATGTTCGAGTGAGCTCTCTCAGATAATAACACCCACTCCCCGAACCAGTCTCCTTCAGCACTCTTTCTTTTGGAGAACTTCGACTCTATGGAATGAGTTGCCGGGAACTTGTTTTCCGATGGCTACAACTAGCAGCGTTTCAAATCTAACGTGCACTGACACTTATCTTCGCGCAGCGCTTCTATAGCGCCATAGGCTTTCAGCCTTTACGGGAGGCTGACCATAAAAAAATTCCACTAGCCTGCCTTGTCCGTGGCTCCATACCTCATTTCTGGATGCGCCTCGTATAAGCCCGAACAACTAGAACGCTTATCTTCTTTTCACGTCTAGTATCCCCTTCAGCCGCCTGGTTGGCCGTTTAGGTACCGATTGGGTTCGATTAAAAGATTGTAATACCGATCGCAACTCAGCAGTACCACATTAAAAAGTGCGAAGCGAATCATCGAGTATTGATTAGATATACGTCGACGAGCCGCTACTGATCGCCGTATGCGATAGGGCATTATTGATGATTAAAATATCTCGTATGCCATGTAATTAGCTCCCTCTGAGTTTGTGCTTCTCGTTTCTCCTTTTTTAAATCTAGCCATCTTCGACTCGTCTCAAGGCTAGCTCTGTTTCATATATCCACTTCAACATCGAATCAACTTTTTTCTTTTTCTTGCGTTTTCACATAAAAAGTCGGTTAACTATACCGGCACTTGTAGTCGGCTTTCGATGTACAGGGAGGGCAGTTTTTCACTATTTCGTCCTCTGTTTCGTTTCTGATTTTTGCTATCCACATTGTAGGTGAGGAGAGTATTTTAATCGCGAAAATTTCAGATTTTGGGATTGACGAAACGTTCCTCGACGTTTTATGATACCCCCACCACAACCATCACAATCTACAAGGTTGACACCCAACAAAGAAAACACAATAACTTTGGCAAAAGTATACTTACATAATTTCCTTTAAGCTCTATACACGTTTTCCAGTGATATTCAATAAGGTCAAAACTATTTTTATTATAACAACTGCCTTGCTCCTCAAAATAGCCATTTACTGCCGTCATCACTTCTTCGCCTTCTTTATGAGCCTTCTCTAAGAAGGTTGACTAACATCATGGCGATTCTTGCTTTAGATGCGGCTGTTCAGAATAATTCTACTGATGTACACTAATACCACTCCTGTAAGTTTTTCAGCCATGAAGTGCGTCTTCTCCCAGCTCTCCTTTTTTTGTATTTTACCTTGTATTATTAGTTGTAGAATGTGGTATATTTCTCCACGTATAACGTGATCCAGGTAAGAAAGTTCCCCCATTTTTACAATTTCTATCTCTGGTTCTTTATTCATACACCTTAATATTTCAACATTTGTGACTCCTTCAGTCCAAGAAACTCTGAGTATGCGTCTATATACCGTCAATTTGGAAGTCTCAAGTCTTTTCAGATCAACATTGTTCGTTGTCCATAGCTCCATCCTATAGAGAAGGTTTGAGAAAACGTAACATCTGGCCAATCTGATCTTAAGTTCAATGCTCAGATCTCTAAAGCAGAATAGCATGTTTGTGAATGCAACTATAGCTTGGCCTATATATTCTAGATCTTATTTCTCGAGAATTTCCTCCAGTTTCATTTAAGATGGTACCAGGGTATTCGTACTATCTTATTCTCTCGACTGCCTCATTGCGAAGATACAATTTTCCCTGGACGTTTGCTTTGCTAATGATCGTGAATTTTGTCTTTTTGATATTAAGTGCCAAGACCGTATGACATGATAGGTACTAAATTTGCTATCACAAATTTCTTAACAAAAGTGATATAAAAAAAGTACAAAGAATTTGGAACTGTACGATACCATCTCAAATTTAATATTAAATTTGAGCCATGTACAAGCGCAGTTGAAACTAAATAGGACAGTTGCCAATACTGGATTGACACTATTGACAGATACCAGCAGGAATTCGACAATTGACAATTTGACTCGAGCGCATTTTATAGGTTATGTTAGCATTGCGTCTTTATTATACGCGTTCCTTCCACACATTTTCTCAGATATTCTCACCATAGATTATTTTGCCTCGGATTCGTGCGCGTTTCATTCGCTAAATGAGAAGAGTTTGAACTGAGGGTATTTCTTCCCTCTTCACCTCTCCAGAGCTTGGTTTTGTGGCGAGTTTTTTTGGATCAGTAACCTTACTTTCGTTTTTGTGTATGTTTGTATATTGTGCATTTATGTATTATTTATTTTATCAAAGCCAAATTCCATGTTATGACTTTTGTTTTACATAAAAATTATAATTTTAATTTTACATATTCCAAAGGAATGTAGCGACGAGACATGAATGTGCAGCAATGAAACATCATGAGCAGGTCCACAATAATACAAAATGTAGAAGAGCAGACATCCCAGTGTTCCTTGCACTGTGATTGCAGTTTGATTTGCCTAAATTTGAATTTAGAATGCAAAATAAATTAATATAAAATGATTTTGAATTTGAATTAATATTTGTCTAACATGTGAAAGAAACGCATGTTTTGACAGCATTGACACCAAAAACTCTGTTGCTTTTGACAGAAGTCAGTCTGACATGTGTCAACTCAATTATTCTTCTTAAGCTTAATTCAGATGCATATGACATCCGACAATATTCAAAATGATGTCAAACCAACATATTTCAACCAATAGGAACAGTTTCGTACCGTCGTATCGTCGGATGTCGTGTGCATCTGAATTTAGCTATATGCGCACTTTTACGCGCAATTTTGATATAAAATTTGCCAGTATTCAGAACACTTTCTAAATAATTTGATATCAAATTTCAACTGAAGACCTGCTTTCTTGACTGCTATTCACGATTTTGTAGATCATTCTTTGTAGATGTTGTTTATGATTTAACCGTTAACGTTTATTGTCGCTGTTTCTTTATGACACGATGTTTGTGTTATCTCTTTGTGTTTGATTAGAGTATATCATTGGAGAGCAAAATAATAGAATTGGCACTTTAATAAACTCATTTAGTCATCCTTCATTGAAAGAAAAACTGCAAACTTTCTAAGAAATTTGGGTGGTCAAAACCTCGCTTTAAAAAATGAAAAACTTAGCAGTAGTGTGCAAAATCGTGCTTAGTAAATTAAAAAAATCATTCTGGGACTATCCTTATAAACTTGCACAATCATGAGAAAAACACTGCTGAAACCCAGCGACATGGACAGCTAGGATGATGCTTACCTCCAACAATTCACGTGTTAAAATTTCTCAAAAATAGTATTACACCTGATAAGATCCGGCTTCATCCAGGTCTACCTGATGAGATCCGAAAGATCGAAACAGCACCGATGCGCCCTCGATAACAAGGTTAAGATATCCTTGAGCTTACTTTGGGTAAGGCGGATATCTTTTTCTTCCTGTTTCCCCGAGTGAAGCACTTGAGCCAATACTGTAATTCAATGCCGCTAGGGGTTTTTGCCCTAGGAGTAGTTATTTCTGTTGGTTCACTGCTTTCAATAGTATTCCAATTTATAAAGTATCTTGAACTTTTCGTAGTAATAACTAAATTATAAATATATAATTTATTTATTTTATGTGATACCTTTGCACACATATCATCGCTTTCTTGCTCATGATCTTTCTGTGCATACTCTATAAAAGGTATATGGAACACGATCTTAACATTTAGTAGTTTATTTTTGATACCGTATTAATAAAAATGTATAAACCACTTTAGAACCGTATTTAATTGGGCATAATTTGTTTCTTAATGAGACGCTTTGTATATGAATAACTTGCGGATCTCACTTAATAACTCCAGATTCCTATAGATACCGGAGCAAATAACGTTGAAAGAATGAAATATGGACTGGAGACTCCTTAATTGAATGTAATTAGAAAATAAAAATGTAAATATTTGCGCAGTTTGGCGCAGCCGTTGGACAGTAATTACTAAACATAAGATATAAAAATGCACATACAATTGGCATTAATATTACCTGTCCTTCTTTATAGCTAGGCGCCGTATTGACGCTGGCCGAACTGCCCAGGAAGCAGTAGTTCATCGAACCATGGCTGCGAAAGCCTTACGCAATAAGTCTGTTAAAGCAGGGTTTCAGTAGGCATACGCACACAGGCTCAACACTGTCATGATCTGGAAGCCAAGCCCTAAACACAAAGATGTGATCTTACCGATCATTTCTCGATATAGGACAGTGATCTCGATGGGACGCGATGCCAGGTAAGGTAAAAGGCCACCAACCGCTTACTGGTGACAAAGTGACTAGAGGTGGCGCACTAAGACCGTTTCACCGACTAGTCGAATTGCTCTTTGCTGTATTGTGTTACATATGGACAGGAAGATAATAGGGGCTGCAGCTCCCTGGACACTTCAGATGGGTCAAAATAGTTATTACGTTACATCTAAATTCTAGGTAAATAGAAAGAACATTTTAGTATTAGAGACCGAAACACTTTGAATGAAAGTTTTCCTGCAAATTGTTTCGTCTGCGAGCCACGCCACCTACGTTTTTTCCAATTCCTACGCCATAATTACAAAATAATAAATATCTTGAAAACCATCAAAGATAGTGCCACAGAGAGAATTTAATTTTGCATCCACTGATGTGAAACTTATCATACCATCTCATTTGAAAAAAGTTTTTAACGTTTTTAACTTTTCAAATTTGAAAATTGCTAGTCTATTGATTTAATGTTCTTACTGAAACACAAGTACGTCCCTTGCTTGTTTCAAAACCGCATCTTACTATCGTATTCAGTTTCCGAGATATTAACTTTTTTTGTAAAGCACTACAAACGTCAAATTTTGTAACAATTGCTGAATAACTCCGAAAATAGGCATCGTAGGTATAAACTATGGTTAACATACTGGACCTAAAAATCGATGCTGAATTCAAAAACGTAATAATATACAGGGTGTTCTATTTAAAATAAGGAGGTTGATGCCTACTATCCGGAAGTCCGCCATCTTTGAAATTATTTTCCAAATGTAGAGCATTTGAAAAGAAACGTTTTTCATTTAAAGAGAGCACCGCGCGCTTATTGGACCACCCTGTATATTGCACTCAAGATTGTCTCACAAAATGATGAATTGATGAGTCTCCATGCTCCTTGGCTTTCTATTGAATATCTTTCAAGTTCAAGTGCATGTAACTTTTTGTTGTTGATATATAATTTTATGTTTGGTAGCCTTGAGAAAGTGATAAACAATCCTAAAAGTTAGAAAGAAGTAGATATTGTTGTTTAATTTGTTGCTTCCCAGCTATAGCTACAGTTTTGTTTTAAATATATATATATATATATATATATATATATATTTGATGATGTCTGACCATACCACCAAAAAAATAACAATTATAATACAAATTTATCAAAAATTGAAAAATTATGCGACGGTAGCTTGTGCCTTTCGTATTAATGAAATTCAGGGGCCTAGGATGCGGATCACCATCTGTTCTGACATCTAGGCAAACATTAAGGCTCGCTCTGCAATGTTAGAAGGGTCTTGGATGACATTTCGGCAAGAAATCAGGTGTCACTCATGGGGTGCCGAGTTATGCTGGAGTTTGCGGTAATGAAATGGCGGGCGCACTTGCTAGGAATAATTTCCTGGGTCCCGAGCCGGCTGTGCGGCTGGCAGTAGGTACCATTAAAAGGAAAACCGGAGTATGGTTGCAAAATCAGCATCTTATGAGATGGAGAGGAATCTATGGACATCTCCGTCAAGTTAGAAGACTTATTTTAGGACATCTGACCTTGACGCGCCACATCTAGCGCTTCTTCAGCGGCGTGTGGTCGGTGACCTCTAACTCTTCTACCGATAGTGTCAGAGGTCTGCTCCTGCTCCTCTGAGCTATCCTCTATAGTTCCGCCGCTCACCGATCCTAGCAGATACACCCAAGCGATAGCTGTCTTCCGTCCTAGTGCGGTTGTTCTTCATACCTCAAGAACTGAGCGGTACGACCACACAGTTATGCACAGGACGTCCAAGGCTTGGAAAGGACTGCCAGGAGATATATTTATTGGGCCTGCGGGTGTTGGCCTATTTCCTCAGAGTAACAACTGAACATAGAGGTAGTAAACAACTAATTCTAATAGGCCAACAGCTTTTCTTACGTTGTCATATTGACCACCAGATACGGCAATCATAATTGTTTACTATCGTCTTAATTGTATAGTATCCAGACGTATTCCATTCTACGTTAAAAAAGACGGTATTTTGAGGGTTCAGGAATGATTACAGCAAAATCAATAGATATGTTGACCTCTACTGCGTTACTGCATGTTTCTTCATCATAAACGCAAATTCTGATTACATAAATTTTGAGGAGCTGGCAACGCCTATATAATTTTCCTGCGATTTGTTTACGATAAACTCCGACGTCAAACGTTTGTTTTGGTTGTGCGTCTTTTATGCTTGGTCAGTAAAACCGAATTCGCTATTTGTTGGTAACTGTAGTGAAGCTTTAGGGACTTTCTGTGCTATACTCGAGTGTAGTTTAACAGTTTTTTGAGATGGGACAGTGCAGAGCAGTGTTTGTAACATGGGTTGCATTGGAAGAATTTTCAGGTTAGTTGGCAATGTTTGGAGGCTGAAGTGTCAAAAGATGATGGCTTTGAGCACGCTATGCTGAAGTGGTTTGTTTACTACCTCTATGTTCAGTTGTTACTCTGAGCCTATTTCTAGTCCCGCGTTATCAAACTTCTCCTACCATAACCTTTTCACAGCAGTCACGATACTGCGGTATTTAGGCTCTACCTACGCGGTCTGCACAGATATCAAAAAACCACAATTTCTTGCTTGAGTGAAAGTACATTAAAGATAAGGTTTTGTCATGCGTCATTTTGTATATGTTAAAAATCCTAGAAGTCACAGCACTAGTTCCGTTATATACGTATCCTGGTACGCCATTTTTTTGAAACTCAGTACCTTTGAGCCAATAAGCTTGTTTCCATTATTTTTATTTCAGAAGTTGAATACTCAACAATGACCTTTTTCCACCAACCTGCACTTCAGTAGTACTATACGGTAGTATCAACGATTTGCCAAGCCTAATTAGTCAATCAGTATATTGAATATTCATATACAAGCTCTATTCATCATCGGAGTCGCTTCGGTGCACACCGTTATCTGTGTTTGAGTAGCGTTCCTCGGACGGTTTTCGTAAAAGCAAACAAAGGCCTCAGGATGCCAGGCGAATTCTTCAGATAGGCTCCGATTAGAGCTGGTACCGCATGGAGTACCTACGTATAATTAGTGAAAAAACGTCCGAGGAGAAATTACCGCTCGCTTCCTGGTGATGCTACTGCCATCGGCCATCCACGTACATATACCTGAGCCTCAAACTACCGTTTATGTGATTCTGCAGATATGACGGGCAGCTTGAAAATCTACAAGGGGAGTGCAAGACAGAGGTTGTTTGTTATTTAGAAATGGAATCGATTTAGGTTCGTAACAGTGGCCATCAAATCACAAACTTTCATATCTACAGCTTCGCAGACGACAGTACATTAATATAATGCACGGAACCAGGCAAGCTACTGTCATCCCAGGAGAGGGTAGGCCGGCGACAGAAACATGCCTCACAGATCAACGTAGATATTAAAGCAATTGTCTAGTGGGGATTAGTAAATAAAGTACAGTTTAACGTACAGAAAACTCAGGCAACAACACCGACGAAGAAGTTCGGTAAAACCGACCTTCACTGAGCTACTTACAGAACGGAAACTATATTTTATCAATTAAAATATGTTTCTAAATTCCCGTTAACAGAGTTGCCTAAAAAAATGTTCACAGCTACATTTAATTTAAATTTAATATATATTTATTTACTTTTTTTTCAATAATTTGTTCAAATGTACGTTGAGAGTAAACATAAATATTATTATTATTTCATTGAAACTATAAAAAATATTTTTAAAAAATTCATGAGTGCTACCAAATGAAATGTATATTTAAATACAGACAATTTTATCGCAAATATCATATCATTTTCTGCGAAAATCTGTTCATAAATGACAATTGCAAAATGTGTAACGGAGAGGCATTGCGCATGTTAGTATCTGATGGGATAGATAAAAACATGAATTGGAGCGAACTGTCTGCTTAGTAAATAACAGGTGTTGTAAACTGTCAAAAGAATAAAAAATAACAAAAAGAGGTGCTTTTATGCGAACTGACAGACTCAACTGACATGCAACTAATCTTCGTTGTCTAGAATTGAGCTCTGAGAATTGCGGTTATTATCTAGATGGTCATTTTAAGCCAAACTGATTTGATAGAAGGCAGACACCTTTAAAAATAGACGATATTTTGGAAATAGAAGAGGAGAAGACAAAAAAAATCACAAGGCCTCTCCCGACTTGGAAGACGATACAATTTCTGGCGACTCAGTTTCCGAATAGTATATAGATCTGACTTTCATAGCTTTTCTTATTTCATATAAAATATTCAAATCTACTAAACGTATAATAATTATATGTCGAAAAATTTCGTTTTCTTTGTAGAGGATAAAAAAATAAGGTACCATTCTGGGCGATAGTCTTATAAATATTTAAGGTAGTAATTCAGTCAATAACCAAATGATCAAACAAATTAGGTACCTAATTTAGTATCAACAAAATGTTGGGCATGTATCAGGAAAGAGCTGGACATCCGAAAATTAAATAAAAATATACCTGAGTAACCAGAAGCATTTGGATAATATTTTTAATAAAAAAAACACGACGTATTTTATAATAATAATTTATTTAGCTACAATACTAAATGGTGAATGAATCGCTTGTCCCACAAAAGGAAGTAACATAACCAGATTACTAATTGTAATAATTAAACACATAAACATAGACGTCACAACAAATAAACATTTTATACAGGGTGTCCCAGAAGTCAACGTCAAGCCGCTACGGGGTGACAGGATTGGTTATAACTATCATGAGAAAAATCAGAAAAAAAATCTATCCCATGCAGTTTGAAAATTATGGCCATTTAAAAAAACCTAGAAATTTGGTCAAATTATAACAATTTTTCGGTTCTGGTGGTTAACCTTTATTATTTTTGTTCATTTAAACTTTGGAACCATAACCCTAAATAACATTTCTAGAAGCACAGTCAAAAATAATGACACAAGACTATTTATTAAACTATGAATTTAAAATTTTCAAAGTTTACCGACTTTGAAAGACGCTCCTTTAAAAAAAAATGTACTAAAGTGCCTTGGCAAGTGCCATTAAAAGTTGGCGCATTCAACCAGGATTGTAAAATGGTACAATACTTGTTAGTTTCATACTAAAAAAAGACGAGTAAAAAAAGGAAAACCTCAAGTAACCCATTTTTGCTAACCCATTTCACTCAGGTCAGATGTTCTTTATTCGCACAAGCTTCTGGTAGGTTCTTAATTTTATGGCAAAATGATAAGAGATGTGGATAGTGGATATGTTTGCCATTAGTGAGCAGGACAGATAGTGACGCCACTTTTAACAAAGTCAACAAAAATAAGTAAAATTAATAAAATAATGAAAAATCTTGACCTAGCTTAGATTAGGTTTATTGGATTAGAAGTCAGATAGGGAAATAACATGTTTTATTACAATAAAAAATCAAACTGTGTGTGACATCAGGCTCAATACACGCCCTACATTTTCTCAAAAAGGATCTACTTATTAGCCAGGCACATTTAATGCGAGAAGCCTGTGGACCGGAATTTGAAACGGCAAAATCTTTGGGCCTTTCGAGCTGCCTGAGAATTTGAATGGCACATATTTTACGATAAAATTTACCAACTTTGTTACAGGGCGTACCACTAAAACGGCCTACAGATGTTGATGTAAGCTGCGATTCCTCAATCAACTCAAGGTTTCATGAAACTTGCATCAGTTGCATAAGGTCCTACTCAAATCGAAACCTGTTGCGACGCCTGAATCGACTTGCTATTTCATGCACATTTCATGCAACACAAGAATAGTAGGGTGGGCTTATTTCTTTGCATCGACGCAATACTACACGTTGAAACCTGCATCACTGCATCATCGTCACCGGCTCGGCGACATGGCTCACCGACCATAATAGGATACCAGAATCTGTATCGCTGCACTGATACCAAATCCGTGATTCAGTACCACATACGCTGCTATTTGCGTTATGAAACATAGAAGTCGATACCTGAATCGCAGCATGCATCAACGTCCGCCACATGAGATGGCTGTCCAGCGCATTACGCAGTGCAAGTAAGAGGTTTCCTTGACCAAAAATATCCGGGAGGTGGAAGTGGACGTTCAGGCATCATCTCGTGGCCAGCCCGATCCCCAGATTAAAATCCCCTGGAATTTTGTTATCGGGGTGTACTCAAAGAAAAAGTTTATTCAAAGCCCATTGAGAGCGTAGCCGAGCTGCGTAAACGAATTTCTCAAGCTGCTGAGGAAATCAACTCTCGAGGATATGCCTGGCTAATAAGTAGATCTTTTTTAAGAAGATGTAGGGCATGTATTGAGGCTGATGGTAAACAATTTGAATATTTATTGCCTAACCTTTATTCCAATAAACCCAAACTAAACTAGGTCGACATTTTTCATTATTTTATTGATTTTACTTATTTTTGTTGACTTTGCTAAAAGTGGCGTGACTATCTGTCTTGCTCACTCACAGCAAATATGTGCATTATCCATCTCTCAAATCATTTTGCCATAAAATTAAGAACCTACCAGAAGCTTGTGCGAATAAAGAACGTCTGACCTGAGTGAAATGGGTTAGCAAAAATCGGGTTACTTGAGGTTTTTATTTTTTTACTCGTTTTTTTTAGTATAAAACTAACAAGTATTCTACCATTTTACAATCCTGGTTAAATGCGCCAACTTTTAATGGCACTTGCCAAGGCACTTTAGTACATTTTTTTTAAAGCAGGGGCTTTCAAAGTCAGCAAACTTTGAAAATTATAAATTTATAGTTTAATAAATAGTCTTCATTCTAGAAAACTTGGGGCAATTGTGTCATTATTTTTAACTGTGCTTCTAGAAATGTTATTTAGGATGACGGCTCCAAAGTTTAAATGAACAAAAATAATAAAAGTTAACCACAATTACCGAAAAATTGTCATAATTTGACCAAATTTCTAGGTTTTCTTTAAACGCCCATAATTTTTAAACTACATGGGATAGATTTTTTTTCTGATTTTTCTCATGATAGTTACAACCAATCCTACCACCCCGTAGCGGCTTGACGTTGACTTCTGGGACACCCTGTATATATTGTGTAGCCATACAAATCACATAAACATGTCTAGGGTCGTACGTATTATTAAGGCTCAACTCGCGAAATACCTCTCCAAGAGAATAGATGAAATAATACTAACAAATAAGGTCATGCTGACTGACTCATTAGGTCCCACATATTACAGCGATAACAGTTTATTATTATTTTTTCAATGCAATCAAATCGTCGAACGCCCTCCCGCCCGCAAAAGAAAGTGTGTTATGGCGATGCTGCCGATGTTGGCTTACCAACTGTGGAAATGGAGGGTCACCCAATAGTCGAATCACCTGCCGTCAAGCTTTTGGGGATCAGCTTCAACAATAACAACGCTGTAGGAAGCTGTATACACCACAGCAACTACTGCTGCTCTACAAGCCACAGATCCGACCATCGTTGGAGTGTATGGAGATGCGCTCCGCAGCATTCTCCTAAGCTTCTGGACACTATCTAGAAGACAGCAGTTAGGACTAATCGATACGCCTAAGCTCTTAAACGGCCTGTAACATCGAAGAAGGGTATAGCTAACCTGTCCCTGTTTTAAAAACACGGAAGATGTTCGAGTGAACTGTTCCAGATAATAACACCGAAGGCCGTCCGAACGAGGAACACTATTCGTTTGCTCAACATATAGAATCAATAGTCTCTTCTGAATTAAAATCATATGGATTAATGATCAGAAACTGCAGGAATTTCTATAATGTTGAACCGCTCTTCAATACTTTAGTTAGACCCAAGCTTGAGTACCCTTCAATTGGTATCCAATACATTCAAAATATCGAGAAAGTACAACGTGAGTTTTTGAAATACCTGGCCATTAAAATAGATGGTACCTATCCTGAGGATGGTATAGACTATTATATTCTATGTAGAGGTTTGCTTTTTTTGCCTGCATACTAGAAGAGACTTTGCCACAATGAAGCTTTTATACAGGCTCTTGCATAATTCTATTGGCTGTATTGATATCATGGTTCAAGTCAATTTCAATGTACCTCAAGTTTCTCGGAGCTATTCGCTGTTCGGGTGTAACAGAATCGAACCAACGAGCTTACAAAGTCGCTGATTCATATGATGGATTCAATTAGTAATATTCAATTTCACCAGCTGTTCATCTAGGTTAAATAATTAGTGTACTACTCTCAGCTGAATTCACGAAAATTGTCCAGTAAATGGCTCTGCTGTTGGGTAATGAAAGCTAATATTATTATTATGTTTTTTCAAGCTTTTCTCGCATGACTGCGGTGAGCACAAATGTTGACGGGCTAGGCCAAGTCAACACCTGAACTATTACTGATCGGAATTTAGGAAAGATCGTACTATATTACAGGTCTTAAGGATTACAGACTTTTGGAATATTTTGTGTAAGCTTTCGTCCAGGCCTAACTGTTGTAGGTGTTGTGTAAATGTGTTCGGTGTGAGGCCTGAGACCGACATAATGAGGAGGACAATAATAACTTTATCTTGTTTCCAAAGTCGCTTCACTTCTATGGCAAGGTCAGTGTATTTAGATATTTTCCCAGTGTAGGTGTTTTGAACATTTACATCATTGGGAATAGCAATATCTATTAAGTAGGTAACTTTGTCTGCCTTTGTCTGAAATACTATATCTGGTCTGTTTGCATTGATGGTTTTGTCTGTGTGTATTTCAACGTCCCAGTATAGTTTGTAGTGATCGTTGTCGAGTACTGATGTTGGTATATACTTGTAATATGGATCTGAGTTTTCGATTAGTTTGTTTTTCGTGGCTAATGCTTGATGTATGATTTTGGCTGCCGAGTTATGGCTAGATGTGAACTCAGTTCCAGCGAGAGTTTTGCATGCGCTTGTTATGTGGTCTATTGTTTCCTTCTGTTGGTGACACTTCCTGCAATTATCGTTGGTTATGGATGTATCTTTACTTATTATTATTATTATTATTACCACACCTAAGATGTTCAAACGCCTGCTAGAGAATCGTGAGAAAATGGTTAAAAACCACGCAGTTCATATTTATAATGGCCTTGCAAACATTAACATCGATAAGATCCGCTCCAGACCCCCCTGCATCTGACTGGCTCTGACCTACAAACATCTGTAAACAGTAATGGATAGGAGAGAGAATGAGAACATAAATAGAGCACAATATAACCCATCTGAAAAAAATCTCTGAAGGCAAATGACCATTCAGGTAAATAAATAAGAAGATCTATGCGAGCTGGTAGGATAGAAAAGCAACTACAACCACCACCAGTAGCAAAAGCTTTCGTTATGTTCCCCGCGTCACAGACAGAATTGAGAAGTTACTGCAGAAGCAAATATCAAGACGATATACAAAGCAACGGGGAAAATACAACAACATTTAAGATCGGCAGAGGATAAAAGGGATCTGTGGACAACATGAGGGATGTACTTGTGGAAGTGTATACAAACTATACAAAGCTAGAATTTCGGAAAACAAATAAAATTGCCGATTAGGCCAGACGGAAAAATATGCAGTAGCTAAGCATGCACTTCAGGATAGCAGTGGTCGCAAGATAAAGCTTGAGGAGACACAGGTTCTTGCTACGACCTCATCTTATTACGCCAGAGTCCATCGAGATTTATAAGCATAAAAACAACTTCAACAAAAAAAAAGAAGAGTATAAGCTCAACAGAATATGGATACCCACCTTAAGAGACGCAAAGATTCTCAGTTTGTCAGAAAACACCGAACAGGTAACAGGCTTCTGAGGATGCGAACAACTCGTGTTGACGAATCATCAAGTAGCGAAGCGCGCCGATGCCGGCCGAACAGCCCAAGAATCAACAGTTCATCGAACCATGGCCGCGAAAGCCCTACACAATATATAACTTGCACTTGTTTGTAACTAGTTTACATCCTTAAATTACGTCAGTATTTCGCTCTCCTGTAATGGGATTGTTGCATTATTAAGCCACAACTAATTAGTATCCCTCACTTCCTCTATTGTAATTGTCTTGTTTCTATGAGATAACCTTATGAAATAACACATGTATTTTTCTAGCGGTAAAAAGGTGTAAAAAAAATACTCACTTGTATTACATGCCAGTGCATTCACGATTATACTATTACGCAACTATATGTTTAAGATGTCTAGCAAGTCAAATCTTCTAAAGATTAGCATCAACAAGAAAAGGTGTAACAGCCGAACTGAGAATAAACGTCCAAAATAAAATGGTTTTTAATTTGAAAGAATAGAATGGACTTGGGCTTTTATATGCCTGACAGGTTAAATTAAAAGGATACCGCGTATTTATTATTTATGTGTTTGGCAGGCCAAAGTTAAAAATGCAGCCGTTTGCACAAAATCCTTTCTAATACTTGGAAGTCGAGAGATTCCATAGGCGTACCCAATTTTATATTACTGTAGCTCAGAGGCAAAGGTACACTGTCCAATTCCTGATCCAGAAATTGAGATGTGTGTCATATGAAAGTAACTTTTGATACAATGAAAAACAAAACTATACGTGTAATTCTAGTTCAACCGTCATGTTCAAATTTCAAATAATATTCAAGTAATAAACTACGTTCCTAAACATTTAGGGAATTGTGACGTTTATGCCTCGATAGGCAGAGATAAATGACTTAAAAGCTGCTTCATACTCATCCATATGGGGATTCCAATGTTGGGTACTTCATGTTGCTTAGTTCCAAATTTAACAGATTATTGTAAATACTGAACTCGTAAAATCTACTCAAGTGTAACATGACCTTTTCTTTATAGTTTACCTCTCTTTTAAGGGCTAGTGAGGAAACTTCTTGGATTATTTTAACGCCAAAATTAGACAAAAACTTACATAGCTGGTTATTTTCTGGAACGTTGACAAAATTCGAAATTCTTAAGTTTCCGTTTTTGAAAATAAGTATATATCGATGTATGTCCACCTTGCAGCTTTAGGTACACTTTTTTAGAAACACTCGACCAAATTAGGAACTATTCAGTAAACTCAGTTTGGAAAGAGTCCAATTCATCTTGTGATAACTATTCAACAAGACTTTCTAGATACAAGTTGAAAAATTGTTTTCCACCTCATTCAACTCTGTCAGTTTTGAGAGTTGTCATTCAATTACCACGTTTCCGCGGGCTTTAAATATGTTTTCAAAACGGTATGGGTTTTGAGATATATTGTGAAAACGTCAATTGGATGCGTTTCCAAAACGTTTCCTGTTCAAGGTTGATTCCGTAATTTTTGGGATCGTATCGAAATCCAAATGCCGTGGAAACATCAGCTGTCACTTCCAGAACGTTTTGAAATGGATCACGAGCAGTGCTTTGCTGTCAAATATCTCTATTCTCATTAGTTTCTTGAAGTTTATTAGAAATCTGAAACTAAGGATTTATGATAAACAACAAAAAATAAAACAAGGAAATGACATTTGTCAAGAGTGTTAGTCATTGAAGATATTATGAACGCGTTTCGAAAATCATTTTGAAACCTATTATCGTGGTTTGAAAGCCAGTGGAAAAGTAGTATATTTCGATTGCAAATAATGAAATATACATTTCTGTTTTGGAAAACGTCTAATTCTCTGATTATCGGCGCCACTGGCTATAATTAAAAATCTCGTATAAGCAACTTAGGCATCCAATTAGACAAGAATGATTTAAATCATTCTAAGACACAAATTATGATTAAAGGAACCACTGACCACTGACAAGAAAACAGGCGCAATTTATTTTTCTTGTAATCTGTTTTAAGATAAGGGTTTGTCGGTGGAGTGGCGTCTATTATTTTTATGTAAGTCAGCAAAAGAATGAAGATTGAAACCCACAGCAAAAATAAGAGTAGACGTAAAGTTAAAACGCCATTTCAAATCAACATATGGATTATGGAGCATTTGTTATTAATTAGCGTATGCATGAGGGAAGTTACGATGTTTGACTTAGTACTTCCCATGCGTATACAGGGTGAGTTTTTAGTACCGGCTCGGTCGATAACTCCACTACTGTAGAAGATAGCGAAAAAAATTGTATATAAAAATTGTAGCCACGAATATGCTCCTTGCTCAGAAAATATTTTGATTTATACAGGGTGATCCATAACTACGTGGTGATGCAAACATGCATTTTTTTAAATGAGACACCCTATATATTATTCCATATTCAAATTCTACTAATGATTTCCGTTCTTCCAATATAGGGTATTGTTACATTATACAGGGTGTTTCAAAAGTTATGACCATTTTTGTATCCAAATCACGGTCAAATGAACGTACTGTATATCAAAAAGTAATTAATCGAAAACTATTTTTTTTACATGAGAAGATTAGAAATATCCTCTAGTTTTAAAATACGTTATAAAAAAATCCCGCGACGCATATTCGTATACAGGGTAATGTAGAATGCAAAATCTAGATTTTCTCTCTTTTTTTAAATGTAACCCCCAATATTTTATTATACCAAAGAATTGCTTTTAATATGCTCTTTCATCTTTGTATAGCACTTATTATGGCTGCATTCATTAGTTTCTGAGATATTTCGATTTTTCTACAAATTTTAAATATACCTTCTATTTGTTTAACAAAATTTATTTATTTTGAGAAAATACTACCAAATTTTGTTTTTGCTTAACAAACAACTAAAATATAAGGCGATAATAATACTTGATCAAGTCAAAACACTGAACTAACGAGATAATATAGGTCAAGTGTGCTGAGGAAACAATTTTATAGACGTCGTGCATAATTATCAAGCAGATGTATCAGGTAGGCTATGAAATATGAAACGACGCAGTCCAAATAAAACGATTCTTCAATCTTTCAAATGCATTAGTTTTAGAGTGCCTCCGTTCTGGATATTGCTATTCATAGTTGACATATTCTAGAGGCAAGTAGACAATTTGCCAAACATTCGCCTAAATACCCTCAATGGAAAAATTAATTTTCAAAGCTAGTTTTTCACACAGTACGGAATTATTGAGTAGGTTATGAATACTGTCAATTTTTCAAAGCCTACCTGATAAAACTACTTGATAATTGAGCATGACGCATACAAAATTGTTTCCTCAGCATACTTGACTTTATTATCTCGATGATTTAGGGTTTTGACTTCATCAAATACTATCAAGACGTTATAATTTAGTTGTTCGTCAAATTAAAAACAAATCAGATAGTACTTTCTTAAAATAAATAAATTTCAGTACACAAATAGAGGCTATATTTTAAATTTACCGAAAAATCGAAATATCTCGGAAACTGATGGACGTAGGTACAACAAGTGCTATACAAAGATGAAAGAGCATATTAAAAGCAATTCTTTGGGATAATAAAATATTGGGGGTTACATTTTAAAAAAAAGAGAAAATTTGGATTTTGCATTCTACATCACCCTGTATACGAATATGCGCCTCAGGCTTTTTTTATAGCCGATTTTAAAACTAGAGGATATTTTTAATCTTATCGTGTAAAAAAAATAATTTTTGATACATTACTTTTTGATATACAGTATGTTCATTTGTCCGCGATTTGGATATAAAAATGGTCATAACTTTTGAAACACCCTGTATAATGTAACAATGCCCTATATTGGAAGAACGGAAATCATTAGTAGAATCTGAATATGGAATAATATATAGGGTGTCTCATTTAAAAAAATGCATGTTTGCATCACCACGTAGTTATGGATCACCCTGTATAAATCTAAATATTTTCTTAGCAAGGAGCATATCCGTGGCTACAACTTTTATATACAACTTTTTTCGCTATCTTCTACAGTAGTGGAGTTATCGACCGAGCCGGTACTAAAAACTCACCCTGTATATAAACAATGTGTTCCGCCATCATGTCGGCAAACTTTGGGGTATGAAAATACAATTAAAGTTATCGAGAAAAAATGCGAAAAAAAGGGACCACCCCTTTAATTAATTTTTATTACATTTTCAATTTCTGTATCACGACTCCATGGGTTCGCGCAGTTGTAACGCCATAGCTTGATTATTTATCGACCGATTCACAACTTCTTGGACTCATTTTATAGGAGAATCATTGGGCACATCAACTAAAGCAAAAAAAAAATATCTGGCAATTTCTAAAGCTAAAAAAATTCACCAAACTGAAAAAAAAAATTGTAATGCACTTGTTTTGCTTATTTGCAAATAATTTTGGAAAAAGCCGTATTAGTGACTATTTGTTAAGACATTTTAATGTTTAGCAGGATGTTTCCTGTCTAACCATATGCAGTTCGTGTATGTAGTACTAAAATGTTCGAAAGAATAGGCCTTTTTGTATTAAGATTTTATTTGCAAATAACCAAAATAAGTGCATTAAAAAAAGCTTTTTTTCAGCTTGGTGAATTTTTTTAGCCTTAGAAATTGTCAGGCATTGTTTTTTTGCCTTAGTTGATATGATCAGTCATTCCCCTATAAAATGAGTCCAAAATGTCGTGAATCGGTCTATAAATAATCAAGCTGTGGCATTACAACTGCGCGAACCCATGGTGTCGTGATACGGAAATTGAAAATGTAATAAAAAATGAATTAAAAGGTTAATCCCTTTTTTCGCATTTTTTCTCGATAGCTTTAATTGTGTTTTCATACCTCAAAGCTTGTTGACATGATGGCGGAACACATTGTATTTTTAATTTCGTCTTGCTAAAATATAATTTTCCATAGAACAGAACGAACTATAATATGACATTTACACTATAAACATACATATATGTCCAAAAGTTTAGTGCCTGTTGTGTATCGTTACAAATTCACGTAGGCACAGAAAACTGTATAACTTTTATACCATTTAATAAAGAATATCTATTATAGTGTGGATACTCATAATAGACAACATATTGTTGGAAATGACAAGAATCTATTTCTTTTTCTTATCCATATGGTATTAATATCCAGGAAGTCGCTCCAAGGTACATGGTTTTTTGAATCAAGAAAAGCAAATCCAGGTTCAGATTTTCACCGTGCATCTAACAAAATAATCTTTTGAACATATACATTCAGCATGAGCTGTTTAATCTGGCAACATAGCCGAGTGTGTGCATCGAGTTCCGTCATTGAAGCGCTACACAACACAGCAACAGGTTGCTGGTCGCAATCGCCTTATTTATATTTCTAATCCCATAATCACGCTCCCGTTAAGCCACTTGACCAGAGACGAGATGCCTCCTTAAGGGGTTATTACACGGCTGGAGTGCACACACGCGCAACAAGCTCTGATGACGACGCGACGCGTCTGTTGT
The DNA here is from genome assembly GCA_951848785.1 of Callosobruchus maculatus. Classification (NCBI taxonomy): domain Eukaryota; kingdom Metazoa; phylum Arthropoda; class Insecta; order Coleoptera; family Chrysomelidae; genus Callosobruchus; species Callosobruchus maculatus. The sequence goes on along the minus strand of CATOUR010000164.1, from coordinate 3,465,928 downwards.
AGGTAAACGCCTAAGGTACCGTTACACGGAGTATGGGGTTGCGTGTAACTGTTACGAGTCATCAGCAAGCACGGCTTCGACAGTTGGACATGTGAATATCCAGCCTCCCGCTAGCCTGGATAACAGTGGCAAATTATGACTATATAAACTTTTCTTTGCTTGACAAAGCATGAGTTCATTTTGTTTTTTTCATACGATTAAGGATTTGATGTTCTTAGTATACTGTGGTAAATATACATTTCAAAGGTCTATCTTCTTTTCCAGTGCATCTAGAGTGTGTACATACAATGGTGTATGAGATTAATTTTACTTCCCACACCGATAGCACCTAGTTATTTTCTACTTTTTTTGGGTCGGGGTCAAATTTGGGGTGGTTGAGTGGTGGGGGGTTGTAAAATTGAAAAATTTGTAGCATACATAATAGACTGTCCACTGAACTGTGAATGAAGACCTAGCCACATAGATAACTTTTTTAGGTTCATCCGAACATTCCCTTACCTATTACAGAAACTAAAGGACTTTTCTGATGTAGACATACGAGTATTGCTTTACATCGTTTTGTATTGTGTAACGAGGAAATCATTGAATTGATTTTAATGAAATTTTGACACATTATTACTAGCGTGGTGAGGATGGAAAACGCGTATGGTTTTTATAAATCGTGTCAGTGGCGGCGCAGAAATAATAAAAAAACTAAAAACATAAAAACAGTTCAAACTTCGTTTATAAACTTTTTAGGGGTTGCCGATCATTTTCAACTTTTTTGGGTGGGGGTGAAATTGGGGGGTGGGGGGGTTGAGGGAAGGGTTGAAAAACTGAAAATTTTGTTGTATTCATAATAGGCTGTCCACCGACCTGTGTGAAGGAAGACCTAGCGACGTAAATCACCTTTTTAGGTGCATCCGAACATTGTCTTGACTATTACCGAAATGATGAGGCTTAGAATTTTCTGTGTACATACGAGTATTTATTGCCTTTGATCATTCTGTATTTTTTAACGTGGAAACTGTTAAATTGATTCTAATGAAATTTTGACACGGTATTATACCGTGGTGAGGGTGGAGAACGCGTATAATTTTTAGAAATTGTGTGAGTGGCACCGCAGCGAATATTGTTTTTAGGTGTATTAGGCGTTTCTGATCATTTTCTAGCTTTTTTGGGTCGGGGTGAAATTGGGGTGGTTGGTGGGTAGAGGGCTGTAGAAGTGAAAAATTTGTTGTATGCATAATAGGCTGTCCACTGACCTGTGAAGGAAAGCGGCACACCACAATTTTGGGGCTCCCCCTGGCGATGATTTGATACAAGGGAATCTCAGATTATAGCTTCATGCTATGGAAAAATGAACTGGTATCACCGTAATGTGTGGGAAATACTTTGAACCCGACTTCATTTTTTTCAAGACGATTAACAAGTTTATCTGATAATACCGGTTCATAGTAATTAGACATCGAAGAATTATTTAATGAGAATGATGGTATTTTACTCGCTGGGTTGTTTAACAATAGACCTACATTACCCAACATTGGAATAAAGGTATAAAGGTTACAGCTGTAAAGCTGTTCTGAAATCATGAATCCTATAGCATATATAATTGCGAATTTCAACATCTGGTATTCATCAGGAGATGGTGCTAAACCAAGAAGGAGATAAAGGAAGATACCTGCAGTTGATGTTTTTATGGTCAGCCCCCCACAAAGGCCAAAAGCCTTTGGCGCTGTAGAAGCGCTGCGAGAGGATAAGTGTCGGTGTACGTTAGATTTGAAACGCTGCAGCTGCAGGGAACAAATTACCCGGCTGCTCATTCCACAGCGTCGAAGTTCTCCAAAAGAAGCAATGCTGGAGGAGACTGGTTCGGGGAGTAGAGATCTCGACCTTTTAAGGATGAGCTCGCACAGGCCTCTCTAGTGTTCCTCGTTCGGACGGGCATCTTCCGTGATAAAATCTGTAAAACAGGGACGTCGACCATCCTTCTTCGATGTTGCAGGCTGTGGAGGTCCTTTGTGAGGTTAGGCGTATCGAGTAGTCTAACTGCTCTCTTCTGGATAGTGTCCAGAAGCTTTAGAGAGTGCTTCGGAGCGCATCCCCACACATGGGAGCAATACTCCAACGATGGTCAGATCTGTGCCTTTGGACAGCAGCAGTAGTTGCTAGTTGCTTCCTACGGCGGAACAAAACTTCAAGCTTCTGCATAGCCGTTTTAGCAATACTGACAACGTGATCGAGCCACGACATGTTGTTGTTGATTTGGATCCCCAAAAGCTTGACGGAAGGTGACTCGACTATTGGGTGACCCTCCATTTCCACAGTTGATAAGCCAACGTGAGACTTCTTTGTAAGTGTTGTTGCCTGAGTCTTCTGTACGTTGAACTGTACTTTATTTACTAATCCCCACTCGACAATTGTTATGATATACACGTTGATCCGTAAGGCATGCTGCTGTCGCCGACGCACCGTCTCCTGGGATAATAGTGGCTTCCCTGGTTCCATGCACGATATTAATGTACTGTCATCTGCGAAGCTGCAGATTGAGTTGGATATTATTTCCAGCAGCTCGTTGATGTACAGTAGAAACAGTATAGAGGATAGGAAATATCCCTGAGGACACCGGCGCTTATTGAAAATACGTCTGAATTCGAATCTGATGAACAGCCTTCGACTACAAGAAACAGGGATCGGTCGTTCAAAAAGCTATTCAGCTTCTGGCATATGCCAGGTGGAAGGCCATAAACAGCAAGCTCGACCAGAAGTCCCTCATGCCACACTCTGTCGAAGGCTTTCGATATCTCAAGTGGTGTATGATTCTTTGCTAGCTATTCCACCTACAAATGTGGAATCAGAGAGTGGGTTTTTTACCTGCAGGAACTGTATGCACACAAATGAGGTCAATATTATCAGATAGAATCCTTTCAGAATAGTTTCGAAAAAATAACATTAACAATCTCAGTGCTTACATATTTTACTACGACAGATACCTTACTAGGTCAGAATCGCTTTACCAGGATATTTTACTACTTTACTTTTGGGACGTTTTTGATTATATTACGATTTATACGTACTTTTAGTCACACTGTTTAATTGTTCGCTAAGGTATTATGTTTTTGGAGTCTTCCAAAAGTTATTTGATAATTTTTAGTTCTGTACTATCAAAAAACCTATAATGCCTTTGAACATTTGCTTTAATTTCCCGGAATTGGGAAGCTCAATCTGGAAAATATTAAATTCTGGAAAATTTGCATACCAGTCGAAGAATTCAGAGGTCTTCTTGGGTTTTTAGGCCGTCCGTCGTCTGCTGGCGTTTCTTCCTAACACCGACCTCTGAAGATGGTAGCCACTCGCGCTAGTGAAACGTTAGGAAGAAACTCCAGCAGACGACGGCCTAAAAACCCGAGAAAATCGCTGAACTCTTCGACTGACGACGGCCGTGAAAGCCTCATTACCTTCAATTTGCATTCCCCAATACACAGTACGCACACCTGGATCTATTTCCCTCATTAGCTCCGAGATAAAAAGGGTCACTTCGTACTCTGTGTAACGGGACCTTTATACTTCAGAATCGCTTCTGCTAACGCAACTCTCCTATTGTGGAGCACACATGCTGGGAAACATTCTCTCGATTCGACCTGCATGAAGGACAGGATGGTCAACTCAATCATCAACGGTTGTTAACCCTTTTCATCTTACCAGGAATAAAGTTTCGCATTTAAAACTTCAATGCCAGTTAGTGGAACTACTGTTCAAAACCCTGCTCGATATAGGAATTTATTGGAGAAACAGAACCTGTACAATTTCCAAACAACAATAGTAGGCATCGGGGATAGCAAAAAAGAAGTTAAAAGTATGTTCGTTACGGACCTCTCTTTGTTCAACCTTACCACAAAAAAAGTTCAAGTGAAATACTGCACTGAGTAAGAATCACGCCATCAAACTTGCAGATGACCATTACTAGGAGAAAAATAAATATCATGACAACAATTGCCTTGACAGTAACCTACTTAATTTTAAAAATAAATAACAGAAAAGAGCAAATTAATGAACAAAGATCAAACATTCATCAAATCTAGGAATTCAGCTACCTCGAAAATATAACAGCAGAAGACAATGAATTAGCAAAAACAATTAAAACAAGAATTGCATTGGCAAAACTTAAGCGCAATAACTAGAAAGGGCTATACATACATATACAGGGTGTCCCTGAATTTCTTTGAAACGTGATATTCTAGTAACAAAATAAAAGGCGAAGGTGTTCACATTGATTAAATTTAAAAAAATAGATGTCCTTGATAAATTTCAACACATTTTTGGATTGTAGCAGAAGTACTTCTTTGATGTCGCTGGATAGGTGGTTGGATATTCTCTTGTTAGAATACAATGTACATTCCATAAAGATGTGAGTCACTGTAATCCCCTCGTTACACGCTGGGCAGACTGGATCGTTATTTCAAATATGTGTTTATGTGTAGCTAGAGTGTGTCTTATTCGTAGTCGTGATATAATTATTTGTTCTCTTCTATTCGCAGGGAGAGTTAACTTTGTGGTGACATTCGGGAGAATTACATGTAATTTACTAGGACTGCTGTTCCATTGGTATTGCCACTGATTTGTTACATGATTTTTTATTATTTACTGTTTTTGTTTTGATGGTTCTGCTAATGCTACTGCTCTGTCCGCCTTTTCATTGCCAGGTATTCCGGCATGTGATGGTACCCACAGAAACCTTATATTTTTGGCCCCTCTTGACCAATTGGTGTAGACGTTCTTGGATTTCCTCAAGTATGCAGTTGCGAGGATACAACTGTCTTACGCCTTCCAGTACAAGTGGTTCTGTTAGTAGTAAGTAGTTAGTATTTGCCGTTGATTGTGCCAGATTAAGGGTCGGTGGTTTCGGATTTAGGGCAACCTTGTAAGGTTATATCGAAATCTGGAAGTTTCGTTGTCCAGGGTGATGGGGGCACTAAGCATGTGATGACATTTCGGTAGTGATCTGTGTTGAAATTTGTACGTTTAATTCTTTCTGCAATTGGGAGGTGTTTGCTGTTATGAAGTAAGTCCGTGTTTCTATTGGATAAGACATTATAAGCTGGGTTATCTGGTGTACTTGCCACTCTTGCTGTGTAGCATAAGTCTGGTATTGTCTTCGGAGGTTTGAAGGAGGTTCAGTTTGTTTTTAGTTAGGCCCATTGCTTTTGGAGCACATCAAGATTTACGTGTTGTGCCATAACGAATTTTGCTCCTAATAGTAGCTCGATATAGTTTGAGCATCATCATCATAGTCACAATGTCTTAACAGACATGTTGTGAACTCGTAAAATGTATTAAGTCGAAGCTAGAGTATTGCCGACACAAATATTATCAATAGTTTTGAGAACTGTAGCTCGCCATCGTTCGAGATTTACTGTCAGTTCAGTGGCGCTCTTGATACTCATATCTAGCAACTGTTTCGTCGTATCCACCCAGCGTATAGGGGCACGGCCACGGCGCCGCCCACTCGGGGCGTGACCATGAACTACAAGTTTCTCCATATTATCGGTTCTGTGAATATGTCCAAAGAATGTAAGCATTCCCATCGACACAATGGAGGATAGTCTCTTTAGAACAGTTTGAGAAGGGATGTGTTTATTATAAATGCATAAAATTTGACAATAAATGCTATATCTTCGAGGAGAATATGAGTGAATGTTGCAGCATAAGTATCTTGAAAACAATGATTTAAAAGTAAATTATAGATAATCTTGGTGTCCTTACTTCAATTATCACCTAACTGCCTTCATTTTGTGCTTCTATATTTAGTCTAGTTAAGGATATTATTTTACCTGAAATACAACGCTACCATCACGGTCAATGCTACATCATAAATAAAAATGTTAAATGAGTCACAGACTGAACCTTTTAGCACATAGGTGTCATTTGTATTATCTCTTTCCATCCTGTTCAGCATCTTGAGAAGCATAGTTATCTATAGTCTATACACATTTAGAGCTATAAATTTTAGATAAATGAATTATAGAATCAAAAGCATTTGGAGTGCCCTTCCAAAACCGTAATGCCAGGTTTTCCAAAAACCAACAATGACCACCAAATTGCCTATAAGGAAAATGTTACAAACACAAACAAACACACACAAAAAAGATAGCATAAATTTTGATGAGGTTATTATTAACAAATTAGGTTAGAATTGAGCTTACGATATACTTCAACATCAACTATTTGTACTTGACTTTAAAATACAATTGTATAAAGATAGCATTTACTCAATTATTACACTACTCAAGTAAAGTAAAGTAACCATCCGAAAGAGAAGTTTTTTAAGGTATAATGTCTCAGACGGGATTTAGAACCCAAATCTTGGGCTGTTAGATCCTCAGGGACAGCTAATTACCAACTTGCATGAGGTTATTGAGGTGTGGCGGAATTATTACGAAAATCTGTCCCATGAGGATCGCCTTCAGGCCCTCTCCGGATATTCTTTTGTCTGAAGTGGAACATGCCCTCAACAAGCTAAAAACTCATAAAGGTACAGGCATTGATGCTATTTCTGTCGAAACGTTGAAATGCTTGGGTGATGACGGCATCTCTCTTTTACATAATATTTGTAAGAGTGTCTGGTCCTCCGGTGTTTGGCCAGATGAATGGTACACATCAATTTTTGTTCCACTTCATAAAAAGGGATCTCCAACAAATCCAGACAATTATCGCCTACTTCCGTTAATCTTTCATGCAAGTAAGGTTCTACTATATATTTTACAATCTCGTTTGGAGGATTCTATTGGCTGGAAAATTTCCCGGGCGCAGGCAGGTTTCGTGGACGCGGCACGCGTGAACAGATCTTAAACTTAAGACAAATTATTGAAAAAGCCAGAGAGCATTATTTTCCAGTTTTTATCTGCTTTATGCACTATTCTAACGTAAGGTGGCCTAAACTGTGGGAAATTCTCATCTGTATGGGAGTTCCTTATCACCTAGTGCTTTTTCATACAGCAACTCAACGAGTCTAATTCGACTCGTGTAAGAATTGATGGTAACCTGTCTGGTCAAACTGCAACAAGAAAAGGAGTTCGTCAAGGATGTGTTTCATCTGCGATGTTATTTAACATTTACTTTGAATTTGTGATGAGACAGGTATTGGACAACTGGAATGGCGGTATAACTATTGGCGGAAGCAAAATATCCAACTTAAGATTTGCTGACGGTACAACGCTTATTGCTGCTTCTTTGGAAGAACTAGTAGCTCTATTAAACATCTTTGAACAACACAGTGCAGCGTATGGTCTTGGTAGTAACTACAACAAGACCAAGGTTGTTGTGAAGTAGTTCAAAGTTCTGTGTCCCTCGGTTCTTTGATAGATAATTCGGCTAGCTGTGAAAATGAGATTCGACGGCGCATTCAACAGGCACGTGTAGCCATGACAAAGCTTACTGAAATATGGCGTGACCATATTTCAGTAAGCAGTAAGTGATGTTTCACTAAAACTACCAAAATGTCGCCGGTCCAATCTCTTGTGTTCTCCATATTTTTGTTTGCCTCGGAAACTTGGACTGTTAAAAAGGCAGATCGAGCTCGCATAGATGCTTTTGAAATGTGGACGTGGAGGAGAATGCTGAGAGTTCCTTATACCGCCCATTAAACTAACGTATCCATACTGGATGAGCTCGGTAATCCAAAAGAGACTATCCTCCATTGTGTCGACGAGAATGCTTACTTTCTTCGGATATATACACAGAAGCGATAATATCGAGAAACTTGTACTTCAGGGTCATGCTCCGAGTGGGCGGTGCTGTGGCCGTTCCCCTACACGCTGGGTGGATACGACAAACAATTGCTGGATATGAGTATCAAGAGAGCCACTGAACTGACAGTAAATCGCGAACGATGGTGAGCTACAGTTCTCAAAACTATTAATAATATTCATGTCGGCAATACTCTAGCTCCGACTTAATGCATTTTACGAGTTCACAACATGTCTGTTAAGACATTGTGACTATGATGGTGATTCCATGTGAAAATGAAGCCGAAACGGATGCAGTTTTCTAGTGAGGAGTTTCTGCGGGCTTGGGACCACGAGTGTGCTTTAATTCCTAAGCGACACTTGGCTGAACCAGTTGAAATAGTGATTTCGAAGAATATAGATGTCAGAGGTGTATTTATTGAATACAGATAAATAATGTACTTAAAACAAATTAAATAAACAGAGCTATATCGCAAAACTTTCGTAACGATATTATTATAATGAATTCGAAACACACAAGATCAAACTGATCAAAATATTTGGCACCGATTTAATATTACTATCATCTATTTAAGCTTATCGACCGATCTGTGGGTAAAAAAATCATCGTTTTCGCGTGAAAATTTATTACAGATATTTGAAAGTTTTAAGTGTTAAGGAGAGAGTTATAGAATGATGACTGTACAAATGTATATACAGCTAAATATGCTTTGTTTTTTAATAAATCGTGGTTTAATTACCTAGTAAAAATCAATCTTTTGCTCATAACATTTTTCGGTTAAGTTTTTGAATAATATTTTTAAAATGAAAGTTGTAGCTATTATACAGATGAGTTTTTATGCATCAAAATCCATGAATAAATTTTCAAGAAAAAACGACGTATTTTGCCTAATTTTATGATTGTTAGTAACTTTAAAAATGACAATTGTAAATAATAATTAATACATGGAAAATAACTCCATTATAAGTCTTCGTTATTGCAGAAAATTTCAGCCAGATCACTTTTGTTAGTTTACGAAGTATCTACTTTGTCCCAGGGACCAACTGTTTGAACATTTACTTTTGCCCAACCGATGTTCCCAGAATTATTTAATAAAACGGAATGGATGCATCAAAGGTTGAGATTCAAAGCAACTCAAATATATTCTTCATTTATGTTGAAGTTGTTGTTAAATAAAGCCGTATAAAAAGGAGTCACTTTTTTGCTAATAAGCAAGTTCAATAACTTTTAAGTCTATTGTCACATTTATTAACAATAAAGCTTTTTGGAAAGCCCATTAAAAACCTTCAATATGATGAAAAAATTACGGCTCTACGACTAATAGGAACAAAGATAAATTTTTTGTTTCTATAATCATATCTCGGCTGCTTATAAACAGTTGATGTTGAAATTTTCACAGATCATAAACAAAGAACTAAATTTTGTAATCCGATTTATAGCTTTATGAATTAAGCAACTGTCATACAACTATAGTTCTTCAAATTGAAGGTATTTTTACAAGTACCGGTGGTAGTTTCATCTTGATAGCCGCTTTACTTACAAATTAATGATGCTTTCATACTTAATACAAATATTTATGTATTTAACCTAGAGTATACTATTAGTTTAAAATTGATACTATTTTTCTTTGTGTATATTTCTTCGTCTTTCTTATAGTCATATGCATCGTCAGTATTATTATCTTGAGTTGAAGAACAAATTCGACTAACACTGCACTACAACCAGACACGTTTTTCGCTATGTTTCCTCCTTCAGAGGAAGATTTAGATAGATATGGGACTTCAATAAGCCAATACATCTCCTTGCAGTCGGTTCCAACCGTAGACATCCTAGGAATAAAGGTGCGGCGGCACCTCCGTTTTAGGTAATGTTGACAGCTAAAGGCTTGATTGAGTGACTTCTTGGAAGATCCAAGAACTGGGCACTTGCTAGGGCACTTCATATTTAATGCGGCATAAGCTCTGAATTGTCCCATATTCTACCTCAAGTCCCCAAGCGGTATTGGTTTCCAGATCCCTTGAGATCAGAGCTGTCGCTATCAGCTTTCTGCGTTCCGGCACGACCACCACCACTCACGGTGTCTGCGTGCAAAGTACTGTCAACTGTGGACTGGATTTGTAGCACTAGAGAGCAGGTAATGTCTGAAGGAAGAGGAGAAGTCATCTACGTATCACGACCAGAGAGAAGTTCGCAAACGAATAGTAAACTTTAACAGTTTGATTTTGCTCTTCGACTGATCCTGTAAAAATGTTGCTACCAACAGAATTCACAACTGAGTATGATAATAAATATGTGAACCATTTAAGAAGTACTCGTATAGAAAAAATTGTTTCTCCAGTTATGGATCGGATTAGCAAGAAGCTACAAATCTTCCGAAATTGGCTATCCATCATTTTGTCACTGTATTAATTGTCCGAAAGAGAATGAATGTATCGCCGTTGTATTAATTGCTTTTTTTGGTATAGATGTATTATACACACCCATGTTCGCGCTTGACAATCAACAAAAGCAAAAAGCATTATTTGCATACATCAGATGCATGGGCGTACGCGGACTTGCGGGGGGTTCAGTCATCAATAATAATGGAGCGGACTACATAGATTAATGTCCCAACTCTTTTTTTTCAGGCCGAAACCAAAACTTCCTTATAAGAGTCAGTCAGTATTTATTTTCAAATAAAAAGTTAATTTGAAACTACTACCTACTAAATCTAATTAGTGTACGTGCTAAGTAATAATAAATAACATCCAAAATAAAAATAATAAAAAACCAGTTATTATCACAGATAACGGCGAAAAAGTTCATGATGATATTGTAGCAACTAAATTCAGAATATGAAAGAGAACTGGGATTACCAATTTGCTACATAATATACGGGTCCTAATCCACTATACTTGTCACCAGTCTCAAAATGCGATGTGTTTTACCTAGTTTCTGAATTGAAAAATTCGAATTCAAGTCGATATGATAACATCTCTAATAATAATAAAAACGCAGAAGGCAGTCATTCTTGTGTCCCTTCGTCTACTTAGGGCGCACGATTCGCGGACCCAGTGATTGCTCACCTCACGGTGTGAGGAGTAGTAACTGGGTAATGGAACAGCAGGTGTGTCGGAGCTGCACTTTTTTGTTTTTTACAAATAATAATACAGGAGATGATGTTCGTTATAGTGTTCGGCACCTGCCGAGGTGAAGATGGTCTCTAACCAGAAGAAAAAGGAGACCAAATATCAGGAAAGGCTCGGACAACTTCGCAGGCTCTGGTCGGACTACACCGTGAGTCTGCTAGTAATGGTCATTGGATCCCTAGGTGGAATGAGGAATATGCTGGTCTCTGCACTGCGTAAAATGCCAGTGTGCCATGCGGCGCCGCACATCTTAGCCGCCAGAATGCAGAAGGCAGTCTGCCTTGGGTACCTTCGTCTAGTTGGGGCGCACGATTCTCTACGTTGATCATGTGATGAGCAGTCACTGGGTAATGGAATAGTAGCTCGGTGTGTTGGAGCCCGCGGTGCACCTTTTTGTTTTTTTCTTCTGGTCAGCCTCCCGTAAAAGCTGAAAGCCTATGACGCTGTAGGAGCGCTGCGAGAGGACAAGTGTCTGTGCACATTAGATTTGAAACGTTGAGGGTTGTAGCCGTCAGGAAAAAATTTCCCGGCAGCTCATTCCACAGTGTCGAAGTTTTCCAAAAGAAGGAATGCTGGAGGAGACTGGTTCGGGAAGTAGGGACCTCAATCTGGTAAGGACGAGCTCGCAGAGACTCTCTAGTGTTCCTCGTTGGGACGGCCTCGACGGACGGACGGTGTTATTATCTGGGAGAGCTCATTCGAACATCTTCCATGATAGAATCTTTAAAACAGGGACAAGTCCGCCACCCTTCTCCGATGTTTCAGGCTGTGGAGGCCCTTTGTGAGGTCAGGCGTACCGATTAGTATAATTGCTCTCTCGCTAGTGTCCAGAAGCTTTAGAGAGTGCTTCGGAGCGCATCTCCACACATGGGAGCACTACTCCAACGATTGTAAGATCTGTGCCTTGTGGAGCAGCAGTGGTTGCTCTGGTCTATACAGCTTCCTACAGTGGAACAGAACTCCAAGCTTCTAGGATACCGTTTTAGTAATACTGATGACATGGTCATGCCAGGACATGTTATTGTTGATGTTGATCCAGAAAGCTTGACGGAAGGTGACCCTCCATTTCCACAATTGGTAAGCCAACGTGAGACTTCTTAGTCAGTTTTTTGTAGGTTAAACTATACTTTATTCACTAATCCATACTCAACAATTGCTTTGATATCTATGTTGATCTGTGAGGCATGTTGCTGTCGCCGACGGCGACGTACAGTCTCCTGTGATGATATAGTGGCTTGCCTGGTTCCATGCACGGTATTAAAGTACTGTCGTTTGCGAAGCTGTAGATTGGACTGGATGTTATTTCCATCAGGCCGTTGATGTACAGCTGAAACCGCGTCGGGGATAGGACAGATCCCTGAGGAACACCGGCGTTTATTGGAAATATCTAATGAACAACCTTCAACTACAACGAACAGAGATAGATCGTTCATATTCAGCCAATGGCACAGGCCAGATGGTAGTCCATAAGCAGCAAGCTTGACCAGAACTATCTCGTACCACACTATCAAAGATTTTCGATATATAAGTGCAACAACGTGGGATTCGCTATGATTTTCAATTGCTCTGTTCCACAAGTCCCCGTGTGGGGCGGGTTAGAATATCTTCCATCGTATATCCTGCTTGTCGTAAAAGGCGACTAAAAGAAACCAAACTACTGTCGGTATAAACAGTAACCTCTTCTCAACCAACAGCTTTGGGTGGACGAGTTGAGAAGAGTCAGGGCACCTTCTTGTCCTTGGGGTGAGAAATTGCCCCTAAAGGCGGATGAACCAGTAGATACCGTCTGGTCAACGGCATGAGGATGCAGAAAGCAAAAGGGAAACTACTGCATTAAAGATCTTAAAGATATCCCAAGAGAAATTCGTAAAATGAGTAAATGCATTTTACGAGTTCACAACATGTCTGTTAGGACATTGTGACTATGATGTGCGACAAGTGAGTGACGTAGGCCAGGAGGTCATCCGTAGACCTATGTTTACGGAAGCTTTGTTGGAACAATAATAATAATAATAATTTATTTCATCCTGTATATGACATATCGGGAATCCAGTATATCAATGTAAAAACTGTTTCTGTATGTGATACGTGTACTATATCATAATGTCACAAAACATTTATAACAAGCACGTTTATACACACCTACATATTCATAATAAAGAGAAATATACACTTAACAAAAATTTAAATAGTCAGTTACAATGTCGAAGCAATGTTCTAACAGAAACCGTTTCATGCTATTTTAGAAACTACTGCTGCTTACACTCCTTATGTTCTCGGGTGACGAATTAATTTAATTTCCTTGAAGTATGTTAATTGTCTATACAATTTTTGAGAATAACGTTTTGATTGATCTACATCTTCAACCGTTAGTTCAGTTCACCTGAACAGTAGATTAATCGAAATGTAGTATTCAGAAATTGTATAAGTAATGGAAGTCTGAAACAGACCTTTTTACAGGACCAGCCGTTTTGAATCGACTTTACAATAAACAAGGGTACGGCTACGACTATGCCTCGTCGCAAAATGGTACCCTGAGGTGGTATGGATTTTTTCTTATTCTCACTGGGTATTTGAGCAGTTGGGTTCCTCGCTGCGACCTTCCACAAAATTCCAACGAAAATCGCTTTCAGAGAGTGGAGACGTAATTGATGGGTTGTCTTTGGTATCTTCTTTTGAATGTTAATTATTCAAGTAGACGCTTCAAGTTAATAAGGGTAGGCCTTAAGATACTTTGCATGGACAGGTGGCAGAATTCTGAGCGCTTTTACTGCGGACCACATCAATTTGGGTGCTTTTGACATTTTGGCTTCTTGAGGTTGGACGTCTTGCACGATAAATTGTAGTGCAAATTTTTCAGTCACCCATTTCCATCCTTTAAAAAATATATAGCAAAGTGGCAACTTGACAAGTTTAGGGCAAATGGATAACTAACGATTTCGTCAAATAATACAGGTGACCGAAGTGCAAAAGATAACATAGATACGACAATTGAGATTAGGCTACTGACTGCTATTTCGGTCCTGTTTATTTCACATAACGTATTGTTCAGCATTTATATTTCAAAAATACATTATTTCACATTGAAGAATTCGTACATGTAATGCAAGAATGATGAAATTTTTACACAAGCCCTTTTACTTCTCACATCAATAGCCAAAGAAAGTATTGTAATCGGAAAAAATCAAACTTGGAATATGTTATTAGACGTTTTATCTATGTTAAGGCAAAGTCATTTCAGTTGGTTTTGGACTTATTGTATTAACGGCCGTCGCAAACTTAATATGAGAAATATTGAACAACTTCGAAAAATTCGAATATTTTGAAATTTGCGATAACTTCGATAATTATTACACATCACAACAAATTAGTCTAAATCAGAAAATCACAAAAAATCACATAATCACAGAAAATCGCAGAAACACATAAAATCACATCACAGAAAATGACAGAATAACATGAGAACACATAATAGTTTTACTGAAGAAGCGCTGCATGCATATAAGCATAAGTTACGATTTCGCAGTATAAGGAAGTTATGCTGGGATCGCATCTAAAATACTATTGAAACGTCTAACATCCTGAAAATCTTCGAACGACTTCGATATTTTGGAAAACTTCTACACACAAAAAAATATTCTGTTCTATAATTCTGAAAATCTTGTAAGGATGACCAGCGATAAGAGCATCTGTTCTGGCTCTGAGAAAATTTTCTAGATGAGGAATTTATGGTTAATTTGAAGCAAGAAAATATATTTTTCATTTCAATACTTTCTTAAGAAACATGCTTTGACTCAGAATACAATTTTCTTCACTACTAAAATTTCAATTCCTTTTAACCAAGTATTTTATACAGTTTTAGTAAGTATGTCTTATGTTCCAAATGAGCTCCAATTTAATCAAGGATACAAACAGCTTGAGAATAATTGTAGAGTACCTCCTTGAGACTATGATAATCTGGGTTCATGCACAATGACAGGTAGTCATAGACCTCATGCAGATGTTCGTATGTAAGTATCAAGTATGTTATATGCAAGTAGTTGTGAATGGAGTGAAATATAAACAATGAAGGACAGGTGGGCGTAACATATTCTTCTAGTTCAAAAGTACATATTTTTTTACATTCTGTGGCATTCGGTATTTTTCAACATGAATTTTGAAAAATACTATATAAAGTAAAATTACGGAATGCTTTCACAGATACCTTTATAGATGTTTCGTCCAAGAAAACCAAAATCTGTGAAATGCTTATGGGTGATATATTCATTGTTTTGTGTCCAAAAGTATCATATACATGATTTAGGATTTCGGTATTCTTAATTTCAAAACTTTCCCAGTGTTGAATTGAAAATATTCACTTAATATATCCCTATATGATCAAAAATATCACATTCTTGGTTTAAGTTAATTACAGCTTTTCTAGTGACCGCGACTATAGATTATGGTTGTTTTTCATAGGTTTCGGTCAACGATTGAAACTATAACCTTCCTTCACTAAGTTTCGGTTTATTTTAATCTAAACCATCTTCAGGTGTCTATAAATGAATAGGAAATGTTATTATTATATACAGATCATTTCCTATTCATTTATAGACACCTGAAGATGGTTTAGATTAAAATAAACCGAAACGTAGTGAAGGAAAGTTATAGTTTCAATCGTTGACCGAAACCCATGAAAAACAACCATAGTTAATTACAGCTTTAGGCATATAGGAAGATACGGTTTACTTGAAAGGTAGTATCAGGGTGGTCCAATAAGCGCGCGGTGCTCTCTAGCGGCCATACCGTTTAAATTAGACGAAAATGTTTCAAATAAAAAACGTTTTTTTTCAAATGTTCTACATTAAGAAAATAATTTCAAAGATGGCGGACTTCCGGATATACCGGAAGTAGGTATCAACTTCCTTATTTTAAATGGAACACCCTGTATATGATTACGTTTTTGAATTCAGCATCGATTTTTAGGTCCAGTTTGTTAACCATTGTTTATGTCTACGAAGCCTATTTTCGGAGTTTTGCAGCATTTTTTACAAAATTTGACGTTTGTAGTACTTTACAAGAAACGTTAATATCTCGGAAACTAAACGTGATAGAAATGTGCGATTTTCGGTTTTGAAATAAGCAAGGAACGTACTTGTGTTTCAGTAAGATCCTTGTTTCAAAAGAATATTAAACCAATAGACTAGCAATTTTCGAATTTGAAAAGTTAAAAACGTTAAAAACTTTTTTTTCAAGTGGGATGGTATCATAGGCTTCACATCGGTGGATGCGAAATCAAATTCTCTTTCACTTTTGTCTAAGCATATGTGGTTCTATCTTTGATGGTTTTTAAGATATTTACGGTTTTGTAATTATTGCGTAGGGATTGGAAAAATCGTAGGTGGCGTGGCTCGCAGACGAAACAATTGGCAGGAAACCTTTCATCCAAAGTGTTTCGACCTCTAATACTAAAATATGCTTTTTCTCCATCTAACTGTAACCACATTATTCTTAAAAACTCCAGTGGTGAATTTTTCAATAGGTTTTTCAAATTTTCATTTAGAAAGCGTTAGGGAACATTAGTTTATTATGCGGTTTCCAATAATACCACCCCAAATGCTTAGACTCTACGCTGGTTGTCAACAAACTTCTCAAAATTTGGTTCCTACGCAATAATTACAAAACCGTAAATATCTTAAAAACCATCAAAGATAGAACCACATATGCTAAGACAAAAGTGAGAGAGAATTTAATTTCGCATCCACCGATGCCATACCATCATACCGTCCCATTTGAAAAAAAAAGTTTTTAACGTTTTTAACTTTTCAAATTCGAAAATTGCTAGTCTATTGATTTAATATTCTTTTGAAACAAGGATCTTACTGAAACACAAGTAAGTTCCTTGCTTGTTTCAAAACCGAAAACCGCATCTTTCTATTGCGTTTACTTTCCGAGATATTAACGTTTCTTTTAAAGTACTACAAACGTCAAATTTTGTGAAAAATGCTGAATAACCCCGAAAATAGGCTTCGTAGACATAAACAATGGTTAACAAACTGGACCTAAAAATCGATGCTGAATTCAAAAACATAATCATATACAGGGTGTTCCATTTAAAATAAGGAAGCTGATACCTACTTCCGGTATATCCGGAAGTCCGCCATCTTTGAAATTATTTTCTTAATGTAGAACATTTGAAAAAAAACGTTTTTTATTTAAAACATTTTCGTCTACTTTAAACGGTATGGCCGCTAGAGAGCACCGCGCGCTTATTGGACCACCCTGTATATTCCTCGTCCAATAATGTGTTTTTATGTGTGTAATCACAGAAAATCACACAAACACAAAAATGCGTAAAATCACAGCAGCAAAAAATCGCAGAATGAAAGAAAATTACAATCAAAGAAAAATTAAACCTCACAAAATCGCATAAAATCACAGACTGAACTGTTGGTTCTTGTGCTGTTCGGACGGCGGTGGCGTTGACGCGTTTCGCTTGGCGTTTCGCCAACACGAGTGGTTACTATCATCAGAAGCTGTTAGCTGTTCGGCGCGTTCCGAGAAACTAATCTAGTTTCTCGAATTTTACTGAAAAGGAGATATACTATTATAACCATAACCTACGATTTTGCCACAGCATAATAGGAAGTTATGCTGAGATCACATCTAACGGTATCAGAATATAAGAGGATGAGCTGGAATGATTATTGGGACAGAAATTCCAGAGTTCCTTTTAAGCCTGAATGCCCTGTAAATTTAAGTGGTATCTTATCGTGTTGCCTTTTCTCCTTTCTAACGATATCAGAATGGGAAGATATTCGAAAAATGCCTCGCCGTAAACGGTCCCGATCGGCCTTCAGTGACATAATAATGTATCCGCATTGGCAGATTAATTAAAATCATTGGATTATTCGGCTTTATGGTCGTTCAGCAAGCATCTTGGACGTGCATATTTGCATAATCGGCGTCCTGTTAACCTGATCACTAATAGTATTCTATAATCACTGCTGAGTAGGTCATCACTGTATAGTAGTGGTAGTTTTTTGTAGCGGAACCTTACATGGAAGGACATCCACAATATTCGTGTGGAAGCCCAAAAACTAAAACTGGTGCTGGGTATATAAGAGTGGTCCACTGGTCCATAAGTACGCGGCCTGACCTGGAGGTGGTACCTAGTAGTTGTTTGAAAAAGGTCAGAGGTATTAGAAAGTAAACAATATATAGAGCATATGCTTCAAGTTTGAAGACGCCACGTTGTTCAGTATTAGTTTGACAGCCATCAGCCAACAGTGAACGTTTTCGGTTAGTTTGTACGCCCGAAAAAACCTTAATAGCTCAAAATCTAAAATCTTTGCCTATCCCCTATCGGTGAGGAAAGTAAAATGTAGAAAACCATCAAGAACCTCCAAATTGCCTAAAAACGAAGTTTTGGGTTCTCCAAATAGGCAAGGAAATCTTGTATGTAAGTGTATTATTCCACTAGGCCTTTCTTTCACAGGTCAGTGGACAACCTATTGTGAATACAATAAAAATTTTCAGTTTTACAACCCCCTATCCCCGAAGTTTGAGGAATATTAGAGGTTTTTTGTTTTTTGCTAATCACTCCGCCGCCAATGCACCGATTTTCAAAATTATAGAAGCGTTACCTACGACGACTCCACAGCAGCGGTTACAGATATTACGAGGTTAGAGAAACGCCAACAGATAGACAGACATACACACCGACAGACAGACCGACGGAAATGAGTAACATGGATTTTCGTTATATAGATATCATACAACGCCCAAAGAGCGTAATAAATCAAAAATTTTCGCAAGCACAATATACTCCTTTTCTAACAAAACTTTGTTTCAAAATTATTTGTTTTTTTACTACCCACACCGATAGGTGAGAGAATTGTGATCACGAAAATTTTCGATTTTGAGATAATACGCTTTCGTTTTATGATGTCTACATAACGAAAAAAACACGTCACTCATTTCCATCGGTCTGTCTGTTGGTCTGTCTGTCTGTCTGTCTCTACGCGTTCTTTTAGCCTCGTAATGTCAGTAACCGCTGCATGGATTGTGATCAAAATTGGGCAGCGATATGCTGCGGGGTCGTAGTAGGTAATGTTCCTATAATTTTAAAAATCGGTGCATGGGCGACGGAGTAATTAGCAAAAAACAAAAAAACTTAAATATTCCTCAAACTTTGTTTTTAGGCGTTTTAGGGGTTCCTGATCAGTTTCTCCTTTTTTTGGGTGGGCGTGAAATTAGGGTGTCGGTGTGGAGTTGTAAAACTGAAAAATTTGTTTTATTCATAATAGGTGGTCCACCGACCTGTGAAAGAGAGACCTAGCGTCATAATTCACTTTTTTAGGTCCAGTACGATACCAAAGCACTTAGAATTTTCTGATGTATACATACGTTTATTGCTTCTGATTGTTCTATATCGTGTAACGTGGAAACTATTAGGTTGATTTTCATTAAATTTTTACACAACATTACTACCTCGGCGAGGATGGAAAACATTTATGATTTTTTGTAATCGTGTCGGTGGCGTAGCAGCTAAACTTATGTGCAGGGTCAAAAAAAAAAAAATTTGTCAGTCACTAATTATTTATTATACCTAAAATAACATATTGCCTTATCGTCTATTACCCCTTTTTAGACACAACAAATATCGCATACAAAAGATATTGAATACATGTTGCCGATTGGTGAATAATCTCCGAAAGTATGATCATATTTCCAAGCCAATGCTTGAAATTGGCTGGTTTAAGTTGAATGATCTGTATGTATTCCATCTTTTGATATTTGTACATAGAATGCTACGCACTGGTAACCCTCCATATCTGTCCTGCAATTTAACAAACAGGGGCACAGCACATAATATCAGCGTAAGGAACACCTCATTCTTAAGTATCCCAAGACACAATACATCACTGTTTCAAAAAACTTTCCTCTATAATGCTATTAGACATTTCAACAATTTAGATAGATATTTAAAATCAATAATGTCTGCCAACAGTTTTCAGACAAAGCTCAAACAGTTCTTTTTTTTACGTAAAGCTCAGGAAGATCCGAGGGAAGATCTAAATGCACAATACAATAATAGGTAATTAGTAGGGTCTAGGTTTACGTTTACATCTATATGAATAGGTATGTTACTTTAGGCTGCTGTAATGATTATTTTTTTAACGCAGTAATGTTGCATTTTATATGGTACCTAGCATAGGCTATCTTGTATTTAGTAATACTGTTTATATTTTTTACTTTCTTATTTTTTTATAATCTGTGGCATAGATATATTCTAACATATGATTATATTGATTTATGTACTCTATATTTGCGCTGCTCAGGAGGTTAGGTGGAAGAATAGATCTCAATCTAATCCTCGCCTTCTGAGTAAGCAATCGATTTATTTTTGCAAATAAAAGACGTTTATTATTATTATATTATTACTATTATTACATATAAAAACAGCTCAAACTTCGTTTTTAGGCGTTTTAGGGGTTTTCTAATCTTTTTGGTGGGGGTGAAATTGGGATGGTCTGAGGGTGGGGGGTTAAAAAACTGAAAATCTTGTTGTATTCATAATAGGCTATCCACCGACCTGTGTGAAGGAAGACCCAGCGACATAAATAATTTTTTTGGGTCCATCCGAACATTGCCGCACCTATTACAGAAACCAAGGGATTTGGAATTTTCAGATGTAAACATTCGGGTATTGCTTTAGATCGTTCTGTATTGTATAATGTGGAAACTATTGTATTGGGTTTAATGAAATTTCGACAGAGTATTTACTTTCGCCAGAATGAAAGACGCTTATGATTTTTAGAAGTCGTGTCAGTGGCGGCGCAGCAATAATAAAAAGCTAAAGATATAAAAAAAGCTCAAACTTCGTTTTTAGGCTTTTTAGGGGTACCTGAGCAGTTTATACTTTTTTTGGTAGGGGTGAAATTGGGGTGGTTAGGGGGTGGGGGTTGTAAAAGCGGAAAATTTGTTGTATTTATAATAGGCTGTCCATTGACCTGTGAAAGAAAGACCTAGCGGAATTACATACTCCTTTTGTGGACAGGTGAGCGATGATTTGGTTGCAAAGATATCTCAGACTATAGCTTAATGCGTGGGAAGTACTAAGTCAATCAACTTGACTTCATTTTTTTTAATTATTATTTCGCCACTCTAAGCACGATTTTTAAAAACTGTACTATTTTTCCATACACATCTTAGTAATATTATGGTATCAAACTTTCATAACAGCCACGTTACTAGTTTTCAAGTTAAAAGACTATGTTTAATCCCACAGGTATGTTTTCGAGGTATCACAAATGTCATATTTTTCTGTCTGCCTGTTGCCATTCTTCTAAAAACATAATCCCGGAAGTCGCTACACAGATTTTGATTAAATTTGAGGTGCGATATACTGTAGACTTATAGTACGTAGGTAATCAGAGTAATGAGCAAAAAACAAACATTAGTTTTTTTTATGTAGATATACTAAATGTTCACCTTGTATGGGTAGTAAAAGTATGGAACCGGTCATATGTATAGGTTTAACGAAAAATGGTATAAATATACCAAGAAGTGCATGCTATTTGTTTTTTCTAAGTAAAATTCTCAACACTTAAGATGTTGGTAAACAGAGTCAAACCATAAAAATGCTTATTCTCACCCACAGTGGTTACTGATGTTCTAAAACCTAAAAAGGACCCCCCTTTTGTGAAAAATAGACGATTCGGGACAAACATGTAGGTTCTCAGTCAGGTCAAAAACTCGTGTGTTGGTTGTTTAAAGTAAACAAAAAATTATAGCATTTAGCGCATCAGATCTGCATATTTACGAAACAATGATTTTCTGTGAGAAGGCGATATCCCATTGCCAATCTGAGCACGCCAGTGGATTCAGTGGTAAATGTTCTATAAGGAATAGCAGGAAAACAATGAGATAGGCTTAGGGATGAGAGTCGAGCCAAAATTTTAGGTTCTCAGTCAGGCCAAAACCTCGTGTGTTGGTTAATTTGGGGACACTGATCACGAATTATTTTCTGTGAGAAGGCTTTGTCCCAGCGCCAATCTGAGCACGCCACTGCATTCAGCAGTAAATTTTCTATAAGAGATAGTAGAAAACCATGATACAAGATCCCAAAATTATCGATGAGAGTCGATGTTCTAAAACCGAAAAATTCCAAAGGATCCTCCTTTGTTAAAAAACGACGACTCAAGAAAATTTTAGGTTCTCAATCAAAAAAATTCGTGTGTTGGCTAATTTGGGGACATTGACCCTCATCCCTAATTTTGGGATGCAATCTGCCACCTGCATCATCGACTGTAACACTGTATTTATCCATTTACCTTTCAAACAATCGTCAAAGAACCACGCAAGAAGGTACCACCCTAAAAGAAAGTATCCCAGAATAAAAATAGAATAAACGCGGTAGGTTCAAAGCCTCCCAACGACTGCACAACATTCCACCGCTTGGTCTGTATGATCCGCTTCTAGTAGCATCGTTAATCATAATCAGGAACAATTCCATCCCTAATATCTCTGACATACATAACCAGATATAAAAGATCCGTATGATTACCCAGACCGACACATTATCGGCCTAGGATAATACATCATTAGATATCGAGAATACCAAGCAAAGAAGAAAACGACCAAGCGTTTGAATGGCTGTTGAGGTAGTCATTTAAACATCCAAGGAGCCTATTACCCACCGGGTAATATAGGTTTTAACGGCGAGGCGTAACATTCTATATCTAGCTGCTTTATTTTCTTCTCGGTGAGCTATCCGCAAGCTAAATACCGGGATTCGTTCGGTGAATGTATTTCCTGGATATGTTTTACACGTCATACAGGGTCCAGCAAGGTCACAAAAAATAATAATAATAATAATATTCAACCAGAACATTATGATCGACCACACACAAGTCAAGGCTCGACTAACACAGGAGTTCATTAGACTACTAAAGACAACACGGAATGCCAGAAATCTTACAAAAGCCATTAGGTAATACATTGCAATATCGCTCCTCACATACACCTTTGGCATCAGCAGGTGGTCGCACACGGACAGTGAAAACATCAACATACTCATAGGAACTGAGTTCACGAATCACGAAATGTCACATCCGAAAACGTGCAAGGAAAGGTTTACCACAGACCGAAAACAAGGGGGCAGAGGAATTATAGACATACAGTCACTTCATACAAGACAAATAAAAACGCTCTGAAAATTTTTCCAAAACAAACATACAAACTTACATAAGTAAAAGCAGGCAAAAACTATACACTACTCACCCTATCCTGCCCAGACCACGCAGCAGGCACTCACAATCGCAGCAAGAAAAAATACACCTGGTCGCAGGAAGCACTGCATGGCAAACACAGATACTGTGTTGCACAGGAGCACATTAATGAAAGGCAGTCGTACACCTGGCTGAGGATGACCAACTCTTTCCAGAAATTGAAGGTATTATGTTTGCTATCCAGCACCAAGTGATTACGACACGATACTACATGAAGTACATAACTAAAGATCCATCCATGACTGACGATAAATGCAGGAAATATTACCAACGTACAGAAACAAACTGGAACCGAGTACACAGCTAGACACAACTCCGCAGCCAAAGTCATTCACCAAGCACTAGCTACCACAAACAAACTAATAGAAAACACAGATCCATATTACAGTAATTACACACGAACATCAGTACTGGAAAACAATTAATAAAAACTATACTGGGACGTTAAAATACATAGCAAATAGGCCAGATATAGTTTTTCAGTCAGTCAGACAAAGTTACCGATTTGATGGATATTGATATTCCCAACAATATGAATATCAAGAACACCAATGCTGGAGATATCTAAATATACAGATCTTGCCATAGAAATAAAATGACTCTGGAAGCAAAACAAATTTACCATTGTCTCCCTAATTATGTCGGTCTCAGGCCTTACAGATGAGCCAGAATCTATTATCCACACTTAAGATATGTTTGGCTCTTTCCACTCTGAATGATAATATTGAGATATCAGACGCAATCATATACAATCACAACAAGAAAAAATAAACACTGGCTCGAAGAAAGCACTATATGACCAACATAGACACCGTGTTATAAAGGACCACATTATGAAAAACAGTCATATACCTAGCTGCAGGATGGCTAGCTCTTTCCAGAAACGTAGGGTTTTGAGTTTACTATCCAGGACCAAGTGATTTTGACACGAAAGTTCAAGAAATACATGCTTAGAGATCCATCCACAAACAATATAATAATAATAATAATAATAATAATAGCCTTTATTGAAGCATATACAGATATACCTCAAATGGCGGAGTTCACTATAGCAGTGCTCTTCCACTCAACCATTTTTACATTACCTAACTCTATTAACTACCAACTAAACAGGATTTCATAACGTAAATTATATAAGATAATAGCGAGGATAATAGAACATAATTATTCAAAAAATGGCATTTTCAACTATAAATGTTCGGACCCGTCGTTTAAAGGTTTCGACTGAAAATCTCTTAAATTCTGAGGGCAGCATATTATACAAATTATATATACAATATGAGAATGACCTTTCAAAAAAGTAAGTATTGTGCTGGGGTGGACTTATCAACTCCTTTCCCCGTATGTTGACATTGTGTAAATCCGACCTGAATATTATTTTATTGTAAAGATAAGAGGGTGTTTTTTCAAGGATTATCTTATGAAAAAGTACAAGGCAGTGATGTATGCGTCTCTGTGACATACGGAGCCAGCCTATTTCTTTGATTTTATGAGAAATTGGATCCCCTCTCCTTACGCCACACACTAACCTAGCACATGAATTCTGCATACGTTGAATTCTGTTAGAGTCAAATTTTGTTAAGCATGGGTGATATAAGACATCGCTATAATTGAAAGCAGATAAAACCAAGGAATCGCAGAGAGTTTTTTTCCAGTGGATATTAAGGTACCTTTTTTGGGAATATATTAATTTTAATTTGGGAAAGGATTGTCTTATTTTATTTGATACATGTCCATGAAATCTCAAATCTGCATCAACTTGAACTCCTAAATTTATCGCACTATCCACTAAAGGTACTGGTACTGCATCTATATTCAATCCAATAGAGTTTGCTTTATCATTTCTAATTTTTTTTCTACCAAATAAAATAGCTTTTGACTTTTGCGGATTTAGTTCGAGACAATGATTTTTTGAAACTGTGTTTAAAGCTTGTAAATCTTCGTTTATGCTGTCAACAGCTGACAATACATCTTCAGCTTTGAATGATGCATAAACCTGCGTATCATCCGCATACAAATGGGCAGTACATGTTTTTAGACAGGCTAATAACTGTGATGTATAGATTATATATATAAGAGGTCCCAATACGGATCCCTGAGGAACGCCACATGTTACATTTCTAGACGATGAAGTTACGCCATTAACACTGACTATGTAACTACGATCTGAGAGATAACTTTGGACGAGCTTAGATGATTCACTGCTGAAACCTAGATGGCTAAGTATGGAAAGGAAAAGATTGTGATCTATCTTGTCAAACGCTTTGCTATAATCGAGTAATATTAAAAGAGAAAGTTCATTTTGATCTACAGCATGTATTATATCATCAGTAACCTTGAGAAGTGCCGTTGAACAACTGTATCCACGCCTAAAGCCTGACTGATTGTCTGGAATTAACTTATGACTACTTAAATAATTCCGCATTTGCATATCCATTATTTTTTCTGTAACTTTAGATAAAGTTGGCAAGATACTTATAGGCCGCAGGTCTTTAATTTCAGAAGGGCGATTATTTTTTGGTATAGGTCTAATAATAGATACCTTCCATCCCACGGGAAATACAGAATGCTCAATGCAGCTATTCACTAAATGTGTTATAACCGGTAATATTCTTGGACAACAATATAACAGCATATTTATCCCAATAGAATCATTACCGATCGATTTAGACTTTATTGATTTCAAAATATCAGCAACTTCTTCAACAGTTGTCTTTGAAAAATTAAAAATATCTTGATTTACTTTAACGCTGCCCAAATATTTATTCAAAGTATCCATATCAGGTTGCAAGTTTGATGTCATGAGGCTACCATAGTAATCACTGAGTGCTTCTGGATCTTTGAGGTGATCTGGAATTAAGTTACCTGACTCCTTCACAGCACCCAGATTTTTTAGCGCCTGCCATTTTTCCCTTACATCAGTTCCATTTAGAATAAAACTCATATAAGCTCGCTTTTCATTATCAACTGCATGATTTGCAAAATTTTTTAATTGTTTATAGTACTCCAAATCAGCATGAGACTTAGTGTGCTTAAATTTACGTAGCGCTTTATCTCTTAAAGAAAAAATCAATCGAATATTATCTGTGAGCCAAGGAGCCTTTTTTTTCGTGACTCTTATGGTACGCATTGGTGCGTGTTTGTTAAAAAGTTCTAAAATGTTGTCATTAAAATACTCCAGCTTTTGATCAATGCCTTTCATGTTGTACATAGAATCAAAATTAATCCTGTATAGGTCATTGTTAAATTCGTTTATGTCAAAATGTTTGAAATTCCTATAAGTAATGAATTTTTGACGTGAATCACAAGTTTGCAGAGAAAGCTCGCATTCAATTAACATATGGTCAGAAACACAGATGTCATACGTTTGTACCCTGCAGGCTGATATATTACTAGATGTTAAAATTAAATCTAGAATTGAACCGTTTATCAAACCATAGCGAGTTGGCGTGTCTATGTGTTGCATCAATTCATAACTGTATAAGACGTTACAAAATTGGTCTGCATGATTCCCTCCGTCCATAAGATTAATATTAAAATCTCCTGCGCATACAAAGTTGTCGTAAGAAATCATAGTGTTGCCTATAAATTCTTCGAATTCAATAAGAAATTCATTATAAATCAAAAAACCAGGAGGTCTGTACACAGTGCCAAGCACAATTTTCTCTTGATTTAGAGTCAAGGTAACGAAAAGCGCCTCACAGCTTTTAAAAACTACAGGAACTACCTCAATATTACAAATATTATTAGCTATATATATTGCAACTCCCCCCCCATGCCAATCTCTATCTTTTCTAAATAATTTATAACCTGTTATTGCTACCTCAGAATCAGAGATTTGCCTCGTCAACCATGTTTCACTTATCAAAAGAAATGTATATTGTTTCAAAAGAGCATGCTCCCGGATCAATCCAAAATGCGAAACTAACGACCGAGCATTTATATGCGCTAAAGTTGCTTTACAATCTTTGCTTGTATTAACTAAATGATCACTGGTTACTTTAATTTGTTTAGCACTTACAGAATTGAGCGCAGATTCACTTTGTCTGTTACCATTTTCATTAACTACATCGTTGACACCATCATGCAGCAACTCGTTTCCATTGTTTGTGAAAAAAATTGTTCAATATAACTCCCTCTGGCCAAATTTCGCACTTAAGGATATTAGACGCCTCCGTATCAGGTACCGAAATTTTGAATGAGGAGTAGCTTCCAGGATATTTCACATTCACTTTTGAGACCTCAGTCGAAGGAGCGAACTGCTTAAGGTAATTCAAAAGATCAGCTGCCTCAGTGTTGGGATCCATCCGTGAAACATGATATTGACGGATGTGTATGGGCGGTTTACTTGCCTTAATGGGGCAAGTTGTCTCCTTAGGACAACTGCCGGTAAGAAGACTTTCCCTCTGTACTCTCCTACGGGTGATTCTGTCTTTTTCTATATTTCTTGTGTTCTCTCTATGCCGATTCCCAGATATTGCCTCGTCTCGCGCCGATAAAGGAGCGCTAAAGCGCGCTGACGCACCAGCCAGAACTATGCTTCCGCTATCACTGTTATCGGTCTGCACCAAGCGACCATGATGTTCTATTGGTTCTCTAGTATTGGTGAAGGATTCTGGCTTACGCGCTGACGTGTGCGATGTATCTGATGCAACATTTGCTGAACAGGCCTGATTGCTAGTCAGCGACTGTTTGTTGGTTGGTTGGTTGTTACTGTACGTGTCACCTGTAGTTATGATTTCACTTCTTTGGTTTGATGTGCTTGAACCATTTATCATAATATTTGAATGTTCGTGCCTAGGAAACTTTTCAATTTTTTCTATTCTCTCTTGTATTTTAGCTACAGATGTAACTAAGCTGTCTTTGTCAACGATATTGCTGACAATCAGTTCGTAGTGTTCATGTAAGTGCCTGTTTTCGTTTAAAAGTTGATTGATGTATTTTTCTTTGTCCAAAATTATCGAGTTTTTTAATTCTAGTACTTCTTTTAAATAATATATCTCTTTGTTAAGAGCGGCAACTTCATTTTCTTCAGTAATATACTTTACTTTGCTGCTACTTTGTGTAAGTATTAGGCTCTCTGTTTCTTCCGCTTTACTTTTCTTCCTCCTGCTCATGTTTTAGGTGTAAGTATAAACATTCACTATACCAGTGCTAGTCTTAGTGTAGAATTACGCAGTGTCTTGTACCTGACGGATAATGACTTCTGTGACACAAATTTTCCCTAAGGGTTATAATGTGGCGAAAAACGACTACAACAACCCCTCCGTCCGCTGGCTATTAACGACTTGGTAGGTACTTACTGCGGTACAGTTTTGAGCAGCTTCTTGCAGGAATTTGTGCAAAAACTTGTTATTTGATCAGGAGCAAATACTACAGTTTGACGTGGAGTGAAAGATGATACAAGCGCATGCAAAACTCTCACTGGAACCGAGTACACAGCTAGTTATAATCATACACCAAGCACTAGCCACAAAAGACATTGAAGAAAAATAAAAACACTCAGATATTTTTTCCAAGGCAAACAAACAAACCTATGTAAAACAATAGTCCGAGCAGACAAAAACTATACACCATTTAAACCTCTCTTGTCCAGATCATGAAGCAGGCACGTACAATCACAACAAGAAAAAATAAACACCTGGTCGCAGAAAGCACTTCACGGCATAGATACCGTGTCACACAAGACCATATTAACGAAAAACTTCATACATCTGGCTACATGATGGCTAGCTGTTTCCAGAAACGGAGGGTTTCATGCTTGCTATCCAGGACCAAGTGATTGCGACACAAGGCTACAAAAAATACGTAATTAAAGATCCATCCATAACAGACGATAATTGCAGAAAATGTCACCAACAAAAAGAAACAATAGATCACATAACAAGCGGGTGCAAAACTCTTGCCGGTACCGAGTACACAGGCGGACATAATTCTGCAGCCAAGATCATACACCAAGCGCTAGCCACAACGAACAAACTAATAGAAAACACAGATCCATATTACACTCCGACATCAGTACTTGAAAACAATCAATACAAACTACACTGGAACGTTGTAATACATAGAGACAAGACTGTCCCAGCCAATAGACCAGATATAGTTTTTCAGTCAAAGCTCAACAAAGTTACATACTTGATAGATATTGCTATTCCCAATGATGTGGATATTCAAAACACCTACGCTGGGAAAATATCTAAATGCAAGGACCTTGCCATGGAAATAAAACGACTTTGGAAGCAGGACAAAATTACTATTGTCCCCCTCATTTTGTCGGTCTCAGGCCTTACACCAAACACATTCACACAACACCTTCACCAATTAGACCTGAACGAAAAGTTACAGAGAGTATACCAAAAGTTTGTAATCCTGAAGACCGTAATATTGTACGATCCTTCCTAAACTACGATCAATAATAGTTCAGGTGTTGACACGGCACAGCCCGTCAATACTTGTTGTTACCGCAACCATGCGAGAGGAACTTAGAATGTCAGAACCATAATAATAATAATCTAGAGGCGTGTGCTGGTCCAACGTTTGACGTCATAGATGATGGTGTTGCTGTGCTAATTTCCCATCCAGCCGCCTAATATACATTACCTTGACCACCCTGTACAGCACACTCTATTCTTCATAGTAAGTATACTGCCATATCTCATGAAGCATTTCGTTAGAAACTATAGCAGCAAGCGTCTGATTACCGCAATCTTCGGCTTTCTAGTTATGCATTTACCGTAAACGTTGATGAAAATACAACTTCCTCATTATCTTGAATTTCTGTTTTCAATGCTGCAAGAAGTATCCATTACAGATCACTAAAAATATAACAATGCACTTATGAAAGCTCAGGTCTGCTCTTCCTGTTCCATGTAAACTGAGATGTGAGGCGCACAGGCAAATATAGTGTATTTCAGAAAAGTATACAGGGTGTTTGGCAAAGGGTTAGCGAAAATTCGTGGGCGTATATAGATAAGTCCATTTCAAAGATATGTTATTGATAGACTTGTGCCCTAAAGTTCCTGATTATTTTCACTTCGGTAATTTCTTAAAAATGTTTCTTATAATTATTTTTTGTGTGTTTTTTATCTGTTCAGTACTTCTTTTCAACTGAAGTAATAATTAGTCACAAATACTACCGAAATAAGTAGCTGTGAGCAGACATTGCTTTCAAATATTTTTAAAAAATTAGGGAGGTTAATTTCAACTTGTAAAACAATAAATAAATGCGATAAAGTTGTTCAGGTGCTTTTAAAAGCTTCTCTACTTATTACTGTTTAGAATAAATTATATTCTACGTATATTACCAAGCTCAACTAGTATTAGTGACAAATTATCACTTCACTTGAAAAAGGATACTCCGGAGATCAAATACGACCAAAAAATAAGTTTAAGAAACATTTTAAAAATAAATACAGAAGAAAAATTCTACATTTTTAAAAACTCTGAAAAATATTTTAAAAGCAAATGATATAAAAACGTCATGGACGTTTAGGGCACAGATTTATTAATAGAATATCTTTGAAATGCGCTTATCTATACGTTCACGAAGTTTGGCTAACCCTCTGCCCAACACCCTCTATAAATTCGTTATAGTGATATGTATGTAATAATCAGAATGGAACTTTTTTCAACATGAATTAATTAGATTCAAATAGGGTCCAAATTAACTGTCTCAACGAATTGTGTTCTTTAAAGTAGGAAATAGCAGCAAGGTCATTTGCTTAATATAACGGGAGTATACATACACATTTTTGGAGTCCAGTCTCAACATTCCTGAAACGGTAGAAAAGTGGTAACATACTGGTCGACAGATAGATAGGCAGACATGCTGACGGAAATTAGTAACATTTTCGGGATGCAGACGTCACAAATTATCCAAAAACCGTATTTCAAAATTGAAAACGTTTTTCATTATTAAACTGGTTCTGTAATTTCTTTCAAAGAAGAAATTTTACAACACCAAAAATGAGACAAGCAAGCTTTATCTTCAATTTGCTGTCGGTCAAGTAGGCTTTAATATAACATGTGACGTTTGTCAAAAATTAATTATCGAAATGTCAGCGTTTTGCGTCCCATCGAAAAACTGAAGTGCAGCAATGCGATAAAATTTAATGTTCGATTCGGTAAAACACCTAATGAAACTTTTGAAATGGTTAAAAGTGCATATCTATAGCGCGGAGCCAGACAGGGATGCATGCTCAGTCCCATGCTCTTCAATATGTATTCCGCAGTTATATTAGAGCAAGCACTTGATGGATCCGAAGACGGTATTAAACAAAACGTCAGACTTATAATAACTTGAGGTACTTATGCCGACGATACAGTCATACTCGCGACAAAGCTCGGGGATTGCTCTGAGGTTCTTCAAAGACTAATCGACAAAATAGCTTGGCAAGGGAAAGAATGCGAGGCAAAAGAATGCGGAGAAAAATAGAGCTGCTGTCAGATGTTCCGCTTGAAATATAGTTCATGATCTGCTATTTTCAATATTTTCATATAGTGTTACTGAACGATGATAAAAATACTCTTAAGGGGCCTGGATACACACATTTATACAGGGTTATTCACGTTATTCGACACGGAGCATTTTGGCTAAAGTATTTGATAAAAAAGACAATAATAATTTGGGATGGATAGAGACCCATAAAGGCTACATTTTAAAAATATTTTCATGTTATACAGGGTGTCCCAAAAACACGAAATGTATCAAAGTTATGTTTTTTTAAATGGAACACCCCGTATATTATTGCATATTCAGATTCCTTGATGAATTCTATTGTGACTTTATTAAAGTATCATACATGGGACTTAAAGCGAACCGTTTAGGTGCAAATCACCATTTTCGGTATAAGTAGATATCAGGAAAAAAATGAATATCGCAGAGATTATAAAATTTGGAAGGCTGTGACTTTGCCGTATTACTAAGCATAAAATGCGTCAGCTTTGATGAGACTGTCAAATTTAAATTACGTTTATGCTTGGAGGAATCGGTCGATGAATTAAGGAAACTTCGATCAGCGATAAATTGATTTTTTCAAATGGGAATGCCTACATTTTTTATAAGGTTAAAAGTAGAATTTGATAACCTTTCTAATGATATAAGGTTGTGCATATCAATCTCTGGTAGTTTTCATTTAATTTTAAATTTTCAAACAAATCGTTTTTCAATTTGCCTACCTATAACCAACGTAGCAGGCCATGAAATATAAAGAAAAAACTGTTCAGGTAGAAGAAAACAACTAACTTAGCTGAAAAATACACACGAACTAGACTAAAGGGACAAGATTATAGAAATTACTCACAACAAACAAAGTCTAACCAGAAACAACGGAGGTAACATATCTTTGGTCAAAGAGAAGCTGGAGTATTGTAGAAATGGATTTTTTCACGGCCTACTAGCTACTGCAATGTAGTAGAGATTGGCAATTTCCAAAACCATTAAAAATTTTGAAATAAAGTAAAAACTGCTAGAGAATGTTGTAAGCAGTTTATTATTTTCATAATAAAATTTCACATTTAATGATATAAACAAGTATGCAATTATTCTGTCAAAACTCAAGTCAAAAGTACCTCTGGCTGAAGTCCTGAAAATTCTTCAGTACCTATTAGCAGGGTCGCAGAGAATGAAGAATGAATTAAAATTTGTTCAAATTATAAAACCTAACTTAAATGGCAGAAAATTTAAATCTGATTTGTCAGTATTCCTTTTTTGCAATATTGCTAATAGATATTGAAAAATAGAAGGGCTCCAGTCAGAGGTATCGACTTCGACGCAAATTAGTACTTTTTTACACCATTACATATGATTGATAGTTGCGTGCTGGAGCAACAGTCGCTGGTTGTTTCTGTTTCATATGAGGGTTTTTGATTGCCTTGGAAATTTTAACCTCTAGTAAATTGCGGTAGCCAGTAGACAGTAAAAATATCTATTACTGCCATACTCCAGCTTCTCTTTGACCTTAGAAATGTTATCGCAGTCGTTTCTGGGAGAGTTGATTTGTTGTAAGGAATTTTTATAATCTTGTCCCTTTATTCTAGTTCGTGTGTATTTTTCAGCTAAGTTAGTTGTTTTCTTCTACCTGAACAGGTTTTTGTTTATATTTCATGGCCTGCTACGTTGGTTATAGGTAGGAAAATTGAAAATCGCCGATTTGTTTGAAAATTTAAAATTAAATGAAAAATACGACAGACTGATATTCACAACCTTATATCATTAGAAAGCTTATCAAATTCTACGTTTAACCGTATAAAAAAATTAGGCATTCCCATTTGAAAAAATCAAGTTATCGCTGATCGAAGTTTCCTTAATTCATCGATCGATTTCTCCAAGCATAAACGTAATTTAAATTTGATAGTCTCATCAAAGCTGACGCATTTTATGCTTAGTAATACGGCAAAGTCACAGCCTTCCACATTTTGTAATCTCTGCGATATTCAATTTTTTCCTGATATCTACTTATACCGAAAATGGTGATTTACACCTAAACGGTTCGCTTTAGGTACCATGTATGATACATAAAGTCACATTAAAATTTACCAAGGAATCTGAATATGCAATAATATATGGGGTGTTCCATTTAAAAAAACATAGCTTTGATACATTTCGTGTTTTTGGGACACCCTGTATAACATGAAAATATTTTTAAAATGTAGCC
Organism: Callosobruchus maculatus; assembly: GCA_951848785.1. Taxonomy (NCBI): domain Eukaryota; kingdom Metazoa; phylum Arthropoda; class Insecta; order Coleoptera; family Chrysomelidae; genus Callosobruchus; species Callosobruchus maculatus. The sequence continues at coordinate 3,432,145 of CATOUR010000164.1, read as the reverse complement.
TTTATGGGTCTCTATCCATACCAAATTATTATTTTCTTTTTTATCAAATACTTCAGCCATAATGCTCCGTGTCGAATAGCGTGAATAACCCTGTATATACGTGATTGCCATGTAAAACACGGACTCCCAGTTTCTCGCATAACTCACTCTATTTTCAAACTACATATATAATATTTCAGAAGGCGATAGTTAAGACCTTAATGAATGACAAATATTTTCGATTTTCTCAAAAAAGTTTTTCAATGTGCAAAAAAACTCGCATTGCAAAATCATACATTCTATAAATGCCTGTAATTTAACAACCAAGCACGATATCAATTCTTCAATTTGCTCTTTGAGTCATTACTGTAAGTTTACAGGTAACGTCAGGAGCTTGGAAATGCGAAATTCATTTTTATGGTGACCTTTGGACCTTTTGACCTTACCTCTGGATTTTTGGACTTATCTCCCCTCATCTTAGACACACACACTGGAGAAAGGGAACAGACGACCACGTCTCCTCGCTAACACGGGAATACGTCTTTTCTTGAATTCTCAATTTCGCGCGCCATACCCTAGACGTGCTAGACCCTTAATCACGTGCTTTCATAACATGTACTGCTGTATATTACATGTACTGCAATATTTTCAATTAAAATATATAGTTATTTAGGAACAATAGTATAAATATTTCGGACCTAGAAAAGGGTTAAAAAGTATTTGAGATAATCTGCTACTTCCAGCAACACCGTAGGCTGTCGACAACTGAATGGTCGCTTGTCCGGCTGTGGGCCCCTCCCCCCCTCCCTTTCCGCCTCTCCGTCTCTCGCATTCTCTGCCCGGTCGAAGAACAGGTGATAAGATGGGTGATGAGATGGGATAACAGAAAATAGAGGCTTGGTGTGCCTCCCGCAAAAGCTAAAAGCCTATGATGCTTTATGGTTATTTCTAGCAGCTCGTAGATGTACAGGAGAAACAGTGTGGGAGATAGGACAGATTCCTCGGGAACACCGGCATTTATTGAAAATACGTCTGATGAACAGCCCTTCACTATAACGGAGATCGCTCGTTTAAGAATCTATTAAGTGTATTAGAAAGAGCTGGATTCAGAGGAACATCATATAAATTAATAAAAAATTATCTATCAAACCGTGAACAACTTGTTAAACTATCAGAAATACAGAGTCATGAACGAATTGTTAAATACGGCGTTCCTCAAGGCACAGTTCTTGGACCGTTATTTTTTAAGATATATTTGAATGACTTATTTAAATTAAAAAGTGAGGGTAAAATAGTTAGCTTTGCTGATGACACTGTGATATTATACCAATCAAGTAACTGGATAAATTTAAAACATAACATAGAAAAAGACTTGATACAAATATCACAATGGTTTAGCAGCAGATTACTGACTATAAACTATAATAAAACTCACTTTGTCGCATTCAATTCATATGCAAAATATCTACCAAATTATACTTCGCTTTCATTTAATATCGGTAGAGAACATGTAGAAATTCAAAGATCACCCAATACCAAATATTTAGGAATATATGTTGATGAACACATGAAATGGGATATACATATTAAATACGTAGTAAAAAAATTGAGATTCATTTTACACAAATTAAAATATATATCAAATATCCTTCCTGAAAATTATTTACGTATATTATATTCTGCTTTAGTAGAAAGTCATATGACATATGGGATTTTAGCTTGGGGGGCTGCTAGTAAAAACCATATACATGAATTAGATATTATACAAAGATATATCATTAAGATGATATTTCATAAACCACGACTTTATCCTACAACAGCTCTCTATGAGGAAACCAAGATATATGACATCCGACAGCTGTATTTCTTACATTGCAATTTACATTATTATAAGAATAAGTATGATCAATCAAAAATTATACACACCCATGAAACAAGATATAAATTATCCTCCAACCTTGTTTTCAAACCGCATAAAAGTATAATGCTTAGGTCATATGTTTACCTATCCTCAAAGCTATACAATGTATTACCATCAATTATTAAAGAAATTCGAAGGTTAAGCCATTTCAAGAAACAAATAAAAAATTGGATTCATGAACTACCCCGTTTTCAAATGCACAAATATGTTGAGCTTGTATAGAAGCAATATAATTTAGTAAACTTAATAAAAAATAATCATCCGTCAAAATTACAGTTTAGCTTATTTTTATACTAAAAATGCATTCGGATTAAGTATCCCTCAAAATGTAAATGTAAGCTTACATAATATTATGAATTTACATGTTTGCTGCGTTCAAGGTGTTCCACCTTCTGCGGCTTTTGATGTTTATTTAATTTATTACATATGTGGAAAACGTATTGTAAATTTTTATAAATAAACATTGTTATTATATGTTTAAAACAAAAAAGTGCAGCCCGGGCTCCGACACACCGGGCTGCTGTTCCATTACCCAATGACTACTCCTCACACCGTGAGGTGAGCAATCACTGGGTCCGCGAATCGTGCGCCCTAAGTAGACGAAGGGACCCAAGGATGACTGCCTTCTGCATTCTGGCGGCTAAGATGTGCGCCGCCGCACGGCACACCGGTATTTTGCGCAGTGCAGAGAGCAGCGTATTCCTCATTCCACCTAGGGATCCAATGACCATAACCAGCAGACTTACAGTGTAGTCTGGCCAGAGCCTGCGAAGTTGTCCGAGCAACTCCTGATATTTGGTCCGCTTTTCCTCCTCCTTAGAGACGATGTTCACCTCGGCAGGCGCCGAAAACTCAATAACGAACATCGTCTTCTGTTGGTGGTCGAGAAGGACTATGTCGGGCTTGTTTGCCTGTACAAGCTCGAGCGTGGGGAACGAGTAGTTCCAGTAAATCCGGCATCTCTCGTTCTCCACAATGGACTCTATATCCCCTGGAGCGTATGGCAGCACCGGTGTCTCTACGATACCGTATGAGTGCCTCAAATAATAGTAGAGCACTCGTAGAGCCGCGTTGTGCCGATGGACGTAAGCCGTCCCAGCGTACGTCTTACACGCCGACAAGAGATGCATAAGCGTCTCTGGCGCCTGTCGGCAAGCTCTACAAAGGGTGTCGGGTACATCTACACCCATAACCCTTTTACGGTACACCAAGGTGTTGAAGACACCGTCTTGGCAAGCCATTATAAAGCCCTCAGTCTCCGACTTCAACCCACTAGACCTTAGGAAAGAGAAGGTCAACTGCTCAGACAAGCCATGCTCTTCCAGATGTTTGTAGAAGATTCCATGCATTGGCTTATCTTTATGAAGTCTTAAAAGGAAGTCGACTTCGGCAGTTTTAAGGTGGAATTTTAATTCTGCGGGAGCAAGTTCCGTAATGGACTGCTGACACCTCCGCTTGAAGTGGAGTGTGAGGCTGAGCTCCTCGGCTGCTCGTTTCGCTGCGCTAAAAAGAAAGGCTCCTTTTCCCGCATTCTCGTGCTCTCGCACGAAGCGGATCAGGGGATCGGTGCTGTTCGTTACATAGCAGGCAGTGGCCAGTACTACTCTGTTATGCAGACGCTCCAAACTCAATAGTCCACGCCCTCCCAGGTGTCGCGGGAGGTATATTCGCGGGACAGAGGACTTAGGATGCAGGCTTCTCTCCATGTTCATCCTTTTGCGGGTCTTCGTGTCGATTTCCTTCAGCTCGTTCACTTTCCAGTGTATAGCACCAAAGGTGTATAATAACAATGGGACCGCAAGCATGTTTGTGGCAGCGACTTTGTTCTTGCCGGACAGTTCTGACGACCAGATCTGCCGGAGTCGGTGCAAATACTTGCGCCGGAGACACTCTTTAACCAATGTTGCCTCTTGGACATGACGCTGCGCCACTCCAAGGTAGGTATAAGTATCTCCGGCATGCAGTTGTCGCAAGATGCTCCCATCAGCGAGCTGTTCCTCATCTCCACTATCTCCGCTTCGTCCTTTCTTGAGATGAACCAATGCACATTTGTCTGTCCCGAACTCCATTCCGATAGCATGACTGTACTCCTGCACCACCCTCAGCGATTGTTGTAGTTCGCGTTGGCCGGAGGCATAAAGTTTTAGGTCATCCATATAAAACAGATGGGTGACCTTGTGCCTCCGGTTATTGGGCGTGCCACAGCTGTATCCTTTAGTATTTCTCAGCGCTATGGACAGAGGCAAAAGTGAGATGCAAAAGAGCAAGGGACTCAAGGAGTCTCCTTGGAAGACACCTCTTTTCAATGACATCAACTCCGTCTGAACCCGAGTTTCACCTGATGTTATGGTGAACCGGGTCTTCCAGAGTGGCATCAGTTGTTTGATGCACCCCACTATCTGATTATCCACCGAAAGACATTCCAACAGCCGCACAATGAGCTCATGAGACGTGCTGTCGAATGCCTTGCGATAGTCAATCCAGGCCATAGAAAGGTTTCGCTTGTACTGCACGGAGTCCTGCGTGACACATCGGTCAATCAACAGGTTCTCCTTGCAGCCGGCTACTCCTTTCTTTGACCCTCTCTGTTCATACACGTCGAGAAATACAGGATTCACAGCTTGAAGGATACGCATGTACAAGATTCTGGTGAAGAGCTTGTAACACGCGTTCAGACATGTTATTGGCCTGTAGTTTTTGGGATCAGACAAATCTCCGGTCTTCGGGAGAAGCACGGTTCGACCCTCGACAAACCAAGCCGGAATTGGCTGCTCCTGATTTAGCCACGAGTTAAAAACTCTAGCTAAATGCCGGTGGCAACTGGGGAATTTTTTCCACCAGTAGGTGTTTATGCCATCCGGGCCAGGAGCTGCGAAATTCTTTGCGCCTCGTAAGGCCTCAAGAATTTCTTCCGTGTTTATCGGGTGACGCAGTACATTCAAGTTAGGAGTCCTCCTACAAACGGACTCAAACTGCGCCAAGGCCGGAGTGTCTGCTGAGAGAGGTTTGGGTTGTTCGTAAATGTCCCTCCAAAAGGCCTCCACGCGATCAGCAGTTGGCGGCTGCTCTATGGCTGGAGGCGGCTGTTGGAAAAGGCGAGAAGGTCTTTCGTAGAACATTCTGTTCTGCTCCAGACCTCTCGCCCGCGCCACCAACGATCGCTTAGCAGCGATTAGCATCCGTATCCTGTCAAGACAGTGTTGCTTGACAACAACCAGTACCGCTTGACTGAGTGTATGATGGTTGCGCCTCAACCCGTAGGCTATCTGGCGCACTCGGCGCGTAAAAGGCTTCCCAGCCGCTCTATATTCCATCACACACTGGATACGGGATGCTTCCTGGCGAGCCAACTGGATTTTCGCTTCCATTTGGCGCACCCGTCTCTGTGCTCTCTTAACAGGAGAGTCTCTCACTCTCCCCTGTCTAGCTAGCCTATTATTATTATTATTATTGTGTTTTTTCAAGCTTGTCTCGCATGACTGCGGTGACGACAAATGTTGACGGGCTAGGCCAAGTCAACACCTGAACTATTACTGATCTGAATTTAGGAAAGATCGTACTATATTACAGGTCTTAAGGATTACAGACTTTTGGAATATTTTATGTAAACTTTCGTCCAGGCCTAACTGCTGTAGGTGTTGTGTAAATGTGTTCGGTGTGAGGCCTGAGACCGACATAATGAAGGGGACAATAATAACTTTATCTTGTTTCCAAGCTCGCTTCACTTCTATGGCAAGGTCAGTGTATTTAGATATTTTCCCAGCGTAGGTGTTTTGAACATTCACATCATTGGGAATAGCAATATCTATTAAGTAGGTAACTTTGTCTGCCTTTATCTGAAATACTATATCTGGTCTGTTTGCATTGATGGTTTTATCTGTGTGTATTTCAACATCCCAGTATAGTTTGTAGTGATCGTTTTCGAGTACTGATGTTGGTGTATACTTGTAATATGGATCGGAGTTTTCGATTAGTTTGTTTTTTGTGGCTAATGCTTGATGTATGATTTTGGCTGCTGAGTTATGTCTAGCCGTGTACTCAGTTCCAGCGAGAGTTTTGCATGCGCTTGTTATGTGGTCTATTGTTTCCTTTTGTTGTTGACATTTTCTGCAGTTATCGTTTGTTATGGATGGATCTTTAATTACGTATTTCTTGTAGTTTCTCGTCGCAATAACTTGGTCCTGGATAGCAAGCATAAACCCCTCAGTTTCTGGAAAGAGCTGGCCATCCTGCAGCCAGGTGTATGACTGTTTTTCATTTATGTGGTCTTGCGTAATACGGTATCTATGTTTGCCATGGAGTGGTTTCTGCGACCAGGTGCTTATTTTTTCTTGTTGTGATTGTGTGGGATTGTGTGTGTCTGCGACGTGGTCTGGACATGATAGGTTGAGTGGTGTATAGTTTTTGTCTGCTTTTACTATTGCTCGATGTAAATTTGTTTGTTTGTTTTGGAAGAAATGTCTGAGTGTCTTTATCTGTCTTGTGCGAAGCGACTGTATATCTGTAATCCCTCTGCCTCCTTGTTTCCTGTCTATGGTGAGCCTTTCTTTGCATGCGTTTGGATGTGACATTCGGTGTTTCGTGAGTTCCGTCCGTATGAGGATGTGGATGTTTTCTATATCAGTGTGTGACCACTTGATGATGCCGAAGGAGTATGTGAGCACTGGTATCGCAAATGTGTTAATGGCTTTTGTAAGGTTTCTGGAATTCAATTTGGTTTTTAGTAGCTTAATAAGGCGATCTCTGAACTCTTGGGTTAGTTGTGCCTTGACTTGTGTGTGGTCTATTTTAACGTTTTGATTGAAGCCCAGGTACTTGTAAGTTTCGTCCTTGTTCATGTTGTTTAGTGTTTGGCCAGCTACTGTTTCCTGCTGGGGGTGGTCCTTCCATTGGCCTTTGTTGATGTGGAGAACCTTGCATTTACTCATTCCGAATTCCATCCTGACGTCTGACGAGCAAGCTTCTGTTGTTCTGATTAACTCTTTCAGTTGTACTTCATTGGCGGCATATAGTTTTATATCATCCATGTAGAGGAGATGATTGATTTTGTGTTGGTTTAATCTGTCGTGTCTAATGTTGAAACCGCAGTTTGTGTTGTTAAGTGCGTTGGAGAGCGGATTCAGACAGAGACAGAACCACAGTGAACTGAGAGAGTCACCCTGAAAGATGCCGCGTCTTATGTGAAGCTCATCCGTCTTGATAAGGCCGTCCTGGATTTTGAGATGTATGCTGGTTCGCCATGACTTCATGGTACTTGTAAGAAACTCACGTAGCCCCGGGTTGATTTTATATATTTGAAGAGTTTTCGCTAGCCAGCTATGGGGTACAGAGTCGAAGGCTTTTTTGTAGTCGATGAAACAGGTATGAAGGTTCCTATGTTCTTTTCTGGTTTGCTCCATGATCACACTATCAATTATAAGTTGTTCCTTGCAACCTTGGCTTTGCTTTCGACATCCTTTTTGTTCTTCAGTCAGGATGTTGTTTTGCGTGAGATGTTGTTCAATTCTCCTGCATATTGTTGCGGTGATAATCTTGTACAAGGTGGGAAGGCAAGTGATTGGGCGATAGTTGGCAGGGTTCTTGGTGTCTGCGTTTTTGGGTTTTATATACGTTATTCCTTGCGTGAGGAATTTGGGAAGCCTATTCGGTTGGAGTATGGCTTTATTGATTTGGTCCGTAAGCATTTCGTATGTTGCACTGAATTGCTTGTACCAAAAATTTTGCACATTATCCACGCCTGGGCACTTCCAATTATGGGTATGCTTTATGGTTTCAGCTATTTCCTCTGGTGTAAGGATAACGTCTTCCTGCTCCACTATATGTTGATGTTTTTCCTCTTCTTGTCCGATCCATGGAGCGTTTTCATTATGTGTTTTGGGTTCTGACCATAGACTTCCCCAAAACTCAGTTAACTCTTGTTTACTAGGAGGTTCTATTGCTGCTATCTGGTTGTCGGCTGTTATCTTTTGGTAAAACTGTTTTTCACTTTTCTGAAAAAGATTGTTAGCATCCTTTCTGGCATTAGACTCGTTGTATCTGCGGAGTCTAGCTGCATAGACTGCAAGCTTCTGTTTAAGGGTATCAGCTATTTCTGGTATTGTCTGTTGTGGTGACTTGGATTTCAGTATATTAATTGTTGTCTGTACTCGCTTTGAGCGGTTGTTATTGTTGGTATATTGCGCGAGGTGTGCCAGATCCTTTCTGATTGTGCTGATTTTATTTTCAATTCTTATTTGCCATTTAGGTTTAGATCTTTCAGTTGTGCGGGCTATAGATCGTTTTGGGAGTTTTTGGCCGTTGAGTGTGAGTGCGGTTGCTGCGGCAGCATATATAACAGTATGGATGTCCTCTAGGTCACTGTCTTTGGTTAAAAATTGCGGTATTATGTTGACGTTTATTGTGTGTAATATTTGTAGAGTGTTGTTTTTAAAAATTAGTCTGGGCAGGGGATCTCGCAATGTAGGATTGGTGCCACACCATTTGTTGTACTGTGTGTTCATCACTTGTTCGGCAGATTGTGTGATGGCAGGTGGTAAAGTAATGTTTTGGCTTTGTGTGGCTGTGGAAGGTAAGTTAGTGCATGTTGTTTCTGGTGTATGATCATTTTCTAGATCCAATTCCAAGTGTATGCTGGTGGTATTGGTCGTGCCTGTGTTTGGAGGTTGATTATTTCGGGTACGAATGGCATGCCGTTCTGTGATTGATTCAGTAGCTAACGAATCATTAGGTTGGACAGCGGAATCTGGTATATGTTGTGTGTGTGCATGTTCTGGATCTGTCTCTGAGTGTATGCTAGTGTTGTCGATTGTGGTTCTGTTTGAGGTCTGCGGGTGATTCGGATGAGCAGTATTAATTTCATTGGATACAAGAATCTTTATAGCTTGTAGTTCTTCGGGTGTAAGGCGGTTGTTTTTTGTTATGACTCGTTTTTGGTCAATGAGTCGCTGTTCAGTTACACGTTCTGCGAGGTGTGGGTATTGTGCTATAAATAACCTGTGCAGCTCATGTCTGTAGCCTGTAGATATGGTTTCTAGTTGTGTGGCGGTGTAGTAACAGTGCATTACATGTTTGTTGATTTCAGTGGTCCATTGTAAGCGCTGTCTGGGTTTACCAGCTTTGGTGGTTGCCGGCTGTGCTGGCAAAACGTCCGCAGCTGGGTTGTATTGTCTGGGCTGTTCTGTTTGGGTTTGGGGTTCGGGTGAGTTTAATCGACGTACCCTAGGCCGTCGTTGGTTATTTTTAGAAGTAACTTTATGCATCGTGTTCCCACGAGTAGGGACGATCTAAATGTCGCTCTCCCGGGTGACGCCCATTCCAGGAGAGAAGGGACTTATATTTACTCCGAAGTTGGCCCAAGGTGCTCCGGAGGATTTGCGACTTTACTGTCGGGTTTTGTTGAGGCTTTCTCCTCACAGGCCGGCCGGTTAAGGCAAGCCCCCCGGTTGCTTACCCCTCACGACGTTCCCCAGCCACGCCTTGCTGAAGTCGTTGAAGTGTGGGGCGCAATAACGGTGTGTGACAGAAAGGCCGGCGCTCAGCCCTCTGTGGCATATTTTCCCGGATTTGCCAAACCCCTATCTGACCGAAGTCAGGATAGCTTGGGGAAAGGAGCTTGGCGCTAGGTAGAGTAAGTGAGATCTACCGAGCGCCCAGCTTCCTGGGTGTGCTAGCCTTGGTTGAAGTGACTTTTTGACCACGAACCCTGCTGGTGTCGTAGCTCTGCGGTGGTATTAAAGTCCCACCATGAGCCATCCACCGAAATAGCTCGCCTGTCAAAAAGTCACTTTCTAAGCCCCCAAACGAACGTCAACGTTCTAGCACCCGATGGGGGTTATTATTATTTATTATTATTATTATTATTATTATTATTCAGCCACTGGCGCAGGCAAGGTGGTAAGCAGCAAGCTTGACCAGAAGTCCCTCATGCCACACTCTATCGAAGGCTTTCGGTATGTCAAGTGCAACTACAAGGGATTCGTCATGATTTTCAATTGCGGTGTTCCACAAGCGAGTGACGTAGGTTAGGACGCCACCCCCAGACCTATGCTTACGGAAGCCATACTGGCGATCATTTATGATGTTATTGTTGTCCAGATATATCAGGAACTGTGTGTTATTGACAGTCTCCATAACCTTAGACATGATGTTGAGCAGAGCCACAGGTCTATATGTAGTTAGTGTGATCGGTTTTTTGCCTTTCTTAGGAATGGGTCGTACGCAGCCATGCAGCAAGACGCCTCGCTGATGCCATAATCTGAAGAGCTTGCAAAAAATCGGTACAAGCTTGGCGGCATAGATGATAGTTTAACACGATTTAAAGTGTTTGGGTGGCATGAGAACCTTAAAAACTTGGAGTGGCTTGAGAAGCTTAATAACGAGGAAATGGCTCACCCTCCCTCCTTACTCTCCCGACCTTGTCCCATGCGACTTCCGTTTGTTTTCTGAAGTTAAAAAAGAATTGAGAGGTCGAAGATTTCAGCCAAATTTAACTCTCAATAAGGCTGTGATAGACTGTCAAAAATGTTTTCTCAGACGTTTATGATAAGCGGATGGGATAAGTTTAATGAAATAGTTGGATCGTTTTAGAAAATTCTGAAAGAAATTTGTCACTGGTATATACTACAGCACGTCTCCTTATTTACTGATACCTACATCCTCTTACAATACTAACTAAAGTGTGAGAGGTGAAAATAGAATGTAAACTCTATCTTATACAAAAACGATGTGCAGTGATATTATACGCTCTTAGGACTCATCGTTTTCGAGAAACATAGCCATATCTGGACTTTTAGAGCACCCTATAGATTTTTTGCGACGCTGCACTCTTGATTATACCAAGAAGTCGGATCTCTTACAAAATGAGGAGCCCGATATGCCTACCTGGACATAAGAAGGCGAGACAAGATATGACACGATGTGGTACCACCGCATTTTGCCTGTGTCGCGTCAGATTTCAGACAGATCATTTTACGGTGGTGCCTAAAAACCAGGTAATCTGGACGGACGCGATTTAGTGAAATTGATACTTTTATCTGAGAGCTTTTTAGATTGCATTAACAAGTGGCTTGGCTGGTGCCCGTCGCTGTTTCGTAGATACTACGGTCGCATTTTTATAAGTCAGGTGGATGAGTTGTTTATATAGCGAGATTAGTAGTGACGTTTGTAATTTGCGAGGTAGCCGTATTTGGATTAAACGACTCGCGCGGAGAAATAATACCGAAGACATTTACTTTTGAAATAAACGTTGAAATTAGTGGTTCACGAATTTCGTTAAACTTGGTGGAGCAGTTACTGAGACTACGGAATACATCATACTTCCCTCATCTTTGGCATTAGAATAAAAATTCCACAAACATGCCTTGAAAGGCAACGTTCGAATAGGTTAGGCAGCTGCAGAATGCCACGAAAGGGTATCATTTTCTATAAAAATGAGGGGGATCTGCCAAAATCGCAGCATCTCTCAGAACATGGTGTTCAACTCAGCTGGATTCACCACTGGCCTCCATATCCAGCGATCCCCCAGAATGGATAAAGCAGCTGGGCAATCGCACATCAGGTCAGATGCCCAACTATCTTATCCTCCTGTTCACATCCCCCATCACTTAATCTCATATTGTACAGGTGTATCCTCAGCTGACAGTGTCCACTAACTGGACAAAAGACTCACCTTCAACTCCCATCTGGATAACATAATTGACAAGGCCAGACTATCCCTCTAGAGGCTCAGGAGGGTATGAGACAAATGTTGGGGCGTTAGTCCTAAACTGATACACTGGACATATCAGACGGTTGTAAAACCAATTAATTTGTGGTTATTGGGTTTTTAGGCCGGCGTCGTTTAGCGCTAAGGCTTGATGTTTCGTCACCATGAGTGGATGGTATGTTCAGAAGCTATTTGTTGTAAAACCATTTGTATTATATGGTGCTCTTATCTAGTGGAAGAAATGTTCGCAACAGACAGTCACAACCAAATTGGCAATGCATTGCCTGATTTGCCATTATTGAAGCCAGATCCATAACACCAACACTGACCATGGAGACCATGCTAAAATCAACTCTTCTACACACCGAGGTAGAGAGAGGTACTAAAAAGGTCACCTACAGACTGCAAACTAACGGGCAGACGGCACAAAATGGAACTAAGACTGGACACAACAGGTATAATGAGTAAAACCATAAATCACCATATATTTAGAATGGTCTCGGACTCTATGATCACCCCCCCTCCCCCTTCCCAGGAAGAGACGAATGGAATAGGAGTGACAGTATCATATCAGCCTCCGATCCGATCTTGCACTACTGACAGCTGAGCACAGAGTAACTAGTACAAATCCAAGGGCTGAAATTTTAGTAAACATTGAGAGGTATATCGCAGTCTTCCAAGCTGAACAAACGAGCCTTCACAAACTAATCTATGAAAACGTTTTCAGATTAGCTAGGCTACCCTGAAGGCACTGAGCTTCAAACAGTTTGATTCAAGACATATATATATGTACAATTGCATAAAGAAGTAAAGTAACTTTTATTAATAATATTTATTAGCTGCGGCTTGGAGCAGATAGTTAAAGAACCAACAAGGATCCTCAGCCGCCACGGAGATTTTGCTGGTCTGCTGGACCTATATCTCACAACTACTCCAACAATTTACACAGTGAAATTAACCATTCCACTAGGATCGTCTGATCGTAACACCATCTCAACGCTATGCAGGATGCATTCTCCAGATCTCCACCATACAGAGCTACGCCGGGTCTGGCATTACGGATCAGCAAAGTGGGACGGCCTAAGAGAATACTATCAGTCCTTTCCCTGGAACGGCGTTTGCTTCAGCTCACGAGACCCATCAGCTTGCGCCCAAGAAATAAAAGAGGTATTCATATTCGTCATGAAAGCCTATCTTCCTCATGTCGTCAAGCGTCGCTCCAAAAACAAGCCATGGTTTAATCAGCGTTGTAGAGATGCAGTTACCTCTAAAAACCAACATTGCAAAGAATGGAGGAAAAATCCAAATGCCGAGAACCACCGCGGTTTTATCGACGCCAAAAATCACTGTAAACGCATGGTTGACAGCAGCAAGGAGGAACCAAAAAATCAACAACAAGCTCCTCTCATGTCCTAGTTCGTCCAGAACATTCTGGTCTGTAGCTAAGGCTGTTAGTCAGTACTTTTCCTATTCGTCAATACCACCCTTGATCATAGAGGACTAGTCCATCGCTTCTACTCCTAAAGAAAAAGCAGATATCTTGGGGAGGCTCCTCGCAGCCAATTCTACTGTAGATTTAGAAGTACTCCGACCACCATCATAAACGTGAACTCGAGAATGGCAGAGGTCAAATTGCAACATAGAGATGTAAAAAGCATCCTCCAAAAACTAAACACGAAGAAAGCTACTGGTTCTGACCAAATTCCAGCAGTTGTCCTTAAACACCGTGCCGCTGAGCTTGCACCTATTCTTTGCAAGCTCTTCAAATTATCGTATCAGCGAGGCATGTTTCCTGCTTCACGGAAGATTGGATGCGTACAACCCATCCTTAAAAAAGGCAAAAAACCGATCCCACCAATTATAGACCTGTGGCTCTTCTCAGCATCATGTCTAAGATTATGGAGACTGTCATTAACAAACAGCTCCTGAAATACCTGGACAACAATAACATCATAAATGATCGTCAGTATGACTTCCGTAAGCACAGGTCTACGGGTGACCTCCTCGTCTACGTCACTCGCTTGTGGAACAGAGCAATAGAAAATCATGGCATGAGGGACTTCTGGTCAAGCTTGCTGCCTATGGACTCCCACATGGCCTGCGCCTAGCGGAAGAGATTTTTGAACGACCGATCTCTGTTTGCCGTAGTCGAAAGCTGTTCCTCAGACGTATTTTGAATAAACGGTGGTGTTCCTCAGGGATCTGTCCTATCCCCTACATTGTTTCTGCTGTACGTCAACGAGCTGCTGGAAATAATATCCAATCCAATCTACAGCTCCGCAGACGACAGTACATTAGTATCGGGCATGGAACCAGGCAACCTACATCATCCCAGGAGATGGTACGTCGGCGACAGCAGCATGCCTCACAGGTCAACGTAGATATCAAAATAATTGTCGATTTGGGAGTAAATAACACTCACGGAGTGAGTATGTAAATTGTCAGGAGTGTACCGAGGGACATAATTGTTGCAAAATTTTTCGCAACTTAAGCGCCCTCTGACGGCCCTTTACCTTTCGCCTGAAATTCTGACAATTTTTTTTTTACTTTCTTATTATATTTTCATTTGTGTTGCAAATTTTCATGCAGAGCTGTACTTCATAATTTATTATGTAAAAAAATTGCATTTCAACCCATTACCTTTAATTCATACATTCGCGGCGCGTTCTGACGACCTACTCTATCCCTATGTTGGTACCTACCGAACCTATAAATGACAAAATTTGTATTTTACTGAGTGACACTATTCCTACGTAGCGAGCTCTCCGTCTAATGTGGATGCCGTTTCCCGCTACGTCCGAGTAGAGTATTCCATGTACACAATAAAAGAATGACCATCAAACACTCAGGCTGATAGATTGTCTAGGATACTGAGAATAGCTGGCATGCTACTTAAGTATAATAATTATCTCAGTTATTACATAAGCGGCATATGGAAAAATCACGCATCACGAAAATACCACTTGGAAGGACGTAAAATATGGTAATAAATGTGCAGTCTACAGAGCGGCTCACTTCAATAGTTTATTGGAATGCGGGTTGATTCACTCCCGGTCGACTTAGATGATTTAATCCTTATCATACACAATTATTTTTTATGAGACAATTATCACACTGTGATCTGACTGAGCCCAAAGTCATTTTTCCAAATTTTTAACAGTAACCTATATAATTAGACAATTTCACTCAGTTAATTCATTACTCAAATATATTTTATTAGCACAATATTTGAAAAAAAAACCAAAAAATAAACAAAATGCATGATAACCTGTTTATATAAGACACACACTGATAAATGAAAACAAAAAAATGAAGACAAAATAACAAAGCTTTTGCGATCCTAGTAATGTCTCTAAAGTACCTTTTTCTAAATTAATAATTTCATCTTTTCATTTCGTTCACACAAATTGAGTATTTATGTTAGTCACAAATGGGTTTGGCATATGGTGTCCTTCTCTGCATTTTCGACTAAAATATTCTGAATTTCCAACTCTAGTTCTCAGCTCAGAGGGTGATGAAAATCGTTTTCGGATATTTGTTTTTGGAAATATTCAATGAAACAGCAGAATTGCGCAGTTGAAATATCCACCAAAGTTTACGGAATACAATAAGTTGGATCACTCCGCAAAAATATCAAAACGACCTGCCCCTTGCCCCGTTACCCCGGAGCACCGGTAGCAGTGTACCGACGTCAGCCGGGAGATACGGGGCGGTGCAAACTAGAGGTTGAACGTGTTTAACGCGAAGTCTATACAGTGTCTCAAAAATATCGGATTTTGTTATCTCGGATTTGTTTGCAGGAAATGGATAATCTTTTTAGAAGTTTGATTTTATCAATTAAATGTATTAACGGATGGAAAATGACAATCAGATCCATGTGTAAAGCATACAAATACAGGGTGTTTCACGACGACTAAGACAAGCAATATATCGGGACTGGCAGTAGTAGAGAATTATGATTTTGAGGATGTAAATTAGAGCAGATGTTGTGTCTTTTTTTGTCATTGTACTACCCAATGAGGTATTTGTTTTTGGTCACGTGACATTCGATTCAAAATTATTAATAGGACACTCTGTACATTTGTGCCTTTCTGTGTTCCACCCGATAAAACAATTCCAACAATCTAGCACACTTGGGGTCTAAAGTGTTTAATTCAAGACCTACAGGTACTTAGACGATTGTATCACGCTAAAAGCGTATAGTGAGACAACATATTCATTCGGTAGTCTTACCATACCACCCAGGGACAGCTCGGAAATATTTTTATTAACAACTTTAACAATTTAGTTTCTACAGTAGCAATTGGAATGACTGAAAAGCAAAATTTCAAAAATAATTTATTCACATACAAGTAAAGCATTTCCACACGATTAGCTTTAAAAATTGTATATACGACTTCGTATATACTATACCATAAATTTTATAAGCTGTTGTCTCAAAAATAAGCCAAATAAACAAAGCATTAAGGTAAACATACTATACAGCACCTTTGAACCAATTTTTACTTATCTACGAAATTGCTACAATATGTGAAATCATTTGAGATTCATTAGTAATAGTTTTACTAGGTTTTATTTTTAATATCCATTTATGTAACTTAGTGTATTAGCAAAATAAACGTTATGTATTTGTATGTCTAAATCGGCTGTCAATACCCAGTCTTTCAATGACCCTCGTATGTATGTAAAACCCAGGCATTAGCAAGTCCCCGATAAAAGACCCTCGTACTTGGGCAAAAACTAACGCAAAAACTAACTGGCCCGTGCGGCCGCGGCATCGCTTTGATGTGAGATCTTCAAAGTGCCGACGGAGAGTGATCCAACTTATATGTATTCCGTAAACTTTGTATCCACCTTTAAATGACACACTGGACAAACTAACATATCAGACCACATCCACAGGTCTATATGAAAGTAATCTGACTTTAGGTGGATATGCGTCAAGATATACTATCCAAAATAAAGAAGCAGTGCAGATTTAAAATAACGCTAGGGTCTCATAGACCCCAGAGTGGTGATTAAGGGTTAAAAAGGACGTATTCCCTCAGATGTAATGCTTTACGGTAGATTCCCGAGGTGCTGGAGCTGAATACAATGAACGAAAATGTGCTATGATACCTGTCACTATAGTACAACCTCTGCTTTACTCAATCTGCAGGATAATATCTAAGGGAATGGCAGCGACTTTAATATCTGTAAACTACTCCAAAGCTTTCGATAGTATTAATCATAAACTTCTTATAAATAAATTAAATTACACAGGACTTGATAAAACCGCTGTTTCTTTTTTTTGAAAGTTATCTCAATCATATGTGTATCAATTGATCAAAAAATTTCTCCAACCGCATTGGTTTCCTCACGTGTACCTTCGATTTGTCAAAAGTTGTTGATCATTCTATAATCCAATATCCTCATTCGCGAACGACACTCAATTGCTGCAAAGCATATAAATCAGTTGACGCAGTTCTCTTCCAGCCATAACCTGAATATGAATCCAGGAAAGTCCAAAATTATGTTGTTTTGTACTGAGCAAAAGAAAAATTATGTTATTTCAAAATTAAACGTTCATATCAGTAATCAAAATTTACAATTTGTGGACAATACAAAGATTCTTGGAGTAGTTACTGACACCAAATTGAGGTTTATCGAGAGCGTTAAAAGTCTTTCAAAAAACGTATCTGAGGCTTCGTACCTTGATTGCAAACATATTTTTTTTTAAATTGTAAATTACGTAAGAAACTCTGTGAGGTGTTGGTGATATCAGTTTTAAATTACTGTAATATTTTGTACTTTCCTTGTTTGGACTACCTCACTAAGAAAATAATCCAAATTATACAAAACAATTGTGTTCGATTTATCTTTAGAGTGCGTAAATTTGACCATGTTTCAGCTAAACACCCTATACTTGAATGGCTCAAAATTAATGACTTGGTGAAGTATCATTATTCAGTTTTAGTACATAGCCTCTTTATCTCCGAGATAAAAATTCATTCAATATTAACATACACAATAAAACTCTCAGAAATTATTATAATACCAGCATATACTACGATATTATTTTAACGGAGTTTTTCATATAACGTTGCTATCATTTATAATTCTTTACCAGAACCATATAAACAATATTCCTTATCAGTTTTTCGACTAATATTCGAATGTTTTATAATTAATTCATCAGTTAATCATAATAGACATATTATACAAACTATATTATATTTGTTTTAATCATTTTATCCCTTTTGATATTATAAGATTTATACCGGATTCCGGTTTTTTGTAACTAATTGTTTAACTCAAAATTATTTGTAATTAAAAAAAAATATGTTGCTAACCTCATTGGTTAAGTGTAAGAGTAGCGTAAGCTAAACTTCGCCAATAAAACTTTCTATAGTTTTTGTGACTTTGTAATTGCAACATAAAGGCGACATTATAAGGTCTGTTTTTACAGGGAATCACAAACCAGTCAGAGCCAATCAGTATTCCCCATTGCAGTTGTCAAACTATTTCTGACTAGTAATGGCTAATCAAATTGACGCTGACTAGTTTGTGATTGCTGTAAAAACAGACCTATTATAATTATAATTGGGGTGTGTCAGTCCTTGACGACGTGCTATTCTTCGCGGCTTGTTCTGACGGGTGGTCGTAGTGTTCTAGTTCAGTAGGGGCGGGTCTTACTGACGTGGCCGTTCGATTGTCACTGCGTTCCACGTTTGTGTCCAAGTTCGTTCTCTCCTATTTTAGTTTTTCTATATTCCTTATGAGGGGCTGCCATATTGGTCTGATTTCCACACTAGGCTTGCTGTACACGTTCTTGTTTCTGCTCCTTTCAATTTCCGGAAATACCTGTGAGGTTCCTTGGCAACAACCTAGTGGACAGTGGACAGAACAAACTTGAACACAAAAGTGGAACGCAGAACGACACGCTCAGCAGGATACCGCGCCGACCAATCAGAACAACCCACGAACGACTCGTCAGTTAGACGAGAATAAATAGCAACTACACCAACACTGGCCATCGAGACCCTTCTAAACTTAACCCCTCTACACAGTGATGTAGAGAGAGGTGTGCCGAATGGTCGCCTACAGACATCATCATCAACTGACAGACAGGATAAAAAGGAACTAGGACCAGATACAACGGCTATCATGGGTGAAATTACAAATCACCACATACTCGGAATGGTCTCGGACTCTATGGTTCCCCAAGCGGACAGGGAGAGATCCTACTACGTTCTTTTCCCAGGAAGGGGACGAATGGAAGAGGAGTGATGGTTTCATGTCACCTCCGATCTTGCGCTATTCACAGATGGCTCCAAGTCTGAACTGGGACAGGAGCGGGAGTAGTTGGTATCAATCAAAGAGTTGAAATTTCTGTAAACCTTGGGAGGTATACCACGGTCTTCCAAGCAGAAATCATAGCCATAGAGCTGGGAGTCAGAAAGCTAATCAAAGAACCCCTGACAAACAAATCTATAAAAATCTTTTTAGATAGCCACGCTGCCCTAAAATCACTGAGCTCCAAACGGGTTGAATCAAAACTCTTATGGAACTGTATACATCACGACGCGCTCGCAAGAGCAGGAACCAAATTTGTGTTTATATGACCAGAACCATTTGAGGGAATTGCAGAAAGCACCGCTAAGAAAACCATCTCTGATTGGGCAGAGAGAAAAGCACTCCTGAACTGGCGAGATATACCAGTGCTACTGCACTCGAAGGCATTCATACGATACCCCTCTAGGCCTCTAGTCAGGCGCCCCCGAAGATCTTAGAATGGAACAGGAATAATCTCCGCATTCTGGTTGGTCTGTTGACGGGACATTGTCGTCTGAGGAACCACATGCGGAGGCTGGGCCTTGAGCTTCTGTTATGTGGAGGACGAAACAGCGGAGCATATTCTGTGCTCCTGTCCAGTACTGGAAAGAGCTAGGTTCCAAACTTTTGTACTTACCCAACTGGAACCTTTTTACTTCAAGGAAGTTTCACCCATCACGACCATCGCCTTCGTCAAGAGGTTTGGATTGTACGGTGAACCCTAAATGGGTGTGAGCCACAGCAGACGCAATAGGGTCGCAGTGGAAGGAGGCCTAATTGCCCCGCCCACTTTCAACCTAACCTAACATGTTCGACAGTTCACCTGCAGACGATTGAAGATTGCACATCAATCGAAACGTTGTGCTCAATCTGTATAGACAATGGAAGTCCAAAACAGACCCTTCTTATGAAAACTAGTTCAGTGGTGAAACGCACTCCTCGTGCCATCGCCATAGCAAAAGGTCATTCAGGTTGAACGAACTGGTTGTGCGAAATTGTTTTCAACAAAGATACTGGAGGAAAGAGCAAGTGTTTATGAGACCAAACAAGCTTCTTCGAGTACCGATAGCAATTTACGATCATTGGATACCATTCACCCTGTTTACGAACGATAAGCTGCACTTGCTTCTTCGGTGCGGGCGCCCACGCGATCACGTTTATTTCCTATAATGCATAATATAATATTAGTTTTATGCGCTGCCGTCTCATATTTAATGCATCTACCTCTGTTTCTCTCTCTTTCCCTCTTCTTTGCTATGGCGATACTCAGTTATGAATGAAAAGCAAGGCTTTACCTGATTTACGCTGTTCGTTGTGATTTGCAGTGTTGAGCTGTACCGGGTGTTTCCTAATACTTCGCTCCCCCCTATCTTTTTTATTCGGTGAGATACAAAAAAGATTTTTATATGAAAATTTTATAGTTTTCTCTTGTCATTTAGGATACGAACAAAAAGAAAAAATAATAAAAAACCCTGCTTTTCGTATAAAGTTGTCATTTTTTAAACGGGATACCCTGTATATTATATCATGGAAAGAAATACATTTTTCTCTTGTTTTCAAAAATATACGGTATGGCGACCGAGAGACAATGGAATGCGGTAATGTTTGTCTCATTCTGACATTTTGCCGAGGTAAAAGCATCGCTTTGTTTACAAGCGCAAATAACTTCTAGTTCTTCTGTAAAAGTGTCATGTATATGAGGAGATCTAGTAGGTGATTCTATAGGCCCTCTTCGCCCTATCCATCTATCTGGAAGCGCGTCGTCCAGCCACTGCCGAACCGTAATAACATAGTGAGAAGGACCGTCTTGTTGGAAATAGATTTCAGCCTCATCAAGTATAGGGTTTCCATCCTTTCCGGTTTGGTTTTCAATTATTCCAGTGACAATGCCTGCCCATAGATTAATTTTATGGGGGTACTTCTACAAAAGCATGAGGATTTTCATTGTTTCAGTAGATGCAGTTATGCTTATTAACAAATCCAGTAAAATAAAATGAGAGATTATCATTAATCGTTTGTTCACAAGACTCAACTCGTCGATCGAAATCATCTTCGGTTAACTCTTACAAATTTTTAATTTTGAATGGATCAAATTAATGGAGTTTAGTGATATAGAGCCTAATAAAACACCAGTCGCATCTACAGTTTTGGGTAAAGACGCATTAAGATTTATGCCAGAAAGTTCGTAAGGAATTTCAACATCACTGTTTGGCCAATAGGGACAACATTTTGAACACTTATTGCAACAAGAAATGATATTTTCGTGTATTTTTGTATTATCTCTGAACAAATTAAGATACATAAAGATTTTTCTAATTTTCTCGAAAACGATTCAATCAATTTAAAAAAGTCGTCAAAATAAAGGACTTCGACATGCCTTTGAAACAAACTGACAGCCCATGTCATTTAAAATATTTGAGGGAATGACTATGGAGGCAGGGGATTCAAAAAGGCGAAGTAGATTTTGTTTAAAGCTTTGTCTTCCTTGACAAATTTTGTGACGTGTCTCGGCGTTTTTTCTTTTAATTAGTGATTTTCGACAAATTCGTGATGGGAAGTTTTCAAATAAAAACCCTGATATACCTCCAGCTTAAGGTATGTTCGGTTCTCAATTTTATTTTATTTTAGAAGATACTGAACAATAAATTGATAATTATTTTAGCTGAAGGCATATTATATGGTGAATGAGAAAAACCTTTTAATTGTAGCGTGACTACATCATATAACGGTATCAAAATGAAGGATGATTATATGGTTGGGTACACAACGAAATGACCCTATGGGATCAAACGAGAATGTCAGATTCCCTTGATGATGTCCTCATTATTTTTTGACCTGGGTACTACTTATGTATAATTAAATAAAAAACTTAAAGGAACTTGAATAAAGGCATTGTTATCCGAAATAACCATCATAATGAAGTATTCTGTTTGGTACCACGGATTAAACTGATAAGCTGATCATGCAAATTCATATTTAAACAAGTTATCAAAAGAAACATTCACATACAGATATATTCCATGCGCTTTAATTACTTTTCCTAAATTACGCTGGGAATACCTCAAAATTCTGTATATAATGTAAACGTGGTGTGTATATTTTATAATATAAAGTGTGTTTCGATGAAGGAGCAACATTTGAAATGCACGCCATATTTGACAGTCATAATGCCACAAAAAACAGAAAAACTTTAGATCTTCAGGTTCGCCTAAAAAATAAAAAAAAAACTTTATTTGGCCTTCTATTAAGATGAAACCTCGTGTTTTGGATAATTTGAGGGCGCTGATTACAAATCCAGTCGCAGTTTTGAGTGTCAGTCTCGTTTGACAAAATTCAAAAATTTCAGATCTTTCAAATCCTCAGGTCTGCCTAAAATATCGAAAATCTTTATTTGGCTTTTCTAATAAGATGAAACCTCCTATTTTGGACAATTTGAGGCTGCTGATTAAAAATCCAGTTGCAGTTTTGAGTTTGTCTCGTTTGACCAAAATAAAAAATTTCGGATCTTTCAAATCCTCAGGTATGCCTAAAATGTTTTGAATAATTTGAGGGTGCTTATTACTAATCCGGTCGCACTTTTGAGTTTGTCTCGTTTGACCAAAATCAAAAATTTCATTTCCTTCAAACCCTCAGGTCGATTGTCTAAAAATACGAAACTCTTTATTTGGCTTTCTATTAAGATGAAACCTGTTATTTGGGCCACTTTGAGAGTGATGATTACAAATCAGATTAAAGCTCGTATTTTGTATAATTTGAGGGTGCTTATTACAAATCCGGTCGCAGTTTTGAGTTTCAGTCTCGTTTGACCAAAATCAAAAATTTCACATCTTTCAGATGCTCAGATTTGTCTAAAAAATCGAAAACCTTTATTAGGTTTTCTATTAAGATGAAACCTCGCGTTTGAATAAATTGGGGGTGTTCATTTCAATTCAGGCTGCAGTTTTGAGTGTCAGTCTTGCTTGGCCAAAATCAACGATCTCAGATCTTTCAGATGCTCAGGTTTGTCTGAAAAATCGAAAGTCTTTATTTGGCTTTCTATTCAGATTAAAGCTCGTGTTTTGTATAATATGAGGGTGCTTATTACACATCCGGTCGCAGTTTTGAGCTTCAATCTCGTTTGACCAAAAGAAAAAAAATCAGATCTTTCAAATCCTCAGGTACGCCTAAAAAATCGCAAATCTTTATTTGGCCTTCTATTAAGATGAAACTTCGTGTTTTGGATAATATGAGAGTGCTAATTACAAATCCAATCGCAGTTTGAGTTTTGGTCTCGTCTGGCCACAATCAAAATTTTCATATCTTTCAAATCCTCAGGTTCGCCTAAAAAATCAAAAACATTTATTTGGTTTTATATTATGATGAAATCTCGTGTTTTGGATAACTTGACGGCGCTAATTATAAATCCGGTCGCAGTTTTGAGTTTCAGCCTCATTTGATGAAAATAAAAAATTTCACATCTTTCAGATCTTCAGGTTCGCCTATAAAAAATCAAAAATCTTTATTTGGCTTTCTATTAAGATGAAACCTCGTATTTTGGATAATTTGAGAGCGCTAATTACAAATTCGGTTGCAGTTTCAAGTTTCAGTCTCGTTTAACTGAAAAATAAAAAATTTCAGATCTTTCAAATCCTCAGGTTTGCCTAAAAATAGAAATTCTTTATTTGGCCTTCTATTAACATGAAACCTCGTGTTTTGAACAATTTGAGGATGCTAATTACAAATCTACTTGCAGTTTTAAGTTTTAGTCTCGTTTGACAAAAATAACAAAATTCAGATCTTTCAAATCCTCAGGTTTGCCTAAAAAATCTAAATTCATTGTTTGGCTTTCTGTTGAGATGAAAACTCGTGTTTTGGATTATTTGATGATGCCAATTACAAACACGGTTGCAGTTTTGGGTTTCAGCCTCGTTTGACAAAAATCAAAAATTTCAGATCTTTCCGATCCTCAGATTTGCCTAAAAAACCGAAATTCTTTGTTTGGCTTTCTATTAAGATGAAACCTCGTGTTTTGAATTATTTGATGGGGCTAATTACAAACACGGTCGCAGTTTTGGGTTTCAATATCATTTGATAAAAATCAAAAATTTCAAATCTTTCCGATCCTCAGATTTGCCTAAAAAATTGATAATCCTTATTTGGCTCTATATTAAGATGAAGCGTCGTGTTTTGGATTATTTGAGGGTGCTAATTACAAATCTGGTCGCAGTTTTAGGCTTCAGTCTCGTTTGACCAAAATGCAAAATTTCAGATCTTTCAAATCCTCAGGTTTGTTTAAAAAACCCAAATTTTCATTCGGCTTTCTATTAAGATAAAACTTCGTGTTTTGGATAATTTGAGGGTGCTAATTACAAATCCGGTTGCAGTTTTGGTTTCAGTCTCGTTTGACCAAAATCAAAAATTTCGGATCTTTCCAGTACTGAGGTTTGCCTAAAAAGTCGAAATCATTTATTTGGCCTTCTATCGAGATAAACCTCGTGTTTTGGATAATTTGAGGAAGCTTATTACAAATCCGGTTACAGTTTTAGGTTTTAGTCTCGTTTGACCAAAATAAAAAATTTCAGTTTTCTATTAACATGAAACCTCGTGTTTTGGAATATTTGATGGTGCTAATTACAAATACGGTCGCAGTTTTGGGTTTCAGTCTCGTTTGACAAAAATCAATACTTTTCGATCCTCAGGTTTGCCTAAAAAATCGAAAATCCTTATTTGGCTTTCTATTAAGATGACACTTCGTGTTTTACTTCCCACACCGATATGTGTGGGGAGTATTGTGATCGCGAAAATTTTCGATTTTGAGGTAATTCACTTTTTGGGCGTTTTATGATGTGTACATAACGAAAATCCATGTCACTCATTTCCGTCGGTCTGTCTGTCGGTCTGTCTGTCTGTCTGTCGCGTTTTTCTACCCTCGTAATCTCAGTAACCGCTGAATGGATTGTGATGAAATTTGGGCAGCGTTATGCTGTGGGGTCGTAGTAGGTAATGCTCCTATAATTTTGAAAATCGTTATACGGGGGGCGGAGTAATTAGCAAAAAACGAAAAATTTCAAATATGCCTCAAACTTCGTTTTTAGGCGTTTTAGAGGTTCCGATCATTTTTCTACTTTTTCTTGGGTGGGGGTAAATTTGGGGTGGTTGGGGAGTGGGGGGCTGTAATACTGAAAAATTTGTTGTATTCGTAATGGGCTGTCCATTGATATGCGAATGAAAAACCTAGCGATAAGATACACTTTTTCAGGTCCATCCGAACGTTGCATGCTTATTATAGAAACCACGGGAATTTGTGATGTATACATAAGAGTATTGTTTTAAATCGCTCGATATCGCGTAACGCGAAAATTGTTCAATTGGTTTTAATGAAATTTTGACATAGTATTACTCCCAAGGCGAGGATGGAAAACGCGTATGTTTTGGAAAAATCGGGTCAGTGGCGGCGCGGCAATAATAAAAAAACTAAAAATATAAAAACAGCTCAAACTTTGTTTTTGGGCCTTTTTGGGGGTTCCTGATCATTTTCAATTTTTTTTTGAGTAGGGTGAAATCGGGGTGGTTGGGGGGTGGGGGGGTAGTAAAACTGAAAAATTTGTTGTATTCATAATAGTCCGTCTATTGACCTGTAGAAGTACCTAGCGGCATATTACACTTTTTTAGGTCCATCCGAACATTGGCTTGCCTATTACAGAAACCAATTTTGTGATCTGTACATACGAGTTTTGCTTTATTTCGTTCTGTGTATATTGCGTTAAGCGAAAATTATTGAATTGATGTTAATAAAATTTTTACAGAGAGTTTATTACCGCTGCGAGAATGGAAAACGACTCTGTTTTTGAAATACCGTGTCAGTGGCGGCGCAGCAATAATCAAACAACCAAAAACATAAAATCAGGTCAAACTTCGTTTTTAGACAAGTTGGAGGCTCTTGATCGTTTCGCATTGTCCAGTGCAAGTATGCATAAAAAACTGTGGCGCCCTAGTTCCTAAGGAGGGAGACGCAAGAAACTATTTACGAGGGTTTTTGTGTTGGATGTTGTTTTTGCGGGCGGATGGGCGATAATTTAGTTGCAATTTTAAACTATAGCTTCATGAAATGGGAAATAATAAAATGGTATCATCATGGTGTGGGAAGTACTGAGTCAATCAACTTGACTCCATTTTTTGATTATTATTTGAGGGTGATAATTACAAATCCGGTCGCAATTTTATGTTTCAGTCTCGTTTGACCAAAATCAAAAATTTCACATCTTTCAAATCCTCAGGTTTGCCTAAAAAATTGATGTTCTTTATTTAGCCTTCTAGTAAGATGTAAGTGGAGGAGGCTAATTACAGATCCGGTCGTTTTTTTTACAATAATAAAAAAATTTTAGATCTTTCAAATCCTCAGGTTTGCCTAAAAAATCGAAATTCTTTGTTTGGCGTCCTATTAAGATGAAACCTCGTGCTTTGTATAATTTGAGGTTTGCTGATTAGAAATTCGGTCGCAGTTTTGAGTTTTAGTATCAGTTGACGAAAAACAAAAATTTCAGATCTTCAGGCTTACCTAAAAAATTGAAAACAGTTATTTGGCTTCTGTTCAGATAAAACCTCGTTTTCTATGTAATTTGAAGTTGCTGATTACAAATCCGCTCGCAGTTTTGAGTTTCAGTATCTTTTGACGAAAATTAAAAAAATTCAGATCTTTCAGATAACAGTTTTTTTTTTCTATATAATCCAAAAAGATAAAGGCAAAATGTTGGAATAATATCAACTTACTGCTTACTGTTCATAGCTGCCATGAAGCACATACCTGGAGAAGAAAATAATGAATTAGAATCAGCCAAGAAAAACAGATTAGATCATACCATTTTAAAAAAAAGCTATTATAAAGTACTTTGTCATATTAACCATGGGATGAACAGAGTATTTTACTTCATGTTGAATAATTTTCAGAAAGAGAAAAGGAATGTGTGGATTCACACACTCAATGTGATTAGTTGCTTGACCAATGACCATTACAATAATTATAATATTGTTTTTTCCATTGTCATTGTTACAGAACTGTTTAAAGCGTTGTTTTCAGGATATCCTTTCAATACTACACCTACAAGTGATCTGCGAGTCCCGGCTCGCTTGTTTTTAAATATTTTATTATACAGATACAGCTGAATTCTCGTACCTGTCAATATACTTTTTCTAATTTTGTCTATTGGAAATATATGTTTAATCCTCGTAAACTGATCTCTAAAAGGATCCCTAATTTCAATACAATACTCGTCCCGTCTCAGGCGAGCTACAATTACTACGTATCCAGGTAAGTTGTGAAAGAATATATAACTCAAATATGGGGCTGTAATGCAAATTCTTTTACACCTCAGATAATGTCAGCAATCACACAATCCTCTTCTAATCCAGGATTAGTCCTGGCTATGGTGAGGGTACATGTAAATTTGTAATACTTACAAGAAGATTATTTTTATGAGAGGGATTGATTGATGAGACAATATACCTGGCGACCTCAGCTTATCTTATACAGTGTGGCCATGAAGTAAAATATTCAGAAAAATGAAGACCTTTGAAGAGTAATTAGCTCTACACATGAGACATACTATCTCCATAGTATTTTTGCTTTTTTAACACAAAACCGTGACTAGATTTGCTCTCTATCCTTCAGTCTTTAAAAATCGCTCAAAACTGTCAGAAAAATACAGATCTTTGGAGATAGCTCTGTACATGCCACAAGTGACATTTGGCATTTTTCTTCATAATCATAATCCCATGGGTACTAAAACCCATAACCCCAGAACCTTAGAGAGTACAAAAAGCCTTTCAACAAGAAACTGTGTATCAGTCCTGAGTAGAGTATAGTAATTTATTGGTCATATTGTACATACATAAATAAATACTTATGACACGTCAAACAAAACTGGACAGAAGTGTCACATAACGATAAAGAAAAATAATGCATAGAAGTAAGATAAACATATACAAACAGTATCTACATATACATAAAATGAGGACATAAGCATAAACAAGTATTAAAACTAGAGGTCTGCAATGGTCATCAAATTTAGCACCTACCACGATCCTTACCGCCCGTTTCTGCAACTTAATACTCGCGCTGCATGGCAAGATCCACCCCAGCCCAAGACAATAAATCCGTGGAATGAGAATGGATAAATTCAAAATAAGCATTCAAAACTCAATCCAAAGTTGAAATGCGTTTTAGTTGACGGAAAATGAATATCTGTGTTGATAACTTCCACATGAATGTGATATGGGCCTCCCAATTGAGTGTGTTATCAATTTTCAGGCCAAGTAAAGATACTGTTTCATTTTTATTCAGTCCATCATTTCTCCACCCTCTTCAAAAGCCCTCCTAAAAGGTACGTTATTAGAAAAATATTATTTTGCTAGTGATAAATATTTCCAAAAATGCTGTTATTTCGATGGCGTTTTAATGGATAGTTAGTGCACTCTGGAAGGCGGGTGTGGTCCGTTTATGGTGGAATCAACTTTTTATTTTTTGTTGATCATAAGGAACTACTTTCAATATTTTCATTCAAATTAAATTGGGGTCGACCCTCCCCCTTTCCAAAGGTATTGTCATTTACGTATTGTGCAGTGTATCTGTTTTCAAAAGACGTGGAATGACTGAACAAATAATCGAAAGAGGCGTATGTAGGGTTTTGGGAGAAATTTAAATCCGTCTTGATACTAATTACCTGTGCTCAATATTAGCCTAGTTGCTCTTCGTGATATATGGTAGACTACCTCATGCCTACACGCCTTTATTATCGTAATTTAGGAGATAGACACCATAAACATTCCAAGCGAAAGTTTTTCTAAGAGAAAAACTAATAAAAATTGTAAATAAAGTTATAAAAAACGTCTAGAATGACTTCTAGACAAGTACTCAAGTCTACTGATATATGTATGTTTTATGAAAATTGGAAAAATTATAGTTCCTGCCTAAAGTGAAAGTCTAGGACATGACATCAATTGCATATACATAGTATATTAGGTATGTTAGTAAGTGCATTGGCAAAACGTTTGCCAAAATACCCATATTTTTTGCTTACAGAAAAATATTAGATCAAAATAATAAAAAATTATTATGCGATTCTCTTGCTTTGCAATTTCAACTATTGTGTCGTGCTATGCAACTCATGTATTACTAAGACAGATGCCAGCAGAATGAACGAGTATCATGATTTTTGTTTAGTATTGTTTTTGATAGGGCACGTGTTGAGAGCCATTTTTTCCACGATATTTTTGAGCCTGTGGCAGTGAGAAAATGAGGATAACATTTTAATTTTTCAAGTCGCGTGACGTCACGGGACTAAAATCAAATTCGCCAATCAGAAGACGTAGTGGTGTGCTCCGTTGCCACACAATGACGACTCATCCTCACTATAGTTAAGTTCCACATTCGATGATACCTGCGTCACGCCTGGTCACGCCGGGTAGCAGTGGCGCGCTCGATTTCTTTGAAGGTCTAGATAGGGATTCAGAGCCAATATACAATTTAAAGCTATCATAAAATTCTATACGTTCTGTATTCATTTTTTACAAATAGGTGTACCCGATTTTATTTTGAAATGTAAAGATATATTTTAATGATAAAATATTACTTATCCGAATCAAAGCTAGATATATGCTACTAGATATTGGAAGTTATAACTAGTTGAGTAGTTGCTAATGTTTCGTTTACATAAATGTGCAGTCTTTCTCAAAAATGCAAGTATGATATTGTCAAATAGCTATGGGCTTAATTATTGGCCATCAGCACAGCGGCTTGGTAGGGGCAGGCAACCACAGGTACAGTTTCAATGGAAACATTATATTACGTTAGACGTCAGCCAAAGATTTCAAATAGTAAAGTTCTCACATTCGGTCATACTGGAAGTGGAATTGAAATAATCTACAACAGTAATGCAGCTCTCAGCTAGTCTTTATGCGGACTACCCAGGACTCACCACGAGGAGGTGGCTGCATATCGAGTCCCACCACTCCTCCCACCCTTCTTTTATGTTTAACAAAATGAATAGGAAACTGAAAAGGTGCATGAATACGAAAATGAAACAATAAATAAACTCTCTAAACTTCAAAGGAGAACTTAGAATCCAACAAATTAAATTCAGAGTAAGAAGTAAAGTCTTAAAAGTTACAATGAACAAAAAATATATTCTGCTTAAGAAACTGGAGCAACAGCAACAAAAGTGATTGACTAAATTGTCTATGAACGTCTTAAAAATAAACAACGAATAAAAAAGTAAATATATAAATTAAAATAAATTAAAAAAATAAACAACAAAAAAACAACAAAAACAAATAAAAAGTAAATAAATATACTTGTTCTGAATCTCAGTCAGTTGCGGACGTGTGCGGTGGAAATTCGTCATCACTAGCAGAACTACAGTCAAAGGACTCGTCACTGTCACTGGTTGTATCACTGCCAAGGTTAACTATGACTGGCTCTATTACGGAATCTATATGGGGATCTAATTTCCAAAACTTTTCTTCCTCTGCTTTTACGTGTGATACGCATTTCTGCCAGTTATCTGCAGTTACCGCACCGATTGCTTCTTCTAAAAGGATACGTATATCGGCCAACTTAAAAGTTGTATTCCTACGCGCTACTTCATTTTTTACTTGTGCCCATACTAACTCGATTGGGTTTAACTCGCAGTGATACGGAGGCAGTCTTAAAACTGTAAAACCCTTTTCCCTAGCCATTTCGTCTACTGCTAATTTTATATACCTTTCTTTGTGGTGACGCGCGAGTTGTGACAGCTGTGCTTTGAGCATAGTCATATCGCATTCTATATTTTTTGACACGAGCCAGTCATAGATATCCGCTTTTTTCCAATTAGAAGTCGGAAGAGCTTCTAAACGCCGACTATGGTAGGACGCGTTATCTAATACAATAACCGAACCGGGTTCTAATTTTGTCAATATGGATTTAAACCAAGATTCAAAAACTACAGCGTCCATATCCTCATGATAATCACCAGTTTTCCGAGATTCAAAGACGTTCAATCCCCCATCCACAAACCCAGATTCGCTGCCAATATGCGTTATTATTAGCCGACGGCCTTTGCCTGAAGGGCATTTTAATCCCGTACTTAGGCCTTCAAGATGGGCTTGTCTACGACTCGCTATATTCAAATCCTGCCAACACCTAGTAACCGTGTGCCCTTCATTCAACCAAGTTTCGTCCAAGTAATAGATTTTTATTCCCCCGGCGTTACGAATACTACGTATTTTTCTTAAATATTCTCTACGCCATAATACTATATCGTCTCTTTCAATCAATGCGCTGTTCCGCTTTCTTTTCAAATATCTGATATTTATTTCGCGTAATGTTCTCAATAATACCCGACGAGATATCTTTGGCAGACTTTCATCATTTTGTAATTCCTGTTGTAGTTTTTTTATCGTTGGAAGTTCATTACGGAGATAAAATGAATGGACTTTTCGACGAATCGCATTTTTCACGTCACCATCCAAAACAATCTTTTTAACTCCTCTTTTTTGTTTAAGTGATTTTACCACAAATACTACGTCGCGCTTCTTTTCCTTCAAAATTCTGAAAATTGTTGCAACTGAGACCTTAGTCAGATCGCTGCAAAGTTTAACGATTTCCTTCACCGGCCTTTCAGGAAATCGTGTACGTACACCATCGTAAACATTCTTCACTATATTGCGTTCACCGGTTGATAAAACATGTCGTTTGGATGCTGTATTGCTAACCGATGTGCCTTGCTGCATTGTTATTAATTGTATCGTCTAATTTCCCGCGCAAACTTCAAGAATAACTTACCACACCTGCTATATCGCTACGCACCTGACTAAGACTGGCGCGTCAAATCTAAACGGGCGGCCACCGCGAAGCGGCAAGCCGGACCCTCGGCGGATCTTGCGGCATTGTCAAACCGTGCGTAATTGCTGCGAAACTGCTGTGATTTCATGGCCCCTCTCACAATGCGTCACATCGCGCAAAATAGATAAGCGACATGGTGTGAGCCTAAAACTGGTGTCGGTTTTTTGATTAACATGAAAGAAACATACATGTGCGTTGGTGCTCTAATTTACGGTTTTTTTGCTCCTCAGAAATTTTTATCACGATACCGAATGGATCAAGCGACTTGAGTTCGCACAGATATGCGACAGTACAAGTCTGCGATGAACGTTCTGAGTGCGAATATATTGAGTACACTCGCACATCTATAGCTTCCCACAGTATGCGTGTGCATGCCTGTACCGATCTCTAAGCTATGGCTAAAGGACCTGCACAAAGGGGCAACGCCGAGAGCTCGCATGCCGCCATTTCAAGCGCTGTTGCCAAGTGTACGTATGTTTCAGCAGTCGTGCTACCGTTGGTATGATTGGACGTGGATTAGGCATATTAGAAATTAAGGATTGCAATTAATGTTTGACTCCAAATAATAGAAAATTGAGAAACACTGTTGAATATTTGCTCACAGATTATGCATACAATCAAGCATACAGTAATATCTATTCGTTAGCTGAGCATCTAAGGGATCTTACGATTTTGTTATATAAGCGCGTGACAACATTGTTTGCGCCGATTTACCGCTAGCGGAGGTATCATGCAATGTGAAATTTAACTATACTAAGTGGGAGCACTGAAAAAGTTTCTGCAAATAATTATACAAAGCACTTTGAAACTAATCACCAAACCACTTTGCCTGTCCTTTTCAACAACTTTTATAAAAAAAAATAACCTATAACCTAACCTTTAGCTTCGTCGTGAAAACGTTTGTGATCCATTTGGCAGGAATCTGTTTATGACAGACAATCAGTAAATGGAAAAACAGCATAGAAGTTGTTATTACATGCCTATATTGAATTTACGATTAATTTCTGCCGCTTTTTGGGTGTCGAGTTGAAATGGAAAGGTTAACAAACCAGAGCATGGAACATAGATAAGGATAACTCAAGTAAGTAACTACAAAACATCACAATTATTCATATGTACGATGACAGTACCATACGTTCTATGCTGCCAACGTATTGTCAACAGTCCGCCTCTTTTGCTTATATGAAACGAAACGAAAGCCGCAACCACCAGCGACAAAAGAAAAGCATAACGAAAAACGAAAACGAAAAACTCAGACGCAGTAGGAACGGTAGAATGGTAGAATGAGAACGACGTATATTTGATGATTTACAACAGATCATAGGATACAAGCGTCAAATCTTAATCATGACAGTCTGACATAGTTCTGAGTTCCGCACTAACCTATTGTATAGTCTGTGTTCCGTACGGTAGTAATATATAGTTGGCATTCATACGTCTGAAACCTTCCATTTCTGAAATTAAGGTGGCGCTGGAATGATCAACTTGCAGCTTAGGGCTCATTTTTATGTGTTGTTGAGGCCTTTAGTCTATTTATCAATTTATCATATAACCATTTAAATTTTGGTACATTGATATGCTTTTCGTACATACAATTTTCTGCATATGGGAAAATCGCCATCGGAATTTAACGCAAAATGAGCTTCAACAAAAACCGCTTATAATAGGCAAAGTGGTGCCACCTAACCTTTTGTCTACCATGGAGTCTTGAAAACAAGATAGGTTTGGCAACACTGGCCGCGCGACCAAAACCGCGCTTTGCAACTGTTGAATGCATTTAAATTTCAGTCCCTGGATTTCATTTTATTAATGTACTAAGGGTTAAAAAAAAGTAACTGAACGATCCTTTGCGACTATTTTTGCATGCCATACAACGTCCTGCATGCGAAAATACTAATTTCAACTTCATGATCCTAGTCCATTCCAAGAATTCAGAACTCAGACTAATTTGTGGTATCAAAAGAAGGCTGCCAATTTCAGGCAAGTACATTGAATGAAAGTGGTTGACTATGTCCGGATATAGAACTTTGCACTGTCTGGTTGTTTTCTACAATATTGTAAAGAACAGGATTCCTAGCTATTTGGATAGAAAAATAATATATCGCTCTGACCACTAAATAAATGTTCGGTGTTGATATATCTCCCTCGACATAGGACGGCTATTTTCATGAGGTCCTTCTCATATGCCATTTTGAAACTATACAACAACTTGTACACTGAAAGATCTGTCTTTGTACGCATTTAGGTATAAGTGTAGAATCTCGATAAATAATTCCAAACCATGTAATTATTAACATCAATTCACTTACTTTATTTTACTTAATTACTGTAAGGAGTATAATATGTGGCCTTCTATATTTACTTCTTATCGCGGTTTATAATAAATTAATAGATCAATGTATTACATTACAAAATAAATAATGTACGGTTTGGGATTGACGTCACTTTACTTCCAACATATGCCTACTTCTTGCACGATGTATACAGAAAGATGTCTTTAAAGTCGGAGGCAAATATTCAATGTTTTGAATGAACGGTAAATTATGAAATATAGAATGCATATATATTTCAAGCAGCCCTTAATGGGCTCCATTGCAGGTCGTTTAGCAACATCAATGGATGATGTATGCCGAATAACTGGACTCTTTTTCTCCTTTAATCGAGACGAGATTGCGTTCGTTTATACACATCAGCATATCTGTTTGTGATTGCCAAGCTCCATAAAGCATCTTATTCCTCACAATGGCACATTACGTGGAAGCCGTAAGCACAAAAATGGCATGTCCGTTATTTCGCCTGCGTATTATGAATGGACTAGTATCCTGGTCCAGACTACATTCTTCGGTGAAGGAAGTATACTAGAGTAGGCGAATAGGTGGCTGACCAAAATTAATCACCCTAAAATGTAGGCTATCTATTGTACCAAAAAAAAAATGAAGTACCAAGTTTATTGAATCAGTACCTCCCGCATATTACGATCATAATATTTTATTACTTTTCCCATAGCTTGGAGCTTTAGTCTAAGATCCCCGTGTAATCAAATCATCGCCCGCCTGTCCGTAAAAAAAACAACATAAAAACTCAAATAGACCGACGTAGTTTTTGTTCTGGAAGCTTCAACTGGACGAAACGGAACGATCAGGAATCCCCAAATCGCCTAAAAACGAAGTTCGAGCTGTTTTTATGCTTTTATTTAGTTTTTTGTTATTGATACACCGCCACAGACACGATTTCTAGAAACCATACGCATTTTTTATCCTCACCACGGTAATTCTGTATCGAAATTTCATTATGCTGCTATAGGCCTTTCTTTCACAGATCAATGGATTTCCAATTATGAATACAACTAATTTTTCAAATTATTGCTCCTCCCCACCCCCCAACAATCTGAAATTTCACCCCAACCCAAAAAAAAGTAGAAAACTATTTATTTGTTTTTTTTGCTAATTACTACGCCGCCAATGCACCGTTTGGCGAAAGTTTGATCACAATCCGTGGAAGGGTTACCGAGATTACGGGGCTAGAAAAACGTCAACAGACAGATCGACAGACAGACCGACGGAAATGAGTGGATTTTCGTTTAGCTCAAAATCGAGAATTTTTGCAATCACAATATACTATAAATGTGACTTTACCTCAGTGGACCTACTTCGTCAAGTAGGTTATTAGTGTCCCCTTAAAATACAATAATTAAATAAGCTAGTTACGGTACCCTTGCTGGGATGATGAGAATTAACTATAAAACATCCTTACACTCGTCGTTTTAACCTAGCACATTCTTTATTTTTGAGATCAGTGCGGTTTCGGCTTTCTTATTATTGCTCGTAAGATATAAGTCAGAGCGGAACCACTATAATGTACAAGGCACAATCCAACACCTGATAAAATGTACAACCTTCAGACTGCCAATGTTTGTATTATCCGTATTGTGAATAAATGAAATTAAACAGATTTTTGAGCAATCTCCCATTGAATCAAAATTCTCCTCTAGATACTAAACAATTTGAGTTCTCACAGCGTTTGAGTTGTTCAAGAGATTGTGTAGTGCAGTCAGCTGTTAGTAGATTCATGTCTCCGATTAAAAAGTAACTGGTAAGCTAACGATCGGATATTAGAATAATAATTTCATTTTATTAGAAAAAAGTCTATACAAGGTTCAATACACGACACACTTTTGTTCGTGCACTAGATATGAATCTCTTTTCGACACTGCTACGATTAACATATCCGGACAACGCTCATAACCATATCATTTTAATCGAAGCAGCACAAGGCAAAACAACATTTAATCAAGCAA
This sequence comes from Callosobruchus maculatus, assembly GCA_951848785.1. Classification (NCBI taxonomy): domain Eukaryota; kingdom Metazoa; phylum Arthropoda; class Insecta; order Coleoptera; family Chrysomelidae; genus Callosobruchus; species Callosobruchus maculatus. The sequence goes on along the minus strand of CATOUR010000164.1, from coordinate 3,396,072 downwards.
TGTCCCCCATACAATAAATATTCTTCTTCTTATAACGCGGCCTCCTTCCGAACGTTGGCAATCTAAAATAGCTAACGTAGTTCTAGATATAGCCATGCGGAAAATATCAAGCGATGCGCAACCAAACCATCTTCGGATGTCCTTCAACCAAGAATTTTGGTGTTTGCCGACAGACATTTTACCTTGGACTCTTCCTTCTAAAATCACTAGTACAAGTTCATATTTTTTCCTCGCATAGTATGACCTATATAAGTTGTTTTTCGTTCCCTGATGGTAAGCATGAGTTCTTTTTGTTTCTTTATAGATCGTTATTTGCAACCTAGTCAATTCCTAATGGGGCGTGCACCCTGGTGTATTGTTGACTACACCTTCTAACTTGTGCTCTACTTCAGTCAAATATGCATGCCCTGCATGGTCCAGATCGATTCATGCTAACGTACTGTACCCTACCCTCAATGATAATTACCGGTTGTCTAGCAACCTGGACCCCATAAATCAGGCGAGAAGTCCTATGTATGACAGAATAAAGTAGACAGTCATTAGATAAAAGACCATCTATATGGGCGCAATACCCCAGCATCCAGACTTAAATCCTGGAAGAATTTCATTTTGTCAACAGACCCACTGACAGACCAAGTCAGTAACCAAAGAAGTACTGTAGAAGCGGCGGCTAACACATATCAACTTGGAATCCAACTGAAAGATCCCTGCCACATCACAACTGGAATGGGGGATCTGGAAAAACCTCAACAATTCAAATTTTAAAAAAGTGTAGCTAATGTTGCATCTCGCGTTTATTTGTAGCTGAATATGTTCTTCTTCTTAAAGTTCCTATTCATTCCGGATGTTGGCTATCATACATGCTATTTTCACTTTGTTAACTACAGCTCGGAATAATTCAGTTGCACTCGTACGCAAAAACTTTAAACAAAAAACTACACGAAAATTCTACCAGAGATTGTTGAGGCCGCAGTTGCACCCTGCACATAATAAGATTTTTCAGTTTCCACAGTTATTTCTTAAAGCTTTTTTCTAGCTAGTATCACAAAAAGTCACTCCCTAAGAGTGTTTTGCTTATCACTCATCACAAAATGTTAATTGTTAAGAGTTTTTTACTTAGCATCCCGCCTAACCAAGAAAAAAATCCTCTAGCTTGGGGACCGAACTTCCAATGCCTGATTGACGTCATGTAGCTTTAGCTTTAGAATATTTTTATTAAGAAATATTTGTACAATATCAGCGCAACCTACTGAACCAAACAGCCGTCCGCCTCATTTTGTCAAAACATTGTACATATCTAATTATTTTGATCTCTGTAATGTTATTTATAATTTCCTTAACTTTTATTTTGTGCTCTAAGGGAAGTCGGCCAAAGTTCATCTTAAGCAGTGCCAGTAATTATAGTGTGAGCACTGTGCTACTTACAAATCAGGCAACCGATTGTAGCTAGAAATAGGTACATACTAGCACTACATACACAGATAATAAAGAGTATTTTTTTATCTTTTACTCAGAGCGGGGACGCGCGGCATAGCACCTTAAGGAGGAACTGCCCCTGACTCATAATAAACCAGGTTCTAAGATTTTCCAACCAAGTCCGTCTCCTGCCCACTCCTCGCGTTCCCAGTACTTTTCCGTGCAAGATAGATTGCAACAAATACCATGAATTTTCGTTTCTCATTATGTCCCAAATATTGGAGCATTCGAATCTTCACAGTATTCCTTCTCTTTACCTGAGAACTTCAATATTTGTTGTGTGAGCTATCTATGGTATTTTTAATATTCGGCGATACAACCATAGTTCAAAGACTTCTAATTTCTTCATGGTAGCTTCAGTAAGCCTCCATGCTTCAGCCGGGTAGAAGACAACAAGAAATACATATCAGCGTAGGAGTCTTATTTTGGTGTCCAACGTGATGTGATAGCTTGTGAACAAATTTATCATTTTGTTGGATGTGGTCCTGGCCTTTTCTCTTTTCAATTCTGCTTCGTATTTCCTGCGAGTTATCGCACTATTCGTTTAATAAAGTTCCAAGATAAGTAATACTGCTCACGCTTTCTACCGGTTTTTGATTGAATACCAGTTGACAGTCAGTAATGTTGAGTTTGTTAAGAACCCCAAGTTCGAAATAATCGCCGAGTACAAAAGCACGATATTAGTTTAGTTACAAAAAAGAGGCAATAGCGGATACATGTCGATTGCTGTGGCGAAAGTAAATTCAGAGAGACCGGCCACCTTTAATTATTATCGAGTATACACAATTTATTAAAGACAGCATCTTTGATTGCTTATCTTTGATAATACGGTAATATTTTACCTTTGGCCCCGTCGACAAGTAACTTTCACATCTACAGATACAGGGCGTGATACAAAAGATATCCGCGGAGGGTTAAATATGAGGTTACTTTTTTTGCAGCAAGCAATTTTGAAGGTGAAAAGAGCTAAATGTTAATTTAAACAATTGCTCATTTAGTTGAAATCAAGATCAATATAACTTAATTAAGGCAGCTACGGATATCAGCTACATCAAGGAGGCTGGAAACAAAAGTCCAATTTATGACTAGTTTGACAGAATCATTTCAAGTTGATAGTTGCTCCTGTTAATTTTTTGCAAAATTGGTTCTTCTCTGTTAGAATGTATTTAACGTGTAAGGTCGTGCGATGACATTTTACGGAACAATCAACTGAGAGACTTTGTGTCGCATTAGATTAGATTAATCTATTTCACTACCATATGTAAAATGTACAATTGTAGTAAGTCAGAATAAAATAGTAAAGCCATATATACACATAAAATGTAAAAATATAAAATCAAATAGTAAAAACAGAGACATACAAAACAACAACAGAGAAGTACTACTTTACAAATTTTAACGTACTTGTCATTTTGAGGGGGGTGTCCATGTACTCACGGACTTAATTGAATGCATTTTCCTGTAGAAATGCTTTGATGGAAGCGTTAAATTTTGCATGTTTTAAGTTTTTGAGAAGAGCTGGTAAGATATTATACACATGTAATTGTGAGGGTTTCTAGCGGACTTCTCTAGCCGATATCTAAGAACTCTTGTTAGTTCTGCGGATCGGGTATTATAAGAATCTCATTTGAATTTAGGCTGAAATTGTTCTTATTTTCATGAATGTCCACAAGAGTAAATGTATAATAATGGGACTGTCATTATCCTGAGGTTAATGAAATGGGGATTACAATGGTCCCTATAGCCAGCACCTACAATAATACGTATAGCCTTCTTCTGAAGTCTAAGATATTTGATAATGAAGCCTCATGTTTGAGAACTGTGTAGGTATGGCAACGAATGTAATTTTGAAAGAGTGACGAACTTCGAAAAGAAGAGTCAATTACTACACTTTCTGGTAATTCTGTATCGTGTTGCGGACATAAATAGTTATTCCGGAATGTGCGATGATGGACGACACCAAGGTCATATTCAGAAATCTTGCCACGAGCTTTGAGTTGTGCTTCCGTTTCAGTATGTGTTTCTTGAATTAAGGCCAGGTCAATATTATTGTCAAGTAGTAGTCTCGAGCGATATTCACTTATATATTCCGAATATATTATAGAGGACAGTTTCGAAAGGAGGGAAAAAACGGGGGCGGTGTTCGTGGACTTTTCGGCGGCATATGGTACCATTAACCACAAAATCCTTCAGTAAAACATGACACAAAGTTACCATCTGATAAAGGTCCTGAGATCACTGCTGTGAATTGGAGATCATACGTGTAGTTCCAGGACAGAGGAGTCGATGGAGGAACCAGAAGTATGGTCTCCCTTAGGGTAGCGTACTGGCGCCCCTTCTATTCAATTTGTACACGAATGATCAACCTGTCGGCCCTTCTACAAATAGTTTCGTCTACGCCGATCACGTAGCCATGACGTGACAATCCCATGACATCGGGGAAATCGAAAAAAGGTTGACAGAGACCCTAGAAAGAATGGCTAAATAGCACAACTTAAACCAGCTACGTCCAAATCCAGGTAAAACTCAGGGAACTGCAAATTGAATGGAATTCGACCAGGCTACAGCACTGCTCAAATCCAGTTTATCTGGGTGTTACTTTATACATGACTCTGGCCTATAAAAATCACGTAGAGAAGACTAGAGCAAAAGTGAACACGAGGAACGGTGTTATTCACAAGCTGGTTAACTCCCAATGGGGGGCCCACCCTGGCGAATTGCAGACTACAGACATCTCTTGCCATACAGGGCATGCCGAATACGCATGCTCTATATGGTCCAGATTGACTCATGCTAACAAACTTGACCCTACCCTGAACGACACCTGTAGGATAATCAAGGGCTGTCTAAAACCTACCAACCTAGACCAGCTATATCTGGTGAAAATAGCCTCCCCCCAAAGAAGTGTCATGTATGGCAGAACGAAGTAGACAGTCATTAGATAAAGATACCCTCTATATAGACACAAGCCCCCAGCATCCAGACTTAAATTCAATTTATTTCTATTAGGTACAAACTTTGTATATTAATCTAACTTATCACTAGAAGAAGATGGTTAGAAGAAGCTCTGCCTAGGCAAGTGTTACCTGTCTTGCTGTGAGCTCCTTTTGCCATCTTCGTTATATTGTGCATAAGCTTATTTAACATGGCTTGTACCGACAATAATAATAATAAAATAAAATAAACGTAGGCAGAAAAGAAAAACAGTCATTCGATAGATTAATAAAATAATATTATAATATAGATTAATAATCACAGACGGAGATCGTGGATGGTATACGGAAGTGGCTATTGATTATACTTATATTTTTTTTAAACTATAGTAGGATTATAAATTTCATTATTCAAGTATTTTTTGCTATAAGTGTTTTGATAAATTTATTAGCGTTGCACATTATATATGTTTTTATTGATTTCTTAAATCTTTGGTAACTGGGAATCTGTTTAATATTTAAAGGAATATAATTATATAAGTACGGGGCAAAAAAGAAAAATGATCTTTGTGTTACTGTTTTTTTATAAAATGGAACTGTTACATTCATGTTTCCAGGAAGAATTTCATTATGTCCACAAACCCACTGACAGTCTCCAAATCAGTAACCAAAGAGGTACTGTGGAAGCCACGGCTAACAGTGAACCACATACCTTGGAACTTGGAATTTAACTGAAAGCCTCCCTGCCGGATCACAACTGGAATGGAGGACCTGGAAAAGTCTGAACAGGATTAGATTACAAATGGACAACCTAGTGAGATGAGGATAAGCTGAGGAGGATTTATGTGCCTGCGGCGAGAACCAGACGATTCAGCATCCTCTATCTTTCCATCCTTGGAAACCTGTTGCACAATCCAGGACCTATGGGAAGCGAACGACACGGCAGTGCGGTATGCCCGACACTGGAATGGGATGTGAGCACTCATTTCTCATGTGTAACGTCTGTGAGCGTCACATATATGCGTTTTTCTTTTCTTCTTCTGATAATTACTAATTAACTAAGACCAATATAATTAAAAAACACAAAAAATAAAATAAAAAAAATTATATAAATCTAACCAATTCATTCAAGTGTAGCCCAGACACTATTAAATAAATTCCAAATACATAGATCCTTAGTAAATTCAATTCATCACTCCATGTAGCACACTGGGGGAGTCTGTATATAGAACGCATCCTTTTTTGCTGGAGAATCCAGAGAAGAGTAGTGCCTGCCAAACTGCTATTTATGAAGTGACTCAAAAGCAATGACGTTCTTGTTTTAAAGACTGGTTTCACAGAATTAAGAAATGTATTGACCTTCAGGCAGAATACTTTGAAGAAGAACATTTTATTGGTTATTTTTTCCATTATTCTGTTTTCATTTATTAAGTTTGCAAAAACTTTTGGTGTGACTTACGTATTATCTTATAGGCTAAACCCCCTTTGCTTTCTCTGATCATCCGCCACTGGACCAGTGCATATTCTTGTTTAGTTACAACCACACACACATAACCATATACCAGAGGTATGTCTTTTGATAGCACTTATTGTCACCCGAAGCATCTTTGGTGCTTAAGCGCAAGAAGAACGTCTCTGTGAATACACTCATCAATAACAACAACAGTCAAAGTGAAGAAAAACAAACAAAACTTCAAAGAATCATCCACCAAGCTGGAGGCTGTGTGGCCGTAAATTCGGTCGTTAAAGATGGCCATTTTCAAGCCATGTCACACAAATAAACATCATCTCACGTGCACCATAACACAGACAAGGCTGAATAACGTAATCTCAATACAATAACATGAATATCTGACACTTGACGTGTTATTACTGTTTATTTTAAAGAAAATTGCAAATACACACATAAAAACAAACACTTGGATGAAGAATATATACTTTCGATGAAGTGTATATACCATATCTTCCTATATGCGCAAAGCTGTAATAATCTCAAATTAAAAATATTATATTTACGATCATAATTTTAGGGTTATGTTAAGTAAAGAATACAGCGTCGGTACCCTCTAACTTAAGAGATAGAAACATGTTTCTATCACCGTGACGACCTTGACGATCGGACAGTTTCGGGTGCCTATCACGTGTTCACTACGCTGTCACGGCACGCTGTCAAATTTACGAGGCCACCCGATCCCATAGAAGATAGTGCATAGAAATACGTTTCTAAGTTACAGAGTACCGACGCTGAAATCTTAGATCATGCATATGATAATCTTTAAAACAAAACAATGAATATATCACCAACGGGGTGAGTTTTTAGTTCCGGTTCGGTCGATAACTCCACTACTATAGAAGATAGCGAAAGAGTTGTATATAAAAGTTGTAGCCACGGATATGCGCCTTGCTCAGAAAATATTTAGATTGATAGAGGGTGATCCATAACTACGTGGTGATGCAAACATGCATTTTTTAAATGAGACACCCTATATATTATTCCTTATTCAAATTCTACTAATGATTTCCGTTCTTCCAATATACGGTATTGTTACACTATACAGGGTATCTCAAAAGTTATGACCATTTTTATATCCAAATCGCTGTCAAATGAACGTACCGTATATCAAAAAGTGATGAATCAAAAATCATTTTTTTACACAGATGGATGAAAAATATCCTCTAATTTTAAAATCAGCTATAAAAAAGCCCGCGACGCATATTCGTATACAGGGTGATGTAGAATGCCAGATCTAGATTTTCTCTTTTTTTTTTAAATGTAACCCCCAACATTTTATTATACCAAAGCATGGCCTTTAATATGCTCTTTCATCTTTGTATAACACTTGTTATAGCTACATTCATTAGTTTCTGAGATATTTCGATTCTTCTAGAAATTTTAAATATACCTTCTATTTGTTTACTAAAATTTACTTATGTTTTCTTAAAAAAAACTAAAATGTAAGGCCATAATAGTACTTGATCAAGTCAAAACACTGAATTAACGAGATAATAATATAGGTCAAGTGTGCTGGGGAAACAATTTTATAGACGTCATGCATAATTACCAAGTAGATATATCAAGTAGGCTATAAAATATTAAACGACACATTCCAAATAAAACGATTCTTCAATCTTTCAAACGCATTAGTTTTAGAGTTCCTCCGTTCTGTATATTGCTGTTCATAGTTGATATATTCTAGAGGCAAGTAGGCAATTTCTCAAAGATTCTCCTAAATACCCGCAAACCTATATTTTAAATTTACCGAAAAATCGAAATATCTCGGAAACTGATGGACGTAGGTACAGTAAGTGCTATACAAAGATGAGAAAGCATATTAAAAGCAATTCTTTGGTATAATAAAATATTGAGGGTTACGTTTAAAAAAAGAGAAAATCTGGATTGTGCATTCTACATCACCCTGTATACGAATATGCGTCGCAGGATTTTTTATATCCAATTTTAAAACTAGAGGATATTTTTAATTTGATGTTTTGATATACAGTACGTTCGTTTGACAGCGATTTGGATATAAAAATGGTCATAACTTTTGAAATACCCTGTATAATGTTATAATACCTTATATTATGAGAAGAGCAGTTGTTGGTAGAATCTAAGAATGGGATAATATATAGAGTGTCTCATTTAAAAAAATATATGTTTGCATCACCACGTAGTTATAGATCACCCTGAATGAATCAAAATATTTTCTGAGCAAGGAGCATATCCGTGGCTACAACTTTTATGTACAACTTTTTTCGCTATCTTCTACAGTAGTGGAGTTATCGACCGAGCCGGTACTAAAAACTCACCCTGTATAAGAATACTATATATTGACTAAAGCAATTCATAATCTTGGCGCAAGCAGCTCAAGATTTTTGTCTTCTTGGAAAAACCATCTAAAGGCATCTGAATAAGCGTTAGGCAATTTCACGTCATATAGTATTTTTCCAAATTCATGTTGAAAAATACCGAATATCACAGAATATAAACGTCATTGTTTATATATTCAATTCACAACTACTTGCATAAATATAATATTGCATATTACGTACTTGGTACTTACATACGAATATCTGTATGAAGTCCCCACAGCCCCAACTGCGTAACAATCATTTTCAAGAGAATATAACAATATAACACAAAAAGAAACATTATGAAAATTATTAATTACTGTGAGGCCTGAGGAGATCTGTCAATGTGCATGAACTAAAGATCATATTTTTAATGGAGATTCCCGCTGTCCTCACTAAAATTTTATGAAATATCTGGTCGAATGGTATCGAAATTTTAACTGGAAAGGAAACTATATTCTTGCGACTATAAACGCATCGACCAGATCGACCCATGTGCGGGATGACTTTAGTAATCTGATAGCTCAAGAGCTCGCTACGTAAAAAAGGTCACTCGGTAAAGTAAACATTTTGGCATTTACAGGTTCGGTAGGGATCAACATAGGGATAAGTGGCTCGTCAGAATGCGCCGTGGATGTATAAAGTAAGGGTGTGGAGTTAAAAATGCGATTTTTTTCTCGCATAGTAAATGATGAAATACAGCTCGGAAAATTTGTAATACAAACATATTATGAGAAAGTAGGGAAAAATTGTCAGAAGTGTAGGTGAAAGGTAAAGAGCCGTCAGAGGGCGCTTTAGTTGCGAAAAAATTTGCAACAATTATACCACTCTGTGTACTTCTGACAATTCACATACTAATTCTATAAGTCACAATGAAACTAATTACAAATCGTCAGAAGGCGAGGTGGACGAATATCGAATATAACGATAGTAAGAACATTATAATTATATCTAGAATTTTATATTTTATTGCATCAAGTTGACTTTTGAACATTGTTTAACATAATTTGCAATATATCAATCAGTACACTAGCGACCAACTGTGAGGAGCCAGGAAGGCGTTAGTTCTTAACATGGAAATTATTTTCATTTATATCTTTAATACAAAATATATCAGTAACTTTGATTGAATGCTTATACTAATGAATCGCGAATATTAATGCTAATTTAATATTACCAACCACAAAATAACACTAACCCACTGGTTGTCACTGTCAATACCTACTCACCAGAAGTGAACTTCTAGATACTGGTATAATGATAAATTTTGGGTGGAGCACCGACGTTCTTACTATCGATAATATTTCCGATATTCTTCCACCTAGCCTTCTGACGATTTGTAATTAGGTTCATTTTGACTTTAAGAATGAGTATGCAAATTGTCAGAAGTGTACCGAGAGACGTAAATGATGCAAAATTTTTCGTAACTTAAGCGCCCTCTAGCGGCTCTTTACCTTTCGCCTACACTTCTAACCATTTTTTCCTACTTTCTTATTATAATTATAATATTTCCGTTTGTATTGCAAATTTTCAGAGCTGTACTTCATCATTTATTATGCGACAAAAAATGCATGTTCAACCCACCTATCCCTATGTTGAATCCTACCGAACCTGTAAATGACAAAATTTTTACTTTACCGAGTGACCTCTCTTTACACAGCGAGCTCTCCGTCTATGAGTCAACTTATCCCATATCGATGTTTCTAATTCGGTTTTCTGTCAAGCACTGTTTATTGAGAGTGGCGTGCTATGTAGAAAAATGGCATGATCTTTTTTTTATTAGTAGTGAGGGGGTTAGGATTCAGTTATCTTATAATAGTTGCTATTCAGCATTGCGGCTTATTGTGTACCTCCGATCAAACATGTTACAAACAAGGACTATAGTATTGTTGAGTTCACTTTGGGTACGGTGGATGTCACTTTGCTGATTCAGATTCAGAGTTCCTGCTTTCACTCAAGGCAGGACAGTCAGAGATAACCTGCTTAGCTGTTTCCCCTGCCTCACCACACTTCCTGCGTAAAGAATTTGCCACATCAATTCCCAACTTATGCAGGTATGCACTGAACGTCTTAAAACCAGTTATAAATAAAAACACCTTTCGTAGTTCCTTGCTGCTCAATCTGCGGTATTAGAAGACGAGGGTCCCCTCAGCTCCCGCTTAGACTGCATTCCCCACTACTCTGTCCTAGCGGTTCTTGTGCTAGTTAACACCCAACAGGTGACAGCTGTCAGTACCATGTTGTATGATATATGTGGGCAGTTCTACAAACAGAGGAATTTTGGTGCGCTCAGCTCGTAAATTCTTTAATTTTCAAAATTTTCTACTTACAAAATATATAAAATAAGCATCTGATCTATTTCAATGTGGGCACTGAAAATCACTTCAATTGACTAAGTACTTGTTATTTAGAATCACCACTTTATAGCAAAAATTATCACTTCCCTGTGGGGCGACATGCCTGAGTTGAAAATCTAAGGACTAATTATAACCCCAATGGTTTCCTCATGCAGAACTATAATATCTTGGAGATTACCATTATTATTTAACTGATTCCAGAAACCTATCGGCGTCATACTGGTTCAAACATTTCTTCACAATTTCCTTGATTGAATAAAGGCGACACGAATTCCATATCACTTCCCTGCCAGCTAAAGGTTCATTAAAATCATACAGAAATCAAATAATAAGCTATGTTGCCATTCGGGCAACTGGAAGCACCGGGTGAAGTTAACATAATATTGCCGTCTTGTTTTAATCGGTTGCCATTCGGGCAACTGGAAGCACCGGGTGAAGTTAACATAATATTGCCGTCTTGTTTTAATCGGTTGCCATTCGGGCAACTGGAAGCACCGGGTGAAGGTAACATAATATTGCCGTCTTGTTTTAATCGGTTAGCGGTTTGTTGTAATAGTGCTGTGTATGAGAGCTGTTGCGCTCGAGAGGACAGTCAATTTCTCACCCACCTGGTATGTGTTTGTATTAATATTTCCAACTAATTCAAAGTTTTGATTAGATGAGTACATTAACGTTGATTACGTGAAGTATTTGCGTATATGCTATCAGCAGTAAAATATATAGTTTTTGAGATATTGTGGTAATAGCGTGAAAATCTCACTTTCCTGTGTATCACTTCCCTGAAGTTGGGTCGACAGGGAAGTGAGATCCTGTCAGGGAAGTGAGAATTCTTCCATGAGCACAGTACTTCAAATAATATACTCATAGTCATCCTTCAAGCTTCTTATCAGAAACCTCAGCTCTTCAAGATCCTTTGTAATCACTTTTCGGTATAATATAAGATGCATTGGCGGCATGAAAAGGGGTTTTCTATGAATCATTGTTGTGGAAGCAGATATGGCTAAATCAAAGAGGAAAGCTCAAACCAGAGAGGAAATATTAAAGAAAAAGCGAGAAAATGAAAGAGAACAGCAGATAGTGTTGGAGCATCAGGGGGCGATGTTGCGAACTTAACTCAGTTTTGTAGCGCCATTCAGAACCGTTGTCCAAACATAACGTTGTTCACGGTAACTGCCAATGGTATTGAACAAATGGACGCCTTGATCTCCAGGGAATAACCCAGGCTGCTACCTTTCCAGGGAACTTTGCAAGTGCACCAGATACAAGGAAATGCGTATATGCCACAGTCAGTCATAATGAAGTCTTGAAGTTGCTTCTGCAGTAGCGATCACTACCGTTTGGGTACTGTAAAATACTCCACAATATCAAACGTGAGAGTCGACGATATCTTTGGCGAATCAGTTTCTGAGAGAAATGAAGGCGAGAACAAATGCAAAATTGATCTACCAAAAAATATGACTGATGACAACCTACTTGGTGATCTCCCACTAACTGTAGATGACCCTGATGGTTTGCTGATTATTCCTGATGTGGGCATCGATTCTCAAGGACTTTTTCCAGGAGACGATAAGCAAATAGGCAAAGATAATAAATTGAATGGTGATATCAAGGAGGTCCTGATAGAAGAAATGAGACTGAAAAGAAAATAAAGGTAGCGATGAGCAGCGTTGTATTACAACCGATCCTATCTTCTTTACATACGAAGAGTGTTCACCAGATAGCGACTATGAACCATGAGCAGTTAGCTTTGGATATGTTTAAGCTGTCATGAGTTCAATTCTGTTTTTCACAAAACATTCTGTTAAAATTTTGATTTTACTACACAGTGGGTCCTCCAGTTATGATTAATTGTATAGTAATTTAGGAGTTCCCAAGTTTTTTGTTTTCAATTAAAGATAATTTGTGTAGTCATTGCATTTTCTTCTTACTGTAGCGATTTTATTTTGTACAGTAAATAATATTTTATATACTGAGTGTTTCTTACCCTTACATCACTACATTGAATAGATTTGGATTACGTACAGCCGTACACATACTAACATACTATTTTTTACGTTATTAAGATAAATTTATGATAAAAATACCATGGGCTAGTCTAACAGTTAATAGCAGATTCATCTTTAATTCAAAATTTAGCCCCATTATCACATTCTTGTAGCTAACCTCACTTCCCTGTCTTCCAAAAATTGAAAAAGGACTACAAAATGTATAATTCTGTATATATTGTCTGGCCAGCTTATACACAAATTATCTGTAGTGAAACCATGCAGAAAAACCTACTTTTGAGTCAAAATCCCTTAAAAAAAGTTAAGGTTATAAATTGTTCCATTTTATTCCACCGTTTGTAGAATCAGCCATGTACATACTAGTTTTGGTCCAATTAGCAGGAGCTATACACCTTCCTAGACACACCTGTCGGCCCTCTCATTTCTACCTACTCCTATACGACTAGGCACCCAAGATAATGTTACCTTGGTTGTCTTCGTATGTGTCTTTATTGTATTATGGCAGTCCCACACTATTTTTGAAGTATAGTGATTACTTGCCAAGGCCATCAGAGCCGCCCGATTGTCTGTATTTACATAAATCGTCTTTTTACTGTATCTTTTATCTCTGTATACTCTTTAAAGAAAAATATTGATTTTAGAAATACATATCGCATTGTCAGCCGAAATACGTAACAATAATTTTACGTAGTCGTGGCATTTTTCCAGATAGCGTTTTACTGGTCTGCAGACACTAGATTCTGCACACTCCAATTCGTCAGAAATGAGAACGCGATGCTGATGAGGAAGCGATAAACTAAACATTTATCAGTGTGTGCATTTTTGTCGACTTAGCGTCTGTAGGATTCCGATCACCATTGCCATTGCCATGCATTCGGTTCCCATGCATAGCACCACGTCCTCGCTCACTCGGTAATAATCTGTCTACCGCGCCGTTTTCCTATCTCTCCAGTCCACATCGAGAACGCGGACTCTTCAATCTTTGATTCCTTGTTGTTATACAATAGAGCTATATTTCCGTTTACAGCTTTTCTCCAGGCCAAAACTGCTTATCCGAAATGGTGTGGGTGTGGGAAGTAAAATGGTTCCTACAGAATTTGACCTTGTTGACGCCATTATGCGGGAGAAGTCTAGATAGTCCAGATAGGGATGCGAAAATAAAATGTATCAATACAGATACCAACTCGATATTTTTTGGCCAAGTATAGAGCTGTACACGAAAATGAAGGCGCGTTTGGTTCGTATAGAGAATTTTGTGCAATTGATTACACTCCTCAATAATTAATTATTCCCGATAGGTACCGACACCTCTATAAAGGTATCGATACCAGCTTGGAATCGCTTAAAAATTATCGATGACCAAAATACTCATTACATTATTGAAGGTGTCACTTACAACACACCTTGTCGTTCATTATTTAAGAAAAATGGGGTCCTTCCACTCTCGTGCATATTTATTTTACATACATAAAAACATTTTCGTATTTACAACTCACGCCAGTATAGATACGTACGATACGAGGTACAGCCTGACAAGTGTAACACGAGCCGTGAGAAATATGAAATAGACAAGGATAGCAAGAGACGAGAGGATATGAAATAACGTGTGCGTGTGAGACAGCGGCGAAATTCCCCAAGTAGGGGAGACCGGGGCAAAACGAGGTCTGGGGCAGAACGGGAAAAGTGCTCCTATGCATGATTGATACACTGAAATGCGCTGGCAACAGTGTTATTAGTTCGACCTTTAGTTGGCTTACGTCGGTCAACCAATGAGGAACGTGGCGCTGCTCGTATTGGCTGCGGTGTGAGAAAAAATTGAATTTCCTCCTCATTTTAAAAAGTTTTGTCATAAACATCGATGTGCTATTAGGTGAGTAGCAAAGTTTTAGCAATATGTTTAACCAGAAGCCGTAGCGGTAGGATCGAGTTTTGGTATTAGATACCGTTTGTAGCCTTAACTGGTTTAGGTGAGAAATTCTTGAATTTACCATATTATATGTTTGTTGGGGCAAAACGGACGGGGCATGACGGGATACTATACCGTCTTGCCCCGTACTATATATGCTATGTATTTCTTATCTGGTCTTTAATTTTTTTTCAGTCGAAAATCAAGTGCATCAACTTCTCAAACAAAATCTCAGCCTACTGCTTCAACTTTATCTATTAACAGCCATTGTGGTGAAACGGAACCTCTCTCTAACCCTACTATTTTTCCTGGCACAGCCATAGTTGATCATAAAAGACCTCCATTATCACTATTTATTGAAGAATGAGAAAGCAAATGGCATATTCCTCGTTTTTGGTTAGCCCGGCAGATATTATATTTGTACCAAAAGAAATTAGAACTGAAGAAACAAAGACAAGGAAACGAGGTAAGATTGACGACGAATTTTCCATCTAAGAATTAACTTAGAAGAAAATTAGAAACAAACAGTAGAAAAAAGAAGACTGAAGAACTAAAGGCTGAGAAAAAGAAATCTGGCAACAACGCTAATGAAAGAAAGACCAAAAGATGAATCTGGGGAGAAAGCAAATGCTAAGAAACCTAAACAGGGTAAAATTAAGAGGACTAAAAGAGAAACTGAGACGGATACTGACTTATCACAAGAAAATTGTGGTGACTGTGCTCGGATTTACAGTCAATACTTATATTCGCAGTCACAGGATCGGTGATGTATAGCATGCTTGAGCCCATAATTCCTGCGCTGGAGTTGATGACGAGCACGATAAAGCACATACTTGTGAACGTTATCAGCCGTACTGAAGTATGTTCCCATTTTGCCCCGCGTCATTTCCCATTATGCCCCAATGGCGGGGCATAATGGGAAAAAAAAGTTATACTGATTTTTGCTACTTTTCGCCAAAGTCTGAATGGCTGAGTTGCTAAAAAAAGTTGCATTACTTAATTTAAATCCTTATGTTCCTACCTGACTAAAGGTTAATACAATGAAACATTTAATTTTCTTTATATGATGTGTTTTTCTTTAAGTATCCCATTCTGCCCCGGTCTCCCCTACTTGTCAGGCTGTACGCGTATACGCATGACAGCTGCAAACAGATAAATAGAAATAGAGAAATAGAAATGATGAAATTCATACTATGAACGTTCATCAATTCAGTAGGTTTGTCAAAAAGTTCTTACTTTCGGAATGCTTTTACTCTGTAAATGAATTTTACACGCATATATCTAGACGCTAGGTGATGTATTGTATCTACAATAATACTGTTAAAAATCTCAAACATGTAACATGTAAGAGTGGTAATATACTATACTATACTATACAGTAATGTACATTTTTAAGTAATATTTTGTATGTTATTTTTTATGTTTTTATTTAAATTTACTGAAAATGATCCAAAAGATATAGTGAATTCCAGAAAAAAGTTGTAAACAGCTGTTTAAAATGACATAAAATATCATCACGGTATCTCCGTACTGAATGAGTACATTTGCACTCATCCATAGGTATACACATCATTATAGAAACTCGGAAATCAACAAAAAATTTAAAAACTACCGGTGATTCCATATTACTGATCTATTTTGATTAACGTATTTGAAATTTTTATTTATTGATTGTCTTTAAGGTGTAGAGTGTAGGAAATTCTAATTCTCAAGTATAATTTTATTTTTGTTCAGTAATTATTAAAAAAATACAGGCTTGAGGAAAATTTTGCTCAAAAGCCTTGCGGGATCTTTCGGAAATCTACTAAAAACTTTGCAATTATAGTACCTATTTCTGCAATGTTTTGCAGCTCATACATTTCTAGCACATTGTTTGTCCATTTTAAAGATCATACACTATCAACACCGCGTATACAAAACCTCAGAGCGTACGCCAATGCATTTTACCTCAGCAATGACCAAATACGATCGTCGACCTTACGGCAATGGTGTACCGACATAATATGCCTCTTTTGACAGATACTCACCCAAGATAGCGAATGCGCGTATGATTGCCGGCAACCTGAGATATACTGCTGATTGTCTGGTATGCTGTGTGCTGTATATAGTATACCCATCGCGACTCTACCGTATTATAGGTTATATACAACACAACCAGAGTGTCAAAACAATATTATTATTTTAAAATTGACAATACTTTTTCATTGTGGGTGGCATGGGCAGTAGCTGCCTGAACATCATGACAGGACTCCAAGCTAGGCATGATCACTTGACTAATCTTTGATAGACTGCAGTATTGAGCCTTGGAAACATTGCATTTCACCCATTTCGCCGTATTTTTGAGACCTCTGGAGGTTATGATTTCCAGATACCTTGAGAGAGAAGCAGAGTCGCTGCCATCTTTCTTTCTGCACAATTCCTTACCACTCCTCTTACAAAAAATAACAAAACAATGTTGGTTCGTAAGGGGACAGTACTAAATAAAAGATTCGACATTTACATTGTTAAAAGAAAAACAATACTTCTGGCAGTGGGCCTGATGTGATGTTATCTTCTCTTAAAGCCATATATTCGAAAATTCCAGCCACAATTCTTTGCCCATCAATTTTATGTTATAGGACAGTGGCGCACACATATATTTTGGTGGTTGAAGGATTTGTTTGATTTATTTCAGTAGGAGAATATCTTACAAATAGATGACCTCACACGTATAATGCTAGATTCAATTGTTAATAGCAAAGTTCCATAATAAGTTATTTACGCACGCTTCTTCTGTAAATGGAATAAATAAAATGAAGCATGTGCTTGACGTTCTGCCTTCCTGACCAATGTCCTAATCTTCATTACCTTCTTACTATTTTTTCAAAAGATATTTGGAACTATTCGTACGATTATTCCCTCTATTAATACTGAAAGTATATATTCGACAGTACAAAATAACGCCAGATTACTCAAGTTTAATAGAGAAAAATTTCCTAGAAAATATACTCTGTAACAACTGCTGTCCTTGACGACCCATTAAATCCCAATTTCAAACAAATTACCGACCTATAATGCTACCCTATCTATAGACCTATAGGTATGTTACCATAAAAGCATTATTTGAACGATTAAAAGACGACTGTAAGGAATTTGATATCAGAATAGTTGTTTGAACAATACAGACGTTAAGATCGAAGCTTTGGTACACAAAAACGACAAATCAAAATATTGATGTTTCAACCAAAAAAAATTAAATTTAACATTGATCAAATAGACTACACAACTAAACTTGACAATCCCATATAATCTGTAACTGCCTGTGCGTTGACATTCTGGTCAATGAATAAGTAATGCAGATACATTTTAGAAAATCGGTACCAAACCAAACAAACTTTGGTCTCAAAAGTTTAACAGTTTTTTTGATCATTATCCTTTTTTGGAGAAGAATTAATATGTGGTGCGGGAAGACCAGCGGGGTTGGAGGGTACTTTTATAAGTGGGAATCTTTTACCCTGGGTTCTTACCCTCTGTAACCTTAGCAGGGTTTTTGACTGTGTCTCTTATCAACTCTTGCTTTAAAAGCTGTTCAAATATGGCGTAAGAGGGTTGCCTTTGAAGTTACTCCATTCCTACTTACACTTCAGAACCTGATGTGTTTGATTGGCGAATGACACTTTTGATATTAGAGTTATGGCGAGTGGAGCGCCACAGGATTCAGTATTAGGCCTCTCTTGTTTTTATTGTATATTAGTGATTTGCGCAATCATCTATTGCGAATAAAACTGTATGTTAGTTGTAGAAATGGAGAGAAGCCAGTGTTGAGCTTTGATTTACTCAGAATACTCCAAAACTAAATTAGTACTAAAACACAAGAAATACTATTTTCAAAACAAAGCAACAAAGATAAAACAGTTGATAGCGTTAAATTACTAGGCATAACTATAGACGAACGATTGAAGTGGCATACGCATAACATGTCTTTGAAAACGAAATTAGCTTCGACAATATATGACATACGTAAACTGAAAGAATGGGTTATGGCTTCATCAATTTCGATAGTGTATACTAATCTCTTTTCTACAGCCATATAAACTACGGAATTTACTAAACTATATCTATCTTTAAAATTGTAAGACCCATTTCGTTAATCTAAAAATACTAGCCTTACCATCATTGTACATTTACTCACAACTGATACACATCCCTAAAAACAACCTCAATATATACGACCTATCATTCCCATAATACCCGATCTGTAGAAGTGATAAGAATCGCTAGATATCGTCAAGAGAAGTCTTCCAAAAATTCTCAGCAAAATTATACAATGTGTCACCAGCTGTAGTCAGAAATCTACATTATAGCAAATTCAACGCTACATTGAAGGGCTTTCTGCAGGAAAATGTATTTTACACTGTCTGTAAGTACACGGAGACCCAAAAAGCTAGAGTCGTAAAATCATTTTTTTATGTAACTGAGCAGACCGCGTAGGCAGAGCCTAAATATCAGAGTACCGTGGCTGCTGTGGAAAGGTTATCTCAGGGGAAGTTTGTTAACCCGAGAGAATAGGCCAACATCCACAGGCCAAATAAATACATCTATTGGCACTCCATTCCAAGCCCTGGGAATAAATGTTTGGTCGTACCGCTCTTTTTTTGTTATATGAAGAATGACCCCTTTAGTATGAGAAGCAGCAGTCGCACGGCTGCAACTGGTAGGATCGGTGAGCGGTGGAACTATAGAGGATAGCTCAGAGGAGCAGATTCCGTTGGAATATCGTTAAAAGAATGAGAGGTCACCAACCCCACGCTAGTGAGAAAGTAGCTGGAGGTGGCACTTTAAGGCCGGGTCACCAATTAGGCGAATTGCCCTTCTCTGGACGGCATAAAATCTGTAAAATAACTGTTGTGTGCTTAAACGTATTTTGTTTCTCTTGTGATTGTCTTATGTGTTACACTGAATTAATAATGTATCTTTTGAATTGTACTCACCAGCTATAAATATAAATTACAGCATAATGTAGTTAAATAAATCAATTCTATTCTATTTTATATCAGTGCTAGTAAAAATGTGCCAGTCAAACTGTATTATGGGTTTGGTAAAGATGAAAGCACCTGTAAAAATGAATCTTTTGCCGGGAATGGTCAGGTCAGGGCAATATCAGTAAATCACAAGAACAGCAATGAATAAATTCACGCTTTCTCAACCGTTCTCAGAAACTCCCAATACATTTCGACAAAACTGCATTTCTGTTCATTCTCACGCAGAAATATGGCCAGTACCCTAAACTCCTACGTGGTTTCGGAAATGTACGTGACGAAAACGATAGATTCACTCAACTTGCCAGATTCAAGGGCAGTTTTTCTGTATGCATCATACTGTCGGTCTATTGTGTTTGCTGACACTTTCTAGTAAATTGTTGAATGAAATGATGGCTCTTTTACTACTTTGTGACTTGTCGTAATCGCGATTTGTATTTTCAACGTCAACATGCGTAGGAAGTATTATAATCGCAGAAAGATTTCGAATTTGATAAACATGGTGTCAATGAATTTCGTTGTCATAATCTCGTACCAAAAAAAGTTCAAACGAAAACTGAGTGGAATGTTGGAAAGTACTACAGGGACTATCATACCATGCTTTCAGAAATATTTTTTTTCAAATAGCACCTAATAAGTTTTCCTACACAAATTAAGTCCTTAATTAATTTAAAATCTTGCAGTGCCTTTGACTTTATTCAGAAACCTATTTTTTTCGTAAAGTCATAAGCATAAAGTAGGGATTTGTCTGAGGAGTAATATTAATTAAGTAGGAAAAGCAGATAGAAAAGAACACTAAGCGGGCTTTTCACGGGTACCGAATGACCTATCTACTATGCTTCCGGATTTTTTTTACTTCAACCACCTACCACCTACTTTTTTTTTACAAATAGTACCCCACAGCTTTTCTCACATTAATGAGGTCATTATTTATTTAAAATCTTGTAGTGCCCTTTGACTTTATACACAAACCAAATTTTTTTCGTAGTCATCAACATAAGATAAATAAAATGATATTTTTTTTTGAGGCGTAATATTTTCGTAATAAAAAAAGGATAAAAAGACATTTGTTTTCGAAAGCATATAGTGGTCTTTCAGTACCCTTAAAAACGTACCCGGTTATATTTTTGTCCACTTTTTGCGTAGAGCAAGTTTTTATTTTATTTATGCTATGCTTATGATTCTACGAAAAAAAAAACAATTGCGTATAAAATCAAAAGTACTACAAATTTTTAAATAAAATAAGGACTTCATTTGTTTAGAAAAAACTATTTGGTGTGATTTGAAAAACCACTCAGTTTTCGTTTGAACTTTATTTTGTTACGAGAATATCACGTGTCAAGGAAATTCAGGTACACCCTGTATTTTGCACGCGTTATAATATGTAGACTACGATATTTATTTTTATTTATCGTGAAATGAAAAATCATCTTTTTTTGTATAGGACAGCTCATCTATATAATATTTATTTACAAAGTGAACAGTTCCATAAAAAGTAAGAATTTGAGTAAATTCAAATGGCGCTCTCACTGTGGCATTTATTGGTATAAAAATTTTGTTTTTTTTACACCGGAAGCGATATTGACAAAACCGGATTTTTCCCGGACTAGTTTTTTCATGCTGAATCCGAATCTGTATTGAGTTTTTCTCTAGCACCTGTACTTTTGACTATCTTTTGTATACGGACGGACGGACAGAGGCTCTGCATAAGCTCTCTACAGTGTACAGTGAGAGCTAAAATGCCTACATCAAGGGTTTACAATTTGTGTTGGCTAGCCGCATGAAGCGGCAATATTGCAGTTTGTTTTACAATTGACACTTTGACCGTAGTCAATCTTCAAGTAGAGACAGGAGCAGGCAAGTAAAATTGGTCGAACTTTGTTATGGTTATTGGGAATCGTTAAATGATTAGGTAAATTTTACCTATTTCTAGCAGCGGCTCAAAATGACGATAGCCACCAAATTTATTATTTCTGGTTGTCCAAAAATACGGCAATGTCTCAGAATAAAAATTATTTAAAAAGTGGTTTCGTGCCGAGTTGCGTGAAGCTGTAAGCGTGAAAGCTGAGAGTGTTTGTTGACACAGTCCCATACCAGTTTTGATGTAATCTCTTTGGAGTCCAAGGCCTTTCTAGCGGCCTGGGAGTTTAGTTTCTACAATAAATATGCTCTTGAGCACAGACTAATCATAGGATAATTTGAGTTTGACATATTTTTGCTTAGAGCTCACCATCACCCACAGAACATACTGGGCGTTTCGCTTTTGACGTTCTCAACCACGAAGTCGCCATTTCTGACGATTTTCATTCATGTATGCCAAAGATTGGCGATTTTTGGTGATTTTCATGCCAAAAGGTGGCTACAAGCGTACTATCTTACTGCGCCTGGCTGTGAATGAGAGAGAATCTAGCACGTATGAGAATATATAATTTTTAATCACTTTTATTCTTTATCCTGAATTCTTTTATTTAGATAGATATTTTTTTGTTTAATTTTTATTTCAAAAAAATTGTAATTCGTAAAAAACTTAGGAGCCCCAGTGGAATCTAGTTTTCTATTAATTTCTGTACTGATCTGCACATTTTTTTATAACTGAGCTGCTGCGAAGGCAAAGCCTAAATATCAGAGTACTGCGACTGTGATAAAGGGTTTAGGTTCGTTGTCGTTTTCTAACGCAGGCATTGAAGAAGCCAACAATCGCAGGCTCAATAAATACATTTCCTGGCAGTCCGTTTCAAGCCCTGGACACCCTGACAAAAGTGCGGTCGTACCGCACGATTCTTGATTTATGAAGAAGGGCTGCCTCGGGTTGAGAAGCAGCAGTCTCGCGAGTGCATCTAATAGGCGCGGTAGAAAAGTTAGAGGTCAACAACCGCACGCCTATGAGAAAGCGGCTGGAGATGGCACGTTAATCCGAGTCACAGGTTAGTCGAATTGCTCTTCTCTGGACTGCATCAGGTATGGACAGAGTAGTAGGGGCAGCAGCTCCCCAGATATGTGATGATTGGATTTGGAGAGAAGTACTTTCTGGCTCCGAATAGGTATACAGCTGTTACAATTGACTAAATGTATTCGTCCCAGATCATGTACTCTGTAGTAAGGCTGATTCGTGAGAGATTAAATGAGTGACATATAAATTAGTGCAGGCGCTAGAGGTAGTTGAGTATGCAAAATGTGAGTACCGAATTTTGCTAACGGATTTGATTACAGAACTAACTGCAAATTATTACGAAAATATTTATTAAAATTATTTTGCCTCATTTACTCAATAGAATCCCTGTCCGAATAAGGGTAGAGGAGTAGAGGACGTTAACAAAAAAATGGACCAAAAAATTGACCGGCAAGATCCACATTCTTAATCTTTGATTAGTTCTGTAATCAAATCCGTTGGCAAAATTCGGTATACTCACATTTTGCATACTCACTTACCTCTAGCGCCCGCTCTAAATGTTTTTATTTTGATTTTAACACCTTGACAAACAATTTAAAATTCCTTGAGGTAATTTTTCGTGTGTTAGCCACCTCACAATGATAAGTCATTATGCAGCTAGCAGTTGCAGCACGCACTAGATTTCGTTACGAAACACATTTTTTTTACATTCGGTTACAGTTTTTGAATATTTTAAACGAACCTATTATCCTAAATTATCTGTAATTTGGTGGCACTCCTTCGTTTACACGTGTAACCAGAGTAACAGTTTGTTGTACCCTAATCATCTCAAAATACAGTTACAAACAGAAAGTGGAAGTTTTTTGTTTGTTTAAGAGAAAAATATGTTGTACCATGTCAATGGATCATCGTCATCCATTTTGTTAATAATCATCCTAAGAATCGGTAATTGTCACAATGATTTCTGATCACAGATTAATCAAGTAACAATTTGAAACGGTGAAAGAAGCAATATTAAACTATGAGCACTAAACATTACTGTCTTCTCAATCAAAATGTTGTCAACAAACTGATTATACTATTCATGTAAGTTTTAATGACATATCACTTATACAGAAGCACAACATAAAATATTTAGGTACGATGCTTGATTCAAAACTTAGTTGAAGAAATCATATCAATATGGTGATTGATGAGTTATCAAAACCTGTTTTGTTCTGTGGAGGATGAGACAGTTCTTAGACTACAATATTCTAAAAACATACTATTTTGCCAGCCTCCATTCAGTACTAAACTACTGTGTGATATGTGGGGAAATAGTACACACATGCCAGAATTGCTTCTAGTACAAAAGAAAATTGCACGAACTATGACCCACAGTGATATCAGAATCTTGCAGAAATTTATTCAAATTCCATAAAATCTTAACCGTATACGCCTTATTCATACTCAACTGAGTATATTATATCAAACAGAATAATTCTAGTTATACTGCTCGATTTGCCGTTATAGCTATAGCTCAGCTATTAGAGGCTACAACCTCCGAAATACTCGTACATATACCATTCAACTTCTTCAACATGGTTTAGCTGCATTAGCGAAAGGTCCGATCATTTTAGCAATCAAACTTTACAACAGGTTACCTGCATCTATAAGATCAACTAAACCCTTTAGGAAATTCCAAACAACTGTAAAACAAATTCTAGCCAACAGCTCAAAATAATAGAAAACAAGCAGATAACAGCGGTAAACAACAGAAAACGACCAAACACAACCGAATACAACATAAGCGAACAGAAAACAGTTCAAAACAATATAAAGCAAATAGATAACGGCGTGAAACAACAAAAACGACCGAATACAACATAAACGAACAGAAAACAGCTTAAAACAACAGAAAACAAGCAAATAACAGCGGGAAACATCAGAAAACGACTAGATACAACAGAAACCCTCCAAACACAACATAAAACACTCAAATACAACAGAAGGCAAGCAGATAACGGCGGGAAGCAACAGGAAACGACCAAATACAACAGAAAAGAACAGAAAACAGCTCAAAACAATAGAAAACAAGCAGATAACATCGGAAAACAACAACTACTTGAGAATACTATAGTATTGATGAATATTATATATAGACCTAAATTTGAGCAAGTAATGCCATATTTATAACAATGGTTGTGTTGGAATTGACCTTAGAATAGCGCCAGATGTCCAGAGACCGATCCACAAGCAAACATAAAATAAAATTAACTATATGCATTGTTTCAACGAACAGCACTATCGATTTTTATGAACCAGATGATCAACGTTCATAAAAAACTCTGGATGTTGGAAAGTGATTGTTTAATCATCACTGACATTAATATTACGAATGGTTGATGTTGTTCGTAATAATAATGACCTATTATCATAAATTCACTGTCACTATTCAATGACGCTCAGCAGCCGTGAGCTTATATATTTAAAATTCGTATCGACGCATATAAGTTATTGGCTCGATGTAAAAGAATCGTAACTTAATGAACACGATATTCGATAATACATATTTATAAAATATTAACCTTACCTTTTCTTGATTTAAACTCATACTTTTTTATCAATATTATGTACTCTGTTCATTCACTGAACAAAAGTGACTATTTAACTTACTGGTCTGAGAATTCTACATAACTTGTATCTCTGATTTCAGACTCAAGCTGATTCAGGAGGAAATTATTTTAATTGGATATGTTTCAGGCGCTGTAGTTTACGTTTTTGGTGATTTATGCCGAAAGGCACTAAAGAGTTGTTAGTCAGGAGGTCAACGTTCAACGTACGAGTCACAGCAGAAACGGCTATACATATGTATTTTTATACACAGCGATCTGTGTGACCTCATAACAGGAAGGATAAACTTTTCGTTGTATGGAACTAATAACAAAAAAAATTGTAATTATTACAATATTTGTAGACTTAAGGTAAGCATTTGATGTTAATAAGTATCGATATTTGATTAGCTAAATTAGAATCGGGTTTGAGAGGTATAGCATATTATGTTTTAATAGAATCTTATCTTTTAACAGAGCTATTCATATATTTTCATTTTTACTCGCAGTATTTCCTGTATTTAAACAAAAAAAAATAAGTCAAGCGGATTGAGTCAGTACTTCCCACATATTACGGTGATACCAGTTTATTATTTTCCCATAGCATAAAGCTATAGTCTGAGATCCCCTTGCAACCAAATTATCGTCCACCTGCCCGCAAAAAGTATGTTATGCTGCTAGGTCTTTCTTTCACAGATCGACGGATAGCCTATTATGAATACAATACAACAACCTTTGTATTCTACAACCCCCCACCCGCATATCACACCAATTTCACCCCTACCCAAAACAAAGTAGAAAATGATCTGGAACGTCTAAAATGCCTAAAACGAACATTGAGCTGTTTTTATATTTTTAGTTTTTTTATTATTGCTGCGCCGCCAATGTCACGATTTCTAAAATCCATAAGTTTTTCCATCCTCGCCACGGTAATAATACTGAGACAAAATTGCATTATTATCAATTCAATAGTTTCCACGTTACATAATAGAGAACGACCTAAAGCAAATACTCAGATGATGTATAGATCAGAAAAGTCCCATAGTTTCTATAATAGGCAAGGCAATGTTCGGATTGACCTAAAAAAGTATATTGTGCCGCTAGGTATTTCTTTCACAGATGAATGATAGCCTTCTATGAATAAAACAAACCTTTGAGTTCTATAACCCCCCACCCCCCAACTACGCTAATTTTACCCCCGCCCAAAAAAAGTAGAAAGTGATCAGAAGCAGCTAAAGTGCCTATAAACGAAGTTTGATCTGTATTTAGATTTTTAGTGCTTTGATACAATACGCATTCTCCATCCTTGCCACGGTAGTAATACTGTGTCAAAATTTTCACCTTACACAATATAGAACCATCTAAAGCAATACTCTTATGCAGGTATACACCAGAAAATTCCCTTGGTTTCTGTAGTAGGCAACGCAATGTTCGGATGGACCTAAAAAAGTGTATTATGCCAGTAGCTCTTTCTTTGACAGGTCAGTGAACACTCTATTATGAATACACCAATTTTTTTAGTTTTACAGCTCCCACCCCCCAACCACCCCAAATTTCAACTCCACAGTAAATATGCTGTAGCAATAGCTACCCAAATTTCATTACACCGGGCAGCGGTTACTGAGATTACGAGGTTAGACAAACGCCGACAGACAGACGGAAATGACTGGCGTGGATTTACGTTACGTAGATATCATAAAATGACCAAAAAGTGTATTTCAAAATCGAAAAAACAGTACTTGCACTACTTGCACGCGAAATATGGATCAGAACTGCTAGAG
The DNA here is from genome assembly GCA_951848785.1 of Callosobruchus maculatus. NCBI lineage: Eukaryota > Metazoa > Arthropoda > Insecta > Coleoptera > Chrysomelidae > Callosobruchus > Callosobruchus maculatus. The sequence goes on along the minus strand of CATOUR010000164.1, from coordinate 3,369,265 downwards.
ATTCTAACTAAAATACCATGCACCTCATTCGAATTTGAAATTTAAACAGCTGTTGAAGACATAATCCAGGAACTATTAACATGTCAGTCAGTATGAGCAAAGATGTCATTCTCCAACCGCGTTGTCTTCCTGAATATCAGTCAAGCTGCCAGATTCTGTTAGCACAACATGCATCTCAATTTGTATTAATTTTCTTTAAGGCGAGATGTATAAACAAACTACCAAAACAATACTCGACGCAATCCAAAAATACAACTGGCTTCCTGTATGGCAACGGAGACAGAAATAACATAAAACATCAGCTTGTTAGAGGCAACGTGGGAGAGGGATAAGAGACATGAATTAATTCATGTTTCAGTCGCATCAATGTTTTTTCAAAAGCACAAGTAGATGCGGTGTATTTCTGTACAGTGCGATATACTTTCTAAGCACCTTTAAATCCCATTACGGATTTTGAATGGGCCTTTAGACTTTGGCTGGTCTATTGATTGCATAGACATGCCATCAGGGGTCCACCGTAGCTTAGATGCTCTTGTAACATAAATTCTGTGTATCAAGGAATGATTGTGATTAGGTAGCACCGACTGCTAGGTCATGAGCTGCTGTTTTCAACCAGCTTATCAAAATTTTATAGTAAAAACCTGTATATGTAAGGTAGAATACAGTCTTTATTCGTAATGGATCATTGATATTTTGTATCCGATTATCTTCCATCCCCTAGTGATCAAATATTAATGAGTGACTGACAATCGCTAACAATGTGAGATACTTTAAGTACTACTTGAATCCCATTCTTTTGCCATAGTTTGTTCATGCAATGCAAGATATGAAGTTATTGATCACCAACCTTAGCTGCTTTGTCAGCCAACTCATAAGCTTCATTTCCCCCATAGGTAGGACCTTTTAACAGCACCTGTTATTAAAGGATCTTAATGACTGAGAGTTAGTTACAAGTTTGTGGATAGCCGCAGTTTGGGCAAACAAAATTGTGAAAAACTGAAACATGGAAAAAATCTGACAAAACTTAAAAATCTACAATAATTTGAAAAATAGAGATAATGCAAAAAAAATCCAAGTAAACTGAAAACTTTGAAATTCATGGAATCCTAAAAATGTCGAAAAACCTGAAATTCTGAGTATTCTGAAATCTTCTAATATTCCTGAAAATTCTGGAAAATCTGAAAAAAAATGGTTGAAAATAAGGTAAAGTGAGACTGAGAAAGTTGACAAACCATAGAGAGCTCAGAAGATTTAAAGATTTACAAACTGAAAAAGTTTATAGGATGAAGCTTTTAACATTTTGCCAATTTTTCATCCGTGACTAACGGCTCCTAAAGACTGCACTATCTATAGCCTACCTGAAAACCAACTAGCATGTCAACACCAACACTTCTTACCTGTACGTGACTGTTCAAACAGCCATAAAAACTGTTGTTCGTATTACAGTAAGTACGCTTCCACAATGCCCATCAGTATTTTCCCACAGTTAGATTGAATGGTTTAGTCGCTTTTGTATTCTTCGTACTATTTACTTAATTTACTTTCTAACAAAAATTTGATACTATTGGGGTAGTCAAAACCAAAGAAAAAAGATATCTCATGCTGCAATTAAAGTACGTAATTTAAAATGTTTTTTGCCAAATATTAAACTGATTTGATATCAGTTGTTGATTGATTAAGCCCTTTTTCAGCATGCCAAGCGGCATACATGTTCTAAAAGCAAAAAATTAGAGAGGACCGACAACAGAATCTACAGGACATTAGTTGTCAGTTAACGCCCTTATACGTTTTTTGATTGACGCTTTTCTTAAATTACATAACCAAAATATGTCCGACATAAACAGTTGAGTTCCAGGAGCTGAAAAATTCTGGTGCTTCTCTCGTGGTTGAACCGTCGAAATAAGAGCCCCACAGACATCGTTATTTTTCATGAGGTTTGCACGACGTGCCAACCGATGTCGGTTAAACCGATGGAACGACACTTCCACACACTGTTCGGTTTTCTTCCAGTTTTTCGCAAATTTTTGGTCCGTTAACATGAATAATAGTTTAGCAGTGGCAGCGGCTTTAGCTACTAAAGTGAAATACAGCAAGAAAAAACGTTCTAAATTGGTGAAACAGTGGCTTTTAGAAAGAGGCCAATTCTCCCATATAAATCTATTAGAAGAATTGCGTCTGGAACCAGAGGATTCGTACAATTACTTGAGGATGAATGAAGAAACATACTTAGAATTACTTAATTCAGTAGCACCTCTAATAAAAAAACAGAACACTTGGATGAGACAAAGTATTTCCCCTCATGAACGTCTGATAGCACATTTTTGATAGGTGTCGCTAACCCTAGATACGCTTACTCGAAGGCAACCAGAACGACACTGCAAAATCCCGTCGTGATTGCACGATGAACGGCCACACATGTACCTAGTTGCACGATGGCGTTCGAAACCGACGGGTAAAATCAAGCTCGGACAGATTTTTTGGAACGACGGTCCACACGACGGTTTTTCGGCACACACGGACCGAAATCGTGTGATCGGTTGGCACGTCGTGCAAACCTGATGAAAAAGAACGATGTCTGTGGGGCCCTTAAACACAGTAAATGATGCTTGGCACTTCCACCATTTTATATTATTTAAGTATAGAAATAGTATGGAAAACTAAGCCGTTTTATTCAGGCGGTTTCCCGTCTGACATACATCCATTATTTTAGAAATACCCCTAAAATTGTATCAACCTATTGTAACTAATAACAGCGTAAAAGCTACACTAGCAACATATATTTATTATGTTATTAAATCGCTACAATAGGAGCTATTTAGTATGAACTCACCAAAAAACATGGAATTGAAACTCAAAACTGTGCAGATGAAAAAGAAATAGAAAATCACATCAGAACAGTGATATGAAAAGTATTTCATACCAAACCAGACAGTTTATAATAACGGTGAATTACAAAGTTGCCCCAAAATTGATTCTCGCATTCTTAAGTCATCATCTTCATCTTCCAATCCACATGCCCTACACAGGAATGTGTCACTTAACCTTACATTGCAACTAGCTGACAGTATTCAGTAGTAACACCAGTCGCAATGCGGAAGTGTTCCCTGGACATGAACAGGTAATAGTTAGCTACATCCTCACAAGGGTAGTTAAGGAGTTTTTTAGCAGTTGAGTGACCACAAGTACCAATTGTGGGTACCTTCTCTTTACGCACGTGTAAATTTCAGGATAAAATGGACCAACGCAATGAAATACACGAAAACAAACATAAACTGGATCGCTCTTATTAAGGAAGATCTAAAGTTAAACCTACTACTACTATGTGATTTTATTGTGATGACCAACTCATCTGATGAAAATTGATGTCATTTACACATATATGTATGTACAATAAAATTTTACAACCCTTTTTTCACCATGTCATCTTTACGACCTATACGTAATAAACCGGCTTCCGATAACAAAAAAGCGACTTATTGTATCTTCGGAATATTTTATGCTTCGTAAATCACTAAGACCAACAAAAGAATATTATCCATAAACAAACTAACATCGGCTTACGAAAACCTTTTTGGATTCTTATAGGGGATGCAGGTAATGAGGAGCTTGCACACAGGTGTTGTGATGTGGATTCCAATGGCGTACTACATCGCGCAAAAGAGGTTAAGGATGCTCTATTATGGCTCAGACTAGAATTGGCTTTGAATTCGAATCATCAAAATATTTTGTTGTTTCGAATCACCTAATACCAGATGATTCGAATCAGTCAAATCAGCAGTATAGATAACACACAACACATATTTTTAGATGTTATGTTTACATCGATAGATTATAGTTATTTGTTGATAGACGGTGCGTCGAACGTAAGCTAATATAGTCTGATTTAGTAATAGTAGTAATGAGGCGAAGCCAAGCAAGTAGGCCACCTTTGGGCCTTTTCAACCCCACGGAACCAACTCTAAAAAAAAAAGCTACATATCGAAAGTACCAGACCTCTTGACGAAAGTCGATATGTCTGAGAATCTCCCTGTATTCCTGTATATAGTGACTCCTCCCGGAACTCCATCTGCCCAGGAAGTGGAACGCTGTCTCGTCCTCCTCCCAACATCTGGAGCACTCTCATGAGTGACAAATAATATTTATTCAGCCGACAATGGCTAGTGAGAACTCTCACAAAGAGGGTTGAGCGTCTCTCTGTCTTTATTCATAAGCTATAGCGTTCGGCCCTTATAAGGGCCCGCTGTCAACCTTTCAGCTTAGCTGCAGTCGTCCTTCTCTAACCAGGCTTTCACCAGCTCCTTGTAGGCCCCGTTATGTTTTCTACTTTTATGTGTATATCTATGTTTTCACTGTTTCATTCTGTATATATACTTTTATGTGGAAACAAAATTAGCTATAGCTGGGAAGCGGCAAAAGATATATTAAAGCGAAGTGTACTCTTTAAACTGAATTCCAAGCTTTCGGAGAAGTGTACTCTTTAAACCGAATTCCAAGCTTTCGGACTGAATTCCAAGCTTTCGGAATTCAGTTTAAAGAGTACACTTCGCTTTAATATATCTTTTGCCGCTTCCCAACTATAGCTAATTTTGTTTCCTAACAAAGTCGGCAAACGACTTAGGCTTGCCTATAATGTCTACAGATCTGGGATATTTTGCCAACATTCAACTACTTTTATGTGTATAGGTATCTATGTTTTTACTGTTTTATTTTGACTACAAATGTAAATTTTTACATAGAGTGGTGTAGAGCAAGTAAAGTGTATCTATCTGCACAGGCAAACTCACCTGTGGCTTTGCCATATGAGTATCAAAGTATCAAATGTTTCAGCTTAGGTTAAACAATCAAATATGAATTGTTTTTGAACTTTGAGAAATCGGTAGATTAATTAAGGAAACTTTAATCAGAGGTAACTTGATTTTTTCAAATGGGAATGCCTAATTTTTTTTATACAGTCAAATGTAAAATTTGATAGCTGTTCTAATGATATAAGATTGTAAATATCAATTTCTGGTAGTTTTCATTTAACTTCAAATTGTCAATTAAATTGGTGGTTTCCAATTTTCCTACCTATAAGCAACCTAGCAGGCCATGAAATGTAAACAAAAAACTGTTTAGATGGAAGAAAAAAAACTAACTTAGCAGAAAGATACAATGAACTAGAGAAAAGAGTCAAGATTATAAAAATCACTGACAACAAATGAACTCTGACTGACTGACTGAATAGAGGTAACAGATCTAAGGTCGAAAAACAGGTGGAGTATGGACAGAAACTGTTATTTTTCACAGCATACCAGCTACTATAATATACTAGAGATTGACAATTCACAAATCCATTGAAACTTTTGAAATGAAAAGAATTCTATCATCGAATGTTGCTGGCAGTTTAACCGCTTCAGAATAAAATTTCACATTTAATGATATAAAAAAGTAATAACTTCCGTCAAGTCAAACGTAACGATACCTCGGACTGGACTTCTGCAGACTCTTCATTACTCATAAGCAAGACGGCCGAAAATGAAGAATGAATAAGAAATCTGTTCAAATTATAAAACATAATTTACCTGACAGAAAATAAAATCTGATTTGTCAGTATTCCTTTTTTGGAATCTTGGCAATAGATAAGGAAAATTTTGGAGGGCTACAGTCAGACAGTCAGAGGTACCGTTACCTTTGACTTTGACGGAAATTGCTACTACTTAGATATATTACCGCTGTTTCTGGTTAGAGTTGATTTGTCGTAGAGAATTTGTATGATCTTGTCCCTTCACTCGAGTTCGTATGTATGATTCTGCTAAGTTAGGCTACGGTCAGAGTGCGTCCGTCTTCAACCGATTTTTTAAACTGGCGTAAAAGGGCGATCTAACCGGCGAGGGGATCAATAAATGTTATCAGTAGTATGAAAATAGTAAATTAATATAAGGATTTGTTACATTATAGTAGTGAAATATGTTCAATAAAACAATGACTGTGTTCACCACAGCAATGAAGCTGTATTCCTCAAATTAATGTTATAGTTCATTATTTGAATATATATGAGTTCAGTATATGACTATATAATAAACTCGTTTTTTGGCTCAAAAATTATGAATCTGTTCATTAATTTAATGAAGTTTTTCATTGTATTTAGGAATTGTAGGTCAAACACATCAGTCCAAAGGGAGGTAGCAGTGAGGTTAGGTGAGCTAAATTTCAATGTATATTTTCAATATGTCAATGCCAATACCTCATACAAGGCGTAGCTTTCGAGGTGGCAGTGTTTACACAGGGCAAATAACTGATGATGATGATAAAGATCATTTTTTATTTTCCCAACATTCACTACACATGAATCCCTCTAAGATAATATTATACAATTCGGAAGTTAAACGGGGTGAAAAAACATCTCAATTAAGTGTATACACCAATTTGTTTGGACTTTATATTAATTCTCTAAATAACTGGAAACCCCATTGTGAATGACTCATAGCCAAAATTAACGCGCTATAGTTCATGGTTACGAGTGTATGTGCGGCCCTTTATTGTAGTAACGAATTCGTTGGTAATAACGACATGGACAATATTAAAGTTAGCATTCGCAGATCTAATGTACCTTTTTATTCAACATTACGTAATGTTTCTATCGGTATCGGTAATTTTAATTATATGAAACAAAAATGATTCTGGTTTATAGAGCAGAATCATTTTCATCCGTGCGCCTATGTTCTTACCTTAGGTACTATAAAATCCCTTTTAGGACCTAGAACACACCGCTGAAAGAAAGAGATTTTCTGGCGATTACCGATCATAGTACGTTGAAAGGAGTAGCCGGCAATAAACTGCTGGATTTAATCTTTATGTTTAAGGAATGCGAATGAAGTGGGGAAAATAAATACAAATTATGGACCAATAAAGTCGTCATTCGAAATTATAGTTTCCTCTCGTAAACAAATGTTTAATTACAAGCTGTGCCGGGTTCTAAGGACATAGTTATTTAAGAAGTGCTTCGATACGGGTGCCTGGCAAATGGGTAAACGCAAAACTCTGTATTTGATTTTTTTATAATTTAGGCCAGTTTAGGAAAATGAAACATAGGGAAAAGGTTTCAGTCACAAGTCTCTACCAATGTACGTCTGTCTGTTTGAAAGTTTGCCTAAAGATGTATTAGTTGAAATAGTATTTTGTAGGTAGCTACTAGGTAACGATAACGATTTCTTAAAAAACTGAATTCCAAACTCTCAAACTCAAAACGTTTCAATAACAAATTATGACCTATTCCTTGCTCAGGGTAAACATGATCGACTTTATACGAAAGATATTTTAGAAACATTCGTGGAACGCCTTCAAGCCTGTTAATGTGACACAGGCAGGATTGCAGACAACAGAACACTATTCCAGTTTAGAACGCACATAAGAAAAGAACAGACATTTGAGAACTGATGTTTCTTTTCAGTAAATGTTACAGTTTTGCATTTGGAAATATTTAAATCTAACTTGTTATTCAAACACCAATCGTAAACCTGATCAAGAGCAGATCGAAGAATATTGCAATCATTGATAGTTTGAATTGGTTAATACATTTTCAAATCATCAACATGGAATAATCTATTTATATTTAGTATCTGATCTTAGTCATTCATGAATAGTACAAACACCAATGAACACAAATTGAGCCTTGCAGCAACCTTGAGGTTGCATGATATGTTTTAGAAAAGTACCCCTTATACGAAACAATTTATGACCTCTTTTAAGGTACAAATTCCATAATTGTAAGAAATTCTCAGAAAATCCAGTGCGATTAAGTTTTTGTAGTGGTATGTTGTGGTCTACTCTATCAAACGCTTTGGAAATATCTGTATATATGGCATCTACCTGACCGCCTAAGTCAACAACTTTGGATAAGTGATGTGTTAATAGATTATAGCTTTAGCTGATCTGTCAGTGGAAAAACCATGTTACTCGATCCGCCATCTTGAGAGTTTCACCTATCAATTTCGTTATCCCAAGTTAAAAATTTTTTTTAGTTGAGCCGTTCAAAAATGAAGGGTAGGGGGGGGGTACAATCAAGAAAGGCACTGTATAAGATGATCATGTTAACGATAAAATACATTGCAGCAATAGAAAAATTAAACAGTTTTAAAATGTGGCTCATTAAAGAGTTTCAATAAAGTAAACATTGATATTATACCTACTAAAGACACTTATAAAATCTGCAAGAAGGCTCCACGTAACATGGGTCATCCATTTCACCTTCCAAAATGTATCTTACGCATCACCCTTGTATGTCGCCCTGTCGCCATTGCTTGTGCAGCAGGTCTCCCCTTTGATCTGTTACCAATGTAAATTGGCCAGCGAAAATAATTCGGTGGAAGAAGTAAGGACATTGCCTTAACTAACTAATAATTCTATTCTATTAGATTCATAACACTTATAACTACAACCGGCAACAGCAGATTTTATTCTACACCTTAAAGACGATCCAGCATCGGGATTGGATAATCGCAGCAGACGATAGTTAATGTATTATTACTCTTATACTTAATTATGTTCTCTATCCCTTTTTAAACTCGACATGACAATGACGATCGCTACCTAAGGGAACTTCCTCACTTCACGTCACTTTACGATGGTCATACTATACCGCTCGATGGTGACTCTTCTATCTGGTGGTATTATAGACTCCGTTTGAATACCGGGAGAGAAGTGAAGAGACGTCTGTTCAGTTTGCGTGAGCTGGCAATACCTCTCAACAATTAGTAATCCTGGAAATAACTAACGAGAACGATCGTCTGTCTGGGATCCGGTTCTGTTCTCAGACGAAAAAACCTGCTCTTAATTTGATTCCATAATATTTTCATTAGTATGCATAAGAAAACTAACGTATAAGAAACACGCGGATCTCCTATGCAAATGGTCGCAACGACTGGCCTCTTAGTACTTGAAAGAAAGTTTATTGCACGTTTCAAACGGGTTCTGTTAATTCGAGAGTTGCTCATAACTAGTGTGTATGAATGTAGTACTTGTCGGGATACTACGAGCCGTTTTTTTATCTAAAAGGAGTATTTCAAGACACAAACTGTTTAGAAGTTCATCGTGTCATCTACACACACAAATGACCCTAGGAGGAGCATCGGTCATAAGTCCTGGGTGGCCATCGTAAATTGACCAGCGTGGCATCAGGTAAGGGGAGTGTGACGTTCTCTTAGGTAGCTATCGTCATTATCATGTCGAATCTAAAAAGGGATAGAGAAATTAAGTAAAACGAGGACATTAGTATTTTCTGTAGCGATTATCCAACCACGAAGCTGCACCGCCTTTAAGGTGGGGACGAAAATCTGCTGTTGTTGTTTTAAGTTTTATGAACTAGATTAAAAAAAATGGGATATTAAAGTGATATAAATAATTATTTGCCGTTTCCTTTATAAATAAGATAAAACAAGACGTAAAAGATGGAAATATGATTAACTAGTAGTAAAATTGCGAGTATCATTGGAACATTGGGATTCGATACAGCATATAATTTTTAATTTTTGAGATCTAAAATAAATTAAGAGTTATGGCAACGTCCTTACTTTCATCGAATCCTTTTCGCTTGTCAAATTACGATGGACATAGTACAGGGTCTACCACAAAAAAGGGACGTTTTTAAAATGGCTAGAACTCTTTCTCCGTCAGGGCGAGAGAGGTGGTGGGGGTGCCGTTCAACTTCTGAGTTTCTAGCATTATGTTACCAGTTGACAGTATGGAGCCGTTGACAGTTGAGCACCGCCATGCCATTAAGACGATTGTGAGCAATCAATCAATCATCGTTTATTTCCAAACGACAATTATACATAGTATAGGATAAGGTCACCACATTGTTGAGTTAACAAAAAAAGGACGAAAATAATAAAAGTAAAAGACAAACAACAAATGAGTAAATTCAACTTGCAAACTCGGCAACTGAGTAATACGCCTTTTTAAGTAAAGCATTTTAAGAATTCTTCTTGAAATAGTTCATATTAGATGAACTTTTCATAACATCCGGAAGAGCGTTATAAATATTCACGCCATTTACAGGGTGTTTCAGAACTATGGGATCAAACTTCTAGGGGTTATTCGGTGCAACAATAGAAAACTTTTGAGTATAGGGACCCATGTCCGGAAAAATGTCCGTACGGTACTACGGCCCTAAGAGGCGTTAAAATGTAGAAAGACGATGAATTGCCTAAATAGCCTTCAATGCATTCACTTTTTGCCTTTTGTACATGATATCATCATAACAATTATTCAAAATGTCTTCCTCCAACCAGAATACACCGATTTAAACGTCGCACATGATTTCGGCGTACTTGACTAAAAATTTGATACTCGTTTTGAACTATTTCAAATGCTACTGTAATTCGTCCGATTAAGTCTTGCTCTGTTTCTACTGGAGTTTCGTAGAACAAAGATTTTACATGTCCCCACAGGAAAAAATCTAGCGGCGTTAAATCTGGTGATCTAGGATGCCAAGAAACGGCTCCACCTCTAGCAATCCAACGGTGCCCAAACCGCTGAGCCAAATCCTCACGTACTGGTGCCTCAAAGTGAGCCGGCGCTCCATCGTGCTGAAACCACATTTGCTGTCGAACGTTTATTGGAGAATTTACCGGCGATTATCTGTTGTTATCTTTAAAAACAATAACAAATATTGTTTTTTGTAGCTGCATTCCATATCGCCTTTACCGCCTTAGTCGTGCTATCGTATTTGTGAAGTTTGGTAGAATTTAACAAAAATTAATTGTTGCTGGAAAACTTTACCAATCAAGAATTGGCGGATATGCATTTGGCTTATGGAGCAACAAGCTGCAATGCACGAGCAGCAGCGCGGTTGTATCAAGAACGTTATCCCGAGCGACAGCATCCGGGATACAAAAAGTTTATTGCTATTCATCGGCGGCTCTCCGAGACAGGCATATTTACAACCAACATGCATGATACTGGTGTTGATCGAACCGTAAGAACGGTCGAATTTGAAGAAGAGGTCCTTCAGCGAGTTGCCGACGAAGCGTCAAGTAGCACACGTCACGTTGCTAAGGATATGTATACGAGCAACGCTTCCGTCTGGCGGGTGCTACACGAGCAACAGCTTTATCCTTACCACTTCCAGAAAGCTCAAGGATTGACTGCAGCCATTTATCAACCTAGAGCTCATTTTGTCAATGGTTTCTTCAACAAATCGCCACACAATCAAATTTTGTACGCTATGTTTTATGGACCGATGAAGCTTCAGTCAAAGGAGGCGGTATTTTTAATGGTAGGAATAGCCATGTTTGGGACGAAGAAAATCCCCATCCCCAATTTTTCCCAGAAAACATCAGCAAGGTTGTTTTGTCAATGTATGGGCATGCATTGTTGAGGATTATTTGATTGGGCCATACCTTCTACCGGAACGGTTAACTGGACCTATTTACCGACGTTTCTTGGAGGAAGTTCTTCCAGAACTTCTTGAAAATGTTCCAATAGACGTTCCATAGCAAATGTGGTTTCAGCACGAAAGAGCGCCGGTTCACTTTGCTGTACCAGTACGTGAGGATTTGGCTCAGCGGTTTGGGCACCGTTGAATTGCTAGAGGTGGAGCCATTTCTTGGCCTCCTAGATTACCTGATTTAACGCCGCTAGATGTTTTCCTGTGGGCACATGTAAAGACTTTGGTCTACGAAACTCCAGTAGAAACAGAGCAAGACTTAATCGCACAAATTACAGCAGCATTTGAAATCATTCAAAACGAGTATCAAATGTTTAGTCAAGTCCGCCGGTGTATTCAGGTTGGAGGAAGACATTTTGGACAATTGTTGTGATGATATCATGTACAAAAGGCAAAAAGTGAATGCATTAAAGGCTATTTAGGCAATTTATCGTCTTTCTACATTTTAACGCTTCTTAGGGCCGTAGTACTGTACGGACACTTTTCCGGACATGGGTCCCTATACTCAAAAGTTTTGTACTGTTGCACTGAATAACCCCTAGAAGTTTGATCCCATAGTTCTGAAACACCCTGTATATTGGACGATTTCATATAACATTATACCGGTAGAATGGAACGTGTAATAAATATTTTTGTCTTGTATTGATATTTGTTTGTTCTTCTGTTCTCTAGAACAATCGTTTGTTCCTGTGTATATACAGAGACACTTTATAAATGTACAGACAAGGTGCTGTCATTATACCCAGTTTTGGAAAGATCTCGCGACATGAGTGGATGTGAGATATACCAGCAATGACTCGTACAGTTTGTTTTTGAGCGAGAAATACAGATTTTGCTGAGGCGGTATTTCCCCAAAGACAAACTCTGTGCCCCAACCTCGAGTCAATCTGTGTATAGTTACACCTTCGTTGATTCCTAAAATATCTCGAAAATTGTGGAACATAGTTTTGACACCAAATTATCGCAGTGTGATCTAAATAAAAGAGTATCATCGAAATTATTTCCTAGAAATTTAGAAGTTGGAGTAGTTTGTAGAGTGTTATTACCATTTATGCCTATTTTAAGGGCATTTACGCTTTTTTGATGACTGTGCAGCTGCATGATTTATTTTTATAGATTCGTTTGTGAGGAGTCTTTTGTTCAGTTGCCTGACTCATATATATCCGATATAAAAATAACTTTATTAGTACCGGATAATCTCTTTCTCTCATTCAGGAAATCCTAACTCACCGCATCTGTCAACGTATGAATACCCAATATATCAAAATCAGTTGACAGTTACATACAATAGTGGCGACTGCACTTTCCAGTCCTATTTTTCTTCTAATTCCCTAACAATCGACGAAAGCTCGATTCGTCAAGAATGTTTGATTAACAGTACATTGTTAACGACAGAAGCAAATGATGAAAAGAAAAAAATGGCTCTTTGCGAGGAGATCACGCGGAAAACTTTCGCTTGGTCTCCGGTTCATTAGAAACAGTTTCCGATGTTTCCGCTACAGAGAACAAGCAAGTAGGATGATCGGTTTCCTTAACATGCATATATTTAAAGAGATTAGATTAGACTGTGATGAAAAAAATGGGGTCAAGTTGATTAACTCAGTACTTACCACACAATACGGTGATCATCATTATAGTTACAATGTCTTAACGGACATGTGGTGAACTCGTAAAATGCATTAAGTAGGAGCTAGAGTACTGGCGACACGAATATTATCAACAGTTTTGGAAATTGTAGCTCGTCATCGCTCGCGATCTACTGTCAGTTTAGTGCCGTTCTTGATACTCATATCCAGCAACTGTTAAGTTATCTACGCAACATGTAGAGGAACGGCCAAGGCGCCGCCCACTCGGGGCATGTCCCTGAACTACAAGTTTCTCCATATTATCGCCTCTGTGAATATGTCCCAAGAATGTAAGGTTTCTCGTCAACACAATGGGGGATAGTCTCTTTGAATTGCCGAGCTCATCCACTATGGAAACGTTAGTTCGATGGGCGGTATGAGGGACCCTTAGCATTCTCCTCCACGTCCACATTTCAAAAGCATCTATGCGAGCTTGGTCTGCCTTTTTAACAGTCCAAGTGTTCGAGGCATACAAAAATATGAAGAACACAAGAGACTAAACCAGCGAAATTTTGGTAGATAGTGCACTAAATATTAGTGTCCGACCGAAACTACTATTTACGGCCGAAACCGAAACCGAATTTCGGCCGCCGACTCAGTTTCGGCCGAAACCGAAATATCAATATGTCAGTAATTTTTTCGTGGATATAAAAATGAATAACGTTTCATCAGTCTATCACACCTTATTTCAAATAAATTATTTATACTTTTTGAAATAAGAAGTTAAACTGAGCCAAATATCAGCTATTTTATATTTATACTATATTTTGTATCTACTAAATAACATTCCAAACTTTGGTCAATCTTTATGACACTGTTATCAATTAGCTGCCTTAAATTTCTGAAGTACCTACGTGCTAAGTACAACTACTAAGTATTTTTGAAAATAAGGAGCTTTCTCTGAATTTAAGAAACTGTTGTGAGCTTCATTAAGCGACAGCTATTGTTGACTATCAGTATTCATAACTGAACAATCTAATATTGTAAGCGAGAAACAATAATTTATCAACTTTCTTTGCTTCCTCAGTCTGAATAAATTTGACTAGTAGCATTAAGTAGTTGTTCAGTGGAAACAGTCGTCGGTAAGGCAGACGTGAATTTTAGGGGAACCTTTCTCAAAGACAGAAATGGACTGAAATTCTAGTGAGAGTAATATCTGCGTTTCTTTGCAAGCTTGGCTCCGATAAGTAAGCTTCTTAACTTGTGATAAGTTATTACCATCATCTACCCGGCAAAATGACACTTCTTCGCTTGAAGATTAGTGCTCCGAGGGCGTCCGATTGCAGCGCCAAATCCATCGAATTTAGTTTCGGTTTCAGTCGTAGTTTCGGCTGGATGGCAGCCGAAACCGAAACTAAACCGAAACCCGTTTTTTGGCCGAAACTAGGCCGAAACCGAAGCCGAAACCGAATGTTCGGTCGGACACTACTAAATATATATATTTTAGTGAGTCTTGTCGTGGCCACCCGTGCCTGTTGAATGCGCCGTCGAATATTATTTTCACAACCACCCGAATTGTCAATCAAAGAACCGAGGTACAAAAAACTTGGAACTACTTCACAACGGCCTACTGACTTTGTTCCTCGATGATTATCGTGTGCTATCTATCTACTATCATAACTTTGGTATTATTGTAGTTATTATTAACACCATATGCTGCACTGTGTTGTTCTAAGCTGTTTAATATAGATACTAGTTCTTCCCGAGAAGCAGGTGATACCATCTTATTATTTTTCAATAGCATGAAGCTATAGTCTAAGATCCACTTGCAAACATTCGATTGTATGGTATACAATTGATCTTAAAGTTTGTGTTGTAGACGGTTGTAATATTATATCTTTTACAGACATGTTTAAGAGTTAGGACATTTGTACAAAATGGAGTCAAGATGCATGTCTCAGTACTTCCCACACATTACGGTGATACCATTTTATTATGTTCCCATAGCATGAAGCTATAGTCTAAGGTCCCGTTGCAGCCAAATCCGCCCGCAAAAAAACATCCAACACAAAAATTGATGCAAATAGTTTCTTGCAGTTCTCGGAAGGAGCTAGGACGACACAGTTTTTATTCTGCAACATTAAACTGATATCCTAAAGCGGCCCACAGACGCTCCGGAAATCCTCAGAGGAAAACTGCACAGTCCTGGCCTGAAGGCCCTTGCACTTTGGCCTGAATACACCCTCCCCCACAGACGTTCAGGAAACCTCCCAGTTCAGTTCAGTTCTAGCAAGCATGGCATCAAAAGACGGCCTGTGCAGGTGATCGAATGGCTTTTAAGTTCCACATCCGGCGGCCTGTACAGTCCGGCGAACCTCCACATACGCTCCGATAATCCTTGAGGACAGGACTGTGCAGTTTTCCTTCTAATGATTTCCGGAGCGTCTGTGGGCCGCTTAATACATGGCACGCCGATTTTCCGATAAATAAAAACATATTATATTACCAGTATCAATCTTTAACAGGTTATTAAAAGTATTCCGCGGTTTCTCATCTACCCTATCCGACACCCTATCCTACCTCAGCTTATTTTGATCACTCAAAAAAAAGCAAATGAAAAAAGCAAGCAAATGATCAGAAATCCCTAGAGTACCCAAAAACAGAGTTTCTACAGCTTCTATATTACGCTGTTTCTTTTTTAATTAAGTTTCACCGCCACTAACATAATTTTCAAAAACCATAGATTTTATTGATCTCTACCACGGCCCACATTACGGTTCAGATATTTCATTTCTATCAGTTTAGTGCTGAGCTACATACATTACAGAGTTATCTAAACCAATATGATTTCAAAATTATTTTTGTCTAAGGTAGGGCAGCATTCGGATAAAGCTGAAAAGTACATAGATGGCGTCACAGGTACTACCCATAATAATCCTACATACTGCAGTTCTGATAAAATTTATCAAAACATGTATCATGCCTAGTGAAGTACTTCAAGGCAAATACATTTTCAGCCTTTTACTAAAGATTTAGTGTAGGGAAACAATATATGTAAATGAAAAATGAGGCTATAATTTTCTGTTCTTTGCACGGTCGTGTGACTGGGCGTTTATGTAATGTTACAAACGTACAAACATACACAGGTGAAGTTAATAAAAGCGTGTTAAAAACAATGTGGTCTTGCAAGCACACACACACACACCCATATATACATATTATCAAGCCCGCTATTCGAATTTGTTGATTTGAGCCTTCAGACATTTATCTACTGAAGTACTAAATAGATTCTCCGCAAATTAATCGACTTGACTCAGTTATATCGATTCTTAAAAAGTATTGACCATCCCTAGCCCACAGCTATCTAGGATGATAAATGCCTGGCACTGAAGCTGCCGTGAATTCCCGCATCAAATGTTTTATTTATTTTATCATATTTCTATAACTAGTCTGATTTGAAATTGTAATCATGAGTATTTTACTTATTTATGAAGCGTTTATAGGATAAAGCATCGCATGTTATTTAATTGGTTCGCGTTTTTTTTTGAATCAGAGTAATTTTTGCGCTGCATCTTTGACAAAAACCAATATTTTCCTTTTCGGTAAAGACTGCTTGCAAAGAGGAAAAAGGCGAATGATGAATGTTAGTGATTTTCGAATTGCTAACACATACTGTCATTATTTTGTTGCGGTCTTGTTTTTACTTCAAATCCTGACGATGGAAATTTATTTTATTTGAACCACATATGTCTTGAGCTTTACATCTACTGGTAATACATACATGATATGTATGTATTGATTCATATTATGAATGACTGAGTTGTCTGAACCTGATATCGGAACGGATTATGCACCATATACAGGGTGAGTTTTCAGTACCGGATCGGTCCTCAACTCTACTACTGTAAAAGATAACGAAAAAAAATGTATGCAAAAGTTGTAGGCAAGGATATGCTCCTTACTCAGAAAATGTATATTTTGATTTATACAGGGTGATCCATGACTACGTGCTGATGCAAACATACATTTTTTTAAATGATACACCCTATATATTATCCCACATTTAGATTCTACAAATAATACCTAAGAGTATCAGGTATTGTAACATTATACAAGGTATTTCAAATGTTATGGCCATTTTTATAATCAAATCGCTGTCAAATGAACGTACTGTAATAGATCAAAAATTATGTTTTTTACATCGCTAGATGATAAATATTCTCTAGTTTTAACGCCAGCTGTAAAAAATTGACGACGCATATTTACATACAGGGTGAGTTAGAATGCAAAATCTAAGTTTTATATATTTTTTTAAATGTTACCTGCCATATTTTATTACGGTCTTTCATCTTTGTATACCTACATTCATCAATTTCAAAATATTTCGATTTTTCTGCAAATTTTAAATATACCATCTATTTTTGTAGTCAAATTTATTTTTTTAATGAACAACTAAAGAAAAAGGCCATATTAGTATGCCCTGAAGTCAAAAACACTAAATTATTGAGATAATATGTCATCAAGTGTGCTGAGGAAATAATTTTATATATGTGATACAATGATAAATCTAGGTATACGAAATGCAGTACAAGGATGGAAGACTATAATAAAGGCAATTTTTTGGTAAAATAAAATATGGGGTTACATTTAAAATAAAAGAGAAAATCTAGATTTTGCATCATTCTAGCTCACCCTGTATATGAATATGCGTTGTCGACTTTTTTTACAGCTGACATCAAACCTACAGGATATTTTTTATCTTGATGGCATGTAAAAAACAAATTTTGATCCATTACTTTTTGATATACACTACGTTCATTTTACAGCGATTTGGATTAAAAATGGTCATAACTTTATGGCCTTCAGCTGTCTTGGGCTTCCTTTGCATACTTTGAGACTTCAACTCAGGGTGGTCGTAATGAAAAAACCAACTCTGGCCAAATGTAAGCACATTATTACGTCGGCATCAGCAACGTGCCTCACAGATCAATGTAGATATCAAAACAATTGTCGAGTGGGTATTAGTAAATAAAGTACAGTTTAACGTACAGAAAATATAGGCAACAACACTTACAAGAAGTCAAACGCTGGCTTACCAACTGTGGAAATGGAGGGTCACCCAATAGTCGAGTCACCTTTCGTCAAGCTTTTGGGGATCAGCATCAACAATAGCATGACCTGGCATGATCACGTCGCCAGTATTGCTAAAACGGCATCTCAGAAGCTTGGAGTTGTGTTCTGCTGTAGGAAGCTGTATACACCAGAGAAACTACTGCTGCTCTACAAGGGACAGATCCTACCATCGCTGGAGTATGGCTCCTATGTGTGGGGATGCACTCCGAGGCACTCTCTAGAACTTACCACACTATCCAGAAGAGAACAATAGACAATAGACTAATAGATATGCCTAACCTCATAAAGGACCTCCACAGCCTGGAACATCGAAGAAGGGTGGCTGACCTGTCCCTGTTTTACAGATTCTATCACGGAAGATGTTCGAGTGAGCTCTCCCAGATAATAATGCCAAAGGCCGTCCGAACGAGGAACACTAGAGAGGGTCTGCGAGCTCATCCTTACCATCAGGTGAAGGTCTCTACTTCCCGAACCTGTCTCCTCTAGCATTCGTTTTTTTTTTTTGAGAACTAGACGCTATGGAATGAGCTGCCTGGGAATTTGTTTCCCGAAGGCTAAAACTTGCAGCGTTTCAAATCTGCACCGATATTTATCCTCTCGCAGCGCTTCTACAGCGCCATAGGCTTTCAGTCTTTGCGGGAGGCTGACAATAAAAAAAATTAAAAACTGTGGATAATTTGCAGTTGCTTTCTCCAGCTGCTGACAAACTGTCAACAGATTCACTTTTTGTTCATCGGTCATCACTTTTGTGATCCATTTTACCATGATCTCCCGGTACCTACTCTAAATCTTCATGAATAATTTTTTGAGTGAAAATGGTAAAAAAGTAATATTGGCAGAAACTCGCCTTTTGCAAGTCCTGCGATCATTTTCTCCTAAGTCGTTGGAGTTTTTAGGGGCAGTTCGTGCAGTTTGTGGTCGACCGGGAAGAGGATCTTAAACAGATTTACGATCTTTTTAAAAGCCTTTATTTAACTTGCAATGCATGTATGTGTGCATGTATGTATCCTCTCTTTGTTAGGGTGGAATCATGCTAATTAATTTTGAAGCAGATATCTTCAACCGACTGAGCTGAAATTTTGTATACACGTTTAGTTTGGATGATAATGCACGATAAACTATGTGACGTCGTTTTAAATCCAATATGGCGGAATAGTTATTTTTTATGTATTTCTACAATATGAGTATCAAATGAAAATACTCTTTTGGGAGTAACTCTAAAACAAATGTGACGTCATTCTAAACACAATATGGCGGGCCATCCAAGATGGAGGAATAGTTATTTTTCATGCTTTCCTGCAATATGGGTGTCAAATAAAAGGGCTTACCGAGAATAATTAAATGTTTGACATCACTCTTAATCCAATATGGCGGAGTTTTGAAGTTTTTCATGCTTTCCTATAGTATGGAGGATATAAATGCAAGTTAATAAGTAAAAACTGAAAAATTAAAACAAAAAAAAACCTTTTTGGAAAAAAAATTATTCAAATGCTCTAAAAAGAAGAAAATAAAAGTTTCCTTTAAAATGTTAACTATTAACATATACACTCATTATACACAATTTATATGATCATAAAAGCTTGTCGAGCAAATTGTGTGGATTAACTAGGACCTATTTAATTTAATCTGCTAAGTTTAATTGTGCTAAAATTTCAGTTCATTTAAATATTTATAGGTACTTACGTAAACCTCGCAACAAGCTTTTATGATCACAGAAATTTTGTATAATGAGGCTATAAGTTGATAGTTAACATTTAAAGGAAAATTTTATTTTCTTCGTTTTAGAGCATTTAAACAAAACCTTTTTTTAATTTTTTTGTTTTAAATACTTCCTAAACCGAAAGGTGGATACATTATATTCATTTAGGAAGTAAAAGAAATATATTCAACAGAACCACAATATGATTGTGTTAAATAAATCACGACTTATCATTACACTTTCTCCACCACGCCGATGTCAATAGTGTTCTAAAGTTATGGTACGTTTTATAAAGCTGCTTAGGTTACGAAATTCTTAGCATGTAATCCCTGATAAATAATTCTGACGGACCAGCTTGATATATATTTTCCTCTCTGTACAAACCTATAATCTTCTGCATACGATTTGAATAATGCATGCGAGCCGTACTGGCCACACCTCATTTTCAATGTCAATGACAAATCTGTTTCTCGATGTATATGAGGTTACAAAAAGAATTATACACCATTGTTATTCTTATTAAGGACACTTTTGGTTCTGAGCATTTGCTTGCTTGTACGCAACGCATGTCTAAGTCAATTATAGATAAATCTGTACTTCTGGCAGTGCCGTGGTCTACAAAACGATGAAGAAAGTGATAGGACCAAAAAAAAATAAAACAGTGTAGCCTGGGCTAAATAAGTTCACATTATACCGGAACGCTTAAGTATCTCAAAAACTGCTACAGCTGGAACGATAAAATTCAATACTTGGGGTTTCTTGAACATGCAGAATTCAAAAATGTCGATACCAATGCTTCCAAATTTACCAGCTTTACGTTATACGTTCTAATTTTGTAATTCTGAATTGAATGCCCCATTAATTCTATTTCGAATTTCCTCATAATATCTAAATGTTGTTTCTATTAATTATTGGGTTACGGCAACACCGCTTTATTAGCAAAAAGTAAATATCTCCAAGACTGGCACTGCTGGAACGATAAGATTTAATACCTGAATGCTTCCAAATTCGAGCTTAGCGTTTGGGGTTTGTAAACGATTGCCAAGACTTCTGAGGCGTGTAAAGTGAGTTCGCCTAGATACTTACACCAAAGGCCATCCGAACGAGGAACACTAGAGAGGCTCTGTGAGCTCATGCTCACCAGGTCGAGGTCCCTACTCCCCCAACCAGTCCCATCCAACTCTTGGAGAACTTCGACGCTGTGAAACGAACTGTCGGAGAATTAATTTCCCGACGGCTACAACCTGCAGCGTTTCAAATATAACGTGCACCGAAACTTATCCTCCCGCAGCGCTTCTACAGTGCCATAGGCTTTCAGCCTTTGCGGGAGGCTCACCATAAAAAATGTTTTTCAAAATGTCGTTTCTATAAATCACTGGGATTTCGCAACACCGCTTTTCCGGTAAAAAGTAAATATCTCCAAAACTGGCACAGCTGGAACGATAAAATTCAACATCTGGGTGTTTTTGAACATGGAGAATTCAAAAATGCTAATAGCAGTATTATCATATTTACCACTTTTGAAATAACAAAATTATGTATGACGTGAAACGTAAAAGTAATAAATCTGACAACATTGCATTTCTGAATACTTCCAAAATGGGAGCTTAGCCTATAGGTGTTTTTGCCGAGACTTGCCAAGCGTGTAAAGGAAGCGCAAGGTATCGATGAACTTCGGCCGGCGTCGACACGCGACACCGCCTTGGCGTCGGCGCGGTTCCCTGCTTGACGTTTCGCGAACACGAGTGGTCGGCATCCTCAGGAGCTGATGTCACCTGTTCAGCGTGATCCGATAGACGGAGACCGCGTTACAGGGCTTTTTTGGAACATTAGCTGGTAGGTGTACTAAAATGCTACCGCATTTTGATTTTTCACGTTTTAACACCCTCCCTCTAGCTCCGATCCCTCCCACTTCAGGGTTATGGGGCAATGATAAAACAGTTTCCAAACTGCCTCTAGAAACTCAAATACCAAGCGTCATCCGGTTTCTTTATACGGACACTAAAATTCGGCGTCATTGCTCTGAATAGTAACCTAGATTCTTGGCCTTCCCGGCCTGTCAGCATCTTCCAGAGTGAAAATTCGCCTTTGGAATCCTCTATACCACGTGTAAAGTGTATCTTCCAATTTATGTATGTCATTTTTATACATGGGCTGAAAACAGCGCGACGAAGTACATAGTTCTTTATCTACAACTCGCAATTTACTAAGTTACGCCACCCTGACATACTGTCGTCCGTCATCACCAAGTTGAAGCAAAACAACGACAAAAAATGTACTATAAAAGATTCTGGTGTCCGTAACGTTGAGAGAAGTTTTTGCCATGCCTGCGTGTGTTTCTCGAATGCGCGATTTTCCGTGAGTTTATTCGAAATCGAACAGTTTTATTTTAAGACAATTCCCATGGACGTATCGGCCTCAGCTAAAATGGTTAAATACTCATATAAAAATGGCTGCGGCGCTGCAAAAAATCCAGTAGTCGAGAGCGGTCACATAATTCCTTTAGAATTGCATTGTTTCAAGGCATCGCCATCTTGATCCTAACAAGGGAGTGCGGCCGCGCATTCCGTACAGGGGCGGAGCAAATACGAGCATTTTCTATGACGAACAGAGTAATTCAAATTAGAGTAATATTACTTCGTCGCCCAAAAGATGCGAGTCCTTTTACAGATCAACATACAGGGTGTTTCATAAGTTGGGACTTGTTTTCATACAGCGGATGGTACTCGCCAAAATGAGTGTTTTTTCCCAGTAACATATAAACGAAATATTTAGAGAAAACAAGATACCGACCATTAAAGAAATCCTCAAATCTAAGTCCATCCCTGGGCGATGGCTCACCATGTCATAATATCACAACAAACAAGGCAGCGCTAGCTGTACCGATGCCGGTGAGAAAAACAGGCAGTTCATGATACGCCGCGTTGCTGTTGCTACATCTGCCGATCGGACTTCAAAAACAGCAACAATGGTGCACGCTTGTAACAATACTGAACTGGTGGACATGATTTTAATGTACAGTGAGTGTGGTCAAAATACCGCTGCGGCTTCGCGAGTGTATGCCGATCGTTTCCCTAGCCGTACTTACCCTGCACTTTGTCGATTTGTATTGCTTATGCAAAGAGCTAGAGACACAGGATGTCTGAATCCACATCGTGGTGGACACGCTGGAAGACCTAGACAACCTCGTGTGGTCCAAATTGAAGAAGACATCGTAAATCGTACTTTTACCTGTAAGACGCCTGCGACAGGACCGTACTTACAACTTCCGTAGCAACCAAATAGTGAGTACTTGCTTGAAATTTTTTTTACTGTTTTGCTGCTGGTTCACCGTGCATTAGCTTTGCCGTTTCAAGGGCCGTTGCTTCTAAAGAGGAAAGTCCCAACTTTTAGGACACCCTGTATTTATTTGAAAACTTCCCACCCCGGATTTCTCGAAAACCGCACGACTAAAAGAAAAAACGCCGAGTCACGTCAAAAGATTTGTCAAGGCGACAACTTTTTACAATACAAAATACACGAAAATATAACTTTTTAGTGCAGTAAGTGTTCAAATGTTGCCCGTTATTGGCCAAACAATGATATAGGCAATTTGCAAATTCGTGACGGGCAGTTGCAAAGACATGTGGCAGCTTTCGATAATGCGTTGACGAAGGTCATCCAAACTACCCGTCAGAAATTTAAAAATTGCCTTTATCATTGTTTGGCCAATAACGGACAAAAAACATTTGAACACCTATTGCAATAAAAAGTGATATTTTCGTATCTTTTAGTATTCATACAGATTCTAATTTTCTCGAAAACGAATCAACCGATTCTAAAAAATCAAACGTCAAGATAAGGACTTCGACATACCTTTAAAACAACGTATTACTCGATTTGTTTGTCATTTACAATTTTTAAGGGGATGATCCTGGGGGGCAGAGGGTATAAGGGGGTGAAGTACTTTTTGGTTAAAAAGTTGTCCCCCTTGGCAAATCTTTTGACGTGTCTCTGAAATCCGAACACTGGTACAAAACGAATGCAAACATGAAATGCGACAGGACTAAAGATAACAAATAATAGTCTAACCGATTTGTCACAATTACTTTATAAAAAATACAACAGGTCAATAACAGGTCAGCCCTCCATGTTTACAAGTGCACTCCCCTAGTCCACGCGGCATGCTCGTAATCTGGTTGTTAATAGGCTCTAGAGGTATCGCCTCCCAAGCTGCGCTCACAGCATGCTCCAGTTTGTCCAGCGTCGATACCCTTGCAATATGAAAACGTCCTTTACCTTGCGGGAAAAAACCCTCTTCAAGGCCTAGAACATATGAAACGGCAACTGGCTCTAATAGCTCATTCACATAACGTTGGGCCGTCTTTGTGACACGAATCACAAGTAAAGGTGATTTGCTGCTGATTACAATAGCAACTCAAACCATCAAACCAAGTATACAGTCATGCGCATCTGTGCGCCCCCAGACAAAACCTGAACTTGTCGGAGAAAGCCGCCTGAGGTCACTCAGCAGACCATTGTCGGTGTTTTCGGCACCAAATTATCGACGATGATTTGTAGTGAGTGGAAACACTAAATGCAGACGACATGATCTTAAGCCGATTTCATCTATTCCGATTCCAAGGAGCCTCTCTATATCTGCGTATCAAGCATTAAGAACAGTTCGAGTGGATTGGATCGCATTCTATCTCGAAGGGCCAGTCATAGGTGACAATCTTGCCAATCTATAGTACTCCCACCTGCTCCAGAACTTTTAGCTCGCTGCATTCGCCTGTGTCAATCCATCCGCGCCATGGTGCTACAACTGTCGTCACGTTATGCCTCATGGTTACAGCAATTGCTCTGAAAGAAGCACCACGTTCTGGTTGACCTACAATCGGACCCATTCAAAGAAGGCTAACTGCGTAAAGTGACGCTGTCGCCACATTTGCAACAGATATCACAGGTTTTAGATCGACAAAAAGCCGTGCTTTGTTTCTACACGTGTTTTTTTTGAGCAGTGATCTGGATAAACTAGCTTTTTCTAGCCTAAACTATAGTCCATCCATAGAGCCATAGCATAAATTAATTTCTTCTGGATTGGCCTACGAAACTCAAATAAATTTATTACAATTGCAATAATTCTGATTATTGACTTATACTGTTATTTATCGAACTGTAATAGTATTTTGAGTTGAAGAGGGCGTTTTCCTTCTTGCAGATGCATCTGACACACTTTTTGAAAAAGGAATCTCATTATTTAGATCTAGCTTAGGTCTGCTCTAGTTCAAAAAATCAGGTGCTCCTATTAACATGGAATTTATTTTAGGAGAAACTGGTTATCATATGTACTATGTACTATGTTGATTTCAAACTAGTTAGTCTAGGAGGTACATGAAAACACAAAAGCAGAATACGCAAAAGTGGGTCTA
This sequence comes from Callosobruchus maculatus, assembly GCA_951848785.1. Lineage (NCBI taxonomy): Eukaryota > Metazoa > Arthropoda > Insecta > Coleoptera > Chrysomelidae > Callosobruchus > Callosobruchus maculatus. The sequence goes on along the minus strand of CATOUR010000164.1, from coordinate 3,344,032 downwards.
GAGATAGACATGAAGACAACAGAATACCTAGTAATATCGGAAGAGGACGTAAAAAACCTGGAAACAGAAGATAACGTTGAAATAGGGGAACGACAAAATTTAAATACTTGGGCTTCACGATAACAAAAAATGTAACAAGAGAGGAAGAAATAAAAAATAGACGGGGACAAACAAGATCCTGCATAGTGTAATCTGGAATAAAAAGAATGAAGTCAAGTTGATCGATTTAGTACTTCCTACACATTACCGTGATACCATATTATTATTTTCGCATATCATGAAGCTATAAACTGAGATCCCCTTGCAACCAAATCATCACCCACCCGACCAAAAAATTGTGTTATACAGCTATGTATTCCATTCACAGGTCAATGGATAGCCTATTAGGACTGCAACTCATAAACATTTTCTATCCACGCCACGGTAATAATACTGTGTAAAAATTCCATTAAAATTAATCCAACAGTTTCCACGACACACAAAACAGAACCATCAGAAGCACAATACTCGCATGTATACATCAGAAGATTCCCTTGATTTCTGTAATAGACAAGACGACGTGTGGATGGACCTAAAAAAGTCTATTATGACACTAGATCTTCCTTTGACAGGCCAATGGATAGCCTATTATGAATCCAACAAATTTTTTAGTTTTACAGCCCTCCATCCTCCAACCACCCCTACTTCACAACGGCCTATTGACTTTATTTCTCGATGATTATCATGCTCTCTATCTACGATAATAACTTTGGTCTTGTTGTAGTAAATACCAAGACCATATGCTGCAATGTGTTGTTCTAAGGTGTTTAATAGAGCTACTAGTTCTTCCTGAGAAGCGGTAATAAGGGTTGTATCGTCAGCAGATCTTATGTTGGATATTTTGCTTCCGCCAATAGATATACCGCCATTCCAGTTGTCCTGTCTAATCACAAATTCAGAGTAAATGTTAAATAACATCGGGGATTATATACATCCCTGACGAACTCCTTTTCTGTTTGCTGTTTGACCAAACAGGTTACCATCAATTCTTACATGAGCCGAGCTAGATTCATAGAATTGCTGTATGAAAAATACTAATTAAAAACAGCTACATAGATAAGTTCCAGGCTCTAAATATCAGGCATATCCACGGATTGCCTACTCATCATAAATATTATTTTGAGTAAATCAAGAAATCTGTACATTTACAAAGGTAGGATGATAGGAAAAACGGAAAAACAGGAATCTGGTGAAGTACCTCCATATATCCTTTTTTTACTATAATACAAAGGTATTATATCTCAGAGGTATTTATAATTATTATAGATAATAACAGTCTTATTTTATCAGAATGATGCAGTAATTAGATTTTCTTTTCATCAACATATTCCTATGAAAGTGTTGATCAAATTGCACTGTCAAATTGTACACTTTTGTGGGTCGTGATTGGTCACAGTTAAACAGTGTGTTTTTACTATAATACAAAGGTATCTTTGCAGGTATTTATAATTATTATAGATAGTAACATTCTTGTTTTATCAAAATAATGCAGTAATTTGAACTCTTTTTTCACCATAATTATTTGATAGGCAAACAATCCAGTGATCACATGTATTGCTTTTGTGGAATCTCATTGGATTAGAAAAACGGATCGTTCAACCCTTTGTTGGACATGAACATGTAATTTGCACCCATTGAGGATGGAAAATCGGACTAGAAAAGCTACTAGAGGGTTCATAATGGTCGATTATATATAAGGCATGTCATTTTTCACCTTTTTGAGGTAAAATTTAAGAGAAATCAATAATTTTCAGAGAACTTTGCAGGTGCATGTTCCTGAATGGGCTGTTCTGATTGGTCGAAACCTTGGTCAAAATGCGCGTGTTGATAAAATCGGGCCTTAGATAAATAAGATTGCAGAATGGAGCTCCATGGGAACAAGAAGAAGAGGAAGACGTAAAAGACCGTGGAAGAATGAAGTCGACGAGATCATGACAATAAGAGGGTTTGAAGAGGGAGACCGGGAAGACCGAGAAAAATGGAAGACCTGGTTGATGGAAGGGAGACAACACAAGTACAGTCATTTTATTGGCATAGTCAGCTACTTAATTTCTAATCCCTAAACCTACGTTGACAGGTTACTTATTAAACCTAATTCATTATAGGGAGATATTCATCAACACGACAAAAAAAGATTTTGTGTTCAAAAATTGTTTAAGTTTACATTTAAACTGGACTATATATCTACAATACTTAATATCAGGCGGAAGATTATTGAAAAGTATGGGTCGTATGTTATATGGAAACCAGAATGCAAGTTTGGATTTACAAGTGTTTATATGCTTTGTACTACTTCTAGTATTAAAACTATGAAAATCACAATTCCGCTTGAATTTATCTATATTGGTATAAATATGACAACGTTTCAATATAAATACACGGGACAGTTAAGATATTATAGTTAAATAAATAATTTGGGCGAAATTCCCGCTATCGAACGTATGCATCTTTTCTGGGAAATAAAGACGTCTTCAGCGGAGGCTGACCAACCCTAAAAATAAACACCATATCTAAGCCTGGAGTCAACATTGGCATGATAAATTTGAATCAGCTGCTGCATTGAAACGACAGTTTTTAATCGTCTTAAAACATAATTTTCACGGTTCGCATTGGTTACCAAGAATTCACGATGTGCCTTCCAGTTGAGGTTTGAGCCAATGTTGAGTCCAAGAAATTTAGTGCGCCATCCAATTTGACATCTAGATCATTTATATTTTTCAGAAGATGATGAAATCGCATGACACTTGTTTTTAGCGCATTCAAGAAAAGAAAAAGCGGCTAGAAAACCAATTTTCAGTTTTACTAATAAGTGAGTTGTAGACAACCCTTGGTATACATACATACATAAAAACACGTTAAAAGATGTCCTGAAAGTGGGACCATAACACATATTTATATCTTCTTCGAATAATGTTTCCCATTAGTATTCCAAACCAATTCAGTCCGCCACTGTGTCAGTCGAGCCGTACACTTCTTGATACAAACCCGTCTTCATGTTAACTGTTCAATGATGTTACATTTATGTCCCTTACTATTGTTTCAACTTATTTATCACATTAATTTCGGAATTGTACAAAGCGCATACGGCCGATCACCAATGTCCGACATTGCGCGACTGAGAACTTTCAAAATAATTTTCTGAGCTTGGTCTTTGTCGATTTTTAATTGGCATCTGCGTTGTATTCGCTTGCGGAGACAGTTTCAATACTAGTGATGAGCGCTAAATTCAACTCATGTATTGGAAGGAGAGCCTAATATCGCACACTATCCAAGACACGACAAGGAAGATTGAAGTCCTTAAAATGGAAGCAGCAAAAATGGGACTAATAGTAAACGTGAAGAAGATAAAAGAAATGCAGCAGCGTCTTCTAGAAGCATGAAGAGCATTTGGCTCTTTAACAAAGTTTTGAAGTCTACCAAGTAGTCAATCGAAACCAAATTGTACATTTTCACTGTTAACGTGAAATCAGTGTTATTGTATGGATGCGAAACATGAAAAATCACAAAAGCCACGAGTTAAGGAGTGTCATACAGATCCTTTGGCCATGGACAATATCGAATGAAGATTTGTTGAAAATATCAGGGTTAAAGGAAGTAGGAACGGATATCAGACAGAGAAATTTCAGATTTTACAAAAAAAAACCCGTAACAAAAACAAAAAATGCAGTCAAGTTGATTGACTCAGTACTTCCACAGAAAAATGGACAGCCTATTATGAATAAAGCAAACTTTTCAGTTTTACATTCCCAACCACCCCAATTTCACTCTAACCCAGAAAAACGTAGAAAACGATCAAGAACCCCCAAAACGACTAAAATAAGTTTTAGCTGTATTTGTATTTTTAATTTTTAGATTATTGTTGAGCTGCCAATGACACGATTCCTAAAAACCATCCGCGTTTTTCATCCTTGCCAAGATAATAATGCTGTGTAAAAATTTCATTAAAATCAATTCAATAATTTCCACATAATACAATGCGGAACGATCTAGAGTAATACTCGTATGTGTGTACAATAGAATATTTCAAGTCCCTTGGTTTCTGTAATGCAAGGCAATGTTCGGATGGACCTAAAAAAGTGTATTATGGCGCTAAATCTTTCTTTCACAGGTCAATGGATAGCAGTGGCGATTTCTGAATTTTTGAAAGAGGGGGGCGCACAAAATTTCAAATAAAAAAAACTACACGAAAATCCTACCAGGATTATATCATGTAATACATTCTTTTTACTTATTCCTTTCTGTATCACGTAAAAGCAAATAAACTTATTATTATTATTAATATCCTACCAGAGATTGTTGGGGCTGTAGCTTCTCCCTGCGCATAATACGAGTTTTCAGTTTCCACAGTTATTTCTTAAAAGTTTTTTCTAGCTAGTATCACAAAAAGTCACTTCTTAAGAGTGTTTTGCTTATCACTCATCACAAAATGTCATTTCTTAAGCATTTTTAGTTATCATCCCACCTAATCAAAAAAAAAATCGTCTAGCTTGAGAATCGAACTCCCAACGTCTGATTGAAACATGTCAGCGCAAGCTACTGAACCAAGCAGTCAGTCGTCTGTATCTTTTATTTTTGTAATGTTATTTATAATTTCCTTAATTTTTAATCTGTGCTCTAAGAAAAGTCGGCCAAAGATCATTTTCAGCAATATGTTATCTATCCCGATTATCTATTTTAAAGTAGGTTAGAATCGCCGCCGTGAACAACGCGTAGGGACTCCAACAAGAACTCCAACAAGAAGATGACTGAGGCGCGTCAGCAGGAACGGCCTCTGTTCATATATCACCGGTAACCTTTTGGTTTTCGTTGGTCATTTTCAAGTCGATTATCGATAATCACGTGACGAGACATTGGTTAAGCTCGAGCTTAGTGTAGTAGTGCGTAGTTTTACAACCCCCCCACCCCTCAACCACCCCAATTTCACCCCAACCTAAGAAAAGTAGAAACTGATCAGGGATCCCTAAAACACATCATATCGCTACCCACATTTCATCATAATCCATGCAGCAGTTACTGAGATTACGAGGCATGAAAAACGCCAATAGACAGACAGGCCTACGGAAATGGGTGACGGGAAAACTATCGTGACCACAATACTCTCCTCACCTATCGGTGTTGGAAGTAAAAAGTAAAAAAATGTTCGTTCCATGGTTTTTGGAGACATAACATTTATATTCATAATATATTTTAAAAACCCCATTCAAGCTGTTCATCTGAAATGATGCCGCAATACTATTATTGCACGAACATCGTTCATGATTCAATAAGATCCGTACTGAGTTATCCGGCATCAAACCGATCTAATGACTGCATAACAAGGAGAGAGAATCATCACTTTTAAACGAATGCTCCCAAGAACGGATCATATTAATTAAGAATTTGTAATGAACATTCCTTTTAGATGACAAGAGAAAATATCTGTTCAGTTGGTGTAGTATATGGATTTATAATAACCACACGCTTTCTACGGTCTAAAGAAGGTATAATTGAATATTGTTTATCAGAAAAATACAGACACTCTTTGAACGGAACTGTTGGAAGTTAACGGTCAAAGCTGATTCACGCATTATATGGATCTCGGAATGAAACTGGTGTCATTTCTAAATGATGCTGATGGACTGAGCTCCTCTGGATTCATCATTTGTAGGGTAATTACGTTCTAGAAAGTCTCCTAATATGGCCTATACCTTTATGTACGCCTTATGAATCATGCAGATCCTAGAGATGTTCTTATTTTGGATTTGATGGTAAAGTAACTCGTAGCACTATAATAGTCTTCTTATCTGCGCCATTTTAGAATTGCCTTAATCAGTGGCACTGAAAGCGGTTATTTCTATTAACACGTTTTTATTAGCTTTACTTGTACGCTTATTCGTAACCGACTTCTTTGGACTCAATTTTGACCCACTTTAGACTTAGATTTAATTTAAACTCTGTATAAACTTCAGGAGCTGGTGGCAGTACAATAAATTAATAAGTTGTCTCGTTATCCTGATCATAATATTTAGATGATTTAGGGGTGAACTTTATCTGAAGAATCGATATAATGGTGGAGGTTCAACAATCTACCTCACTTTTTTTAGGAATGGTGAATCAGATAAAACAACTTATTGTCAATGTAGACGATCCTTGTCATGACATGGTAACGATGTAAACCAACAGATTAATTATAAACTTTGTACACTTATCAAAAACCGGTTGCATTAAATCAGTTTGTCTCAGTTATCCTGAACTAAAAAGTGAGAAACTACTATAGTTTAAAAAAATCAGCCAAGATGATTGACTCAGTGCTTCCCACACATTACGGTGATACCATTTTATTATTTTTTCCATAGCATGAAGCTATAGTCTGAGACCACCCTATAACCGAATAATCGCCCGCCCGCCCGCAAAAATCACAAAAACTAGTTTCTTGCAACTCTCTCCGTAGCAACTAGAACGACACAGTTTTTATTCTGCAATCTTAAACTGATATCGTAATCACATGGCTTGCCTATTTTCCAATATTAAAGAACAGATTATATTACGAGTATCAATTTTTAAAGGGTAACGTTGTTTCCCAACCACCCTATCTGACACCCCATCCTACTCTCTAGCTCATTTTGATCACTCCAAAAGAAGCAGAAAAGGTCCCTAAAATACCCCAAAACAGAGTCTGAGTGGCTCCTATATAGGTTAGGTTGAAAGTGAGTGGGGCAACGTTGCCTCCTTCCACTGCGACTCAGTTAAGTCTATTGTACTATTTGTTATTAATTCGGTTTCACAAGGCAATATAGAGCCCGCTATGAATACAACAAAAATTTTAGTTTTACAACTCCCCACCCCCAGACTAGCCCAATTTTATACCCTCAAAAATAAATGTAGAACACGACCGGAAACCCCTAAAACACCTAAAAACGAAGTTTGAGGAATATTTGAATTATTTTCTTTTTTGCTAATAACTCCACCACCCATGCACCGATTTTCAAAATTATAGCAGCATTACTTATTACGACTCCACAGCATATCGCTACCTAAATTTCATGCAGCGGTTACTGAGATTACTAGGCTAGAAAAACGGCAACAGACTGACAGATAGGCAGACAGACCGACGAAAATGAGTGACTTGGATTTTCGTTATGTAGATATCATAAAACGTCGAAAAAATATATTATCTCAAAATCGAAAATTTTCGCGATCACAATACACCCAACACCTATCGGAATGGGAAAAACATGCTTATATAGCGCTAAAAAGGAAAACATAATAGTTAATATTAGATGAAAATAATAATGAACGAAAATAATCGTAATATTTTTTAAAAAAGCGTGGGGCGATATATGAAAAATATGGCACTAAGCGTCTCACACTTTTTTCACAATAATACTACAGTAGAACTCCAATTATCCGAACTAATGGGGACCGGGACCCATTCGGATAATCAAATACTCGGATAATCGGAGTTTTTTTTTTAAAATTGCCATTGGAGAGAAAAAAGTTACGTTTTGATATTGCACTATTTTTTTATTGAATTAAATGAAAGAAACATGATATTTTCACATGTTTTAAATATAAATAAATTGTACTTATGTACAAGTTTAGAAATAAAAATCATTGTTTTTAAACATCTCCGTCAATGTAAGGTGTTTTGCGGTCTTCAACCGTTTTCGGGCAGCCAGGTCACGCATTCGCTTGACGGTGAGCAGTTGCAAGTGGTCACACTCGGGCTGACGCTCCATCCACTTCAAAGCAGTCTCGAGGCCGGCAAATGCTTCACTAGCTGATGGTCCAGCGTCTACTTCAACATCAGCAGAAAGTTCTTCTTCCACTTCCACTTCAACATCTTCTCTCATACCTGCAACAATTTCATCGTCACCGAGAATTTGAAAACCAGGGTCAGACGTGTCACAAACCATCCGCTCTCCTACATCTTCAGCACTTACTTCTGTACAACCAGGAATTTTTACAATCAGTTTTCTTATTTCCTCTAGTGACAACGCATCTTCATCATCATCATCCTCTCCATTTTCTTGTTTCTCATTTTCTTCAGATTCTTTTTTTTTTGTTCTTCTCAGACGGTAGGCCTTTCAGTTTATTCCACGCACGTCTTAGCGTCACTGCGGTAACCAAACTCCAAGCTTCCGCTACCATGTAACAGCAGTCCTTTAAATTTATTTTGCTATGATTTGCCAAAACCAATTCTTCATCTTCAGCGCCGGAACTTGTCTTAACTTGCCGTTGTGCCTACACTGACTTCGCGGAGGGAAGAATAATAGCGCACTTAGACTTTTTTTGGACAATTTTTTTTCTGAAAGTGATTCGGATAATCGGCGATTCCGGATAGTCGGAGTTCGGATAATTGGAGTTCTACTGTAGTATTATTCATTCATTATTATTATCAGCTTATATTAACCCTCACCTTTTGCCGCTACAGAAGCATGTTTTAGTTTGTTTAAGTAGCCATAAGGATGTCAGAACAAATTTTAAAAGAATGATCAACATTTTTGTACAAACATGACTAACTATTCGGTTTAATGGTTCGATCTTTTTAGGTAGAGATCATCGCTATAACTCTAACTATAACTAAAAAAATCCCTATGTTAGTCACAAAAAAACATTTGAGATATGTAATGTGTTTTAGGCCCTTTATGACATCCAAATCACAAAAAATTACGTGTTTCCATTGGCCTGTCGGTCTATTTGTCGTTTGCTGTGTGTATCATCTGTCATATCTGGTGAAATATTGTTTCGTCATATTTTTAACAATATTTCATGAAACTTGGAACTTTTTACTCGTCATATGAAAGTTTCATGAAAAAGTTTCTTTGTAAATCCGTATCTTAAGACTCTGCAAGGTTTCGGAATATCCATTGAAACATCTAAATTGTCATTGAGAATTATTCTCAAGCCCCCTACATTGCAAACAGAACCCGAGATCAAGTACGCCCGTGACTTCAAGCGGCTTACTATAATCTTAATTTGATGTATGTGTAGCACTGTATAATTTCTATGCAAGCATGGGAACAGTATTATCGAAGTTAAGATATGAGTGCTCATTTGTGTTTGTTCTCCGACCAAGCCCTTTATGAAAGTACCATTGTTTTTATGCTAGGGTAATCACGGATAACTGCTGTGACAGTCGAGGGTACGACCTAAGGAAGTATGGACATGAGAAAACAATCGCGAAAGTTTGATAGCTCCAGACCAGAGGCTCTATGAGGAATGGTCAGAACATGGTGCAGTCTTACTTTTTTCAGAAATTGAGAACGAGTTGAGATAGTTAGCGAAATCTTGATAGGTCTAAATGCTTTATTTGAAATGGTATGAACATGATCCTCTTATTTTTTTTAACGGTGAATGAGTTGAGCAAATTAATGGATGCTTAAAGGCAAAAGCATGTGGAATGGCCAGAACATGAAACTATCAGGCAACCAAAAAAGTTCGTGCGGTTTTGAAGGTTAAGAAATAGTTACACAAAAAAATGGGTAAACTTAGATTTATTCAGAAAAATAATCACCCTCAGCAAGTATTGCCCTTTCACCTCTAGACACAAAACTGTATATCCCATTTTTATAAAAATCTTGCTTTTGGGAACTGAAGAAGTGTGTCATCTCGTTTTTCAAAGCCTCTCTATTTTGAAATCGCCGGTTCCGCATGTCTTCCTGCAAGTTTATTATTAGATCTTCTACAATCACATCCAGAAATGGTTCTTTTTCAGTAAAATAGCGCTCGTAGGATATTGCATGTTGCGAAAATGTGAAAAAAAACTCATCACAATATTTTTTTTAATTTCTAAGCATTTAAAATTGAAATCCACGTTTTTATGCCACATTTTGCTTTAGGGATGTCCCTACTATAATTCCTAAGTACCTGCTCATACACAACTTACATTTAAAAGAGCACGTATAGTATTTTAGGGGTCCTATGGTTTACATTTTCTGGAAATCAAAAATACATCTTTAGACAGATATAACCATCGAATTTTATTAAGTATATCCATCTCTTCGTTATATTTAAGAAAATTATACACACAGTTTACCAAGTTGAAAATATGTATTATATATAATAATACTTGTATATAGGTAAATTCATAATATTCATGTTAGAAATTCTCCGTCACTGTTTTCAGGTGCTGCCCTCGATTTTACCTGCTATGCAATAAAATTTTAGCTATCAAGAATTTTCAAATAGACTATCATTGAATTAAATTTAAGTCGGGGTGATACGGTAGAAGTCCTAAAATAGAATGACCTGCTTCAGTCATAATTTTGTTTATTTCATAGGTTTTGTATCTGGGTTTTCTGAAAATGGAATACTCTTTCAAATTATTTTTCCTGGTCGCCACAGTAGGACATTTTTGTTCACTTCAACATTATTATAAGGCGCGTTATCTATAACCAATACACTGTTTGCTGGTATATAAGTTTTTCTTGAAGCCATTTTTTATAATCGTTCATATCACCCATTCAAATTGTGATATTTAATTTTGTAAAAAATTCAACATCATCCTTTCTAAACCAAGTGCTAGGTATGCTTTCCAATAATCTCGAGTCTCTATTACTCAATTCTGTCCATTCATTCTATTTCTTAAAGCACGTATTACTAGCGCACGCAATCATGATAGTTTTCTACATGAATCGGAGATAAGGTAGTTTGTTTTAAGAAAGTGACATTCTGTACTGTCCAAAACACTACAAGTAAACATGTAAACATTTAAATAATTCGACATTGGACGGAAATTATGATCTCATAACTTTTACTATTAATATAAAAATTATTTCGGTACTACCCTAGACAGAACAACGGTCTGCAATGAGGGTTGCTTAATGTATAACCACGTATGGTTTTGGGAGATGAACTTTTGAGACATTCGAGTGCCATAAAATTTACTGTCAACGTTGTTACTATGATGAATCATTCTGTAAAAAGATGTTATATCAGTTAATACTGGCCTACTCAGCCGATAAAACCATCAATAAAAACTGTTCATTTCCCCAAAACTACGCCTATTGCCGCTTATTGATAAACAACCATAGGAAAATACTTTTGATTATCACTGACATGCGTGGTCGGGTATTTCAATCAATCAGGATTAAAAATTAACTGATTTGATAACATTGCTGCATGGGCGTTGAAGCGTACCGAGATCAAGGGATTCTTGCTTATAATGCATGTTGGCGATGCGATGTTGAGATACGGGGTTGGGATGTGGCTGTTGATCTATTCATCTATTCTGGTTTTATTCTTAGAATGAAACGTCGGTTACTTCAATAGCATTAGAGAAGAAGAGCAAAGGAAGCGGTCAACATTAGAAACCTGGAATTTGAATAGCACTGATAATATTCGTCTTAACCCTATAAAAAAATGGAGTCAAGTTGATTGACTCAGTACTTCCCACACATAACAGTGATATAATTTCATTATTTTGTCTTTGCATGAAGCTATAGTCTGAGTTCACCCTGCAACCAAATCATCGCCCGCCTGCCCTCAAAAAACATTTAAAATAAAAACTCTACTGAATAGTTTCTGAAATCTCTGCGTAGGAACTAAAATGACACAATTTTTATTCTGCTAGCTACAACGATCAGGAACCCCCAAATTGCCTAAAAACGAAGTCTTTTATATTTTTAGTTGTTTTATTACTGCTGCGCCGCCACTGACACGATTTTTTGAAACCATACGCATTTTTCATCCTCGCCACGGTAATAATACTGTATTGAAATTTCACTGAAATCACTTCCAGGTTACACAATACAGAACGATGTAAAGCAATACTCGCATGTAACATACAACAGAAAAAAATCCTTAGCTTCTGTAGTAACCAAAGCAATGTTTCAGCGGACCTAACAAAGTGTATTATGTCGCCAGATCCTTTTTTCGCAGGTCAATGGAGAGCTGATTATGCATACAAACATTTTCAATTTCGCAACCCTCCACCCCCAATCACTCTAATTTCAACCCCACCCAAAAAAACAGAAAAGGATCAGGAACCCCCAAATCGCCTAAAAACAAAGTTTGAGCAGTTTTTATATTTTTAGTTTTTTTATTTTTGCTGCGCCGCCACTGACACGATTTCTAAAAACCATACGCGTTTTCCATCCTAGGCACGGTAATAATACTGTGGCAAAGTTTCATTGAAGTCAATTCCATAATTTCCATGTTACTCAATACAGAACGGTCTAAAGCAATATTCGTACATACATATTTATATCAAAAAATCCAAGTCCCTTGGTTTCTGCAGTGGGCAAGGCAATGATGTTGTGATAAATAAATGATCTAGTTCTCCATTGCCTATAACATGCGGTGTTCCTCAAGGAACGGTACTGGGACCATTATTCTTCAACTTATATATAAATGACCAATTTGCGGTTGATGTGAGTGGAGATGTAGTGAGTTTTGCAGACTATACAGCTGTTATATTTTCTGCTGAAAGTTGGGAAATATTAAAATCAAATGCTGAAAATGGTTTTAAAAAAATGTTCGACTGGTTCAGTAGTCGACTTTTAACAGTCAATTTCAACTAGACTCACTTTGTTCCATTCGCGTCGTACGCAAACGGCTTACCTATATCAATGGTCACCAGTATCAAGTACTTAGGAATATATCTAGATTGTCATATCAAATGGAAGGAGCATACAGAATATGTTGTCAAAAAGATACGTTACGTTATAAGCAAATTTAAACTCTTTTCCACTATACTTACCTATGAACAGATTATCATTGTATACGAAGCACTTGTTCATAGTCATATACGATATTGTATTGTGGTGTGGGGCGCAGCATGTAAAGATAATATAAAAGCAATAGAAATTATACAAAAACTTTTAATAAAAATTGTATATAAAGTGAAATGTACATATCTTAGTGACTTGTTATTCTCTAAAACAAAAAATTCTAGATATCCGCCAAACATTTTTCATGTCATTAGGTATTTACCAATATAAAAATAAATCAAGCTTGACAAAACACGAACATAAATACTCGTGTGACATAAGATATGCATGTAATGTTGTACCAAAAGCAAGGAAAAATACTTTATTTCTTACATTACATTTCTTGCTCCAAGACTATACAATGAGCTACCAGAAAGCATAAAATGCCTTTAAATTTATTTAAGTATGGTTTAAAACAATGGATAGTAAATAATAATCGCATTAAAATTCACCAACTTGTAGACATAGGTATGTAATACCTATTATTACTAATATCTATAGAATACAAATATTGCTGAACTAAACCTTATTTGTGGTTTCTATTTTATAATAATTACCTTGTACCCAAGCACAAGTTTTTAACTTTTTTGGGGCACTTGCTGTTTATTGTATTTTATTTATTTTATATTTACAATAAACGCTATACTACTAGTACTACCTAAATAACGGTATTATGCCCCTAGGACTCTCTTTCACAGGTCAATGGACAGCCTATTATGAATACAACAAATTTTTGAGTTTTACCACCCTCCACCCCCCAACCACCCCAATTTCACACGCACCAAAAAAAGTAGAAAATAAGAACTCCTAAAACGCCTGAAAACGAAGTTTGAGGAATATTGAATTTTTTGGTTTTTTGCTAATTACTCCGCCGCCAATGCTCCGATTTTCAAAATTTTAGCAGTATTACCTACTAGCACCCCACAATCGGTCTGTCTGTCTGTCTGTCTGTTCGCGTTTTTCTACCCTCGTAATCTCAGTAACCGCTGCATGGATTGCGATGAAATTTGGATAACGATATGCTGTGGGGTCCTAGTGGGTAATGCTGCTATAATTTTGAAAATCTGTGCAGGGGTGGCGGAGTAATTAGCAAAAAACGTAAAAAAATAAATATTCCTCAAACTTCGTTTTTAGACGTCTTAGGGGTTCGTGCTCTTTTTCTACTTTTTTTTTGGATGGGGCGAAATTGGGGAGGTTAGGGGGTGGGGGGTGGTAAAACCGAAAAAAATTTTTTTTTATAACAGGCTATCCCTTGACATGTGAAAGAAGGACCTAGCGCCATAACACTCTTTTTTAGGCCCATCCAAACATTGCCTTGCTTAGTACAGAATCCAAGGGACTGATGTAAACATACGAGCATTGCTTCAGGTCATTCTGTATTGTGTAGTTTCGAAATTATTGAATTGATTTTAATGAAAATTTGACACAGTATTATTAGCGTGGCGAAGATGAAAAGATCGAATGGTTTTCAGAAATCGTGCCAGTGGCGGCGCCGCAGCAATAATAAAAATACTAAAGATATAAAAATATAGATATAAAAACAGCTCAAAATTCGTTTTTAAGCGTTTTAGGTATTCCTGATCGTTTCCTATTTTTTTGGGTGGGGGTGAAATTGGGGTGGTTGTGGGGTAGGGGGTTGCAAAACTGAAAAATTTGTTGTATTCATAATGGACTGTCAATTGACCTGTGAAAGGAAGACCTAGCGGCACAATACACTTTTTTAAGTCCATCCGAACATAGCCTTGCCAATTATAGAAATCAAGGGAGAATTTTCTGATTTATACCTACATTCGAGTATTGCTTTAGATCGTTCTGTATCTTTTAACGTGGAAACTATTTGAGGGATGGTTTTTAGGAGTCGTGTCAGTGGCAGCGCAGAAATAATAAAAAAAATTAAAATATGAACACCACTCAAACTTCATTTTTAGGCGTTTTAGGGGTGCCTGGTCATTTTCTACTTTTTTTGGGTGGGTGAAATTGGGGTAGTCGGGACGGGGCAGTGGGCCGTAAATCTGGGACATGACTATAGCCTCATGCTATATGGGAAAATAATAAACTGGTAACACCGTAATGTATGGGAAGTACTGAGTCAATCAACTTGACTCCATTTTTTCTATTATCCTCAAACTATTCAAAAACAACTACATTTAAACTTCGAAAGAAATAGACGAAGAAGTAACAGTTAAACAAAGAGTAGGTGTCAGTAGCATGGCTAGAGAGTTCAGAGTCAAATAACGTTAGCTATCCCGTATTAGCCAATACACCCCAAGGTCGAGCTTGAAGATATTTGTTATCGTCGGTATATAGCAAAAGGCGACCAAGTCAAAAAAAACTTGTTCCTCGCAAATGGCTGTTGAAAGTAATTATTTTAGTAACAAATCTCTCAACGCGCTTTTTAGAAAACAAAGAAGAAGAAGAAACTAAATTTTCACTGCGAGCTATACATATAGTATTATAGATATAAGGTTTATTGATGTTATATTCAATAACTTTGAAGAAATTAAATTTCACTTTTCTTGAAATAATAAACATAATCAATTATATTTAAAACTAGATCTGATTCGGATTCAAAACAGTGTGGTTCCAAGGCATTGGTTTTTGTTGTTCCTATCTACAGAGATGGTTATACCAGCTGGGATAGTCAAGATAGTCACCTTTACGTGATCACAATGTGTCACAATGTACAAATGATCAAGTCAAGTTCATCACTTTTACCTGCTACTGTATTACTTGTATGCACTTGGTTAAAAGGATTGCCAAAAATATTTGAGTATCAACTTTTTTCAATTTTTCATGAAGTTCTTTGGTACCAAAAAAGGCAAATCGTCAATTTTTGACTTGGTCACTTTTTGCAGTATGTCGACAATATGAAGTACTCCTTATTTTTTTTGATTTGATGCCCGAAGTGTGATTTGATCAGAACCAAAAACGGAAATATTGAGATTACTTCAACATGCAAACATTTTTGAGATTACGCTAATAACGCTTGAAAAATAAAAGTGAGGAACTGCCAAAATTTGCACTTTACTTACCCTAATCTGTTAGTGCCATTATTGCTGTCATAAACTGATCCCTTACCTGAAACAACAAAAAAATATAGAAAACCTCATTTGCATAACGGTTATAAGTAGATGGCCTGGACTTCTTGAAAAAACACACTTTCTGGTATCAGTACTAAAAATTTAGCAAAGTAGAGGACATTTGGAATATCGCCTGTACGTCTGTATTAAACAAGATAGCTCCCATTTGGAACCTTTCTTACGATAATTTCTAGGCAATGAAAATAATACTTCATTTTGATAATCACTATATTTTTTACTAACTTCCATAATAGTCAATCAATCTTCAATCCGATTACGCTGTTGTATTTGTCAATGAATTCTCGCCAAAATAATGTATCCCAAGAATGGTGGGCTTTTTTCACAATCATACTAGCATTTTTCGTTCATTAGGGTTTAAAATTTCATTTTAGAAATTATTTTTAACTTTCTAGTCCGAAGTATTTATGCCTTGACAATCTTTCAATCTCTAACTTGGAAAAGTCTACCTTAATAGTGATAAATATGCTTACATCCTAAGGTATCGCGGCACACTGTAAGTCGAGTTCATCAACTTGACCCCACTTCTGTATCTCCCTGTACAGAAATACCATTGCAGCCTCCAACGCAAAATGTTTGTTGTGTCTCTCTACACGAGTATTTACACGAAATCCGGTAAAAAAGTTCGAAACTACCAATCGTGTACCATAATAGTACTATTTCCCTGCAACATGATACAAAATGTTAAGTAGTACCCTGGCTGCCCACCCAACGCCTACGCAAATGATCAAGGAGTGTGAAGCGTATAAGAACGTCGCATTTTGAAGAAGTTCATTCATAGTCTGGTAGATAACTATACAGGGTGTTTAATATAGAGAGCTTATCAAACTCAGTCAACGAATTCGAATAGGTTAGAAGTAAACAAAAATTTTGTTTGAACTATCCAAGGGCGGTTCCTCCTTATGGCGCAATGCCGTGCACCCCCCTATTTCTAGCTAGCGCACTAAGTTCGAACCTAACCAGTGGCTCGTCACGTGATTAACTAAAGGCGCCAGATACGGACGGCACGGATAGCGGACAGAGAGCGCTCATATTGGTCAAACGCACGTTAATAGCGCTCTTATTGATCTGTCACACCACATCAGTCGACTTTGAAAATTACCAATGAAAACCAAAATGTTACCGGTGACATACGAACTAATACCAACGGAGGCCGATCCTTATGACGCGCTTTAGTAGTTATCTTCTCTTGTTTGAGTCGCTACGCGTTGTTTACATCGGCGATTCTAACCTACTAACCTATTATTTAAAATGGATAATCGGGTGTCGGGTGACCGCGTTGCTTAAGATGAACTTTAACCGAATTTTTCAGACCCTCAGATCTTCAAGTTCACGCCAAAAATCTAAAGCCGTTATCTGACTTCTTATCAGAACGAAAACTCGTATGGTGTATAGCTTGAGAGCGCTAATTTCAAATCCTGCCGTTGTTTTGAGTTTCAACCTCAAGTAAAGAAAATCATAAAATTTTCAAATCCTTAGATTTTTACCTTCACCCTAAAAATCTAAAATCGTTATCTGGCCTCCTATTAGAACAAAAACTCCTATCACGTATAGTTTGAGAGTGCCAATTTCAAATGCAGCCGTTGTTTTGGGTTTCAGCCTCAGGTAACGAACCCTCAGATCTGAAGTTCACCCTAAAAATCTAAAATCGTTATCTGGCTTCATATCAGGACGAAAACTCGTATTGGGCATAAATTGGAGGTGTCAGTTTCAAATCCGGCCTTTGTTCCGAGTTGCAGCTTCAGGTAAAGAATATCAAAAATTTTCAGACCCAAAGATCTTCAAGTTCATCCTAAATGTCCAAAATCGTTGTCTGGCTTCCTATCAGGACGAAAACTCGAATCGTGCATAGATTGAAGGTGCCAGTTTCAAATCCGGCCATTGTTTTGAGTTTCCGCTTCTGGTAAAGAAAATTAAATATTTTCAAAACCTTAGATCTTCAACTTCACCCTAAAAGTCTAAAATCGTTATCTGGCTCTCTACCAGGACGAAAACTTGTATCGTGAATAGTTTGAGGGTGCCAATTTCACATCCGGCCGTTGTTTTGAATTTCAGCCTCATGTAACGAACATCAAAAATTTTCAGGCCCTAAGATCTTTAAGTCACCCGAAATGTCTAAAATCGTTATGACTTCCTATCAGGACGAAAACTCGAATCGTGCATAGATTAAGGGTGCCAATTTCAATCCTGCCGATGTTTTGAGTTTCAGCTTCAGGTAAAAAAATAAGAATTTTTCAAACCGTCAAATATTAAGCTTCAGCCTAAAAATCTAAAATCGTTATCTGGCTTCCTATCAGGACGAAAACTCGTATCTTGCACAGATTGAGCCTGCCAACTTCAAATCCGGCCATTGTTTTGAGTTTCAGCCTCAGGTAAGAATATCGAAAATTTCCAAACTCTCAGATCTTCAACTTCACCCTAAATATCAAAAATCGTTATCTGGCTTCCTATTAGGACGAAAACTAGTATCGCGTATAGTTTGAGGGTGCCAATTTTAAATCCGGCCATTGTTTTGAGTTTCAGCCTCAGGTAAAGAACATCAAAAATTTTCAGAACCTCGGGTATTCGAGTTCACCCTAAATATCTTAAATCTTTATCTAGGTGGCAGAAGGTTCTCCCAATTAATTACTAATTTAACAGCAGTCAGTATAAATATCGAAGGGAGGGTCAATTGTCAGGTAGCTTTCATTCGAGAAGCACCGACCTCTGAAGATGCTAGCTACACGTGCTGGCGAAACGTTAGGAAAAAGTTCCAACAGACGACGGCCTAGAACCCGAGAAGACCTTTAGCATAAAAATTGTGCCTTTTTGCCCGGGTACTGGCAAAAACGACACTCATCTTGCAAGCAGTTTTCTCACGTCCAAATTTTCATATAATATGTTATGTGACGCACGTTTTGAAATGCTTAGGGCCGGTTTCTCAATGTCCAGTTAAAAGTGTTAGATAGGTAGCTGCTGAATAGCGTTTCTATGGATACAACTGTCAGATAAGATTTACATGACTTCGTAAGTTTAGCCTTCAATTGTTTAAACAATTTATCTAACAGTTGCCCGTTAACTTCCAGATAAATATTTAACTGGACATTGAGGAACCGGCCCTTACTATGTCTGCTAGCTCTCGGACTTTTAGTCGACGATCACCCAATACCGCTTTATGAATTATTATCTGCATTATTTCTGAAGTCGTCATCTCATTAGGTCGACTCATGCGATGCTCTACGGTTCGTTTAAACTCTGGTAGCAATATTTTACTGTTTTAAACACATAAAGATGACAATTTTTCCCCATTTACACAAATTCAAGAAAAACGTTCAGTATTGATGGATACCAAACAAATACTAAACGACGTGGTGTCCTCAAACTTTTAGGCCCACCCTCGTACATCTGTAAACACGGCGTAGAATCTGCTCAATGATGATGTGTAATTAGCTGTTCGTAGAATTAAGTAGTAGTTAATATTTTTGTTGAACACAATTATTTCCGATGAATGATCACCACTTTTATTTAAAAAACTTGCGACGATCGTTTCGACACAGTGTCTTTATCAAACATTGCTTGATCAACACTTTTATTTAAAAAACTTGCGACGATCGTTTCGACACACAGTGTTTGATAAAGACAAGATGCAATTTTTTTAAATAAAAGTGGTGATCATTCATCGGAAATACTTTGTGTATTATGGATCTCCATCAAGTAACGGCCAACTCCATCGACTATTGTTGTTGAAGGTTGCTGGGACTCCAGATTGGTATCCCGGCGCTCTCACCAATTGAGCTACGGTCGCCCCATCAACTCAACTTCGAAAACGCCTACTAGATCTACACAGGAACCAGCCCGTCCGCCATCGCGCCATCTTCCGGTATGAAAGTGCAGCAGCAAGTGATCTGATGGGTCGGTATTGATCTCAGACCGAGTTGAACTCAACACCCCCCGTACACAGAGGTATCTGTGCCATCCCGAAGGAGTGACATCTAGATCGAACGCGGTCGGAGATCAATACATCATCAGATTATTTGATGTATGATGCGGGCCGCTGGTACCAGAAGATGGCGCGAGAGAGTCGTCGGCGGGCGGGCCCGTTCCTGCGTAGCTCTACACCTTTTCCAGCTGTAGTTTCTAGAGCGTCAAGTGATAATTCAAAACGGTCAAGTTAATTTTCCAACTCGTCATTGTAAATTCAAACTAAGAGGCATAAATTACACCTGACAGTTCAAAAATACAAGTGGCGAGTTGGAAAATTAACTTGAGCGTTTTGAATTATCACTTGACGCTTTAGAAACTACAGCTGAAAAAGGTGTAGTCGGCGTTTTCGAAGTTGAGTTGACGGGACGACTGTAGCTCAACTGGTGAGTGTGCCGGAGTACAAAATCTGGAGGTCGTGGATTCGAGTCTCTCCGGCCGCCGACGTTTTCCGACATTTTCTGGTACGAATTTAAATTGAGAAATCCACATGCGGGTGTAAGCATGAAGATAAAGACAATTCCTTGCGAATGTTGTGAGACTAACAATTCAGTCTAAACGCCAAGACTAAAACGTGTTTCCTAGCGGACTGGACTATTCCGTTCCAGTATATGCACACATTGTGTCAAAGTAGGCACTATAATGAACTTCCGCCCTATATGGTCACTGGTTCGATAACCCGTCCTTAAAAATGACCTTTCTCGACTTGATTTAATATAGTATAGAATCTAGCTGCAGAATACATGTCTGGTTATTCTTCGCTTCTACAAAAATGCAAAAGAAAGTTGGCCATTACGGTGGACGTACGACAGAATTGCGTGTTCTGTACAAGGTCTGGGTCATGCTTGAAAAAGCATTTATGTAATATTCTATAGTATTAACTGAATATATCCTACTACGTTACTTGGTTTTCAAGCTAAGCTATAGGGATCGGAATGAAAGAAGGAGAGAGGCTTTCTGGTGACCACAACCACCAGAGCACCGACAATCGGGCCCTTATGCACCTCTCCTTACCATAGTTTCCAAGTCTAGCCCTAATCGCAAAGGTGAGGATGGCTTTGGATCTTTCCCATCTTATATCCTCAGGTTCAAGCATCCTTGAACCTAGTATAGCCTGTCTGTGATACCAAAGGGCTTCACAGCGACATAGAATGTGTGCCGAGGACTCTTCCTTCTCGCCACAGCGTCCACACGTCGCGTCAGGTCGCTTGCCACCAATGTTACACGCAGGAGACGTTTGAAGGTGTTATGGCTAGATAGCAGGCCCACAAGTAACCCTAGCCGGCTTCCGTCCAGTGAGAGTAAACCTACAAGCTCTCCACGCTATTAATGCTACCTGGCTGTCAGATCAGATAGTAATCCGCCTCCTAGGCCACTGAATTTCGTGACTACAAGAGGCACAAACTAAAATCGCATATTTCTGCTTGGAATACCGTGGTGTATCCCCCAAGAGAGAGGTAGTGCTTTGTTTTTGGTCCACAGACCCCAGCGCCGCCGGAGCCTTCATCGGTAATAGTGAGTCTGTGTACCAGACTGACCCTCTCTCCTCAAAAGATCGCCTGCCTCTTAACTCCTGCTCTTCCCACCGTAAATTTGCAGTCGAAGCAATATGAAGGAGAAATAATATCACTCTTCGTATGTAGGATAGGGTCTTCCCTTTGCAGTTCCGAGAGGATGAGAGAGTGTCCCAGCCAGGATTCACAAAGGACCAACTGCCCTGAATCCACAATCGGAACCGAGACGCCCTTGTATCCCTTTGAACTACCAGTTAAGTGAATGGAGATTCAGTCAGTGCTTCTAACGAAGCTACAGGGATAACGAGGGGATAACGAGGTGATAACTGTAAAGTCGGGATACAACTTAGCTTAAATATGATTGCGTTCAGGGAACCTGATGCGCTCTCGAGCGCCCAGGCAGCAGTCACTAAACGCCCCGCTACTCATTGAGCGGACACCATTTTATGTAGCAGAATTATTTTACGCTCGATTTCGGTAGCGACAATTCGATGTGGAAATATGGACCTTTTGCACGACTCTTTCCGAAGTGTCAGTAGCAAAACGTTAACGGTTATTGACGTCATCAAACGATAACGTTACGGTATGTAGAGTATACAATTTTGACTTTTTGCATGCACCTTTGTTTAACGTAGCGTAGAATAAGTGAGGTTCGTGCTCTAGGCTTTCTGTATTTTTTATTATTTTTATAGACTCTGTATTGCAAACGCTCAGAATAGAACAAGCTTTAGATATCGTTTTGAGGCGTCGGCGGCATATTGGACGTGATCATAAACAAGTAAACACCTAACTATATACGTTTTGCAGGACAGCAGAAGCATGACATTTCGCTCTCATGGTTCAGTTCCGTGATACTAACGCGCTGTTGCCGAAAACCGCGGAAACGCCCAATTTTGTACCTTTTATTGGAAAATACTGTCAAATAAAACTGATGGAAGAAAACCTGATCCTTTTCTACAATGATAAACCACAAAGTAAGTATTATTGCCATCAAAATCATCACGGTTCTGTCCTCATTGCCGCATAGTGGTTTTTAGACCTGGCAATACCGAACGTAATAATATCGTACCGTAATCTTTCGTAGATAGCGTATACAACTTTATCGGTTATTCGCCGACTCGGTCATTTCGGCAGAACTGCGCATGCCACAAATAGCCGATAACATGAAATAGCGTCAGGCAACGGACTTGCAAAAGGTCCCTAATATAATCTAAACCCATCTTGTTTCGGACTTGTCAAACGGCAGTAAGCGTCACAGACTTTACCGAAAAATGGAAATCCAAGCCTTTACTTTGTAATATAACGACCGAAACAGATTGCAAATAGATCTGTATATCGAGATATCACGCTTTCAGAATAATTTAGGTTTCTGGTCACCTCAAACCTGTTTTCCAAGCCATCATGAAGTGGTTGCGCAAGCTCTTCTTAGGTAGAGCATCATTGATATCAGTACCGATATTATTTCTTGATTCATTTTCAACTCTGCATCGATATTAACAGTTTTGAGGCATCAATCAAAACAAACTGTTAATCTGGCGGTTGCGAATGAATGTATGTCAGTCAGTATGTCATGTCAATATGTAATATGTTGAGTGTGACATTTTAGACGTAGACCGTTCAGTATTCCGCTATAACAAAGCTATGCAAAGCGCTCCAAAAGAGCGCTCAGTTCTTTGAACGCAACCTATGCCTTCGCAATCTTCCGTTTAGAGCCATACCGACGTTTACAAAAAATAATTAAATCGTAATGTTATTTCCCCAAAAACCAATATCACAAATTTTCGTCGGCCTGCCTATAACTCGGGGGTGTGCAATATTGATGAATTTTCCACAGTGGGTTGCCTTAATTGTAACTAAGGTATGGATGAGAAAATATGCAACACAAACTACTAATACTGAATGGCATGTCTTCATGTATACGCAATAAAAATAGAGGTATTCCTTGAACACTATTATGGAGGGCTGATGGCATAATCTGATCTCCTACTAATATAAATATAGTTTAAAAAAACTAAAAAAAACACGCTTTTGAAGAACATGGGAATGAATGAATGAATAAGGACCAGAGGCTATCCAGCATGGAATGTGGCTGGTGCATAGGCCACACGATGGGCCCTTTTGCGCCTCTATCCGCGCTAGTTCCTAAGACCTGCCCTTTTGGCAAAGGCAAGTACATTCTTAGGTCCTATCCGTTTTATTTCTATTGGTTCCAAGGTTCTTTAGCCCAGCATAGTCTGCCTGTGATAACCCAGGGTTTCACAGCGGCACAGGATGTGTGCCGAGGATTCTTCCTCTTCCCCACACCACGTGCACGTTGGATCGTTGACCACCCTCATCACGAACAAGTGACGCCTGAAGGTGTTGTGACCCGTTAATAGGCCTACTAGCAATCTCAAGTTACTTCTACCCAGAGAGAGACAAAGTCGTCCTATTCTCTCTGCAGGCCCTGCTAATAGTTCCCGAGCTTGACGGAGATGACCAGAGATGTTGTTCCATCTCAGAGAGTGGATTCTGGATCCACTCTCCAATTGTTTTCCTAATCAAGTTTGCAGATAGTCCTAAGGCTGGTTCCGGGCCCACAAAACTGTTAGCCTAGCCGGATGATCCGCCATTTCGTTACCCTTTACCCCAGCGTGCACAGGTACCCACATCAGTGATACCTTGTGTTTAGCTGAGATGTCGTCAAGAGCCCTGCTGCACTCCAGGACCAGTCCCGATATTATTTTCCAAGTACTCAGTGCTTTGATGGCTGCCTGACTGTCAGAGCTGAGAGTAATCCGCCTCCTGGACCCGTCAATTTCCCGAATACGGTTTACACAAGCAAGTATCGCATAGACCTCAGCCTGGAATACTGTGGTGTGCCCCCCAAGAGGGAGTGAAAGTCTTGTATGGGGTCGGTAGACTCCCGAGCCCGAGCCCTCTCTAGCGAGTGAACCGTCTGTGTACCAGACCTGTCCTCCTCCTTCGATGAGCTGTCTTTCCCTAGACTCCCACTTTTCCCTTGACGGAAACATGGGACTAAGAAGTTAAAAATTATTAAAAGCTTATTTAACTTACTTACTACTTAACAATGTATGTATGCTTATAATGTATGTATCTATGTTTTTAAAATAAGCATAAAACAGTAATGAAGGAAAAATACTAGTATTATTGAGATAAAAGCATCGGGCGCTTGATCTATGAATAATATGGCACAAAGCGCCTACGCTTTTTACTTCCTACACCAATAGGTGAGGGGAGTATTGTGATCGCGAAAATTTTCGATTTTGAGATAATACGCTTTTTGGGCGTTTTATGATGTCTACATAACGAAAATCCACGTCACTCATTTCCGTCGGTCTGTCTGTCTGTCTGTCGGTCTATCTGTCCGTCTGTCTGTGCGATATGCTTTGGGGTCGTAGTAGGTAATGTTCCTATAATTTTGAAAATCGGTGTATGGGCGGCGGAGTAATTAGCAAGAAACCAAAAAAAATTAAATATTGCTCAGACTTCGTTTTTAGGCGTTTTAGAGGATCCTGATCATTTTCTACTTTTTTTTGGGTGGGGGTGAAATTGGGGTAGTTGGAGGGTGGGAGGTTGTAAAATTGAAAAATTTTTTGCTTTCTTAATAGACAGTCCACTGACCTACGAAGGAAGACCTAGCGACATAAATCACCTTTTTAGGTCCATCCGAACATTGCTTTGCCAAAGGACTTAGAATTTTGTCTGGTGTAAACATATTGATTTAGATAGTTCTATATTGTGTAACCAGGAAACTGTTGAAATGATTTTAATGAAATTTTGACACAGTATTACTACCGTAGCGAGGATGGAAAAAGCGTATGGCTTTTATAAATCGTGCCAGTGGCGGCGCAGAAGTAATAAAAAAACTAGAAATATAAAAACAGCTCAAACTTCGTTTTTAAGCGTTTTAGAGGTTCCTGATCATTCTATGCGTTTTTTTGGGTGGGAGTGAAATTGGAGTGATTAGGGGATGGGGAGTTGAAAACTGAAAAATTTCTTATAATATATTCTTAATAGGCTGTCCACTAATCTGTGAAGGAAGACCTAGCGACATAAATCACCTTTTTTGGTCCATCCGAACATTGCCTAGCCTATTACGGAAAGTAAGGGACACTATTAAATTGATGCTAATGAAATTTTGACACAATATTAATAGCGTGGTGAAGATGGAAAACGCGTATGTTTGTTAAAAATCGTGTCAGTCGCAACGTAGCAATAATCAAAAAACTAAAAGTATGAAAACAACTCAAACTTCGTTTTTAGATGTTTTAGGGGTTCCTGATCATTTCCTACCTTTTTTTTGGGTGGAGGTGAAATCAGGGTGGTTGGGGGGTGGGGCTTGTAAAACTGAAAAGTTTGTAGTATTGATAATAGGCTGTCCATGGTCCTGTGAAAAAAATACCTAGCGGCATAAGACAATTTTAGGAGGGGGGCTGGAGATTATTTGGTTGCAAGGGATCTCAGACTAAAGCTTCATGCTATGGGAAAATAATAAACTGGTATCAGCGTAATGTGTGGGAAGTACTGAGTCAATCAACTTGACTTCATTTTTTCACAATCATACTAGTATTTTTCGTCCATTATTGTTTTAGGCTTGTTACAAAAATGATTTTTAACTTTAAGTCTTTAAAAGCGCGTTTTGTATTTTTTTAAACTATATTTATTTTTAATTTTTCCGTTAACTTTATCACTAAAGCGTGTATTTTTAGTTTTTTTAAACTGTATTTATTAATACTCTCTGTAATGAAGATGAACAATTGTTTTTGATCAAAATTTATGGCATAATCAATTAACATTACAGCATAAACGTTAAAACTATCGACTTTGCTGAATAAATTTCACAAAAACACCAACTCCTAAACTGGTGGATGTTACGCCTTTTAAGCCTCGTCCTCTGTTTAATACGAAACTTTAAGGTGCCTGCGCCATCTCTTCATCTTAGTCAGCGGATACGACCGCTGGCGCTGGTTCGATGGATTTGAAGCCGTCAAAATCATTTTCGCGGCAAAGCTGGAGCGTTCAATATTCGGTCCGACCTCTTAATCCAAAGGAGAGTTACTCACAGACATACAGGTGAGGTGAGCGTGTTAATTTATGAAAATATATTCATATCCTTGTATGCTGTTATTTGTACATCACCACTTCGGTTTGTGTTTTCGTTACCGTTTTTTTTTTGCAAAATAACAGTGTTAAGGCGTCCCTGTCCTCTATAGTTTCCTGTCAGGAAAAAGTGTATTAAACATAAAAACTAAACCCTAATATAAATGGAAGTGGAGGAATTAAGCTCGGTTAATCACAGAAACAATCTGCCCAAACAATGCTTATTGCCTGCCGTATGGGAAGTTCCACATGATTCCATTGTCCTTAGGTGTTCAGCCGCGTATTTGTTTCACGAACATTGTTGTCACTTATTCTGATATATTCGCGAGAATGTTAATACAACTAAATAACCTACTAGTAGTTGTAGCGAGGATGTCATAGATATGACAAAACTACAATTTTTCTGTCCTAGAGGACTGAGCTTACCGGTCTTTATTGAAAGCCAAAACCAAAAATGAAAAAAAAATTATTAAATTTCCTGGGTGTTCCCAAAACATTGCATCTTTACAAAATTTAAAAAAAAAACACTGCCTACGTTCAGCAACTCGCTGACATTCCTATTTTCCTCAATAATTGGAAGAAAAAACTTCACAGGTCACAAATACTAACATTTATCTTGAATTTAAAGCCGAAAATTGAAATGAACTCAGTAGTACTTGATCAAGCTTTCCGATGACTGAAGATGAAAAAACAAATAATATTTATTTATCATCGGGAATGAAACCTCAATTATAAAAAAAATTAAATATGCAACCTATGCTGAAAACCTCTCAGCGCTTAATAATTTTTACGCTCAGGCATTTTATTGACTGGTGGGAATTATGAGGACGCGTATGGTGAAAGTTATTTGTTTATTCATTTTCGAATTGAACAAAAATTTTCACAAAGGTATTTTTAATTATGGGGAATCAGCTAGTGGTGAAGACCTATAAGATACAGATGATGTTATTTCATTTTCAGTTCAGCAAATAATTACACTATAAAGTACATAGTTTGGTTTCAGTTCTTAGACCGAAATGTGTTTTTTCTTTTTAAAACCAGTGTGCTGAGGGAGAATATCTATCGTGTATTTATTTTGTTTAATTTTTGGCTGCATCTTATTAGTATTTGACCTATGGTAAACACCTGGAAATGACAATGAACACACAGAGTCCAGAAAAGTATTGCCATATACAGGGCATCCCCTAATCAATGATACTGCAGATTATTTGGGTAAAAATATCGAGATTTAATTGAACTTACCTAAGTGCAAAAGTTGACCTAAACACAAAAAATTTAAAGGGTGATTGTTTAAAATATTTTAGAATATTTTGTTTTTTGATGATTTTTGAAAAAGCGCTTCATTTCAAATGTACAGGATGAAAAAAATTGCGAGGGCTACATTTTATTACCAAAAATTACGTGGCCAGTTGCTTAATCTACAATAAATGTTCAAGGACTTCCACCAGCTTGGATAGAAGCAGGCTATGTTCTCGTCAGCGATTGACGATCTCTTTCAAACACACTAGATTCATTTTGAACAATTATCCGATTTCGCAAGTCGTCCAAATTTTGCACTGGCGTAGTGCAATCCAGTGACTTTAAATAGCCCCACAAGAAATAATCTACGGGGTTTTAGTTAGGCGATCACGCAGGGCATGCGTGTGGTCTGCCTCGAACAATCCAGTGATCTTCGTATGATGTTGAATATCCACGAGCAACTAAACTAAAATGTGGTGGTACACCATCGCACATAAACAGCATTGCATGTCTGGTTGCTAATGGTCATCATCCAGTAAGCCGGGTAGCGTTTCTTCTAAAAAGTTGCGATATACATGGCCAGTTAAAGAAGTATCCTAAATAGTATGTCGGTTGCCCATATTGAAGCAAATTTTGAAAAATTTTCGTACATGTGTGCCATTAAAAAAATAAAATAAATTGATAATACAATCTCTCAACCTTGAGAAATATTTTGAGTAGTATAAATTATTTTTATATTTGTTCACAACAAGAGAAAAGCAAAATTAAAATGGTGTTGGAAATGGTTTATCTTAGGCAAAAAGGTGCTCATATTGAACCTGCCCTCAGATCTTGATGAAGTATGGATAATACTTCCAGGAAAACAAATTAAACTGAACTAAAGTCTCTTTAAAAAAGTTAGTACGTACCAAAACATAATTTTTTTCTAATTGCTAACAAAATGTGTAAGAAAATTCTGTGTTGCAAGAGATGAACACTTGAATATTTTCTTTTTTGGTCCAACACCAACACATTTCCAACCCGATTTCCAATGAAACCAAGTGTGGTGGTGTAGACCCTGAATCATTTGAACCTGGTCTTCAGTCTTGGGTTCAGTACAGAACCACGGAAGTTCAGGTTCAGAAGAAATTTAGAATGGCCTTAATTGAACGGGGGTTCAATTATAGGCTTCTTAAGTGGTTCAATATGAGCCCCTAGCTCCAAAATCAAGATTAACCCCATATTTACATAAGTTTTTGACAATGCTATTGTTAGGTAGCGCTATCTTCTTCTTCTTTAGGTGCCGTCCCCATTCTGGAGGTTGGCAATCATCAAGGCAATTCGAACTTTGGAAACCACCGCTCTAAATAGCTGGTTATTGGAGCAATTATACCAATCCCTCAGATTCTTTAACCACGAATGTCTTCTCCTTCCTATTGTTCTTTTCCCTGCGATTTTTCCTTCAATTATTACTTGAAGTAGATGATATTTATCCCCTCTCATGATGTGTCCCAGGTACTGTAATTTTCTTTTCTTTATGGTTAGCTACACTTCCCTTTGTTTTTTCATTCCTATTAATACTATTTCGTTTGTAACTTTGTCTACCCATGATATTCTCAGAATTCGACGATATATCCACATTTCAAAACTTTCGAGGCGTTGGGTATCTATTTTTTTCATCGTCCACGTCTCCATCCCATAGTACAATACAGGAAATACGTAGCATCTCACAAGCCGCATCTAATAATAAACAAATTATAAAATTGAAAGAAAAAACCTACATTGTTTTAGTTAGATTTGAAGCGCTCGCCAAGTCCATAAAATATTACATTGCGCGTTGTTGAAATCTTCAACACTTCACAAATCTGTATTAGGTTGTCCTAATCCAAATATCAACTGAGGCGCAATGAGGTTCAAACGTGTGGTGTCGAATACCCGATGGCAACATTGCTAAGTTTTACTACGGGATGTAACAAAAACGGCAAAGGTTCAATTTGGGAGACCGTACCATAAATGCAATTTTTGTTCACCCTGTATCTTTGAAATGAAGCGGTTTTTTAAAAATCATCATGAACAAAATATTCTGAAAATAGTCCAAATATCGCACTTCAAGCTTTTGCCGCATATTTACCAAACACCCTGTATATCATGGCATAAAAAGTCAAGTTGATTGACTCAGTACTTCCCACACAAAACGGTGATACCAGTGTATAATTTTCCCTTTTTGAGATCCCCTTGCAACCAAACCATCGCCAGCAGCACCCCCCCCCCCCCCGAAATTGTCTTATGCCGCTAGGTCCTTCCTTCATGGGTCAATGAACACTAGACAGCCTATTATCAATACTTCAAACTTACTTTTTCGGGAATAGGCTAGGCAATGTTCGGATGCACCTAAAAACGAGATTTATGTCGCTAGGTCTTCCTTCACAGGTCAATGGACAGCCTATTAATACAACAAATTTTTCAGTTTTTCAACCCTCTATCCCCCAACCACCCCAATTTCTCCCCCACCCAAAAAAAAACGCAGAAAATGATCAGGAACCTCTAAAACACCTAAAAACGAAGTTTGAGCTGTTTTTATATTTGTATTTTTTTTTTATTATTTCTGTGCCGCCACTGGCACGATTTACAAAAACCATACGCATTTTCCATCCTCGCCACGGTAGTAATACTGTGTCAAAATTTCATCAAAATTAATTCAACAGTTTCCTCGTTACACAATATACAACGATCTGAAGCAATACGCGTATGTTTACACCAGTTCTAAGTCCTTTGCTTTCTGTAATAGGCAAGGCAATGTTCGGATGGACCTAAGAAATTTATTTATGTCGCTAGGTCTTCCTTCACAGGCCAGTGGGCAATCTATTGTGAAAGCAACAAGTTTTTCAATTTTACAGCCCCCAATTTCACCCCCTCCCAAAAAAAAAGTAGAAAATGATCAGGAACCCTTAAAACACCTATTATAGCAATATTTTTTTTCGTTTTTTGCTAATTACTCCGCCGCCCATGCACCAATTTTCAAAATTATAGGAACATTACCTACTACGACCCCACAGCATATCGCTGCCCAAGTTTCATCACAATCCATGCAGCGGTTACTGAGATTACGAGAAAAACGCGCACAGACAGACAGACAGGCCGACAGACAGACAGACAGACCGACGGAAATGAGTGACATGGATTTTCGTTATGTAGATATCATAAAACGCCCAAAAAGCGTGTTATCACAAAATCGAAAATTTTCGCGATCGCAATACTCCCCTCACCTATTGGTGTGGGGAGTAAAAAGCCATCATCTGGTACTGGATTTTACATTTCATTTTTTTTACTGTATAAGAAGCCCACTATTGTATTCCCCGAATGTCCTCACAGTCCGTGCCTGTGTCAGCTACGTGGTATCGGAGCTTCCGATACAGCTATTCTGGCACCAGCTTTATTGTGCATTTAAGCGGTCCAGTTGCGATCGATCGTAAATCTATGGAGGTGAAGGCAAATTGCGCTCATTTGCATTAACCGTTCGGATTCTTCCTGTTAGGAAAACACGTACGGCAGCCGACGGGAAGTCGAAAAAATCCTGCGAAGGCATCTCTTGCGCGTTCGCCAGGACATTTTCTCGAACGCTTCACGCCAGTGCAGCGCGCAGCGGCGTAGTTCCTTCGTCTGATGCTTTTGAATATACAATTGTTTATTGGAAACTACAATTGACCCGTTAGGACTTACAACTCATGGTTTGAAACTACATTTGATGCTTTAAAAAATTCACCTGGCTATTTGAATTTAAAATTGACGCTTTAGATATTACAACTGGCTATCTGAATTTACAATATTGACACTTTAGAAATGTAATTTGATCCTTTGGAAACTACTGCTGAAAATGGTGTAGTTACAAAAGAACGTGCTGTGTCACGTCACCTCACACGCACTACACGCGTCTCAATTTGCACCTTACCTAAGCCGCATTGACGAGCGGTCTGATGTGGTCAAAAGCTTTGCGATAAAAATCCGACTCGGATTGTGAACGCTTAATAGACCATATACGCACTTTTACACGAGCTGTAGCGTACCGGCCTTTGCGGATCAACATCAACAATTAAATGTCCTAGCACAACCACGTCGTCAGTATTGCTATAACGGCATCCCAGAAGTTTGGAGTTTTCTTCCGCTGTAGGAAGCTGTATACACCAGAACAACTACTGCTGCTCTACAAGGCCAGATCCGACCATCGTTGGAGTATTTCTCCTATGTATCGGGAAACGCTCTGAAGCACTCCCTTAAATCTTCTGGACACTATCCAGAAAAGAGCAATCAGACTAAAGGATATCCCTAACCTCACAAAGTATCTTCACAGCCTGGAACATCGAAGAAGGGTGGCTGACTTGTCCCTTTTTTACAGATTTTATCACGGAAGATGTTCGAGTGAGCTCTCCCAGATAATAACACCAAAGGCCGTCCGAACGAGGAACACTAGAGAAGCTCTGCGAGCTCATCCTTACCAGATCGAGGTCCCTACTCCCCGAACCAGTCTCCTCGAGCATTCCTTCTTTTGGAGAACTTCGACGCTGTGAAACGAGCCGCCGGGGAAATTGTTTCCCAACGGCTACAACCTGCAGCGTTTCAAATCAAACCTGCACCGACACTTATCCTCTCGCAGCGCTTCTACAGCGCCATAGGCTTTCAGCCTTTACGGAAGGCTGACCATAAAAAAAGGAACGATTTATTCCGTTCGCAGTTGCCATATAAGCGGTAGAGATGCGTCGATTCATCCGTGTATTTGGTTTGGAAGGATGGATTAATATAAGGAGAAAATAGCCAAGGATAAAGCTTGGATTGAAATATTTTGCATTTTGCCGCCAAATTTCGAGCAAATGGTACATGAAGAGAGAAACGAGTCGAGTTTGGTAAATGGAAATTTATATTTGCCAACGCAACGATTCGCACATAAAATTCCCCCAAATGGTAGCCATCTACTAATTTATGAAGTATCACACAAGACCTTACCTTTTGTTTGCTTTGAAGTATGTATTAGCCTATGAACAATTCTCCATTTATTAGTAATATCAAAAAAAAAATTAAACGCATTATTTCCAACATAAATCGTTCACGAGACTTTACTGGCTTTTTGTACTGATGATCTGGCAGCTCTGGAATTTTGACTGCTATTTATGTGAGACGCGGCAAAAATCCACTCTGCGTAAAAGCGGTATCGCTTCCGCGTCATGTAAAAGCAGTCTTAAGTTGTCTGGTAGACAAACTATGACGGACTCGCACATCCCTTTTACCAACAATTAGCATTAATGTTTTCTCAATTGCTTGAAAGTGCTAGTGAGCGATTATTTTACGGCTATCAACTTGTATAGAAAATTAACATTCCTGGATATTATGAATACTACAAAATATACAGGGGTATTACACGAGCTCCTAACAACCGTACTGGTCATCTTTGCGGTAAACACGCCACTGTTGCTTACATAGATGCCTGCATTTACTAGATTATAATGTTAAGTCTCATTTAAATACAAGAGCTACTGGGTAATACAATCGATACTAAAAAGCTTATAACGGTGGTAGGCAGGTGCAAAAAATTTGTAAATACCTGTTACCTCATGAATCACAGATGTTTCCTATATAGATAACGTCATTTTAGCTTTGATTGATTGATGGATTTTCCTATTGTGAGTCTCTTCTAACTTGAAGGTACGTCGAGTAACATTTCATTGTTCATATTCTGCGACTGAGACTGGGCATTAGTATACAGTTTCCTTCTTTCGAATTTATACGGAAGAATGCGATATTGTCAGCATACCTACATGGTTAATGGTAATTCGATACATTCCCCCAAATACGTAATAAGGAATAAATATAGTTTAAATGTATTAAAGCGTATTAAAGTGTATTAAAGCTATAGTCTGAGATCGCCTTGCAACCAAATCCCCGCCCGCCCTCAAAAAAAAAAAACATGCAACACAGAAACTCTCGTAAATAGCTTCTTGCTCCTCTGTACGAACTAGGACGACACAGTTTTTATTCTGCAAGCTTCAACTGGAAGAAACGCAACGTTCAGGAACCCCCTTAAAACGAAGTTTGAGCTATTCTTATATTTTTAGTATTTTTATTATATTAAAAATATAAAAACAGCTCAAACTTCTTTTTTAGGCGTTTTAGGGGTTCCTGATCATTTTCTATTGTTTTGGGTGGGTGTGAAATCGGAGTAGTTGGGGGGGGACTCAAAATTTGTTTGTATTATAATAGGCTATCCCTTGTCATGTGAAAGAAATACCTAGCGGTATGACACACTTCTTTTGGTCGAGCGAGCGATAATTTGGTTGCAACTGAATCTCAGACTATATCGCTCCATGGCATGGGAAAATAATAAACTGGTATCACCGTAATGTGTGGGAAGTACTGAGTGCCTTCCATTTACTGTCTGTCTGTCGGTCTGTCTGTCTGTTCGCGTGTTTCTAGCCTCGTAATCTCAGTAACCGCTGCATGGATTCTGATGAAATTTAGGTGCATACATCCTGTGGAGACCTAGTAGGTAAGGCTGCTATGATTTAGAAAATCGGTGCAGTGGTGGCGGTAATTAGCAAAAAACAATAAATTTAGAATATTCGCCAAACTTCGTATTTAGGCGTCTTAGGGGTTCCTGACCATTTTCTACTTTTTTTGGGTGGGGGTAAAATTTGGGGTGATTGAGGGGTGGGGGTGGTAAACCTCAAAACTTAGTTGTATTCATAATAGGCTATCCATTGACCTGCGAAAGAAATACCTAGCGGCATACTACACTTTTTTAGGTCCGTTCGAACAATACCTTGCCTTATTATAGAAACCAAAGGATTGATTGATGTCATTCGAGTATTGCTTTAGATCGTTCTGCATTGTCTAATGTGGAAGCCATTCGATTGATTTTCATGAAATTTTGATACAGTATTATTAGCTTGGCGAAGGTGGAAAACGCGTATGGTTTTTAGAAATCGTGCCAGTGGCGGAGCAACAATAATAAAAAATTAAAATATAAAAACAGCTCAAACTTCGTTTTTAGGTGTTTAGAGATTCCTGATCGTTTTCTGCTTATTTTTCGGTGGGGGTGAAATTAAGATAGTTGGTGGGTAGGGGTTTGTAAATCTGAAACATGAATATAGCTTCATGCTATAGGAAAATAATAAACTCACAATAAACTGGTATCACTGATAATGTGTGGGAAGCACTGAGTCAATCAACATGACTACATGACTACATCTTTTTAGCTGTCAATATAGACAGACATTTTGCTATATTGGTGACCCACTTACTGTACATCAAGTTTTTTATCATCCTTAAGCACTAAGAATTTGTAAGATAACGACAGGTACACATTTGCATGATAACTATATTATCGAGCATTAGCCTTATTGCCAAAATTTCAATACTCCCACACCATCTATTAACCCAGTATTGTACCTGCTTTTGTGAAATGAAAGTTCCTTTGCATTTGCATATTTACTATCTGCTGTACGTTGTATGTATTGTTTATCCTAAGTGTTATTCCTTGTTGGCGAATTCTAATTTGCTGCTGTAACAAAGTGAAATCCAAAAAGTACCGTTGTTGTACTAATTTTGTTTTAGGTTTGTAATACTTCTGAGAAAGAATATTGAGGTCAACCTTTTTATTTTAAATATTGGACAATCAATTTTTGCAAAAAGAGATGAGTTTAATAATTATCCTACATGCAACTCTCAATTATTAGAGAAATGTTACGATATTTTCTCTTGAGAATTTTCGCCTGTAGCGACTTGTTTAAACCATTAACACTAAGCGTCTAAAGGTAAGTACATTACAAGTCACAACACAGTCAGCTGCGGGACCCAGCGGTCTCACGGCTACTGAAAGTAGTGGAAGGCCACATCGAGGAGGACTAAGACAGAGGGAGACTGGAAAGTGTCAGAGTCCCTTGGAGGTCCACCAGGGGCAGCGACAGAAACTGGAGCAGTAGCGCAGGTGAAGGCCGCGGCTCCGAGGGAGATATGTAGATCGGCTCTGCGTGCGGCGGAAGAAAACAGAGCGGTATCTACTATGATAAGTGAAATTTATTTCATTCAGATTAACTTACAACACTACATAGCAGCCTCTAGGAGTCTAACTCAAACGATCAGTAGATGCGGCTGTGACATTGCCCTCATCCAAGAACCCTGGCTGAGAGACGGATTTATTAATGGGCTTAATATTCCGGGATATACTGTATATAGCGACGCTCCGGCAAGCAAGCCCAGGGCATGCGTAATGGCTAGAGACATTAACACACGGCAGCTGAAGGACTTTGCCTCTAGGAACTTAGCTGCAGTGAGAATTAAATATCTAAAGGGCGGGGTCGAGAAAGCCTTGGTGGTTTGCTCGATATACCCTCCTTATGATTCAAGGGATCCTCCCCCGTCGAGAGAACTGGAGGACCTTGTGACATTTTGTAGAGTATCGGGGCTTGATCTTTTAGTCAGGTGTGATAGCAATGGCTATCACAATCTGTGGGGCCGCTCACACCAAGCGACGGGGTGAAGAGCTGATGGAATTCACAAGTTCCGCTAATTTGGAAATTTTGAATACTGATGACACTCCCACTTTTTGTAATAATGTGAGAGAGGAGGTCATCGATCTAATATTGGGTACACTAGATATTTGCAATGAGGTGAGAGACTGGAGGGTTTCTTTGGAACCATCCTTGTCTGACCACAGGCACATCCTGTTCAAGATAAATGAAGAGAGAACAGAGATCCTTATTAGAAATGCAAGGCACACTAATTGGACCTTATTCAAACAGAACTTGGCCAACAGGCCGGGATCTATAGACTATTGTCTCAGTAGCGGAGATGACATCGAGGCAGCGGTGGATTCCCTTTGTAGGGACCTCACGGAGTCTTTTGAGATTAGTTGCCCCCTCCGCAAGATCAGTGCAGGAGTCAATGCCAACTTTTCGACCAGAAATTTGGAAAACAAAAGGAAAGCGGTGCAGAGATTACGGAAAAAGGTTAGGAATAGGAAAGACTCTCCGGAATGGGAGAGGTACAAAAAGGTACTGCAGGAGTACAAGAAGAGATCAGAAAGGCCTCTAGGGAGTCATGGAGGAATTTCTGTAGATCTGTTAACGACATTCCAGCAACTGCGAGAATGCATAGAATCCTATGCATGAGTCTAAGATAGGGTCCCTGACTCACTGCTTTGGTCATATTACGACCAATGAGGAAGAGACGTTGAAGCTGCTTATTGAAACTCATTTTCCTTAGTTATACACACCCGAAAGACTTCACACCGATTACCCTTTCGTAATTCCTGCTGAAGACTTTGGAAAGGCTAATTGATAGGCACCTAAGAGATCGACCCCTGGAAGGGTGTGTCATTCATGCCTGTCAGTTTGCTTATCAGGCTGGTAAGTCAGCCGAACTTGCCCTTCACCAGCTGGTTTGTAGACTGGAGAAGACGTTGGAACAAAAGGAAGTGGCCTTGGCAGCTTTCCTAGATGTTGAGGGTGCGTTTAATTGCACCACCTCCGATTCGATAAGGTATGCCTTAGAGAGGCATGGGGTGAGGTCCTCCCTCGTGGAATGGATCATCTCCATCTTAGAGGGTCGAGTGGCTACTGCCATGCTGAATGACATTTCGTATAGCGTTGAAGCAGCGCGGGGCTGCCCGCAAGGTGGTGTCTGGTGGTGAACGAACTTCTGGTCAGGCTGAGCAACATAGATGTTTATGTGCAGGTCTATGCAGATGATCTTAGCATAGTAGTCAGAGGTGAATTCATGGGTATATATTGTAGTTTCAGAGATAATGCGAGGCGCTTTGCGCGTTGTGGAATCGTGGTGCAACGAGGTAGATCTATCAGTTAATGCCGAGACGACCGAGCTAGTCATGTTCACTAGAAGAAGGGAACTGGACGGAACATCACTTGAACTTTACCAATCAGTAAAATATCTAGGCGTTATTCTAGACTCGAAGCTGAACTAGAGATAACATGTAGAACATAAAGTCAATAAGGCACGTAATTCGTTGTGGGCCCGCAGAAGGGTTGTAGAGGCTTGACTCCTAAGGTGATGTTCTGGCGCTACACTACAATCGTTAGGCCGTCCTTATTGTATGGATTACTGATGTGGTGGCCATGTGTAAGGATAGAAACAATCAAAGCAAAACTGAATAAAATTCAACGCTTGGCTTGTGTTAGTATAACAAGTGCAGTACGCACGACTCCGTTGAGCGCGCTAGAAGCACTGCTGAATCTCCCTCCACTCGACTTGGTAGTTCAAGGGGGTTTCTTGAAATGCAGAATACACAAAAAATAATTTGTCAAAAATGTCATTGACTAATTAATGCCTAAAACTGTTTCATAAATATTTATTTGTTTATTGAACGGGTAAAACCTATGAAAATCATAAACATGAGCCCCAAGTCTAATAATCATAATTAAGCCATAACTTGTTGAATCAAACAGAACACGAAACTCATGAGTATGTCTCGATCCGGTTAGCATTCTGTGTTAAATCAAGACAATCTATATCTCTGTTTACTACTTCGTGTAACAAAAAAAACAACATTCTACTTTTTCAAATCTTGAACATCATCCACAAGTCACACCAATGAGAAATACGATCTAAGTCATTTTAGAATAATTTGACATCATAAATAATTCTAAAATTATTCCCGCCATCCACAAACATAAGAATATTACTATCCAATCCACTAGCTAGGTCGTTACTAAATGCATGGCATAACAATGGATCTAAATGGGAACCCTGTTGGCTCCCGAATTTACAACAATCCTACGAGCTAGACCTCCACCATATTTAACTATCTGAGATCTATCAGATAAGTAGCTACTTGCCCAGTTCAACAACTGGCCGTATCATGAAACATTTTTTTTGGTAGTGAAGAAGCTATTTTAGAGCTAATATGAGTACCCTATTAGATTCAGGATAAGTAGATAACAATGGCGGAACGTCCCTAAATTGTGGTGTATAGATGGTGTTCTAAAAACGCCCTTCGTTAAGAAAGACAATCAAAACAAAATCTTTGGTTCTGAATCAGGACAAAAACCGTGTGCTGGCTATTTTGCGGACCATCTTGGCAGATCCCCTGCTTCTAACACAAAATAATACGAAATACATGCAATAATTACTCACGTCTTCGGCGCAAAATTTATGAAGATTTTTGTTTAATTTAAATATTGTTTATCGTCATCACGTACTTTTTTCGTCCAGTGAAGCAGCAGGCTTCAAACGTGTTGCAGCAGCCGCAAGATTCTTCTCGTAATCGAAAAACCAAACAGTAATAACGCATTGGTTACGGTGATGACTGAGCATTTTTGTCGAATGCCTATCCCAACCCTTTGTCTCTATATAAATTACCGTTATATAACATTTGTGGTCGTGGTAGATATCAGACAGGCCTCAATATTTTTTTTGTTCGTCCCGAAATTGTGGAGTACTATTATTTAATCTTTTCGATCTCCTAACAGTTTACATTTGATGCTACTGTAGATAAATAAACGTTGCTACATGCCATTGCTCGTTAACATTGTTATTTGTCATTATTGTTAGTACTGATGGACTAACCTTGTTCAACTATGGAGTAGTTTAACGCTATTGGGTTGATGAGTACACAGTAAAGAATGCGTACAAGAATGTACGAATTACAGTATCTGTCGGAAAATTCAAAGTTTTAAACAATAGACTATGCATTACTATGCACTAGTCACATTTTTTAGTTTTCGAGAAAAACGCTTTTACAATTTATTTCTCTCTGAAAATATTACCTTTTGAATAACCATTTCATTTGTTATAATCTTGTATTTGATTACTTTTGGATTAAGTGAATTTAAGTAAAAGCTAGTTTAGTGGTCTACTTTCAAAGATTTAATATTTTTCAAAAATGGACATAGGCACTTTTTTCTTTGGATTTCAAAAGGGTAATAAAAAGCTGTAACATTCTTTAAAGTATGTTTTATATTATTATATTATGAGAATACCAAATACGTTACAAATACAAAAGTAATTCATACGGTGTCAGAGTCTATTGCTTCATCAAGAACTTAATTTTCCAAGGCAGGACGCATATCAGATGTGTTATTATTTGTAGGTCAGATATGAGAGATCTATATGAGAGAAATTTGATAAAATTGACAATTTTGCTCATAGGCGTAGTCCCTGAATCTGGGGGGGGGGGGGGGGTGCTTGAGTCCCTGGATCTGGGGGGGGGGGGCTTATGTTTCCGCCCTAGATACAATAAACTTAACAGAACGAATTATTTTTCAATTTTTGGGGGGCTAATTTCATTCTTAGGGAGGCTTAGCCCCCCAAGCCCCACTTAACTACACCTATGGTTTTGCTCTATATGATAAAACTTTTAGATTATCTCAGCATAAAACAGAACTTTCCTATACAAACACAATATTATCGACAATATTAAAAAAAACACCTATGTTTCTTGTACTATTCCTACACAATTTTTCAACTATAAATGATTCGACAAATTGATTATAATAATACATCACTAGGAGCACGCTTCTATCAGAATGGAAGAACGAATGGTAAACCAGAAACTACGCAAAAATAGTATGCTAGTGGACAATTTTTGAGTTGAAGTGGTCATTCATAAGTGACTAACAGACTGATGTGTACTTAGGCTCATCTTCCATTGAATACATTTTATCTAATATTTGGCTTTTTGGCTTGGCTTTGGCTTTTAAAAAACCCATACGCTCATATAATCACTCAGGTGCATCTTACAACACTTTTCGATATACTACCAGAAAGCTGACAAACAGTTCGTATCGATGGCATTGATAGTCTATAATAATTGATGAAAATGTGACTTGGACCCTTCAATTGGAATTACCTGATAGTTCATGCAGTTTTAAGACGTAAAAGTTCTCATATTTACAGAAAGATGGAATAGTCCATGTAAATTACTGTAATTTTTACTGCCCAACAGAAAATGATCCCTTTACAGAGCTAAATATCTACATAAAAACAAATAAAGTAAGTACAGAGACTTCACAAAGTGTAATGG
Organism: Callosobruchus maculatus; assembly: GCA_951848785.1. Taxonomy (NCBI): domain Eukaryota; kingdom Metazoa; phylum Arthropoda; class Insecta; order Coleoptera; family Chrysomelidae; genus Callosobruchus; species Callosobruchus maculatus. Next base: position 3,303,381 of record CATOUR010000164.1, on the reverse strand, counting down.
TTAGGATAGTTGGGTTGGCATCTAACTTATAAACATTATAAGAGTAGATGAAAGGGTCAACATGATGTGATAATCTATTGAAAGTAGTGCACATAGACAATGGAGCATCCCCTATCGTGAACATCTTGGAAACCGTTGCACAATCCAGGATCTATGGGAAGCGAATGACACGGCAGTGCGGTGTGCCAGACACTGGAAAGAGATATGAGCAAATACAATCATTTCTCACTTGTGACAGATATGACTGTGTTTTTTTATTCTTCTAATAATTATAAATTAATCTTATACCCATTTTACATCAGCAACAAATCCATTGTTTTAATGATGTGGTAAAGTTTGACCTCAAATTCGGAAGTGCCAACCATAGAATCATATGATCTCTGTATATTATTAAACATTTTCTTCATAAGAATTCACGATCACATTAAGAGTTTTACTGTCAAAAGGTCACAAAAAAATACGAACCGAACAGATCTTGCGAAAACCGTCAAACCATATGACAGCACCAGTGCTTACAGCACTCTATCACAAAATTGATGGTTTTATTATCATGATGTAAACACAATCGCTTTGACCTTGAAGAAGACCATGAATAAATTCGCGAAAAAATTATCGATGTGAAATGGGTATTAGTTATAGTACTTATAATGATGTTCTTTACACAAATAAATGTTTTGACTCGTGTTTTGACCATTTTTGATGAGCAGCCCTGTATAAAATATATACTTCTTGTAATCATTGTTTTTATAGTGTTCGTTTTTATATGCTCCCGAGACCATTGGTAGCTTCGTTCTATCCTTAAAACAAAAAACAGGTAAAAACAAAGTTTCGTCGGCAACGAAATCGAAATTTCACAGTAGTACACGTCAAAACGAATTCGTTTTCCAGAATTAATTTCGAGAATACGCTAGTTGGTTTTTCTTCGTCGATGCTGCTGAAAACCAGTCTGCGGTGCGGTGTTGTCAGATCGGAAGGAACTGGCATGGATGTTTGGGGAAATCTGGTTACGTAATAAGAAAATGGAGTCAAGTTGATTGACTCGCTACTTCCTACGTGTTACAGTGATACCATTTTATGATTTTCCCATTCCATGAAGCTAGAATCTGAGATCCCCTTGCAACCAAATCATCGCCAGACCCCCGCCCGCCCGCAAAAAAACATCCAACACAAAAACTTTCGTCACATCCGTCTCCGTAGCAACTAGAACGATATTAACTGGACGAAACAAAATGATCAAGAACCCCCGAAGAATCGCTTAAAAACGAAGTTTGAGCTGTTTTTACATTTTTGTTTTTTAGTTGTTGCTGCGCCATCACTGACACGATTTCTAAAAAACATATGCGTCTTCCATCCTCGCGACGGTAGTAATACTGTATCGAAATTTCATTACAATAACTTCCAGGTTATACAGAACGATCTAAAGCAATACTCGTATGTATAATCAGAAATATAATCCGAAAATTTTCAAGTCCCTCGATTCCTTTAATAGGCAAGGCAATGTTCCGATAGATATGAAAAAGTCAACCCCAACTTCACCCCACCCAAAATTTCTCAAAATTATAGCAGCATTACCTACTACGACCCACAGCATAGCACCACCCAAATTTCATTAAAATCAATGTAGCTGTAGCTGGTTACTGAAATTACGAGGCTAGAAAAACGGCAACAGACAGACAGATAGACCGACGAAAATTAGTGACGTGAATCTTCGTTATCTATCACAATACTCCCCTCATATCACCTATCCGTAGGAAGTAAAAATGTATTCAAGTTTCGGAGAATTGCAATAAAAGTCGGGGCTATTTTTGAAAATATTTCAAAATTCGAAAATATTGATCCCGCCTGCGTCAACCATGAGGAACTTATAACAGGATAACTCTGTATGCCATTGAAAACACGTCTATGAAGGACCAATGTCTACCATACCACCAAATTTCGTTTCTTTCCGACCTTATGCTATCAAGAGCCTTTTTTACGACGTAACGATTGAACTATATAACGTCCTTCGAAGATTACATGCGGTAGCTACTCCATCTAGTTGGGCCACATATGACTATTTTACTAGATAGAAGTTAAACCCTCGTCCTCCTCCAAAAAGGCGAAGGTATATTTTTTTCGTTCCAATTAATAAGTCTCGGATTACGGCGAAGGCTTTTTCATACTTTTATGACACCCACTGCCAATAAAGTAGAATGGGAGGTACTTATTCAAGATAGTGTATATATAAAATATATGTGTTTATTATAACTCAACTTGCCTAAGAAATCTAAAGACAACGATAAAACGGCAAGCGATTGTTCCATGGTAATATTACCTAACAGTACTCGTATTACAAGGCTAAAGCTAAATACATGAAATACCTTTACGCCGCACAATGACATAAAAGTGCGAATTATGCACAATCCTTAACGTGTGCATGCCATTATGCTTTTAAAGCACCATGCATTTTTCCTAATATGCAGATGGTAGCAGATAGATTGCGGTACGCTAGAATAGATAATAGGGAATTAGAATAGTTATTTACAATACCATTAAAATTCTTAAATTTGCAGTTTTCTAATATTATGTGCGCCTGATTAATCATTTTTGGTAATGGATTCATTGTTAACCCAGCTATAAGGGACTATCTCAATGAGTTTATTCGTCGTCAGATAAATGAACTGACACAGGGAAGCGTACTGGGTCCCAATCTGTTTAACATCTACATAAACGACCAACCGCTTCTCCTTGGTTATTCCAGCAATACAGGTTGTTTTCAAATTTTGGACCTTCCTTTTCAGAAACAACTGCCTTTGAAATGACAAAGCTAATGTGCGGTGAATCAGCAGCAGATGAATCAAAAAATTTATACTTACTATTAGTCTGCTGCGAAGTTTTAAGTGCGGTCCTGTCACACGAGTCTTATAGATATGGTTTGAAGCAGCGTTGTGTTTGCTATTACAATTGTACTAGATCTATTACAATTTGCCCATAGCTATTACAGTGTTACTACAATAGCCAAAATTCCGAAAATCTATTAAATTCACAAATTTCAAAAAATATTTCAAAATTTTTAAAATCAAAATCCTGGCTATGGTCTTGGGTTATGCGACTCCTATAACCGGGAAGCGCACAGGACAGGAATTACTGATCTCTTGTTCATTTACGCCCAATCTCGCGTACTGTTTATTTTATTTGTAATTTCCAAATTTCTTGAGCTGCAGTTGAATCCCCACTATACACCGTGTCCCAGGACAAATCCCGAAATTTTTAGGGGATGATTTCTGGCACTGACTTATATTATGTTTGAATTATATGTTTATTATTCACGTCACCTGCGACCTGCTGAGGTAAACATCGAAAAAAGCATTAAAAATGACCTGTGAGCATAACCGTATTAAACAATCTTCGCCCTTTTTGCTGTAAAATTGAAAATCTTGTAGAAAGTGAAAGTGATGAAATAAAGTGGGCGTTTCAATCATCTTTACAACAAAACTTCAAACATTGATTTCTCTGTAACAAATAGGAATTTAAGAAAAATTTCTTTTGGTATCGGCTTCACATTTCGAAACCTAAGTGCGATTTCTTTATTTGGGATTCGGCCCGGAACGCGGTGTATAGTGAATAGACAAAAGATTAGGGTTTGATGCTATCAAGGGCGTTGATAAGGGGGTAATCACCCCCCTCCTCCAAGAATAATAAATAGTACCTAATTTACTATTTATGTGCTTCAAGTCAGGCGCACGTATACGTAACCCACAAATATGCCCCCCCCCCCTGAATAATATTTTGATGCCCTTGTACGCTATCGCATCACACAGAGGCAAATTTTTCATATCACTGAGGAAAACTGATACCGTAATAAGAAATAACTTATGCATCTCACGGCTAGAAAGCGCGCAATTTCGGATCTATTACAATTTGTTGCAATCTATTACATTTTCTAGTACAATTGTCTTGCCCCAAAAGCACAACGCTGGTTTGAAGTTTGTGCCGCGAGACTGAAAAATGCAAGTATTTCTTCTTCAGTTTGGACCATTCGATGTTGTCTAACAGCATTCTGTGTCTAGCTCTTTGCAGGAGATAGACAAATCGACGGGGTGCAAGGTGAATACGGTCAGGGAAACGATCAGCATCCACTTGCGAAGTTTGAGAGGCATTTTGAACACATTCACCGTACACTAAACGCATATCCACCAGTTCGCTACAGTTATACCGGTTGCACCATTTTTGTTGTTTTTAAAGTCCGATGTAGCACGTCAACAACTCAAGAGATGTCAAATGTACACTGCTACCTAGGTACAGCTATGTTCCATAGTAAACCGAGCTTTTTCGTTTTTTTCCTCTGTGTAAACTGGGTTTTTTTCGTTTTTTTGCCTCTATTTTGATCTAATCGCACATCAGGGACGGATTTAGAAATGAGGATTTCATTATCGGTCAATACCTTGAAATCCCTAAACATTTCGGTTCTATGTTACTGAGAAAAATCGCTCCTTTTGGCCGGTACCAGCAACACCAAATTGAAAGTGTCTGGAAGAAACATTATCCTTCAAAAAATCACGACAACCCCCTATCCCCCAGCCACCCAATTTCACCCACATCCAAAAAAAAATGGAGTCAAATTGATTGACTCAGTACTTCCCACACATTATAATGATACCATTTTATTATTTCCCATTGCATGAAGCTATATAGTTTGAAATCCCCTTGCAACCAAATCATCGCCCACCCGTCCGCAAAAAAAATCCAACACAAAAACTCTCGTAAATAGTTTCTTGTGTCTCCCTATTTAGGAACTAGGACGTCATAGTTTTTTTCTACATGCTTAAACTGGACGATGCGAAACGATCAGGAGCCTCCAAACAAATTTGAGCTGTTTTTATATTTTTAGTTTTTTTATTGTTGCTGGGCCACTGCCACTGACACGATTTCTCAAAAATAGATGCGTTTTTCATTCTCGCCGCGGCAGCAACTTCTGTGTCAAAATTTCATTAAAACCAATTCAATAATTTTCACTTTACGCAATATACATGGAACGAAATAAAGCAAGGCTCGTATGTATACATCACAAAATTGGTTTCTGTAATAGGCAAGCCAACGTTCAGATAATCTTAAAAAAGTGTATTATGCCGCTAGGTATTTCTTCCACAGGTCAATGGACAAACTACTATTAATACAACAAATTTTTCAGTTTTACAACCTCCCACCCCCAACCTCCCCAATTTCACCCCCACCAAAAAAAAAGTAGAAATTGATCAGGAACCCCTAAAACGCCTAAAAACAAAGTTTGAGGAATATTCGAAATTTTTTATTTTTTGCTAATTGCTCCGCCTCCCGTACAAAGTGACGTGGATTTTCAGTATGTAGATATCATAAAACGCCCAAAAAGCATATTATCTCAAAATCGAAAATGTTCGCGATCACAATACCTATCGGTGTGGGAATAAAAAGGTAGAAAATGATCAGGCACTCCTGAATTGCCTAAAAACGAGGTCGCAGATGTTTTTTGTATTTTTTTTTATTATTGCTGCGCCGTCACCGACACGATTTCTAAAAGCCATACGCTTTTTCCATTCTCACCAAGGTAGTAATACTGTGTCGAAATTTCGTTAAAATCACAATCTATAGTTTCCACGTTACATAGTACAGAATTTGAAGCAATTCTCGTATATATACACTAGAGTATTATGACGCTAGGTTTTTCTTTCACAGGTCAATAGACAGCCTATTATGAATATATACAACCCCCCACCCTCCAACCATCCCAATTTCACATCCACCGGGAAAAAATAGATAATGATCAGGAAGCCCTAAACCAAACGTCTATAGACGAAGCTTGAGGTTTATTTGAAATTTTTTGTTTTTTGCTAGTTTCCTAAATTATAGAGGCATTACCTGCCATGACCCCACAGCATCTCGCTACCCGCTTGCGAGGCTAGGAAAACGCCAAAAGACAGACAGACAGACAGGCCGACAGACACACAGGCGACAAACAGACTGACAGACAGACCGACAAACAGGCCGACGGAAATGAGAGACGTGGGTTTTCCTTATGTATAGAGATCGTTTAACGACCAAAAAGCGAATTATCTCAAAATCGAAAATTTACGCGATTACAACACCCCCTCACCTATCGTTGTGGGAAGTAAAAGTAAGCAAGTTAACAGTTCTTGGGTAAGAATATTTACTTTCTATATTCAAAAATAATATCGAAATGGATGCATTCACTAATGGTCGTGGAGAAAAGTTTGACCGCACCTCTGAATTGTCGTGGACGGTGTAAAAACAAACCGCTAGCAGTTTATCTTTCCACATTCTCTGTAAAATGTACTAAAAATTAGTCACACTCATTTCCTAACAGCCAAAGCGACACATGTAGGAAGATGTATGGACGTGACTGAGGATTTCTTCTAGCAATGGTCGTGACCAGGCCGTAAAACCAGGATTCACCATAAAACTAATACGTTCGGTATTCTTGAAGAAGGCTCCATCAATAAACTACGAGAATAATTTGTCTCAAGAAACGTCGCCACATCGCTTTGAAAGTCAAATGCCGCTAGAATGTCCAAGGAATGATACACTTCATTGGCATATACATGGTGTTCGACTCAAACTTGGCATGCACACATAAAAAACGTTTTTTGCTAATTACTCCGGCACCTATGCACCGATTTTCAAAATCATAATTGACGTTTGGTGACGTTTTCTGGTATGCTTATTCTACATTTTCCTAAAATATCCGGCGTTGCTTTCTAATAAGTAGGGATGAACTGAATCATCATAGTTACGCTTTAAATGAGGTAAAAATGAAGATAAAAAAGATGTGGACGTTGAGTGACGTAAGCTAAGAACTTCCCGACTCAAGTGGTTGTTGTTCATCCCCTGTTCTTGTTTTACCAACCAGTCCAACCACCACTCCCTAAGTTAAGTTAGTTACGGCTGCCTAATATCCAACAATTCAGTGCACAAATACATCAGTTATGACATTTGAGTATATCAATTTATTTGATTGTTTTAGGCTCCATTTGAGAAAAAAATTAACATGTGATCGTTTTAGATAGAAAGACACATTCACTTTCAACTGGTACTATCAAATTTATATGTTGTTTTACATTATTTTGTGCACCCGCCACCCTTTTTCACCCCCATTGTCCGATCGGCACCAAAGCCTTTTCAACTCGAAACTACCTTTATCAATTCAAGTTGGCCAAATATGGGAGCAATCGCCTGAGGCGTTTTTGAGGCGAAATCGTGGACATACAGACGAACATCAAAAAACCAAAGTTTTCCGATTTTCTTCAGAGCCCGCGCACACAGACGGCGGTCAGGAGTTTCGAGTTCTGCGTTCAGAGTTTTGCGTTCATTGTTTGGAGTTCTGAGGGCACACAGGCGGCGCCGGCGGTGAGTTACCAACGTTCCAGTTTCGTTCCTAATATTGTATTCAGACAGCTCATCTTCCGACGAAGAAGAAGCATTGCTTTTGTTGAGCCTGCAGGCGTCCAAGATAAAAAGGAAACACTGGGTGCACCCAATTAGCAGCAAGCGAGAAGATCAAGGGGAATTTCAGACGCTATTTGCTGATTTGCTTGAAGATGAAGAACGATTTTTTTATATATTTTCGTCAATAAATAGCTTCAATGAATTGTAGAGTTTAGTAAAACGTGATATAGAAAAACAAGATACCAACTGGAGAAAGGCTGTTCCTGCAAAAGAGAGGTTGGCAGCATTTTCACGATTTTCATAATCATTATCATGATTTTTATAATCATTATCACTTGAATCGTATAACAAACGTCTTTCTCGAACCAATTCAATTAATTTTTCTGTTTCCGACATGACGGAGTTCACGGGTTCTTTGTCTTTCTGTGAATAGAACTCCGGAACGCAAGAGTTCTCAGTGACCGCTACGGTTTGACTGCCGGAAGTGTGCGTTGTTACAAAGTAGTCCATAAATTACCAAGAACGCAGAACTCCTGACCGCCTTCTGTGTGCGCGGGCTCTCAAACTTGGTCACTATCGTGGTGCGAGTATACATGGTATGCTCGCCAGCCGTACGAAATTGCGATCGCTCTGCGCACTGCGTCAGCAACGGAGATTTTTCGCGCGGGGAATTATTAGACGTCATGATACCACGGCCTGTCTAATCGCGTTTTAGATAGAATAACTAACGATTTTTGTTTAGTTTACCTTGTATTCCTTACTTTGAGTTATAGTAGACTGAAATTTGTATACATAATGCCAAATTGTGCAATTGTTGGTTGTAAAAACCATAGTAAGATGAAAGAGCCAAATGTAAAATTCCATAAGTTCCCGAAAAATAAAAATCTCGCAATGCAATGGAGTAATTCTTGCCGCCGAAAGGACGAAATTAATATGAAAAATGGTAATCATTTTACAAATTAGCATTAAACATTTATTAAAACCGAAATTTTTATGGTACATCCTCGGAAAATATTCACTTGCCGTATTTTCAATGAATAAATATGCAGATGAAAGCAATGAATCGTGCCTACTTCAACCATTACAAGTCAAAAACTTAGTTTGGAGTAATTCTAACATCGAAGCTGATGACCTGTGCTTTACTCGGGAGTTTTTCAAGAACGTTCTTGTTGACAGCGATATTGTTGGGACAGAGAATGATTCAAATGATATTCATTTTTCCAACTTTACCTTTCAGAGTCCAGATTATGACCTAGATAACTTTATTTCTGAAGAACATGACCTTTTGTGTCAATTGGAAAAAAAAATAAAATGCCAGACACGATTTCCAACGAGGGACTGAAATTTATTGCCGGATATGTGGCCTACAGATTCAAAAACGAATATCCTAATCTAGCTTTGGGGGCGCAAACCAAATTTCATTCTTCTAATCGGGCCCCAGACTGGATTGAGTTTCTATCTAGAGTCAGTCTTGTATATCCAAGCGAGGAGATGATTAAAGTAGCCCGTTTTGGTTGAGATAGAGTTCGATTTACACTATGGTCACTAAACTATATTCACAGCCAAGCTAGACCAAATGAAAACAAGACCGCGTGCGTGATCGGCTCGTGTCGGTGGGGTCCCCAATAGTCCAGTACATTATGTGTAAATTGTGTGTTATAATCTGGCAAGTCAAACTCTCCAAGGCTGACTGGAAAGTAGATCCAAATATGCAATGTCAAGTGTTCATTGCCTAAACGATCATTTCAAACTGGCAACTGGCTACTTTTGAGTTGCAATGGGCTCATAGGGCAACTCTTTTAAATAGTCATATAAAATTTCATAATTGCACTGGACTATAGCTGGCGCGTTCGCAGACGTTCGCGGACAGTAACCACGCGAATGTTACATGCGACTGTTTATTTGGAGTCTACCTTGGGATTGAATATACAGTATATAAAAAGGTTATCATTAGAAACAAAAATCTAAAAAGGGGTGGAGGTCGGGGTAACTCAAACAATGTCATAACGTGAAATTCTAATACTAATAATAAAGAGCATGTTTCCTGTCAAAAACGCTACCGTTCATCCCGCAAATTTTCAAAATGGCGGCATAAAAAATCATAAAAAGTAGCAAATTTTCAAACTTTATAAATGGCAGAAATTGTCACAAAAATGATCCAAATAATTACAAACCTTACTGTTTGAAGAGGTTTTTGTTCTTTACCTTTTGGTCCACTTTTGGTGCAAATCTATGATTTAATAATGGAGCGTGGTGGGGGTTACTCTGAACAATAATAATATAACATAGCATTTTCTCTTCAGAAAATGACTCAGGAGGTGATTTTACCTTGGAAATGACATCTCATCCGTAGATTTCAGTAAAATTTGCGAAAACGGGACGATTCTAATAGCTTACCCCTCCTTTGTCGGGGAATTTAATATTACTCCCGACTTGCAGAATTGTCAACCCAGATCACTACTAAAAAATTAAGTCCGGGATGCACTTCTTAAGGCTTTTACGGACACTATGATCGGATTAACCCGATCACTTGGATCACTGATCCTGACGTTCAGAAATTGATCTGGGATCAGACAGAAATGGGATCAGTTCACTCTTGTACAGTAAGTGGTTACGATCGGATGACTCAGATCAGTAATTGTTTTCCTTAAACACCTGTATTTTAACCTTAATCCAACTTTTTCCTTATTCGATGTCCGTTAAATCCATGGAATAATAAATCCCACTTGACAGCTGTTTGACGTATAACTGATCTATTCGGATCTAGATCACTGTTTCCGTAAAGGCCTTTAGTCAGCTGATACCTGTCAAATAGACGTCAAGCCAGTCCAAAATATCAAGTAAAAGAGTATAGACCTAATTCGCCCGGATTAAACGAAATCAGCCTGATCGGAGTGCGCAAAGCAGCAAAGGGGTTATTTTTGCATCAATTTATTATCTGGGAGATAAAGATCTGTGCCGGGCATGTACGCGGCTCGCGCATCGGTACCGCCTATTATTTATTATTTATGGCGAACTTACGCCGGCCACCTTACCTACTGAACATGTACATCGAAATAAATCACGAAAAAATAATCGGTTCTATCGTCGCCTCCACACCGCGCGCTCGCGCTCCCCCTCCCCCCGAAGAGGAAAAGTTGAGCGCGGGAAAGTTGCCGACATGCGGGAACTCTGATTGCCTTCGGTGTCGTACACTATGCGACAAAAGTGTGAAACGCTTTACGAACAACCAACGAATGAGAATAGGTTGGAAAAAGCAACGCCCATGTAGTGTTGGGACGAGCGAACCTTCCGTAATTTACGGTAAAGTTCGCTATGGTTGAAGCGAAAGTTCCCATTTGGGGAATGTTAAGAAGAATCTTTTCCCTGTTATTTAGTGGGGCATTTTGCTTGCACGTTGCGTAGAATTCCTGCTGAATTTTTAGTGATAAGGTTATAGAGCATAAATACTTAAAATATGGTTTTGCTTGGGAATACCTTAGATAACAAAGTGTTAACAATAAAACTGTGTACACATCTATGTTTTGTTTTTTAATGTACAAGGTTTTGTTCATGTACATTGATACTCTTATGGTTTTTAAAGAAGTTAAGCTCCTTTTTTATTAACACACTTTTGTTATTCACCTGTATGTTTGTGGATAACCCTCCTTTGGATTAAGAAGTCAAACCGAACATTGAACACTCCAACTTTGTCGCAAAAACGATTTTGACGGCTTCAAATCCGTCGAACCAGCGGTCGTATCCGCTGACTAGAGGCGTAGCGACGAGAGCTTTGAAGGTGCGACCGCGTGACATCCAACTGTTTGGGAATTGCTACCTTTGTGAAATTTATTCAGGAAAGTCGACAGTTTTAATTATCGTTTATGCAGTAATGTCAACGGTTGTCACAAGAAGAAGAGGAAGATTCAGTCGTGATTCAGTCGAAAGCAATTTAATTATTTTTGGTCATGATACTACGACTCCAACAGATATGATCACTTGCCGGACAGTTTTCGTACCGGTCTGCGGATGACGTCACCGCGTGACAAAAATATACAAGCACATGGTGCCAAAGCATTGATTTTTGAAAGTTTTATTTCGTTTCTCGTTATCTTGTTATCTGTCTTAGATATTTAATATTCATACAAAATGAAAATAGCTCATGCATAGTATAATATAAACAATACATATTGCTCTGTATTTGAATAAAAGATTGGTGAAATAGTTATATAGAGAAGAATACTACTCGACGCCCGACCCGTTTGCAGGAATTCCGAGCGTAGGTACTGAATTTCAGGTACAAAGATTTTGTACTCAAAAAAATTTACAATGTGGAAAAAGAACAGAGCCAGAGCGGTCTGGACGTATTTTTCTGAAATCTCATATCAGAGATCGATTGGAGTGCCTAGTGAAACCATGTGGGAAAATTTCTCGAATGGGGGGTGGAATTTTTATATACTTCATCTAGGAGCATTTGATTACCGTTCTTATTTTTTATATATAGATTATAATGATGCGTCACCAGCTCTTCAAGATAATTTGCATAATATGTATTTACTGTATAATTCTCTTAATAAAAAATAAACAAGAAATAAATAACATTATTTTGTCATTAGAGCTTTTAAAAAAATCATGAACAAGCATAATGGCAATAATTATGCTTATAGCGAATAAATATTGACCTTTTTCTGCTAATGATTGGTAAAATTGGAATTTTTGAAATTAGGGGATAAAAAAATTACATTCTCAACTTTTTTTAATTTTTATTTATTCAAATATATGTCACAACCACTATACATATATTTTATGTTATACATAAAATGAAAAACATACCACAACACAATAGAACGATATCTTTCTGGCAGCTTCTGGGCATTGTATTTAACTAGTACAGGTGAATTATTTCTCATCTAGTAAAGTTTCTTAGTAATATCAGGTTTTTCCTCAATTTTTTTCAAAATGTTTTCACGCCATGTATCCGAGCATGTATCTGTTTAATAATAATAATATGTTTGAACTAAAATGTTTGATGTACTTGTAGTGAGGGTTTCTGATACCCTGGGTATAGGCCGAGCACATTATTTGTTGCGCTCTTGTGTTGTAGTTATTGATTCTGTAAATATGAGTCTAATAGGGAAATATATTTTGGACAGACAATAATAATTGAAAAAGGGGTGCATAAGAGCATAGAACTAGCCTTTCTCTATTATGAACTGAAAATGAAATATCCTAAAAGATAAATTCTGCAAACTGTAAATTTCTAACCATCTTTAGCGAATTTTCATTTTATGTAGCATTTTTTCATTCCAAATAGGAAAGGTGCTAGGAAAGCTAGATGCACCATCGCAGGACCCTGTATACTATTTAACAATCTTAGTAAATTTCCGTTTTCTAATATTCGAGGTCCCTTAATTTCCCCATTAACAATTTTTATTATGAAATACATTTTACATCTAAAAAACAAGCTCTTCCCATCATAAGTCACATCTACATTCTCTTCTAATCTGTTTAAATTCGCAAGATAGTCTATCAACTTAAATGCAATGAAACACGCCAAACTTTTCAAATCATCCCATCGTAATTCATCCAAATCAGTATCTATAATGTCCAGTGTCTTTCGGATATTTCTTCCTCGTCCTCATTCTCAATGGGCAAATTTAGCACACTGAATATTTCTCCAGTAAGAACCTAGAAATTTAGATCAAACATAAGTATAAAAACATATTCATCCTAGAAAATATTCGGCTATAACCTGTAACTAAACAAACTCCGTTTGTCACACACTGACGTCACAGGTGGAAGCGAGACGGAAGATATCATGCGCGTGAGCATACCTTCTAAAGTCGTAGTATCATGATTTTTGGTGATGGTATGTTGTGCTGGGAGCTCCAAAATGCTGCTGAAACCCCCATCCAGTTGAGCTATTGAGGATAGAAAGAACTAACAATGATATAGAGCAGAAGGAGATGATCGAGCTTCGAAGCTAAGAAAGGTTATGAAATATTTTAGTCTGTATCTACTAGTCGGTATTCGCGCACAAAGCCTAGCTTTCTGCGAACTATGACTAATATTTATTTGTATACTCAACAAATGAATATATTGGTTGATTGATTGATTATGCTATGAATATGTCGAAAACAATAAATTGTTCGCCTTCATTACACAAATACAATTAAAAAAACACTAAAAAAACACACGCTTTAGTGATAAAGTTAACTAAAAAATTAAAAATATAGTTTAAAAAAACTAAAAGACACGCTAAAGAACATTGGACTAAAAAGTTGGAAACAATTTTCAAAATAAGCTCGAATTAATAATGAACAAAAAAAATACTATGCGAAAAAAGCGTGGGTGCTTTGTGCGATATTATTCGTACACCGAGCGCCTGATATGCTTTTTTCACAATAATGCTAGTATTTTTTGTTCATTATTTTTTTAAGCTTATGGTAAAAATTATTTTTAACCTTTTAGTCCGATGTTATTTAAAAGCGTACTTTTTAGCTTTTTAAACGATATTTATTTCATTAGCAACTTTCGCTTGAAAAACTGCGTTTCCGTTCCTTCCTAACAGTTGGTCTTAGTAACATTTTTCATGATATAATGTAATGTTTTTTTATAATATTTTTATGTTTTTGATGTTGAATAAAGTCCGTTTGAGTTTCTATAAAGTTTTATGTAACCATACATTCTTCATAAAAGTAGCAACGTCCAATTAAACTAGTTCTTATTAATTATCCAACATTCTCCAAAATTCCCGAATGTTTGCAAACGTTCGCAACGAAAAATAAATTACGGTAATTTTCCAACACTACGCCCATGCTGTAACAGGCATGTGAGTGTTTCCAAGATCCCGTTGCTATTATTTACCGTACTCACAAACCCGATGTTATTTTTTACAGAAATCCGCAGGATTTAAATCTTGCGGAATTGTTTAAAATAGTCTTTTAACACTTATGCACTGTTAAAACTCAAAATTCACTCAAAAATATTACAAATAACGCAAAACGGTCAACCAAAACAAAAGTGCTATTTTTATTAGGCTGCCATAATAGTGCTGTTATTGTTCTCCTGCTATCTCGTCGCGCGTAACAAATTGTATACAGGTTAATCAGCGATTCAGCGGTCAGTGTGCCAGCATTACCGAGCTGCCACTTTAGGGTTGACCCTGTTGTTATTATTTATTTGTCTATCAACTGGCCACTGCCCATAAAAAGAGAGTTTACAATAATTTTTTAGATTTTTTTAAAATAACACTAAATCTTAACCTATCTAGTTACAATATAGAGTATATTGACATTTAATATTAATATTTGGTGGTTTAAAAAAAGCTAATAAGAAAGAAAGAAACATTTTACCAAAAATTCGACCACCTGACAATAATAACGAGGTAAAATTATATAACTCATAACAATGGTTACAGTCAAGAAGAAATATTGTGCCGTTTTACAAAATTTACTGAATGTAGCGAACAAATTTCTTTGTACAATCTTAGACCTCAAACTTCACAGACAGCCTTTAAGTCTTTTTGAATGTTTTCGGATTTTCGAACCCGTGCAACTGATTTATTTACTAATTTGGTAGACCTAGACAAAAATGAATTTTATCCATAATTAGTGTGATGGGAATTATCATAAAAAGAATGGTTTTGTCTCGTTTGGCGAGAGGGAACATGAAGCAAGATTTTATTTGTGAGCTCTGAACCATGAGACTAAGAGTGCAATAGATTGTAGAACATCGTGAATACAACGAACTTGAAGGGATGAAATGTGAAGAGAGTTTTCCAGTCAGAATAATTCATGTTCTCGACTATGTGGTGTTCTTTATATTCAATGTATATCACAAACTTGTGCTGCACTCTTTTAATAGCCAGTGTATGGACATTATATGCTGGGGACCATACACAAGAACAGTAGCCCAAGTGCGGTCACACCAGGGAGCAAAATATAGCAATTTGAGGGAGGGAATACTTAAAAAGTCCTTAGTGCAAGGCTTGATAAAGCCCAGGATTTGTAGTGATTTAAAACCAATCATTGATAAGTGATTTGTAAATGTTAGTTGACTGTCAACCAACATTCCTAGATCTTTGATTTGATACACCCACGATAGACCAGTGATAGGGGGTGAACCTTTCATATGATAAATATGACGGATGGGATTTTATCCAAGGCTGAAGATCGTAAATTGACATATTTTGTTAACATTAAGTTCCATTCCATTGAGCTCACACCACTGTGATAAGCAATCTAAATTAGAATTATGTTTATTATGGTCATTTTGATGTTGAATTTTCATATAAAACTTTAAATCATCAGAGAATAATAAAAAAAATGCGAACTCAAACCGAAATGCAATATCATTTACTGTGTTCACAAACACGATGTTATTTTTTACCGAAATCCGCAGGATTTAGATCTTGTGGAATTGTTTAAAACACTATGCAGTAAAAATGCTATGTATAGAAAAAATTTAGAAAAATGGTTCTTGGCAAATAAGCTGACATTTAATGTCTGCGTAAACATAACATTGATTCCATAGAGTCAGTAAAATTCTTGGGGGTGTGGGTAGATATACATGTGACGTGGAGGCCCTGTTAACAATACTCTTCCTATATGAGAGGTCTAAATGCATTTTTAAAATCAGAAATCTAAAAAACTGTATTTCCCATGATGTCTTAACCACATACCACGGATACTTCCACTCAAAAATGTCATATACACTACTGAACTGGATCCATTCCATGCATATGCTTAAAGTTTTTGGTCTCCAAAGACGCTGTATCCGATAGATTTCAGGACTGAGGTATACGCAAGTAGAGACGCCTTTATTGCACTCAAAATTTTAACACCACCCTCTCTTGATATATTTGACTATTTATGTCATATACATAACAACTTACATCTATACAAAACCCAAAGTGACATTCATAGCTAAATATATCGTACACGGAATATGTATAAACTAAAATACCTGAACAACGACTTCAAACATCTAGAAATGGCTCAATTCTATAATATTTTACCCGAATCCTTTAAAGATATGGGTTATGAGTTGTTTAAGAAAAAGCTTAAGTCGTACCTGTTAAACAAAGCGTTTTATAGCTACGAGGAATTTCTGAGCCATAATTTCAACGAACCTAAGTAGTGGATCTGTATACAGGATTATTCACGTTATTCGACACGGAGCATTGTGGCTAAAGTATTTGATAAAAAAGAAAATCATAATTTCGGATGGATAGAGACCCATAAAGCCTACATTTTAAAAATATTTTCATGTTATAAAGGGTGTCCCAAAAACACGAAATGTATCAAAGTTATGTTTTTTTAAACGGAACACCCCGTATATTATTGCATACTCAGATTCCTTGGTGATTGCCAGTGTGACTTTATGTATCATACATGGGACCTAAGGCGAACCGTTTAGGTGTAAATCACCATTTTCGGTATAAGTAGATATCAAGAAAAAATTGAATATCGCAGAGATTATAAAATATGGAAGGCTGTGACTTTGCCGTATTATTAAGCATAAAATGCTTCAGCTTTGATGAGACTGTCAAATTTAAATTACGTTTATGCTTGGAGAAATCGGTCGATTAATTAAGGAAACTTCGATCAGCGATAACTTGATTTTTTCAAATGGGAATGCCTAATTTTTTTTATACGGTTAAACGTAGAATTTGATAACCTTTCTAATGATATAAGATTGTGAATAACAATCTCTGGTAGTTTTCATTCAATTTTAAATTTTCAAACAAATCGGCGTTTTTCAATTTTCCTACCTATAAGCAGCGTAGCAGGCCATGAAATATAAACAAAAACCTGTTTAGGTAGAAGAAAACAACTATCTTAGCTGAAAAATAAACACGAACTAGACTAAAGGGACAAGATTATAAAAATTACTCACATCTCTATCCATCCGAAATTATTATTTTCTTTTTTATCAAATACTTTAGCCATAATGCTCCGTGTCGAATAACGTGAACAACCCTGTATATTTTTTCAATTTACATACCGCGCCGTATTCTTTTAGAAGGCATTCCATGATGTCACCCCCTAAGGTGGTTGAAAACTGGGGTTCAACATAATAAAAAATGGATGACATTGATACAAGGCATAGTTGGACCTCTCAAGAACAAGTGTAAAAAACGTCATCCTTCCGTCATCCAACTGTAAGCTCAAATTTCTCATAAACTGTCCAGCATAAACGGATGACAGTATTTTATGTGTTATCTACAATTTTCCATCAAGTTCCGACCGGTTTCATCGCGATTCTTCTTCTTATTTTCATTTTAAAAAAATCGGTACGCGCAAACCGCCCGTAGATTTCGAATGCCGATTTTTTAGAACGTTAGTTGGTATGTGTACTAAAATCCTATCGCATTTTCATTCGGTTACTTAACGATTTTTTTTTTCACGTTTTAACACTCCCTTCTCTATCTCCGATCCCTCCCATTTTGGGGTTATGGTGCAATAACAAAAAAGTTTCCAAACTGCTTCTAAAACTCAAATACCAAGCGTCATCCGGTTTCATTTAACGTCTGTCTCATTTCGCGTGTTATAAAATTTTACCTTTGAAAGAAGTTATACTGATATACCCTCGTAGTTATTTGTACCTGGAAAATATTTGCTATTTCCTTTGCTTATCAAGATCTTGGTCACTCAGAAGTGGAGATAATTTCGCAACATGATCGATGATCATATCTAGTTAGACACCTTGTATGTTCTCGTCAAGCATCGGTATAATAAGATAGTTACGTAGTATTGTTTTCATTCCTTCGATTTCACCGATTTTGTTTATTGGTGATTTGGGACACAGATACCAGGCTATTACTGTAAGCGGCTTATGTATCTACGAGTAGATAGGGTCATATGTACATGTAGAGTAAGTATACGGAGACATTGCAACATGCGAATTGCATTAGATATTACGCTTACGCCTGTGCAGTATCGAAACCAGTGACATATTAGCAGAAAACAACAGATTTTAATTAAAAAAAGAATGTCCATCAAGATACTAAAACCTAGTGGTAGTAGTCCCAAGTAGGTCCCAGTAGGCCCCTTTTGCCATTTTTTGAATATAGCCCCTCAGCCATCACTGCCTGCCTCCCCTCCCTGCGAAACCTTCCCGACCTTTCAACAAAGGTCAGTATGTCAGCCCAGCGTAGGGTAACTCCTCTGGTTAGTCTATTGGATCCAAAGATCTCGTATCTCAGCCCGCCTAGCAGCTCAGATTTCGCAAGGAAGTGCTAGGCCGTTTCATCGGCCTCTCCACAGCCCTTACATAGGGAGTCATATTCAATTCCTAATAGTGCTAGATGCCGCCTGAGCCTCGAGTGGCTCTAATGGCTCTAATGGCCCATCAGCATTCGTTCCGTAGCCACACTGATCTAGATGTGTTCAGCCCAGCTATATGATCCGTGGCTTGTCTGCATCCCTCACTCTGCCTCCACTGTTCATCCATGGTATCTTTCACCGACTTTTTGAGGGCTGACGTTAGCCGCTGCCTCCATAATCCTATAACGGGCTCCAGGCCAACAAACTGTCTTTCGGTACCGAGTCTAGCCAACCTATAGGCTTTCTCATTACCAGAAACCCCCGTATGATCCGGAACCTACATCAAGGTAACTTTATTCAGTCTCGCCAGCTCTTTCCATTCTCCGCGCACTCCTGAACCAGGGGTGCCCTAGTTCTAGGCCCGCAGATGGCTTTCAGTGCCGCCTGACTGTCAAAGCAGATGTAAACCTTTTGCGCCATGCCTTTTCTCACCTCATCATTGCATGCAGCAAAAAGTGTTGCATATACTTTTTTTATTTCCCACACCGATAGGTAAGGGGAGTATTGTGATCGCGAACATTTTCGATTTTGAGATAACACGCTTTTTGGGCGTTTTATGATATCTACCATAACGAAAATCCACGCCACTCATTTCCGTCGGTCTGTCTGTCTGTCTGTCGGTCTGTTGGCGTTTTCTAGCCTCGTAATCTCAGCATATACCCATGTGGCGGGTTAGAGTATCTCCCACTGTATATCCTGTGTGTCGCAAAAGGCGACTAAAAGAAACCGAACTACTGTCGGTATAAGCAGTAACCTCTTCTCAACCAACAGCTTTGGGTGGACGAGTTGAGAAGAGTCAGGACACCTTCTTGTCCTTGGGGTGAGAAATGGCCCCTAAAGGCGGATGAACCAGTAGATACCATCTGGTCAACGGCATGATGATGCAGAAAGCAAATGGGAAACTACTGCATTAAAGATCTTAAAGATATCCCAAGAGAAACTCGTAAAATGAGTAAATGCATTTTACGAGTTCACAACATGTCTGTTAAGACATTGTGACTATGATGATGAATCTCAGCAACCTCTGCATGGATTTTGATGAAATTTGGGCAGCAATATACTGTGGGGTCTTAGTAGGTAATGCTGCTATAATTTTGAAAATCAGTGCAAGGGCAAGGGGATAAATTAGCAAAAATCGAAAAAATTCAAATATTCCCCAAACTTCGTTTTTAGGCGTTTTAGGAGTTCCTCTTTTTTAGGTCCATCCGAACATTGCCTTGCTTCTTACTGAAAGGACTGAATTTTTTCTGATGTAAACATACGAGTATTGCTTTAGATCTTTCTGTATTATGTAACGTGAAAACTGTTGCATTGATTTTACTCAAATTTTCACACAGCATTACACTACCGTGGCGAGGATGGAAAATGCGTATGGTTTTTGTAAAATCATGCCAGTAGCGTCGCAGAACTAATAAAAAAATCTAAAAAATAAAAACAACTCAAACTTCGTTTTTAAGCGTTTTGGAGAATCCTGATCGTTTTCTACTTTTTTTGGGTGGGGGCGAAATTGGGGTTGTTGGGGGGGTGGCGGGTTGTAAAACTGATAAATTTGTCGTATTGATAATAGGCTGTCTATTGACATGTGAAGGAAAGACCTATCGGCATTACACAATTTTGGGAAAGGGGGGCTGGCGATGATCTGGTTGCAAGGGGATCTCAGATTATAGCTTCATGCTATGGGAAAATAATAAACTGGTACCACCGTAATGTGTGGGAAGTACTGAATCAATCAACTTGACTTCATTTTTTGGTATTGATATCCAAGGTCTAATACTTCTTTTTACAACCTCGAGTTTGATGTCCATACTGTCATATTCACTTGCCATTCGTTAAATATAAAATTTGTTATAATTATTATTCTTTATGTCATCATATCTTATCGAAGTTTCATCGAAGTGTTGGTTGTCTGCTGCGTTTCTCGATTAATTAGGGGACAGTCTGTATATGCCTTGATTAAGCGGTTAGATAAACAACAGAATATGGATAAAGGCATCGGATGCGATGCAGCATCTTCTTATCCTGCCAATGAACGAAAAATTGTTGAGTAGGTACGCTTAAGGAATTATGATATATGCATGCAATAGCAACCTGAACATTTTGACATGCTCAATAGCTCAATAGAATTATTGGTTTTACCAGACAACTGAGATAAACTGATGCATACGAGTGACTGATTTTACAGCTGCTAAAAACTATGCAGCACTTTGTTATAAACAAAATATACAGGGTGAGTTTTTAGTACCGGCTCGGTCGATAACTCCACTACTGTAGAAGATAGCGAAAAAAGTTGTAGCAACGGATATGCTCTTTGCTCAGAAGATATTTAGATTTATACAGAATAATATAATGTAATGATAATAATAATATAATATTTATTGATTAATGTTACAGTACCAATACAATAGCAAACATGAGATTAAAAATATCGTAATATACAAAAGCCCACAGAAGGCAAAGCCTTGTGCGTGGAAAGAGTGGAGAACAATATAAGCAGCGCCACGATATAAACACGAAGCTTATTGAGAACAAAACTTTCTGAGATATTCTATACTGTAACACTTCACAATTAATTTGTTCTACATAAACATTTGTATAAGTATGTAGTAGGTATGGACTTTATAACGTGGGTGTAAATACATTACAATTATGGCAAATCGATACATAAACGTGTGTTGCTTAAGATTATTTTTGTGTCCCTTATACTTCTAACGGAATCGAAATTTATTATTAAATTTTATTAGGCAACTGGTCCATTGCAATCATTAAGATTGTGCATGACCAGATACCTTACATAAATGTAAATTAAAGTTTTGGTTGAAGTAAAAAGAGAACAACAGAATATATTATTTTGTAATCTTTGATAATACACTTCTTTAGGTCCATCCGAACATTGACTTGCCTAAAATCCCCTTGCAACCAAATCATCACCCACCCGCCCGCAAAAAAGCATCCATCACAAAAACTCTAGTAAATAGTTTCTTGCGTCTCCCTCCTTAAATCACATACACACGTACAGTTTTAACTGAACAGTTTCGTCACTTCTGCTAAAATTATCGTTTCCACAATATAACATCAGTTTTAACTGACACTAAGAAAACTGTTTTTATGGAACATACGATCAGTTTTCACTGACAGTCTATAGTGTTCAGTGAAAACTGTCAGTTAAAAGTTATCGTCTGTAGCCGGCATTAGAAGTTAGGACGCCACAGTTTTTTTCTGCATGCTTCAACTGGACGATGCTAAACGGTCAGTAGCCAAACCGTCTAAAAACGAAGTTAGAGCTCTTTTATATTTTTAGCTTTTTTTTAATTAAGATAGCTGCATGTGATTTTCATCATATTGTCTGTATTGAACATTCATTAATATTCAATAATATATGTATTTTCATTGTCCTGCTCATTGATGTGTTTATTTATCTTTATCAAAGTGCCAAACACGCGCTTCTCCGCAGAAAGTTCTCGTAATACCCTACAACTTTTACGAGTTTCAAAAACGTTCGCACTGTTCGAATTATGCTGTTTATCCAGTTTACCTTCTGGTTGTTTTTCTACTCATGCCATACGCGCAATGATAGAATGTAATGTGAATGCAGAGGTGAACGCTCGACGCAATCAAGGCTTCAAGTGGCTCAAACGATATATACGGTCAGCATGGAAGGCTGCTTTTAATTTCAAGTGGTTTGCCGAAAACATCAAAGGATGTTTAGTAATAACGGTCTCACGAAATATGTGTAGTGGAACATCACTAACTCCACAGCCTCAAGTGGGCGCTATTAACAGTTTAAGCGGACGTCATTCAAATTTTCGGCTGTCTCGGGTTCTAAATGAACGATATCTTCATATACAGTGCAAAACCCGGCAAGTCTTACAAAAATCGAGAAAAACCAAATAAAGCCTTATGAGTGAAAATCATACAAAGGCGAGAGTATGATTAAGATTAGGGATGTTAGGTGTTAGCGCCCCAAAATCTAGGACAGATAGTTTTTTCTGAAATCTAAATTTTATGGATCAAAATAAATGAAACACGTATTCCTTTTTTACTGAATATAAATAAACACTGTTATCAACCACTGAAACCATGAACATAATGCTAGATATTAAAGAGAATACATTTTAAGGCCTACAAGGCCTAAATCTCAAAATCCAAATTTTTTAAAAAACAAAGATTATTTAGTACTAGCATCAGCGTTTTCACGATTAGCTTAGACGAGGTATTAATTTTTTTATGAGCTGTATTACCTTGCGATAGAACAATATTTTGGTCACTTATGGTCCTTAAATTGATAAATAATACAGGGTTGTTGGCTCTGGGAACCTGCACGACTGTCTTCCAGGCGGAAGTGTATGCGATATTGATGGCGGCATACTCGACGGAAGTCGAAAAGTGTTCTGAACAGAGCATATATATATGCTCTGACAGCCAATCAGCTCTGAAAGCGGTGGCAGCTTTGAGGGCCAGATCAGCTCTGGCACAAGAATGCTCTGCCGCCCTTCAGAAGTTGGCAAGATATAAGAAGGTGACCCTGCTGTGGGTCCCCGGACATATTGGTATACCGGGTAACGAGAGAGCGGACCGATTAGCTAGGATAGGGGCCAGCAGCCCCTGCATTGGCCCGGAACCTATGCTGGGAATTAGCAGACGCCAGGTCAATGTGGCCCTGGATAACTGGGCCTACAAGGAACTGGCGAAAGCCTGGTTAGAGAGAGACGACTGCAGGCAAGCCAAAAGATTCATAGCAGGCCCTGATAGGGGCCGAACGCAATGGCTTTTGAGTAAAGGCAGAGAGACGCTCAACCTTCTGGTGGGGGTTCTCACTGGCCATTGCCGGCTGAATAGACATCTGTCACTTATGAGAGTGGTAGGGGACCCCATTTGCTCCAGATGCTGGGAGGAGGACGAGACAGCGTTCCACTTCCTGGGCAGATGTGCAGTTTATCGCAACCTTAGGGTGCAGATATTCGGCACGACGGAGTTTGGGGAGGAGCCACTATATTCAGCGAAATGGTCGGACATACTGACTTTCGTCAGGAGGTCTGGTAGGTTCGACAAGGAGCTTTCTAGGGTGTAGAATTTTAGTGTTTTCAGTGATTGGTTCAGTGGGGTTGGCAAAAGGGGCCAAAGGTGGCCTACGTGCCTGGCTTCGCCTCCCCATCACTACTACTACTACTACTACTACTACAGGGTTGTTGGTAATTTAATACAAATATTTGGGGAGGTGATAGTAAAGGTAATAATCTATAAAATTGGTCATAGAATACCATGTTCAATTCCTAATAGATTCCGGAATAAATGTGTTCATTAATGGTCATTCTGTTTACAAATGAAGGATATGCGGACATTGTGTCCATATACGGTTCATGCAGTGGAAGCAAGACGGCTGCTCGCGCGGAATACAGACGGCGATACCCTAATCGCAGTCAGCCCAACCAAAGAGTTTTTTCTCAGATTTTTCGACGACTACGCGGGACAGGAACCTTTCGACGACGCCCCAGTGATGCCAGTAGGCCTTGACTATATGATGGCGAAGATAAGGACTAAATTCTTCGAAATGGTGAACAAAATCCTACAGCATCCACCTACACTGTTGCAAATCGTACCAATACGGTATTTTGCAGTGGAAGGTGTGGATCACTGCGCACACGACTGATCTGTATCCGTACAATTTTATAACGTGGCCTGCATGTTTTGCTTGTTTGCCTAGCAAGACGATTCAATTTTTAATTATACAACTTGAAGTTTTCTTCTCAAAATTATACAGTTTTGAAACCCTATACCGAAGTTTTGGTTAACCAGCCACTTTTTATGACTGACAAGTTTTCGCCAAAATCGTCTGTTGAAACCTTGTACTCTCGGAGATCCATTATGCTTTTAGAGCTTAAATGCAATCTTATTGCCTGTGTTCACCACATTCACAACAACTTTATTGTATCAGTGGATAACTAGAAAATTGAGCATGTTTTTACCGAAAAGGGCACAGTTAATTATTCGTCGACTGTTTAAGATAAATTCATGTTTTTTGGAACGTTTCCTGAATTCACTTTTCAACATATGCTGATTTTGAGACTATTTCGCGAAATGTTTGATACAAAAAAACCTTCTTTTAGTTGATTATGACGTAATAGCATGTTTTCTACAACTAGTACGAAAAATTCTAAAATCTGACAGTAACATTTAGTTTTATTAGGGTTTGGTGGTCTGCATTTTAATGAAAATCTCTAAAATTCAATTTACCTCGGAAACTATTACGAATTGGACATGGTATTATAATTATTATGATCAATTTTATAGCTTATTACCTCTACTATCACCTCCCCAAATATCCGCATCAAATTACCAATAACCCTGCATAGCAATACAGCATAAATCAATAGTAACTGAAAAAAGAGTGACTTCATACACGGTATTCTTAACGAAAGGATAAAACACGTAAACGGCCAGAATAACCTTCTGTGATCGACATGTGACTTGCTCCAATTGTTCGTATTGGCTTCTGTGGACATGTCGATGTTTGAAATTAAACACCACTTGAACTAGTTAGTCGGTGTCTTCACCTAATATCTTACGTCTAAGGTCGGGTTTTGTAAGCGAATAATACAGAAAATAAACAAATGTAAATAATAAACAAAATGGTATATAAAACTGTACTTTGAAAAATGTATGACGTGTCGGGTTTTGCATTCAGACGACTCATATACTAGGTTGCCTGAGAATTGTATAGACACGTTTCAACTTTCAAACCTTACAGAAACTGAGTTAAGTCGTCAAAAAAATAGCAACTGCTAAGAAAGTTGTACTTTGTAAATGTCGTTCCATGTCACCGTTTTCTAGATATCTGCTTATCAAAGGACTCAAAGTCCCAAATGTAGATTTTTTTGTTGATTAAATTAGAGGTCAGGTGCAAAAACAAACGCTACACACTTGGTTATTGTCAAAATTTTATTGTCCTTGTTGACATTTGGAGTGTTGCTCATGGTTCTTGAAAGATTTTTTAATATGTCTCATCAGTAACACGCAAAATCTCGACAAGCTGTATTAACTAATTGATAAGAAGATATCTGGAAAACAGTTATTCGGAGCGACATTTACAAAGTATACTTTTTTCACGTAAAAATGCTTGAAAAAACACATGGCGCGCGCTGGCTGACTCAACGAACAAGGTCGGGCGATCAAATTTTGTTCAAAGCTGAACAAAACTGCTACCGGAACCCACGCACTGCTTAAGAAAGCTTACAGGAATACAGCTTTGAGATACGTATAAGTTACGAAAAGTTTGCACAGGTCACGGAAGAAGTGAATGATTGGCTACGAACTGGACGATCGTCAGCAAGCAGATCGATGAAAATGTCAAACGTGTTCGTGATTTATTGCATTCTAACCGTTCTACTACGTAGAAGTTCTGGAAAGATTAAGGAAGAGGGTCCTCCGCGCGCGAAAAGTCATCGCTGCTACCCGGATGCTGCATCACGACAATGCGCCAAGCCAGATTTCTCTGCGCGTTCGTGAGTTCCTGGCGAAACATAACGCGGCGACGCTGCCGTAGCCGCCCTATAGTCCCGGTCTCGCTCCGCTCGACTTCTTTATTTTTCAGAGAATCTTTTTTATGGCCAGCCTCCCGCAAAGGCTGAAAGCCTATGGCGTTGTGGAAGCGCTGCGAGAGGATAAGTATCGGAGCACGTTAGATTTGAAACGCTGCAGGTTTGTAGCTATCGGGAAACAAATTCCCCAGCAGCTCATTCCACAGCGTCGGAGTTCTGCAAAAGAAGGAATGCTGGAGGAGACTGGTTCGGGGAGTAGAGACCTCGACCTGGTAAGGATGAGCTCGCAGAGCCTCTCTAGTGTTCCTCGTTCGGACGGCCGTTGGTGTTATTATCTGAGAGAGCTCACTCAAACATCTTCCGTGATAGAATCTGTATAACAGGGACCTTCTTCGATGTTTGTGAGGTTAGGCGTAACGATTAGTCTAATTGCTCTCTTCTGGATAGTGTCCAGAAGCTTTGAGAGAGTGCTTCGGAGCACATCCTCACACATAGGAGCAATACGCAATACGCTCAAAACTTGAATATGCTTCGGTAATATGGTGCCCTTATTATCAGACTCATTCTCACCACATCGAAAATATTCAACGTAAATTTCTAAAGTACTTGTCCTTTAAAGTAGATGTAGATAGATCCGGAGAGAGGCTGTGATCATATGGTGTTGTTATCTAGATTTGAAGTTGAACCGCTTGAACTAAGGAGACATATAAGTGCTATGATCTTCCATCACAAACTGATGATGAGATAAACTCCCCAAATCTTTTATCAAAATTAGATTTTCGTGTGCCAGCTCGACCCTCAAGACAGAATTCTACTTTTTTCTTGAACACCGCGAAAACGAATATGCTGTTAAGTTCTCCTGTATATAGTATGTGTTCCAAGTTTAATTTGATCGCTGACAATTGTGATATTAATTTCACCAGTATTAAGGAATTGAGAAAATCATTTTCTATGTTGTACTTTATCAACTTTACCATGTAGTTTTTTACTTATGTTTATTTTTTACTATAATCAAGGCTGTAGCCTGTTTTTTTCTATTTGTCTATTATGTTTGTTTAGTTTACATGTACAGTACTCGTGTACAATGGAGATTCACTTGAATTGTCCTATTATTGGAATTTATATATTCTGTTGGGCAATAAAGATTATTATTATTATTAATACTCCAACGATGGTCGTATCTGTGCCTTGTAGAGCAGCAATAGTTGTTCTGGTGTATACAGCTTCCTACAACGGAACAAAACTCCAAGCTTCTGGGATGCTGTTTTAGCAATACTGACGACGTGGTCGTGCCAAGACATGGTATTGTTGATGTATATTCCCAAAAGCTTGACGGAAGGTGACTCTACTATTGCATGACCCTCCATTTTCAAGTTGGTAAGCCAAGGAATGAGCTCAAGGGAAACCGTTTCGACAGCTTTCAGGGTGTAAAAAAAGCTGTGACCACGGATTTAAACAAGACTCCCGTCAAGATTTTCCAACAAATATTTGAGAAAATTATATATTTCATGACTTTCGGGACACTCCCTGTATGTATGTGAATATTTACTGATAATAAGGAAGCTGCATGGACGAGGGACCCAATGCCAAAAAGAATATACTAACAGTGTTGAATTTCATCGTATTTCTAATGTGCGGTTTTCCGCTCAGATCTAATTAAGCAATATCAAATTACTAAAAGTTTACGCCAAGTTAATGGTCGCAGTTAATGCTTACTAAAGAGCGTATTGATAGCCCTGCGTTGACATTCAGCGAATTCCTTGTAATATGGAAGTACCGCGGACATTCCACGATTTCAATTATACAATTTAAATAGCCGCGATTTGCATCGTTTACGACAGTCTAACTGACTTCCTGTGTTACTGATAACGCACAAGCGTATGGAGAATTGGAGATCCACTAGTTGATCGTGACGTTGATCTCGCTTGTGGAGGCCGCAATCGGTTTTCGCTCGTTTTGCGTTTTTGAAATTCCTGCAGTTGTTTATACTACTCTACTCTCTAGCATTACAAACCAGATCCACAGTTTTGCGGATGACAGTACTTTCCACACAGCATTTACAATAACGCTCTGATGGCCCCACTGGTCCGTTGTGTTGCGTTCCGTCGTCGCCGCGTCAGCGGAGCGTCGCTGTCCATATGTTTTCTACATGTAAATGGACATGGCCTCATTGTGCTCTCCGTCGCCGCAACGCAATGGATCAGTGAGGCCAGAGCGTAAATCTATATACATTCATTTACAAAATCTTCGGTCGGAAACATTGGAGCACTGTTGCCGGAATGCAGTGTAGGAGAGCCAAATTTACGAGGTACATGTATACATGAACATTGCTTTGAGCATCATTAGAATTGTTGAAGATGATAGGCCTTGGAGTAAAGGTTAGAAATTATGGATTATACAGGGTTCAATGTAATTCGACGTATTCCTGTCAGGGCATGATGGTAAAGTTAAAATGCAACAAAATTGGTTTCATATATGTATGGACAAAAATCAATAGTTTTTGAGATTTTCAATTTCAACGGAATTCTAATTACCCAAAATCTGGCATTTTTGTCTCAATATTGAAAAATCTACGTTAAAAATCGGTAACATGTTCACTTATTTTAGTTCAATACGTTTATACTAATTCAATAACATCATAAATAGGTGTAAAGGTACGATACTTTAGATAACATACGATTATTGAGAGAAAAAAAAATAATCCTCATTTTCGGTTCAACAGAATCGTATCTAGCTCAAAATATTGCCAAGACACTACGCGTACAAACCACTGGAAACACTTGCCCACAATCTCAGCTTCTCAAAAAGGTATAAAAGTCGAATTGAAAACCTACATTCAGGATTCAAATTCGGAGGACTACGTCTAGTGGTTGGGTCATTGACCACCTATTATCCTCATGGTGATAAATATTTTTCAGGAGGGGGTGTAATACATCATAAAGATAGTGAAAATGATTCGAGGAGTTGAAGCACCTCAAGCTCTGGTTTTACAGGGTTTGAAGCCCCTCTGGTTATACAGGGTGTTTGATAAACATGCGACAAGAATTTAAAGGGTGATCCTTTGAACCATTTTGAAAATATTTTGTTCTTTGATGAGATTTGAAAAACCGCTCCATTTCAAAGACACAGGATGACAAAATGCGACAGCTACATTTTATTATCGAAAACCGTGTGATCTACAACGGTTCAAAATGACTTCCACGAGCTTCACCATCAGTCATTGCCGAACTTTTTCAAACACACTAGGTCGGTTTTGAATGGGGTTACATCCATCAATTATACGATTTTGCAAGCCGTCCAAATTTTCCAATGGAAACTAGTAACTTTAATCTAAAGGCGTTCATGTGTGCTCCACCTCTCCAGTTCAGTGATCGTATTAAATATTCACGAGCAACCAAACTAAATTGTGGTGGTGCACCATTATCCCTGGCTGCAACCCCCTAGTGTATACACACTAGTGGAAGCCAATTTGGCATTTGTTGTAGATTGAGCAACTTACCACGTGATTTTTTATAACAAAATGTAGCTATCATAATATTTTTCAACCTGTGTCTTTAAAATGGAGTGGTTTACAAAACTCGTCAAAGAACAAAATACTTTCAAAATGGTTCAAAGCATAACCCTTTAAATTTTTGCCGCATGTTTATCAAACACCCTGTATAACCAGAGGGGCTTGAGATGGTGTAGCGCTTCGGAATATTTTCACTATCTAAATGATTACACCCTCTCCAGAAAAATATTTATCACCATAAGGATAAATAGGTGGTCGATGACCCAACCACCCAGCAATTACTCGTTGACGCAGTCCCCCGAGTTTGAATCCTGGTTATGCTCCTGAATATGTAGGGTTACAATTCGACATTTATACCTTTTTAAGAAGCTGAGATGAGATTATGGGCGAGTTTTTCGAGTGGTTTGTATTCTTAAGTCTTTGGCATTATTTTGAGCTAGATATGATTCCGTTGAAACTTGAAACGAAAACGAAAATGAGAACTAATTATTAGAATCCCCTTGAAATTGGAAAATCTCAAAAACTATTGATTTTTGTCCGTACATATATTAAGATAATTTTGGTGCATTTTAGCTCTCCTGTCCTGTCATATATCTTGCGCACAATACCCGAATTCGGACAATGCCCGAAAAAAATACGCAGAACTAGTTTTGAGCATGGAATATTTCCCAAACCCGAAATATTAATTTTATTCGGCTATTGAGCATTGCCAAATGGGCAGAACTAGTTTTGCGCATCTTGAAATACACAGAACTAGTTTTGCGCAACTTGAAACGCACAGGACTAGTTCTGTATATTTTCTGAATGACAAGCACAAATTCTGCTTCTTCCATTTAATCAGCGCCAGCGACAAACTCAAATAAATATAAAGTTGGAGAAGTTAAATATAATATAAAGAATAACAATAAATAATAAATCGCGAACTGAGGCTGGTTTAAATGTTTATTTGATTGTGTGAGCATCAAATTGGCTTGTGCTTCCAAACCTCTTTTTGCGTTTTCACGATTCGTACTTATATTGCAGGAACGTTGGCAAAGAAACCTAACCTAACCTAAACGATAGGTTTTTGCTGGTTTTTGGCATACAATGCATAAAGAATGTTCACTTTGGTTGTTATTTCGTACCTCAAAACTAGTTCTGTGCATTTCAAGTTGCGCAAAACTAGTTCTGTGCATTTCAAGATGCGCAAAACTAGTTCTGCCTATTTGGTAATGCTCAATAGCCGTATAAAACTAATATTTCGGGTTTGGGAAATATTCCTTGCTCAAAACTAGTTCTGCGTATTTTTATATTGCCCGAATTCGGCTATTGAGTGTAATATATACACATAATTATGTATTTATGTACGAGACGTCAATACCAATTTTGATGAATTTTCTTACCTAATTTAGCTGTGAAATGACCTACAATATGAATTTTCAACTGATTTATATACTGTGCTTCCATTCCTTAAGTCAGTTTTTGAAGTGTTTATTGAAATACAGTCCACTTATATTACTAGGTAGGTACTTTGTGATATAGCTAGGTCAGTGATAATTCAACAGACACTTCATCACAGTTATAGATGTGTGTATATTTGGAGGCACACTCTTCAGACATAATCCGCTATGTTGTGGAAGGTATAATGCAATCCGTGAAAGGCCCAGGTCAAGCGTCGGCCTCTCATTTGTCATTTGGCTCATTTGCGGGCGCGCACTCGGACTCAGGAATGCCGGTTCGCACCGCACGTGTAACGGTGCCCCTTTCTTTCTATGGACCGGTCAATCTCTAATTCGTATACCTAGAGACTTCATTCGTTATGTATACCCAGCATCACAACAACTGACAACTTGACTTGCCAAAATTTACTCCTACAAAAGTATCACAATCTGCCTCCAAAGCTCTCGCGTCCCCTGAGCTTGAGGCTTGTAGTTTTTCTTATTATTAGTTTTTTCATCTACGAGTTGTTCTCTATCTGTGTGCTGTCGTCATAGACCAACTCACCCAAGCTAAGGTGTGACGCATCGTGCTGAGGGCTGAATGGTCGCAGGGTAATATGTGGCCACGAACGTTTCCTTGGAGAACTAGGCGATACTCCATTGTAACAAGCTTTACCCTGGCATGTGGGGCTCAGTCAGTGGTCAAATAACCCCTTGCCTTGCTACTCGTGGGAACAATAACTATGGAAAACACCCAATATAGCAAAACACAAAATCGCGAGGCTAGACCGTCATGCTCATAGCAACCTAAATCTGCAGCTAAGGTTGGACAATGTTTACCTCAAGCTCCGGCACAGACCGAGGCTGGACGAGAAGAATCCTTCAGGAACAACATAACAAACAATGGCCAAAGCGTCGACGAGTCTGTGGCGTCAAGGCTAAAAGAAAAAGGAAGGCGAGAGTGGCGAAAGAGGCCGTACCCACAGGAGCTACCTCCTCTCCTCCTCACCCCGTTCAAAACTAAGAGAGAAGACGCCCAGCGGGTCCACTGGCATAAACCTCGCATTCAAAAGAGGCTAGGAAGTAGCAACACCTGGGAAACGACTTCACCCAAGCACCTCCACAGAGAGCACGCCGAGAAGGGTTAAGAAGGTTCGCAGTGACAAAAAAGCCGCTACATCTTCCCAAACCTTCGCGGAGGCAACCCTAAGGCATCTTAAGGTTCCATAAAAGTTAAGGATAACCCTTACGGTAAGGTCGATGTCGAACAGGCAAGCCTTATCAAAAGACGGCTAATTGAGGAGCTGGACAAAATAAGCTTGACCGCCACCAGTAACCAAGACAAACTGCCGACATTCAAGTTTACACAGTAAAAAATGGGATCATTAATACAGTATAAAAAATATACGTTTTTCAGTATTTGTAAGGAAATTCAAAATTTTGAACAATAAGCTATGCAACTTTGAGATGTAATTGGAATTACCTTACAGTTCAAGTATACTTTAAAGATATTAAAGTTGTTTTATAAACAGAAAAATAGAACATACAGTATGTAATTTCAGAGATTCACCTCATGAGACCTGAAATTATAATATTGCTTTCCAGAATAGCTCATGTGTGTTTATTTATATACATTGAATAATGTACTCTCCCCCACTATGAGGATGGGTTTATTCATTAGTACATTATGTATATGTATAATATTCAATAAAAAACAGGAAATAAGTAAATGCTGTGAAAATACGTTGTTAAGTTCCATCGTCTATTCCGTAAATTTGAAGGTTCATGTAAAATTACAGCATGTCGCATACAATCCGTCAATAGCTGATTTTGGTTTGTTTGCTTGTTAGACTGCTTCAAGAATATTCTCTTGTGGAAGCCCTGACTATTTTTTGCACGTAAACTTTCAAACTTGCAAAGTGCAATACCACTACAGAAAGGGCAAACAAGTTAGAACTTTTCCAAACACCATCCATTACAACGGAAAGTCTTAAAAAAAAAGAATTCTTTGATACTTCTATATCTCTATCTTCAGTGAAATTTGTATAGGTTAATACTGCTATCAAAAAATAGACTCAAGTTGATGGACCCAGTACCTCCCACACCTAACAGTGATATCATTGTATTATTTTCCCTTTGCATGAAGCTATAGTCTGAGATCCCTTGCAACCAAATCATCGCCCGCCTGTCCACAAAAAACATCCAACACAAAAACTAGTAAATAGTTTCCTAAATCTCTCCGTAGGAACTAAAACGACACAATTTTTTCTCTGCGAGCTTCAACTGGACGAAACGAAACAATCAGAAACCCCCTTAAATTGCTTAAAACCGAAGTCTTATATTTTTAGTTTTTTTTTGTTATTGCTGCGCCGCCACTGACACGATTTTTGAACACCATAACCATTTTTCATCCTCGCCACGGTAATAATACTGTGTCTAAATTTCATTAAAATCAATTCCATAATTTCCATGTAAATTCAGAACGATCTAAAGCAATACTCGTATGTACACATCAGAAAATTCTAAGTCTTTTGATTTCTGTGATAGCCAAGGCAATGTTCGGATGGGTAATATGCCTCTAGGTCTTTCTTTCACAGGCCAATGGACAGCCTATTATGAATAGAACAAATTTTTGAGTTTTACAATCCCCCCTATTGACCCTAATTTCACCCCCACCCAAAAAAAAGTAAAAAATGATCAGGTACCCCTAAAACGCCTAAAAACTAAGTTTGAGGGATATTTATTTTTTTTCGTTTTTTGCTAATTAGTCCCCCGCCCCTGCACCGATTTTCACAATTATAGCAGCATTACCTAATAGGACCTCACAGCATATCGGTACCCAAATTTCATCACGATCCATGCAGCGGTTGCTGAGATTACGAGGGTAGAAAAACGCGAACAGAAAGACCGACAGACAGACAGACAGACCGACAGACCGACAGACAGACAGAGAGACTGACAGACTGACGGATATGAGTGACGCGTGACGCGGATTTTCGTTATGTAAACATCATAAAACGCCTAAAAAGCGTATTATCTCAAAAAAGAAAATTTTTGCGATCACAATACTCCCCTCACCTATCGGTATGGGAAGTAAAATGAAAAGACTTTACCCAGGGAGGACAGAGAAGTAATCAAATCTCTCTCTCTCTCCTTTCTTGTTTAGTAAATCAAAGCCACCCAAACGGAAAAATCATACGCTTCTGAATGACGGGTATCTGGCAGAGCGCCTGTCGACCTTAATGTGCCATTTTTTCCGAAAAAAATTGAAGATTATAATGGGCAGTAGGTGTGTTTTTTTAGCGG
Source organism: Callosobruchus maculatus (assembly GCA_951848785.1). Taxonomy (NCBI): domain Eukaryota; kingdom Metazoa; phylum Arthropoda; class Insecta; order Coleoptera; family Chrysomelidae; genus Callosobruchus; species Callosobruchus maculatus. Next base: position 3,268,883 of record CATOUR010000164.1, on the reverse strand, counting down.
GAAGCAAAAATTTCTCTGTTATAAATATAAGACTGGTACTCGTGCCTATGATGAAACACTTACTCGCTAATTTCACTGTACTATAGCACTCGGCTAGTTGCAAATCTGCCTTGTACAGCTAGCCGCAGAGGTGTAGTGATACAAATAAAACAACCGAATCAGAAAATAGAAGCCGCTGCTGCGCAATCCGAACTGAAAAATATAATTACTGAGCTTTAAATCTGTAGATTCTGAATGCACTCGATTAGTTGATGAAACTGTAACATTATTGTGAATCCATATGTGTATATCAAAAGACATATTAGAATAATATGCTCTATTATATTTAACATACCAACATTATCGGTAGCATCAATTCCAGGCATTCTACTCTTAGGGCCGATTTTTCAATGTTCATATTGAACTGACAGTATGATAGCATCCAGTTAACAAAAACTGCGAATTGTTTTGATCGTTTTTGGTGCATATATTAACTGTCAGTCACTTTACTGTAAGATTTACGTGAATCTATTCAGGATGATAAGCTTCAGGGACTATGAGTGACTGTCAATCAAAGAAAACAGTAATATTTGGATGTGGGATTCATATAATTCCTGCAAGTTATATGTTTTACGAAAAGATAAATGTGTCTTGTGGCATGGATAGTACTTTCATGTTTTAATTTCTGTTGTGCGTGCGCATTTGTGATGTGCAGTCACGATAAGGTGCAATTAAAATTTCAAATTCAGTGCAATGATATTTTTAAAACTACACTTCATTACAAGTTATCGCAATGGAAACTATCCAACAAAAAATAGTTAGGCCCCAATGTCTTTCTCATTAAGGGACAAAATATGAAATTACACATAAAATTTTTTTTCTGAATCATACAATGAGTTTTATTAATTTTTGAAGACAGGAAGTTATGCTGCCGCTCCCTGTATAATAAGCCTTAAGGCTGCAGTGTTAACAAGGACAGTTTTGTCCAGTGGAATTTGTGAAAAGGGGGGCCGCACAAAATTTAAAATAAAAAACTATACATGAAAATCCTACCACAGATTGTTGAGGCCGCAGCTGCACCCTCCACATAATAAGAGTTTTCAGTTTCCACAGACAGTTATTTCTTAAAAGTTTTTTTTCTGTCTGGTATCACAAAAAGTCACTTCTTAAGAGTGTTTTGTTTATCACTCATCACAAAATGTAATTTCTTAAGCATTTTTAGTTATCATTCCACCTAACCAAAAATTAGTGATTTTTCTGTAATTTAGTGTTTCAGTGAAAACTTTTATTAAAATGTCATATTCTAGTGATTTTTACAAAATGACATTTTGCGTCACACATTTTATTATTTTTAATATCTTGACCTTATACAATAGCATGCATGATTGCTTGATTTTATCTACCGTTTTTTAAGACAAATCCATTTTAAACTGAAACCTGAATTTTTCTGTTGAAATCATACTATTTTGAGACCCTATACCGTAGTTTTGCTTAACCAATCACTTTTTATGACTAATCATGATGTATTCAGCAGACTATTCAAGTATACATAACAAAAATTAGAGATCCGATGCCAAATTTTTGTCGAATGCTCTGTTGAAACTTTTTACTCTCGGAGATCCATTATGCTTTTAGAGCTTACATGCAGTCTGATTGCCTGTCTTCACCACATTTACAAAACGTTTATGGTACCAATGGATAACTAGAAAGATGAGCATGTTTTTAGCGCAAAGTGCACGGTTAATTATTTGGTGACTTTTTCAGGTAAATTCATTTCTTTTGTAACGTTTCTTGAATTCACTATTCAACATATGCTAATTTTGACACTATCTAGCGATGTTTTTGATATATGATCACTTTCTTTCAGTCGATAATGACGTAATAGTATTTTTTAGGAATCATACCGAAAATTCTAAAATCTGACAATAAAATTTTGTTTTATTAGTTTTAGTTTGGAGATTTTATTTTAATTAAAATCTCTAAAATTCAATTTAAACTGGAAACTATTAGGAATTGGACATGGTCAATTTAATAGCTTACCACCTTTACTATTCTTATTCTGTATATTATATAGTTTGACTGTTCGAGTTGATTTTTACATAAATGTACTAAGATGTTACTAAATATGTATTTCGACATTTTCACTTACCCCTCCCCCCCCTCCCCCAGCAGCAGAGGAAATCTAATCCTAGTGAAATTCTAGTGATTTTTTTAAACGTCATCTAGTGAATTTTTGAATTTTGACCTGGCAACACTGTTGAAACATGTCAGCGCAACCTACTGAACCAAACAGCCGGCCGTCTGCCTCATTTTATCAAAACATTGTACATTATATTAGCATCTACCTACTTATTTTCATCTTTGTAATGTTATTTATAATTTCCATAATTTTTATTTTGTGTTCAAGTCGGCCACAGTTCATCTTAAGAAATGAGTTCTTCCGATTATTCATTTCAAATAATAGGTTAGTAGGTTGGAATCGCCAAAGTAAACAACGAGTAGCGCCTCGAACAAGAGAAGATGACTGAGGCGCGTCATCAGCAGGGGCGCCTCTGTTCGTATCTCACCAGTAACCTCTTGGTTTTCATTGGTCATTTTCAAAATCGATTGATATGCGATAGGAGTGCTAATAACATGCGATTGACCAATAGGAGCGATCTCGGTGCGCAATCCGTGCCGCCCGTGCCTTGGCGCCTTCAGTCAATCACGTGACGAGACACTGGTTAAGTTCGAGTTTAGTGTGCTTCGAGTGCCAGTTTTGCTAGCCTGAGCACTGACTGTGTATTACTTACAAATCAGGCAACCGATTGTAGCTAGAAATTGGTACATCATACTAGCACTGCATACATGCCTACTAAAAAGTATTTTTTCTCTTTAGCTCAGGGGGGGGGAGGCGCGCGGCATAGCGCCTTAAGGAGGAACCGCCCCTGGTTTTGTCGAAAATAATACCGAGTTTTAGCTTCGAAACACAAATAGTACCTGCAAACTACAGTTGGGAGAAAAAAATCGACCTATTCCTAGTCAGTGCTTCACATAAAACTTCGTGCATGTATATTTATCCGACAGGAAGTAGCACGTTGGCTATTTATACTCCAGTTTAATTGCAAAACTGTTACACACACTCCAACTAGTGTCACTTTTGATTTACCTAATCATGCTCATAACAGTGTCCTTTTCATTCACCGAGAAAAATCGTAACGGACGCCGGACGTAACATTCACTTTATAAATAAATATATCTTGGACCTATATCTATAATCCGAGGCTTGCCAAAATGAACAAGGCTGCCGAAAAGACCAATTAATTAGTAGATATATCTGGAAATGTCGATAGAAAATAATTGCTATAGCAGCACAGGGTCAGTTTTTGATATAGATACGTACCTACAAGGTGTCTAATTAAGTAGTTATGCTGCAAACTGTATTGTAAATTAACGTTGAAATGCAGCGGCATATATAAGGGGGCACATTTTTACATAGGTATGAACATTTTCCCAAAAACCTAGATAGAACTTTGTCTTTAAAACAACAACTTCAAAATACAGCAGCCAGATTAAGAACTAGGAACACTATATTTCACAAACTCTGTGGAACGATATAGGGCTCCAATGCTCCCGCACTGCGATACTCAGCCTTAAGTCCTGTCTCAGTGGCTGAACATTGAGCACCAGTATGGCTGGTGTCCACACAATAAGACTCGTCGATACGCAAATAAATGCAACAATGCGATTAATATCTGGCACTATAAAATCCACCCCAATATGGCTACCGCTTTTAAGTTTACGCCGATAAAATGTCTTGATACAAATTTCCGAGAATATTGAAAACAATCTTAATATGCCAATCCATAATGATATTGCTGCTACCAACCACAACCGTCTGCGTTCGAGAAATCCACCAACGAGAACAACCGAACAACTGAGAGCAAATAACATCCAGCTAAACAGCCAGTGGAGCAATATACAAAATAATGAAGCTATTCCAGTTATCAAGAGACATCTGCGGCATTAGCACTACCCCTCCGGGATACGGTCTGCCGCGGCAGGTTTGGTTCACTCTAAACATAAGTGATAGAACAGTTTTTCAGGGTAAGTGCAACCAAATTCAAAGTTCTGAATGCGACTGTGGGGCAGAGAAGGAAGCATTGGACCAGTACCATAAAATTTGTTGATGACTGCGTATGGCATAAGAATCTTCCCATATTTTTCCAAGATTTTACTTCCCACACCGATAGGTAAAGGGAGTATTGTGATCGCGAAAATTTTCGATTTTGAGATAATACGATTTTTAGGCGTTTAATGATGTCTACATAACGAAGATCCACGTCACTCATTTCCGTCGGTCTGTCTGACTGTCTGTCTGTCGGTCTGTCTGTTCGCGTTTTTCTAACCTCGTAACCTCTGCAACCGCTTCATGGATTGTGATGAAATTTGGGTACCGATATGCTGTGAGGTCCTAGTAGGTACTGCTGCTATAATTTTGAAAATCGGTGCAGGGACGGCGGACTAATTAGCAAAAAACGAAAAAAAATAAATGTCCCTCAAACTTCGTTTTTAGGCGTTTTAGGGGTTCCTGATAGTTTTTTACTTTTTTTTGGGTGGGGGTGAAATTGGGGTCGTTAGTGGGTGGGGGGGTTGTAAAACTCAAAAATTTTTTCTATTCACAATAGGCTGTCCATTGGCCTGTGAAAGAAAGACCTAGAGGCATATTACCCTTTTTTTAAGTCCATCCGAACATTTCCTTGGCTATTACAGAAATTGTATTTTCTGGTGCGTACATTACGAGTGTTGCTTTAGATCGTTCTGAATTTAGTAACATGGAAATTATGAAATTGATTTTAATGAAATTTAGACACAGCATTATTACCGTAGCGAGGATGAAAAATGGTTACGGTTTTCAAAAATCGTGTCAGTGGCGGCGCAGCAATAATAAAAAAACTAAAAATATAAAACTTCGTTTTTAAGCAATTTGGGGGTTCCTGATTGTTTCGTTTCGTCCAGTTGAAGCTCGCAGAATAAAAATTGTGTCGTTTTCGTTCCTACGGAGAGATTTAGGAAACAATTTACTAGTTTTTGTGTTGGATGTTTTTTGAGGACAGGCGGGCGATGATTTGGTTGCAAGGGATCTCAGACTTCATGCAAAGGGAAAATAATAAAATGATATCACTGTTAGGTGTGGGAGGTACTGAGTCAATCAACTTGACTCCATTTTTTTTTTGGGCACGGGTAAGCCGAGAAAATGAGGAACATATTTGACGTCAAGCTGCTATAGGGAAATTGCCAATCGGGAGACGGGTATGTGTGCCGTGTTGCTGTTATAACTTGAGTAGGTACCCAATATAAATGCATACCTTTATATGATCCTCTCCACATTCGAAAAATACATAAATTTATATATGCGGCCAAAGAAGCAGGCTTTAAAAACCTGACTGATACTTCTGAAAGGTTTATGATTAACAGGTAGAGATAATATGGCAGTAAGTGCAACGTGTGATAAGTATACACTGATGTGAAAATATTCTCTACTTTTCAAATTCTCGGAATTAATCATTCACCGCACAATAACTAAAGACACAAAGAACTTCATTCCGAGGCAGGAAATCTATAGAATTATATGGTTTATCTTTACTTGACAACCAACAGTACAATTATTCACAAAGCAAAACTTTGACTCGCAGAACCTTCCTTCATGTGACACAGCTAAGAGATGAAATCCACAGGGCATCCCCTTGATCGAAGACAAATCACAAAAAGTAGTTTGTTTCATTAAAATTGCGTTAATACCGCGATTTGAGAGTTGACCAGGCAACAATTGGTTGGTGATCTATGGCGCGTTTCGCACTGATGGGATAATTTGAATTCCTTTTTTCAAACCTTAAAACAAAATGATGCAAAGAGTAACGAAATGCATCGGTACACCTATTTTTGTATACACTAAGAGGTTATAATGATTTAATCATTCTTTTCAAACCCATGATACTAGTGCATTCGGCACATCACAACCGAGTGCCGTATAGGGAAATATGACGGAGACCCAACAGACTTCCTTTACGCTACTCCAGCGTCGATTGGATACATTCAAAGCTTAGACGTTATACTGTAATTTAGTAATGTACTGTGTATTTTTATCCCATACGCTAAACCAATAAATTTTCGCGATATTCGGGTCGGATTAATCGGATTGAATCGAAAATCCCAGAAAAATATCACCTAGTTGGTGATGTTATTTCTAAGTTTTGTAAATCTGTATCAATCAGGGGGTTTCTTTTTCAGGCGCAATGCCAATACATCTGTAAAATAGTACAAGTATCTATTTCTAGCTGCAACAGGTTGCCTGGTCTATAAGCAGCACACTTTGCTCTAACTATGAAAACAGGCCACTCAAATCTTCGCGCTACTGCGAGCGCTCCTATTGCTCAATTGCAAGTCTGTGAGCGCTCCTATTGGTCAATCGCACGTCAGTGGACAAAGAATAATGGGTAATATATGTCCAAAAATCGGTCGCAGTTGGCGGCCAATTGTTTTAACGTTTTTCAGCTTCCGCGACAAAGAAGGGTAGCTATTAGAATCGGCCCGTTTCTCAAATGTTACCAAAATCAATAACGTGCGCGGTGTCATTTCCAAGGTAAAATCACCTCCTAACTCATTTTCTCAAAAGAAAATGCTATGTTATAATTATTGCAAAAGAAAATGCTATGTTATAATTATTGTTTATTTTTCCGAGTAACCCCCACTACCCCCCACTATTAAGTCAGATATTTGCACCTAAAGTGGACCAAAATTTTGAAGAAAATCGGAAAACTTTGGTTTTTTGATGTCCGTCAGAGTGTCTATCTGTACGTCCGCGAGTTCGTTCTCCAACGATTACTCAAAAAGGCCTCAAAGCGATTGCTCCGAAATTTGGCCAACTTGAATTAATAAAGGTCCTTTCAAGATGGAAAGGTTTTGGTGCCGATCGGACAATGGGGAAAAAGGTAGGGGGTGCACAAAAAACTGCAATACAACATATAAATTTAATAGCACCAGTTGAAAGAGAATGTGTCTTTATGTCTAAAACGATATATCACATGTTATTTTTTTCTGAAATGAAGGCTAAAAAAACTAAATAAATTTAAATACTCAAATGTCATTAACTGCTGTATTTATGCACTGAATTGTTTGATATTAGGCAATCGTAAGTAACTTAAATATGTCTGCCTCAAAATAATATTACTATTTGATTCGACTCTTAAGGTTTAAAGGGAGTGGGGGTTATGGTAAAACAAGGACAGGGGACGGACAACAACCACTTGTAGAACGGGGCTCAGTCATTCCTTTTGGTGATTCGATTCCACGGTATCGATTCCTTTTTCGGAATCGATCACTCCAATTCGTTCACTACGTTCACGATTCCATTAGTCATGGCCGACTCTACACTGGCCCATTAGCCCATTGGACCATTACAGCAGTGTTGCCATTCGTAGCGACTTGTCACGAAAATAGCGACTTTTCTATTATGTTGAGACGTAGCGGCGGTTTAACAAAATAAACCGATTTGTAGCGACTTTTCTTAGTCTTGGAAAAAAATTTTTTCGATTTAAATTTCTCGCATTTAATTTTTGTTCAATCCATAATAAATTCTAGTTTTAGTTTATCGACAGAAATTATTATTTTACTTTATGCCTATGAAATATATATAAGATTTTGTTTCTTCGCTATTATTTGTACCAAGAGTTATAATCAAATTCTATTGATAACAAAGCTTCTTCATGTAATATACCTAAATAAATTAAATGAAAAAATAACTTTTTTAAAAAAAGCTTTTATTTGAATGCTCTAAAAAGAAGAAAATAAAAATTTCCTTTAAAACTTTTACTATCAACTTATAGCCTCATTATACACAATTGATATGATCACAAAAGCTTGTCGCACGATTTACTTGTGTCACTCAGCTAGTACCTATTTATTTGAGTAACTTAATCTCCTAAGTTTAATTGTTTTAAAATCTTAGTTTACCTAAATATTTTAGTACATACGCAAACCTTGCGATAAGCTTTTATGGTCATATACGTTCTGTATAAGCTGATAGTTAAAATTTTAAAGGAAAATTTAATTTTCTTCTTTTTAGAGCATTTAAATGAAAGCTTGTTTTAAAAAGTTTTTCTTTCAGCTTATTTTTTATTTTTCAGTTATTAATCTGAAATTTTATTATCAGCGAACCGTTCGCTTAATACTAATATTATAGGATAGCATAAAAAAACATCAAAAGTTCGCCATATCGGACTAAGAGTGATTTCAGAATATGTTTCTAATTATATTCTCTCCAAGCCCTTCATTTCATACCCATCCGATTCCGAGGGGAATCGATTCCGAGTCAGGCAAGTTCCTAGAACGAGGTCTAGCTCGTTCAACGTCCACATTCTTTATACATGTATTCCTTAATACCGCGCGCCTTGATAGTTATAAATTTGTCTACCTTGCCTTTAGTGTTATTTATTAAAGACGCAACAATAAATAAATATTCCAATCATAGTTAAAATTTGAGCATTACAAAAAATAATAAAGACACAGTACCTCTTTTAATCCATCTAACCTCCCCAAACTCCTAGCCTGTCTAAGACCGGTCTCCAAGGCCCTTCTGCCCTTCTTCCTCCGTTCCAAAAGGCGCGGCTTTCTAGGCGTAATAGGAAGTCCATCCTCCTCAGGGTCTGAGTGGACCTCAGGACAATGGTAAGTGTATCTCCTCTTTGCCGTGGGGCTGGTGATACGGGTTAGGAGATTATTGAACATGGTTCAGAGGAATGGAGGGCGTTCCAGAGGAAAATGGGTTAAGAGGCCACAGAGGAGAATAGTGGAATGGGCATCTTGGAAGGAGAGTCCGCTATATCTGAAACAAAACAAAGATTGTGGTTAGATTAGAAAAAGCTAAAGAAATGAAAAACTATACTCAAAATCGATCCTCACATCAAACAAAAAGTGCCCATAAGCAAGTACCCAGTTGTTATGAACAATCAGGTTCTGCCAAGAAATTGCTCATTCAAGCTTATAGGAGTCATCATTAAAGAGAACATGATCTGACACAAACACGTTTTCACAATTGCAACAGCCGCTCTAAAAAAGGCCAGATACCTATTCAGTACCTAAAAGTACTATTAATAGAGTTATAGCAACCCTGAGGTTGCGACACACAACACATATCCCCAGCAAGTAAATCGTTGTTTCGTTCTCCTCCCAGCATCTCGAGCAGATGGGGTCGGCTACCAGTCTCATGAGTGACAAACGTCTATTCAGCCGGCAATGGCATGTGAATCTCTCTCTATGCCTTTAGTCAAAAGCTATAGTGTACGGCCTTTGTCAGGGCCTGCTATGAGTCTTTTAGCTTGTCCGTCCGCAGTCATCTCTCTAACCAGGCTTTGACCAGTTCCTTGCAACCCCAGGGAAACGTTGACTTTTCGTCCCCTCCGCACTCTCGTTACTGGTACACCAATGTGTCCGGAGACACACAACAGGGTAACCTTCTTGTGGCATGCTAGATGATAGTCTCTGAAGGGCGTCAGAGTATTGGTGTGAGAAGTAAAAACTATTTTTTCACCCCTGGAGGACCAACTATATTTTTGATAAATTAAAAGAAAAAACCTGTTTTTAAGGAAGGTTTTATTTAGATGCTCTAAAAAGAAAATAATATTTTCCTTTAAAATTTTAACTATCAACTTATAGCCTCATTGTACACAATTTATATGATCATAAAAGCTTGTCGCGCGATTTACTTGTGAAAATAAACTAGTACCTATTTAATTGAGTAGGTAACTTAATCTGCAAAGTGTAATTTAATTTTTTTTTAATTTCAGTTTATTTAAATACTTACGCAAACCTCGAGACAAGCTTTGATTATGTAACTTGTGTATAATGAAGCTATAAGTTGGTAGGTGAAATTTTAAAAGAAAATTGTATTTTCTTCTTTTTAGAGCATTTATAGACAAGATTTTTTTAAACAAGATTTTTTCTTTTAATTTATTTTTTCCTTTTTGTTATCGCTGGCTAGGTTTCTGGTCATCTCATTCAACGCATCATTGTCGCAAAGTCGTTTGTCATTTGATTTCCAACAGTCTAGCTCTTCAATAAGGAGATCCTCTAATGACTTTACTCTACTTACGGGCACGACCAAAAGCAAACAGCTTCAAGCCAAAATAAACAATGGCGTGGTCAACTTCAAACGGCCGCCATATTGGATTAAGAGTCTTGTCAGAATATTTTTCTAATTATTCTTGGCAAGCGCTTCCATTGGACACCCATATTGCAGAAGTGCATCAAAAATAACTATTACGCCATCTTGGATGGTCTGCCACACTGGATTTAGAATGACGTCACATTATTTTTCGAGCTACTCTCAACAAGCTCTTTCATTTGATACCAATATTGTTGTAGTGCATAAAAAATAACTATTACGCCATCTTGGATGGTCCGCCATATTGGATTTAGAACAACGCCACTCAGCTCATCGTGTATTGGCATCCAAACTAAACGTGTATACAAAATTTCAGCTCAATCGGTTAAAGATATCTGCCTCAAATCCAAGTAGCAAGATTTCACCCGAACAAACATACATAGGTACATTGCAGGTTAAATAAAAGCTGTTAAAAAATATTAATGTCAGTAAGCATTCCTGTACTTGCACCTTTTTTCACTATACGTCAAATAAAATTAAAAAATAAACTCTGCCCATCCTAGATAGTTCTTTCGACTTGTCCATAAATTCAGAGCACTAATAAAACGTTTCGACCGTTGAGCGTCTTAAACGTCCTTCCAACGGCAAATATATGATCTTCAAACATTAGAAATAGTCTCTAGGTTTTTGTTTGGCTAACAAACGACACGAGTACAGCGTACGGCATATAGGAGTGTGTTTGGTTTTGAAATTTTCATGCGAAGCGAAAACTTTACTATGAAGATAAATAAGTCAATATGAACTTAAAAGCGGTTTCAGCATATTGTACTGTAGAAGGAAACAGAGCCGGAGTGACAGATGCATGTGTGATAAATAATTTTGAAAGGAAAGAGGATGTATTATTGAATAATTACAAAGATGTTCATAAGTAGTACTAGTAGTGATGGGGAGGCGAAGCTAGGCAAGGAGGCCACATTTGATCATTTTTGCTAACACCTCAGAGCTAAAATCCCTCATGTCTTCGTTGAACCTGCCAGACCTCCTGATAAATGTCGGTGTGACGGTTAACGTATTTTCCACAAAACAAATATTTTAATACTTACCATAAATATTTACAAATTTCTTTACCATACATTGAGAAAACATGGCATAGGAGAATCGCCGGTTATTTACAACGTGACCATATAATAAAAATCTTTTCAGATAGCTAGGCTGTGAAACTGTATTCATCTCCTCAATGAAGTTGGAACAAGAAACAAAGTACCTAACTCTGGTTTGTGTTCCATGTCATAGCGCAGCGAAGGGAATGTATTGGTCGACTCACTGGCAAGAGGAGGAACCGAATGGTCGCTTTTATAATTTGCCGTCATACGGCACGGTACGGTACGTTTTTATCATAACGGTAAAATGAGAGAGCAAAATGTACAGGATTACAATCGCCGCACTCACTTTCAACCTAACCTAAAAGCTGCCGTCACTCTCTAACCAAGCTTCCGCTAGTTCGTTGTAAGCCTACTTATCCAGGGCAATATTGATCCGACGCCTACTAGTTTCTAACTTAGGTTCACGACCTCCGCAAGAGCTATTGTCCCCAAAAGGAACACTAAAATAGTATTGTATTTCGAAGAACTATCTATTGCCTTAAAGAAATTGCGTTGGTGATATGCTTGCTCTGTGCAGACCTTTCCAAAGACTACCAAGAAATGTGTGTGGATTTAGCATAATTATTCCATAGCATCAGTGCCACATAAAAACCTATACCCGAATGCACATTTATTTACGTCTCCCTCGACTTCAGTGCCTCAAAAATAACTAAACTTATACCCTTCTCTGTATTTCCAATATCTCGATTTTTTACTGACTGATACCATACCCGAATGTATGAACAATTACCAGTGGCCTTCCTGGAATTAAGAAGTCTTATCGTACATCGTATGCATAATTGTCCAATAAATATTGACTATCTATTACAGATGAATTCCTCAGGTATGCAGGTGAAATTGGGATGGTAGGGAGGGTGAGGACTGGTCCAAATTTACCAAAAATGTGTGAGAATATATAGTCAAGTCACTTACCGCTCTTTTTTAAAACATTTTCAAGTTCAGAATTTCTTTATATAACCTGAAAATTCCTGGGAAGTACCTAGTTACACTACTTAACAATTTTTACAGCATTTTCTCATCTACACAGCGGTAGGAAATGAAGTAGTACAACAATAGAAGGGCCGATTGGAAGGACTGGTTCACTTCAAACCTATGTCTTTAATTGCTACAATATATATTATGAATAAATCACAAACCACATAATTAATTTCTTCTCGTGTTGATTATATTATAAAATAATTGCTTCTAGTTAATAAACATAGACATTAAACACCGGAAAATGCAGCCTTGTAGACATAATGGAATGTTTGACCCGTGAGTCATGATTGCGTTTATTCTTAAAACGGGTTGGTCGTTTACAAGACCCTAGAAAGTGATATTTACCACCTATTGTCATTATCAGGATATGTAGTACACACCAAATGAAGAAAATATGGATATAGTCCAGGATGACAAGCATTTGCTTCAAAAAATATTCTTATCCGTGTTTTTTTTTTATTTGATAATTCCTTCCAAAAAGGTTTCTTTATCAATGAAATCTGCATGCTCAGATCTATACAGTTGATCAAAACCTGTTTGGATCATGATTTTAAGCAAATTGCAGGTTTTCTATTGACCCCGAGTCAAAATATTGTCACTTGCGACTTGGCACCGAGAGATGCTAAATAAGTTTCATAAGGGAGAATCTGGGTACTATGTGTGTATAACAACAAAACGTTTGAGTGTTAGATGATGAGGACATACTTTCGTAGCTGTCAAAAATCGCGATCTGTAAGGAAGGAAATGGTAACTGTATTTTTCAAACTGAGTACAATTGGGGTTTTGAATAATTTTTTTGTGATAAATGGAAAGATCATATATAAGTTTTGACAAAACTAGTTTTGTTTTCTTTTTTTTTTCGCCATAATCCAAAAGTTATATCAAAATAAAAGTGGGTTGGTTTCTGAATCCAGTACCGAAAACACGCCAACGTCACTACGGTGGTCACGATGCTCCTTTGACCAATGACTTCCTACTCCGATACTAGATTCTAGATGCCCAGCCAATCGTGAAAATAATTACTGGTAACTAGCGTATATTTGTTGCAACATAGACGATGAATGAAGTATGCAGCTCGAGGCGAAATACCTTTTTGAATGTTTGAAATCAGATTATAGATTCCAGTAATAAGGTACCTAATCAAATATGTTTCGTGCAAGCGATCTCCTCCAATGCCGGATGGCGCAGTGGTTTAGAGATCAGACGGTGAATCAGTGTTCGAGCGGACGTTGGTTCGAAACCCAGGCCTTGCAACTATTTTTTTTCAAAAAAATATTGATGTGCTTTTTGCACAAGCACTAAATAGGGGTCTTGAATTACAATTTTTTTTTAAGTTTTTCGGATATACCTATCAATATTAATAATAACAAATTTCTGGCCGTCTGGCCACTAGGGGGAACATTGTCTGTAGCAATGCTACACTGGATGGTCTCCCTGTGCTACGGTATCGTCGTAACCGTACAGCCAGCGCCCGACCGGGGGTGGGTTGGGGGGAGTGGGGATGGGGGGCATCTTTCCCTTTTCACCTCGCACTTGGGGATTGGGAGGGATGAGGAGCTGCCTTTTCCTGCTTCACCTTGTCCCCTCTCACAGGAGTAAACCTGTTAAAAAATCCGAAACCTAAGGTGTTTGCCGTGCCGAGGGGCGAATGGCTCTGCGAAAGTGAGTCGCAAACGGCTGCCTCCGGATACCTGGCGTCCTCCGGTTGAAACGCAGCCCTTCCGTAATAAGCCTGCTCTGTTACGGTCGAGATGTTTTCAGAGCTTACTCGTGGGACTTATATGGCTGATTTTCCAAATAACCCCCAGGAGGCACCCACCCTCCTCAAAACGGGTAGTGCTGAGGTAACACTAAAAAATTCCTCAGCAAGCAAGGAGACGGTGGCAAACCTGCCTCGGTTCCTGCTTGTTAAGAGAGTTAATAGCAATTTTGATAAAACCAGCCCCTTTGTTATTTCCAAGACATTGTACGGCCTAATCGGAGAAGCTAAATCAGTTAGAAAAACTAAAGAAGGTCTTGTAGTTGAAACGAAATCGAACAGCCAATCTAAACATCTATTAGAAGTTAAAAAGTTCGGAGACTATGAAGTTGATGTTGTAGCACATAAAACATTGAATTACTGTAAAGGAGTGGTGTTCTGTAGAGATTTCATGAATTGTACCCTTGAAGAAATCTGTGAAGGCTTAAAAAGTGGAGGCGTCATTGAAGTTAGGCGACTGAAAACAAAGATTGACGGAAATCTTGTTGATACTGCCAATCATGTACTAACATTCAACAAACCAACGTTACCCACAGAAATAGAAGCAGCATATTATGTACTAAAACTAAGGCCGTTCATTCCTTTGCCCATTAGATGTTTTAATTGCCAAGAGCTAGGACATGCAGCAATCAAATGCTCTAAGCCTAAAATGTGCACATGCGGTTCTCCACCACATGAAAACACAACGTGTCAAATCCCCAAAAAATGCGTGAACTGTGGAGGTGATCATTCATCAGCTTATAAGGCATGTCCCAAGTATAAACTTGAAGCAGCGATACAGAAGGTGAAAACTATTGAGAAAATTCCGTATGCTGAGGCAAAGAAAAAGATTGAAATTTCTACCCCCACGCCCAACGTAACGTATGCTGCAGCAACATCGAAATCATCAAACTTCAGCATTCAAGACATAATTAAGGACCTACTCCCTCACATTGAATCTGCAATAAAGAACTGTTTTTAGTTACCCTCAGTGAAAATTTTAAAGCTCCTTCAACCAGCAATCCAATTGCTTCCTTCAGTAGAGAACGCTCAGACTCACTTTCTACTAGTATATCGATGGCATCTGAAAAAAATGAAGTCAAGTTGATTGACTCAGTACTTCCCACACATTACGCTGATACCAGTTTATTATTTTCCCATAGCATGAAGCTTTAGTCTAAGATCCCTTGCAACCAAATAATCGCCAGCCCCGCCCCCCCCCCTCCCCCTAAAATTATCTTATGCCGCTAGGTCTTTCCTTCACAGGTCAATGGACAGCCTATTATCGATACTACAAACTTCTCAGTTTTATACCCCCCCCCCCCCCCCAACTACCTCACTTTCACCCCCACCCAAAAAACTGGTCGGAAATAATCAGGAACCCCGAAAACATCTAAAAACCGAATTTGAGTTGCTTTCATACTTGTCGCGTTCTTTGATTATTGCTGCGCTGCCACTGACAAGATTTTTAACAAACATACGCGTTTTCCATTCTCACCACGGTAACAATATACTGTGTCAAAATTTCATTAGAATCAATTTACTAGTGTCCACCCCAATTTCACCCTCACCCAAAAAAACGCAGAAAATGATCAGGAACCTCTAAAACGCTTAAAAACGAAGTTTGAGCTGTTTTGATATTTTTAGTTTTTTTATTATTTCTGCGCCGCCACTGGCACGATTTACCAACACCATACGCGTTTTCCATCTTCGCCATGGTAGTAATGCCGTTTCAAAATTTCATTAAAATCAATTCAACACCTTCCTCGTTACAACGATCTAACGCAATACTCTCGTATGTTTACATCAAAAAAATTCTAAGTCCTTTGCTTTCTGTAATAGGCAGAGGCAATGTTCGGATGGACCTAAAAAAGTTATTTATGTCGCCAGGTCTTCCTTCACAGGTCAGTGGACAGTCTATTATGAAAGCAACAAATTTTTCAATTCAATTTTACAACCCCCCACCCCCCAACCACCCCAATTTCACCCCCACCCAAAAAAAAGTAGAAAATGATCAGGGACCCCTAAAACGCCTAAAAACGATGTTTCAGCAATATTTATTTTTTTTGGTTTTTTGCTAATTACTCCGGCGCCTATGCATCGATTTTCAAAATTATAGGAACATTACCTACTACGACCCCACAGCATACCGCTGCCCAAATTTCATCACAGTCCATGCAGCGGTTACTGAGATTACGAGGTTAGAAAAACGCGACAGACAGACAGACAGACCGACAGACAGACAGACCGACAGACAGACAGACAGACCGACGGAAATGAGTGACGTGGATTTTCGTTATGTACACATCATAAAACGCCCAAAAAACGTATTATCTCAAAATCGAAAATTTCCGCGATCACAATACTCCCCTCACCTATCGGTGTGGGAAGTAAAAGAAAAAAACAAGATGAATCGACTACTGAAGAAGAAGCATCTGCAGGAACAGCACGAGTCCCTGTAGGGACAAAGAAAAGAAGGAGCCAATCTCGAAAAAAGACTCTGTGATACTTGTCATGTGATTCAAGATACTACCTGTGATAACTATTTATTTATTTATTTATTTCCTCGTTATTATTTGTCGTGTAGTAACTATTTATTTATTTATTTACTTATTTATCTGTTTATTTATTAATTTATTTTTCTGTTTATTTATTTATTTATTTAATTATTTATTTATTTATTTATTTTTACTTATTCTTTTACATATGTATGTACCTCTCTATTTATTTATTAAGATTCCTGTACTCGTCCCCTTATATACTTAGTTCTTATGATCTCTACCCAGTAAGTTTTATTCATAACGTCGTATATTCCTCATAAACCGAATGCAGAGTATCCTCCAATGGAATTGCAATGGCTGCATATCGCACTTAAATGAATTAAGACTGATCATAAGAGAACATGACCCCTTCTGTATTGCATTGCAGGAGACGCATTTTAAACCAGAAACCTCTTTTACTCTCCGAGGTTATAACATATACCGAAAGGATGTTGTCCCTGATCACAGAGCTCGTGGAGGCGTGGCAATAATCTTAAAAAGTAACATCGCTTGTAACCAACTGGTTCTGGATACCGAATTACAAGTAGTAGCCGTAAGCATCGAAACTCCCCTAAAGTTAACAATCTGTTGTATTTACTTACCAGATGGTAGATGGCATCTTGATCAGCTGAATGATATAGTTTCTAATCTTCCGCACCCGCTTCTGATTTTGGGTGACTTTAACGCCCACTCTCCATTATGGGGATCCCTCAGGAGAGATATTCGTGGTAGAACAATCGAGTCCCTAATTGATACTTCAGATCTCACGATGCTCAATACAGGTGAAGCTACCAGATTTGATGTACGCTCTGGCAACGCATCTGCCATTGATTTGAGCTTCTGCTCTCCGCAGCTGGCCCATAGATTAACTTGGAGGACCCTTGATGACCTCAATTTCAGTGACCACTTTCCAATCATCATATCAACAGACATTGCGAAAGTGTTCTTTCCATCTCATAGAAAGTGGCTTATCAGACAGGCGCAATGGGAGCTTTTTGCCCAAGCTATACGAGTCCCTGAATTACCAGATGATCCTGATACTGCAGCAAACACCATTGCTGATGCTTTAAGAAGAGCAGCTGAGGGTAGTATCCCCAAATCTTCTGGGTCTACGTCAAACAAGGCCGTACCTTGGTGGAACGACGACATTAAAGCCGCTATTAAAAATAAGAAAACTGCTCTTAACAGATTTAGACGCAATCCTACCATTGAAAATATGATCACATTCAAGAAGTTAAGAGCAAAAGCTCGCCGGAAAATCAATGACGCACAAAAAAAATCTTGGCAAGAATACGTCTCATCAATAACTTCTGACGTCACTTTGAAAGAAGTCTGGAAGAAAATCAATCTGATATCGGGATCACATTCATATAAACCGTCTTCTGCACTGAAGATTAATGGATCTCTGATTGAGGATATTGAGAGTATATGTAACTCTTTTGCTGCACAATTTGGAAAAGCCAGTAGTACTGAAAACTATAGTCCAGCCTTCCGTACTATAAAGATGACATCTGAGAATAACGGAATAAACTTTACCACTAGCGCAGAAATATGCTATAATACCCCCTTTTCTCCCCTAGAGCTAGAAAATGCTCTAAGTGGAACTAAGGAATCAGCCCCGGGCCCAGATGAAATTCCTTATTCTATGATACGCCACCTACCAGATACAGCAAAAGATTCCCTCCTGCAACTATATAATAACGCCTTGGAAAGAGGCATATACCCAAAATCCTGGAAGAAAGCAATCATTATTCCTGTCCTGAAAGAAGGCAAAGACCCAACATCCCCGGAAAGCTATCGTCCAATTTCACGTGTTGCTTGGGTAAAGTTTTTGACAGAATGATTAACTACCGGCTGATGTGGTATCTGGAACACCACAACCGAATCTCGAAACACCAAGTAGGATTCCGGCAAAATCATTCCACTGTTGATGCTCTTGTACATATCGAGAATGCAATTCAGGAGGCATTTCTTCGCAGGCAACACTCGATAGCAGTGATGTTCGATATCGAAAGGGCATTCGACATGACCTGGAGATTTGGAGTTTTGAAACAGTTGTATGACTGGGGCTTAAGAGGGAACCTGCCAACATTGCTTCAAAGTTTCCTAGAGGACAGGTACTTCCAAGTTCAGGTTCGAGATTCGAGATCCTCAATTAGATTACAGGAAAATGGTGTCCCACAAGGTTCAGTTTTGAGTGTCACTTTATTTACTGTTGCCATTAACTTTTTAACAGAAAACATGCCAGACACTATTTACGCAGCGTTGTATGCAGATGATCTCACAATATTATGCAAATCCTCTCTTGGAGATCAGTATAGTAATATACAGAACGAAGTGGATAGATTGAATGAGCTGGCGGAATCTAGAGGATATCGTTTCTCTCCGGATAAAACCTCGTGTATACACTTTTGTAGATTACGGTCTGAACACCCAGAGCCCAATATAACACTCAAGGGGCAACGAATATCACTGAGGGACTCTGTAAATCTTCTAGGTATTATATTCGACTCCAAACTGTACTGGAAACAGCACATAGACTACTTACAAACCCGATGCAGGAAGGCTCTGGGCCTCATCAAGTGCATGTCTCATACCCGATGGGGAGCTGATAGGGAGGTTTTGATCAAGCTATATCAGACGCTAATAGAATCACGCATTAACTATGCAAGTACAGTTTATACGTCTGCACGACCTACCAGAATTAGAGAACTAGATCGAATCCAACTAGCATCGGTTAGAGCTGCTACAGGTGCCTTTCGTACTAGTCCAGCAAGTTCAGTACTTTGTGAAGCTTCCGTAATACCTCTGCGTATAAAGTTATGTCAATATAGCCTTATATATGATGCAAAGATCAAAGCAATGCCTCAGCATTTAAATAAAAACCTTTTTTATAACACCAACGAATTTGCAATGCATCCTACTAGAACTCGTCCAGCGAGAATACGCAGCTTAGAAATTTCAACTAAATATGATATTCCCGTCCACAACATACTTGAACATCCTAAGCAAGATACCCCTCCATGGTTGCGACCAGAATTAAATATAAACCTCAATTTGTCACATTACTGCAAAAATGAAACTCCACAAGTATATAAGTCAGCTTTTATCCAACAGCTTCATCTTGATCAGGACTATCTTGCAATTTACACAGATGGATCGAAAACATCTGAAGGAGTGGGGGCTTCCATCATAGTTGATGATGCTGCGTATTCATGGACTTTAGACCAGAGAGCGAGTATATATACTGCCGAGTCCTTTGCAATCTGGCAAGCGCTTCTCTTTTTCTCCTTTTCTGACAAAACGAAATGTGTCATAGCCACAGGCTCGCTCAGCGTGCTCAAAGCTATGACTAACACTTTTACAAGAGATCCCTCCGTCATTAGGATAATAGAGCAAGTAATAAGTTTGGTAGCGCAAAATAAAACTGTGTCGTTTCTATGGATACCAAGCCACTCGGGTATTCCTGGGAATGAGGAAGCTGATATAACAGCAAAGCAAGCATCCGAATCTGGTATAGTTGATGAAGGTATACCTATTCCCCTGAGTGATCAAACTAGATATATCAAAATTAGAAGCAGGGGAATCTGGCAAACAGAATGGGATAGATACGAGGGTCACTTGAAGCTGGTGAAGAGAAATGTGGAAAAGGATAAATATCCAAAGGGTCTAACCCGACAACAACAGGTGTTATTGTGTAGACTACGCATTGGTCACACCAACATGACGCACTTATACCTCCTTGGTGGAGATGAAATCCCAATATGTCCACACTGTACACAGAGACTCACGGTCCAACATATATCTTGCCCTAATTATGCCCTCTACAGACAAAACGCAAACCTGAGCACTGAGCTCAAAACTGTCCTCTCAACTTGTTCGACAGAATTTAAAAAACTGCTAGCGTTTTTACGACAAGCAAATTTGTATTTCAGGATCTGAAAGTGGTCTAAACCCCTTTTATATTGTTTTTATGTCTCTTTTCTGTATATAGGATAAGTTAAGCAGCCAATGACCTTAGCAGTCGACGCTGCCTAATCAACAAAAAAAAAATAACAAATTTCTGAATTATGTAAAAAAATATTCAAAACTCCAATTTAATACTTGTAAATTCTCTAATAGAATTTGATTCAAAAACATATTTACGTCGATCGTAGAAAAAAAATTCAAAAAGACATTTATGTCGATCGTAGACTTCCTCCCGAGCTGCAAACTTCGTTCGTCATCTATGACTATGTTGCAACAGATATACCAGTAACTATTTTCGCAATTGGCTGGGAATCTAAAATCTAGTATCGATGTAGGACGTCGTTGGTCAAAGGAGCATCGTGGCCACCGTAGTGACGTCACACGGGTTCGGTAGCCGTCGGTGTGTTTTCGGTACTGCTTTCAATACGCTCTTTCATATTTGTATAGCATATCATATACCTTCATTCATAAGCTTCCGAGATATTTTGATTTTTCTGCAAAATTTAAATATATTTTCTACTTGTATACTGTTTTATTCTTATTTAACGAACAACTAAATTATAAGGCCATAATAGTATTTGATGAAGTCAAAACCTTTAATTTATCGAGATAATATAAGTCCAGTATGCCGAGGAAACAATTTTATAGACGTGATGCATAATTATCTAGCAGATTTATCCAAATACTGCGATTTTCTCCCACTTTGAAACAAATGCAATCAATTATGAAAACAGACGCAAGTGTAAATTACAGAAAACAAAGATACATTTTTTGATATATGTTTTCAGACATGACTGACGATATATGATAGCCAATATAAATTTGCGATTTTGAGTCATCTAGAAAAACTAGTTCAGATATTTAAAAAACAATAATATAGTTTTCAACACTTCAATATGTCAAGAAAAATACCCTGTCATCCTTTGTGAATACGTTTTAATAATTTTAATAGGAGCTAAATTTAAATTTTGTAAACGGAAAATGCTTACGCTACGCCAATGACTAACAAACAACATAATCTACATTTGAAAGGATAGTTTTCAACTTATAGCTTTTCCTACTTCCATTTTACATATTTAACACTTTTGACTCACCACAGTTTATAATGATTGTCCCGAAAATACAAACAAAAAATAGAAAATAAGTCAATCTCACTGCAAAACAATGCAATCCAGACATTACGATAATGTATCGTTCGAATAACAATGCCGCTGTTTATAATATTATAATATATTTTGTATTTGAAGAACAAAACATCATTCGGGTGTAAAATATTATTGGCAGTTGTTGCCTCAAAATGAGAAAACCTACTCGTTAATGAAGTGCCGGTTACAGTGGGGACTCCCATCAATATACCTAGGGGCATGGATACGTTTAGCAATATGGCAATTAGCTTAAACAAGGCCCGAGTGTTTTGCAAATAACTTTTAATGTAACCATTCCAGGTTTATTAGGTAAGACGTCAATCGTCCAGACCTTACTTCATGCGACTTTGTAGTTTCCGTATGTGAAAATGAAGCTAAAATGGGTGTTCAAGACCTGATGCGGGTTTGAGATCACCAGTGTGTTTTATTCCCAAGTGCCTCTTGGCGGAACTGGTTTAAAGACTTAAATGTATTGAATGTATAGGAAATTAGTTTGGAAAAATGAAATAAATAAAGCTGTATTGTAAAACTTTCTTTTCTAGTACCCCTTGTGTATAAAAAATTGAATATCTGCTTGAAGAGGCAACGCTAGTATTACGGTAAGACAAGATATTAGCTATCTACATAATTATATGCCGAAAAATCAATACAACAGGAGGACCGACCTTTGTGTAATTTAGCAATCATCAGAAATGAGTAATCAAATATGAGCAATAATAAGAAAAAACACGTATATTGTGTGGTTTCTTTAAATTGCTTGATATCCATATAAGTACACAATGAAATTGATTTCTTGTTGTTATTGTGTTTTGGTAATTTCGAATAAATAACTATACCACACTTTGTATAAATAAACAACCAACTAAAATAAGCATACCAGTATGTTGCACAGTATTTATTAACCACACTGAAAGTAATCAAGAAGTTATTAGGTACCATCTCTTGAAAAGGATGCCAGTTAAATGAACAAGTCTATATTTCTGATTTGTGATGTTTTCCCTTCGTAATTCATCCATGATATCCATAGTAGTAGAACTTATCTCTGCAGGAGGAATCGAAAACAAAAGACTACCTGCGACTGAAAGACATCAAGCACGCAAATGTTGTACATAACCCTTAAAGGCTAAATTTAAGCAAAAACTACCACTTTATCAAAACTTCTATCGGATGCTGCATCAAATGATGTTCCCTTAGGGATCGAAATCATGGTTCATCCCCCCCCCCCTCCCTCTACTCTCCCGACCTTGCTCCATGTGACTTCCATTATTTGTTTTCTGAAGTCAAAAGAGAATTAAGAGGTCAAAGAGTTGAGTCGTATTTACAGCTCAACAACGCTGTGATGGGTACACCAAACATACATAAAACATGATTTCTCTGAACAGAATGGAGTTCATCGAAAGTTCAGTTACACAGGTATTCCCAATGCAGATGCAGACAACATATAGAATCTGCTTACCAGAGTCACACCATAGGCATTAAACTCTGCCAAGTACCAAGGAATTACCCTGGACAAGGGTATGACTTGCCAGAAACACACTGAAGCGTTAAAAACAAAATTCGAAATATCGTTCCAACAACTTCACCCTATGTTATGTAAAACTTCAAAATTGAGTTTGGTGAATAAATTCGACAGAAAGAATTCTGCCGGTGCGCCATCTAGTACCCGAAGGTAACGGCAAACCAAGGAAACCGTTGCTGAACAGCAGTAGACTTCCTGGTAGGACGCCAAGGCGCGTCCACTTGGCCAAAAGAGAGCGCGGGTTCTATACGCCGCTGCGTATGAAAGCCGATATACGAGGGCTGCTCTATACCTCCGTCAATCCACCAGTACGCAAAAAGCTGTTTCACGCTTATTAGCGATCATCAGTGCGCCATAGGTCGATTGACGGAAATTAGAGAGCATCAATTTTTCCATGTTTACCAAACATGCAGAATTCTTTCTGTCTGCTCTCACATGTTTCACATGTTTGGTAAACATGGAAAAATTGATGCTCTCTATTTCCGTCAATCGACCTATGGCGCACTGATGATCGCTAATAAGCGTGAAACAGCCGTCCGCGTACTGGTGGATTGACGGAGGTATAGAGCAGCCCTCGTATATCTGCAGGTTCTGCAAAGCAAGACATTGCGCACAATCACTAACACCCCATAACTATGTTTCCAACAACACCTTTTACACGGATCTTGACATCCCTTACTTAAGGGATTACATTAAATAACAGGCGCAAAGACGTTATAGTCAAGCGGAATGGTACACCACAACACCCTATTGTGCGAATCGACACAATCGACCAAAAGTAAACCGCAAGTTTTGGAAACAACAAACCGTTTGTCCTTTTAGATATCGACCCTCAAAATTAACCCTTTTGGTTAATCCCAAAAATAACATAAATCAAATCGACTATGTCAAGCTATACCCTCCAACCGACGAGCTTCCTCCTCTTTTCTCTTCTCCTTCCCTCCTTTCTTTTTCTTCCCTCACTTCTCCATGAGATTGTCTGGTATCTGGATAACCAGACCTGACAGACCGATCAACGACTCGGCAGTAACTAGGAGTAAAGATACCCCGGACCTCTCCGATAAGAGTTGACTAATTGATGAGCATAGTTTATGCATGTTCATGAATACCTGTGCTAGAGTGTTCTCTAATTGAGGTCAGTTTTGGCTTACTACATCTAATCGCACATCTTGCTTTTAAAAAACTCGTGCCTTGTTAGTGTCGAACCCTGTTAAAGATCTCTGTACATTCTGTAACGACGTATAAATTGTATCATGGGAAATATGTCGAATTACGTTAGAAAAACATTATATGCAAATTATAGTAGGAAACTGAATAATTAATGTTGTCTGTGTGGAATTCGTGCCGCAGTGCACTAAATCTGTGACAGCTATTCATTAAACAACACTTATGCAACGCTTAAGCAGCTATTTGGGTATCCGACTTACATTTTATGTTTTAATAGAATCTTTCTTTGAATGGGGTTAAGTATCGTCCCTTCAACGTAAATGCGGGGTCTATAACCAACCCATCCTCCACATTACAGGAAATGTGGTCTTAGAACCTGTGATGGGGGCTTGAACGACTTCTTGCTGACATTAGTTATGCACACAGCTAAGAAATAAAGCAAAAGGCATTTAAAAATTGTAAACTCTTTGTCACGTAAAATATGCAAAAATCCATGAGATAGTTATAATAAACAAATTTTTACTCATAATATGAACAATGTTTACAATAATTAACAATTACCCCTTGTCGTTTAATTTTTTTAAGGGGATAATCCGGGGTGGAAAGTTTTCAAACAACCCTGTATAATATTAGAAGGGCTAATAACTTTTTCCTTTTTGTATGTGGAATAAAAATGTTTCACGACTGATTCCAATTATCCTCAAACTCCTCCGCCCAAAAAATCTATAAAAGCTTGGTCCTGAATTAGAAACGATCTTTTTTTAGGTGACCTCGCCAACACCCTACAGGTATGGGATAAACAAGGACCGTGTTTACATGTGCTATACAATTACGCTAAAAACATGCTGTGTATGTTTACGTCTACGAAGCGACTTCTAAATATAGCTGAATTATACCCTATTACGAGCAATTCCATTAGAGAAATTTACCAGCAAAAACAAATACAGTAGATTCGAAAAGTATTCAATAACTTCGGTTCCCATACTATCGGCTGAAGCATCATCAGTGTCTAAACGCAATCAATGCCTTGTTGAAAACATACATATATACACACATCAAGAGCTTACACCTTCAGATAATGGTGTAGACATAAATCCATTAGTATCTTCATATCTTCAAAATTTGATAGCTTTGACCCTCAAGAAACTAATTATACTGACCCCTGTGAGTGTTTACTCAATGTGATTTCTGCAGAAACGGCGCGGCGGTCCGATGTTCCTATTTTCACCAAGTGGCCTCTGAGTCGGCAATGCTCTATCAACAGAGTGACCAGAATGTGCAAATCATTCCTGCTCCATTCTAGGATCCTAGAAGGGGGCTGACTAGAGGGATATCGTATGAACACCTTCGAGTGTAGTAGCCCTGGTGTATCTCGCTACACCTAGTTACCACAATTGATGGCACCAGTGCCATGCCATCTAAGTGGATTGGGCACTAAATGATGGATTAGAGTCTCTCATTCACTGTTTGTGCATACCCTAATATTAATACAATTTGTGAACCTGTAGTAGGTTTGTTAGAAGGGCGCCTGACAATATTGTTTTTGCTCAGCTTGTAGTCATTTGGTGCCATCAATTGTGATAACAAGGTATAGTGCAGGAGTGTTTTCCTCTCTGCTCAATCTGAGATGGTTTTCCTGGCAGTGCTTTTTGCAATGCCCGCAACTGGTTCTGGTCCTATGAGCGCAGATTCGGTTCCTCATTTTGCGAGTGTGTTCACTCCGCTATGACCTGGAACACAAACCAAAGTTACTTTGTTCCTTGCTTCAAGTTCATTGAGGAGATGAATACAGTTCCATACGAGTCTTGAGTCAACCCGTTCGGAGCGCAGTGCTTTCAGGGCAGCCTGGCTATCTGAAAAGATTTTTATAGATTTGTTGGTCAGTGGTCGTTCATTCAGCTTCCTGACTTCCAACCCTATGGCTATCATTTCTGTTTGAAAGATTGTGGTACATCTCCCAAGGTTTACTGATATTTTGGATCTGTACCAGCAACCCCCGCTCCTGCGCCCAGTTCTGACTTGGAGCCGTCTTTGAATAGCCCAAGATCAGAGGGTGATATGGAACTGTTACTTCTATACTATTTGTCTATTTCAGGGAAAAAGGACGTTATAGGACCTTTTCAGTTGAGGAACCACAGAGCCCCAGACCATTCCAAGTATATGGTGGTTTATAGTTTCACTCATATTGCCCGTTGATAGTAGTCTTATAGGCGACGATTCTAGCACCTCTCTACCTCAATGTGTAGAGGGGTTAAGTATAGCAGGATCTCTATGGCTAGTGTTCGTGTAGTAGATATGGCTGCATTAATAGCCAAGCAGACGATGCACAGCCGAGAACTTGGTTCTGTCTGTCCGTTGCTAATTTTATTTAGCATATGTTTATAGTACACATGAAAAATAGTCATGAAAAAGTAAAACAGTTAAGAGTGATTCCTAAAAATCCCTATAAATTATTCGTTCAAACGCAAAAAATACTGTAAGCTGCACAGCGAACTTGAGATAACGAAATTGATGCATGAATATAACCTAGTATACTTTGGAGTAAAACTGACACACGAAATTTTCAAGATAGCAACTGCGCCATCTGGGAAAATTAATTAACCTTCACCTACTACAAAATGGGGAATATTTAATAATTGCCTGAATACAATGTTACAGAAACATTGTTGTATTATAAACATGTTTTTTATCGGAATTAAAATAAAATGGAATCCTTAACATAAACTTTACGTTTTACGTTTGACTTAAAACTTTAAACAAATATTTCTAGATGTATCTATAACGATATTTGTATCAGATAATTATTAAATGCTTTGCCATTTTGTAGTGGGTGAAGATATTGACTTTATGTTCTAGGCTATAGGTTAATATAGAGCCTGGAAATCCATTCTACGACTGATGCTTGGCTTGAAGGAGGTCCTTGTTGCCTGGATATGCTCTAAGGCCACATTCTTGCACTACACGCCTAATGCCGGCTACACACGTTCCGGCAGGCCTGTCAGTCCGAACTGAACAGTCCGCCTGGAGTCCGGTTGCCTGAGCGTGTGTATATTCCGGTCGAGTTGTCAATTAAGACTGTTCAGATTTGCCTGAACGTGTGGATGGTGGTCAGTCCATCAGGCGACCGGTCTTCAGGCGGACGGTTCAGTTCGAACTGACAGGCCTGCCGGAACGTGTGGAGCCGGCATAACAGTTTGACGTTCCGCTCCACAGTCGCATCGTGAGGATTCGCGCTTGTCCCATTTAAACAACGAATTAGCGCACACTCCATGCGACGTGCGAATTCTGTTTAAGGTTGACCATTTCTTTCGGTGGAGCTCAAAACCTGGGAGTTCTTAACCAACAGTTAGATTACTGTTCACTTCTTCTGACGTTTGGGTCGCCCAAATTTCTGCCCATTTAACCGCAGGGTTAAAACCATCAGACTCAAGTTGGAACGCTGTTGTGATTGGTGGTTTGCTGGACGGTAATCTGCGCAACGAGAGATCAGATATATCTTCGTGGATTGATAGTGACGGAATTAATTTGATTTTGTTATGTTCCTTCAGAAGGGCATTACTTGACGGATGGGTGGTGGAGCTATTCGGAGGAGTGTTGGTAGCCAGTAAGTTGAGGTTGATTTGATGCATCCCGTAATAGTACTCATAGATGAGTTTAACTGGGCGTCTATCAGTCTAGTATGTGGGCTGTTTAGCTATACTCTGGCGAGCAAAATGCAGCCGCAGAGAAACAGAGGCTCAGGGCCGAAGTACGGAGCATAGAAGCGGAGGTACCCCAAGAGGTTCCACATAATTTTTGCAGGATGTTATTTTTGCTGTTTACCTTGCCTGCGATGGACCGAATACCTTTTTTAAACGATAATATCCCATCCAGTGTTGCACCTAAGTATTTCGATGTGTTATTATAGGGCAGCAAGGTGCCTTTAAGGTAAATATTTAGCTCTCGGTTTGCCATGTTATTGATAAGGTGAGAACAAGATGTTATTGTTTCATACTTTACTTCAGCCTTCACCTGCTGAAGTATAATCCTAGGATTGAAAGATCGGCAGTTAGTGTGGATTCTATAGAATGTCAAAATTGGTATTTCTATATGCTAGAGCCAGGACAACGGGGTAAGCGAATTTCCGGTAGGATAACTGAGGAAGATCCGTTGCAAACATTTCTGCCACCAGACAACAGCACCATATATTACCATTGCATGTTGGTTTTAAAACCATCTGATATATTCAATTTTAGTTTCCAGTCTAATTTGTCGAAAGAATCCTACAGATCAAAGGGTGCCGCAAAAGTTTACGATTTCCATCCAAATAAATTAAAACTCATCACATCGTCAGAGAACCAATAGAATTTCAGCACGATGTCTGGATAAGCTTCTGACTTTCTGTACATCTTGTTTACTTTCCCATCCGCTAATCCGACAGACCATTTCATTCCAGCAATTAGTGTAACGGGAACAGTAGCATAACATAAAAGTAGACATAACACAGCATTACATAATGTATTAATTATGAGAGCCAGTCTGCTAATTGGCGAGAAGCGAGGGCATCATATTATATGTATATGCCTGTTAGTGCTCGCAGTGCATCACTTTTCCTTTTTTTCTAGAATATCGCGTGCAAGAGACTTCCTTCCTGTCGACTACTGTGCGTACACATACACACGCCTCATCTACTTCATCTAATGGAATCATTTTTTGCTCCAGCTCTCAAGTTCACATAGAAACTTATTATAACTACATACAGGATGTTGGTCAGTCCGGAGCAACGAAGTCGAATAGATAGAAAAAGCAAAGCCTATGCTCTAACATGCTCTGGCATACCATGCCAGGAAACTAAACATAATTATAGTCTAGCAACCGGATCGCTCATTTAGGGTTAGGCTACGGTTACTATGCATGTGAGTTCTGACGAAAATGTGTTCTGACGAGTTCTGACGAATTCGCTTGAACAATCAAACGCCTGATTTCCAATGAAAGTGGTTACTCTGGGAGGGGAAGCCTCATCGTAATACGCACGTCGTCGTCAGTACGATTCGAAGGTTCAAAAACGTTTGAAATTTTTGGGCGAATTCGTCAGAATCTGAAACTATTTTGCCACGTGTTGGGTGGTTTTTTCACGTGGTTTGCTTGTGTCCAAGAGAACAGGTGTTTGTGGGACATGATGGACAGAAGCTACGACAACAGAGAAATTGAAGAACTTTTCGATCGTTTCTTGCTTTGGTGTTATCCTGAAGTACTCGAAAAACTTTTGTGGTTGGTCCCATAATTCTTCAAACAACATATATGAAACTGGCCTTTGTCGTCTCTACTACTAAATAACTGGCTCACGTGTTCCGATTTTCAACTATTTAAAGGTAATAGCGATATTATAGGATTTTCAAGAAAATATAGCTCATCAAGTTCGTCCATATTCCCCTGGGTGACAAAAACGCACTGACAATCAGAATACCCTACAAGAACGCGTGCAGTAGAACCACCTTTGTTCGTATGATCTCGTCAAAGCACATTTTCGTCAGAAGTCGCATGCATAGTAACCGTAGCCTTAGGCTAGGTTACGGTCAGAGTGCATCCGTCTTCGACCGATTTTTTACACTGGCTTAAACGGCCGACAACGGTGGAATAAACAAATCCAGCAAATCTAATGAAGACGGTCACAGGTGCGCCGTCCAGCACTGACGCCAATGTAAAAAATCGGTCAAATAAGGATGCGCTCTGACCGTAGCCTTACCTAGGGTGCACGTGTTCAAATTTTTCCACGGATCCCATCTTGTTCAATATATGTATGTACCTCGGACATTCCTCAGTTATCCTCCAGGAAATTTGCATATGCAGATGACCTGGCTCTAAGCGCACAGAAATACCAACTTTGACATTCTGAGTCCAAACTAACTACCGATCTTTCAATCCTCGTGTCATACTTCAGTAGGTGAAAGCTGAAGCCAAGTATGAGCAAAATAGTAACATCATGTTTTCATCTTAACAATTGAATCGCAAAAAATAGAGATTTACCTTAACGGCACCTTGCTGCATTATAACCCCTTCTTCTTCTACTTCTTCTTCTTCTTCTTCTTTTATTGCACTGGACTCATGTCAATTCTGACAGCTGCCCAGATTGCTGTATTGCTGTTCTCAATCCTCAATCTAAATTGCCACTTTCTTCTTCTGACTTCTGCTTGTCATGCTGCTATGTCTCAAAAATTCTGTTTATGTCACATTTGTTTCTAAATTTCATTTTGGCCCTATATAGTGCATTCTCTATCTATATATACCAAATGCCTTTGGCGTTGGACACCCAAATACCTAGGTGTCACACTGAATAGGACACTGTCGTTTAAAAAACGTATTCAGTCCATCACAGCCAAAGTAAACAGCCGAAATAACATTCATCCTGAAAAAATGATGTGGTTAATCTAAACTCATTTATGAGAACTATTACGGGATGCATCAAATCAACCCCAACTTACTGGCTACCAACACTCAGCCAAATAGCTCCACCACCCAACCGTCGTGAAAATCCACGAAGATATACCTGATCTGTCCTTGCGCAGATTACGGTCTATAAAACCACCAATTACAACAGCTTTCAAACTTGAGGCGATGGTTTTAACCCTGCAGTTAAATAAAGCACCAGAAAAGTGAACAGGAATATAACTGCTGATCAAGAGAGCTCGTTTTGAGATTCACCGAAAGGAATGGTCGACCCTAGACAGAATTCGGACATCGCATGGAGTGTGAGCTGGTTCATTGTTTAAATGAAATAAGTGCAAATCCCCATGATGCGACCGTGTAGCGGAACGTCAGGCGTGTAGTACAAGAATGTGGCTTTAGAGCATATCCAGGCAACAACAAGGACTTCCTCCAAGTCAAGCGATCAGCCGTAGAATGGATTTCCAGACTTGATATTAACTTATAACCCAGTTATTGAGAGCAGGCGACAGAACAGAATCTGCCTCCAAAACCCATTTACTGTTTAGATCGCAATTTTTTTATTATTTATTTTTTAGTTTGTGTTTGTCTTAACTGTTTTACTTTTCTATGACTTTTTTTTCATGTGTACTATAACCGTACCCCAAATTATAATAAATAGCATGTCCGGGTAGTGCCCAGAATATCTTTTTTTGGCTTAATTTCGTATTGAAAATTAAAATAAACATCGTTCAGATTTAGACACAGCAGACATTTTCTGAAGCCCCGCCCCCACTTAGCAGAAGTCCTAAACATAAAATAAACTGCGCTTCCGCATAAGCAGTTGTTCATGCACTTATACATACAAACAGTAAACAGACTAAATTCAGAATATCACGTCTGTTCTCTTAGAAATCCCAATATTCTCATACCCTACTCTGTCAAGTGTCAGGAAGACGAAAAATCGTTACTCAACTGTTACTTACTACGAACGGTTGACATTTAGACATTTCCCAGGGTTACTAGATCTGAAATCGTGTAAATACAGGTTCGGTTACCTCTTTCCTTTATCCGATGATGACACTCGTTGAACAGCGGTGGATGAAGTATTAGAGTGGGCGGATCGGTGGCTTATCAAAATCAACCATTCTAAAACGCAGGCTATCTACTGTACCAAAAAGCGTCGCGGCACCCCGCCAGAGGTCTCTATTAACGGTACTCTATTACGGTGGTGCTCTTCCGTCAAGTACCTTGGTGTCACCCTAGACAAGGGTATGACATGGCGAAACCATACTGAGATGTTAAAAACAAAATTCCAAATTACATTTCGACAGTTTTATCCCTTGCTATGTAGAACTTCAAAATTAAGTCTGGTTAACAAAATTCGGCTGTACAAAATTATTATTAGACCTGCAATTACTTACGCATGTGCGGCTTGGTGTTTCATAGCTAAGACGCACATGCGAGCTTTGCAGGTACTCCAAAGTAGGATCCTGAGAACTATTACAAATGCCCCTTGGTATGTTTCAAACGAGACCCTGCATAAAGATCTTGATATTCCTTACTTAAAGGACTATATCAAAACACAGGCGCAGCGGCGCTATGAACAAGCGGAATCGCATAGCAACCCTTTGCTGCGTGACTCAGTGGACTACACGGTCGAGCAAGTCCGCAAACATTCCAGGCCGCGGCTCGCACTGTAACCAAAATTAAGTCGTGGAATTTTAGATCATATAAATTCCCTTTTTGGCAATATCCGATCCCAACAAAATTGCGTTTAGAGCATCAAAATTAATTATCCTATTTATTCTAACGATGCCTATTTTAACAGTTGCACTTCTCTCTTTGCTCTTCTTCTTTCTTCCTCTTCTTCTTTCTTCCTCCCTTTCTTTTTTTTTTCTCTATAACATTGTCTGGTTTCTGGGTGACCAGGCCGACAGGATGACAAACTGACTGACGAACTATGACATAAAGGCAAAGGTCCTCCGGACCGCCTTGACAGTTAACGACGACGAGTAGTAGTAGACACTCGTTGAATGGCTCTGGTCTGAATCACCATTGTCTATACCTTACCTTGACGTTTATGTCAGAAGTATGCAAACTGCAGACTGTCTAGTTACTTTGGCCTGAAGCTATAAACCTTGAGTGCTACTAAAGATTTTTGAACTTAAACTAAATACCTACTAAAATATAAATTTCAAGTAAGTAAACAAAATAGAATATTGGACGAAAAACCGGAGAACCAATAAATTGATTATTAAGAAATTGTGAGATATTGTTACGGAGGCGGGAAGTACAAACCTGTATAGCCATTGAAAATCCTAGCGGTAGCACGGCTATCAACAAAAAATAAAACGACAATCAAGCTTTATTTCTGGGCGAGTGTATTTATTGTTCCCGATAATATTATAACAACGATCCAGGGGTCGAAAAATGACATTTCTTGACCTTGCATGTTTATGTTTACTACATTTCGCAACATCTATGTGTAGATTACATTTTTTTGAGTGATATTTTTTATCGTTTCATTTATTTTTTAGGTGCTCAGAACATTTTGCATAAGCAACAGCTCACATACTAGAAACTGGACTGATAGACGCCCAGTTAAACTCTTCTCTGAGAACTATTAGGGGATGCATCAAATCAATCCCAACTTTGGACGTGCAATGAAAATGCTGTGAAATGCGCCAGACACTGGAGTGATATATGAACATTTATAGTTATATTCACAACATATTATCATAATTTTATTTTTATCTATGGATATATTCCTAGTTACAAGTTGTAGTTCAGACACGATTAAATAAACCCCAACTTATTGGCTACCAACACTTAGCCAAATAGCTCCACCACCCGTCCTTCTGGAAAATGCCCTTCTGTAAGAATATAATAAAATCAAAACGAAGCCCTCACTGCCAATCCACGAAGATATACCTGATCTCTCCTTGATTATGATTAAGGTCAAGAAAACCACCAATTACTGAAACAGCTTTCCAACTAACGGTTTTAACTCTGCAGTTAAATGGGCAGAAATTTGAGCGACCCAAATACCAGAAAGGATGAACAAGAGTCTAACTGCTGATCAAGAGAGCTAGTTTTGAGATTCACCGAAAGGAATGGTCGACCCTAACCAGAATTCGGACGTTGCATGGAGTGTGCGCTGATTCGTTGTTCAAATGGAACAAGTGTGAATCCCCACGATGCGACCGTGGAGCAGAACGTCAAACTGTCAGGCGTGTAGTGCAAGAATGCGGCCCTAGAGCATATCCAGGCAGCAACAAGGAATTCCTCCAAGTCAAGCCATTAGCCGTAGAATGGATTTTTAAGCTCGATATTAACTTATTGCCTAGTTATTATTTGTATAGCAATTTTTTTTAGTTTGTGTTGTTTGTCTTAACAATATTACTTTTAAATGATTTTTTTTCATGTGCACTACAACCATACGCTAAATAAATGCATAAGCAACATAACGAACCTTAGGAATTGGTTCTGTTGGCAATAATTGATGTTCCTTGAACTGATAAAATGAGAAAAGCATTACTTTAAGCTCGAATAACGATAATAATTTTGATATCGGTATTCTGTGCGGTACCAGTAATTCCTGATAAGTGAGATTCTGATAAATCTAGATTAACCTGTACGGTTATAATGCCGGTGTATAAATAGTGCAAAACGATAAACCGTTATAAGCTATTTGAAGTTTTATAAATATACCTAATAGGTGTAGGTAGAACGATTTAATAATACTACTTATGTTATGATATTATAAAAGTGAAGGCCGCTGTAACGAAAACTGGATGATGCACTAACTACCACCAATTTGTCTTTCTTCTTTTGTTTCGGGTAACAGAAACTCTCAACAAACAAAACTTATTGAGAATCTCGAGAACAAATAATTCACACCTTTTAATCTTTCCAACGGTTTTCGCAGAACAAGGCATTATAGTAGTATTTACTAAGTGTACCCTTTACCCTTTAATTTTTGTGCAAACACCCAAGGTGAGGGAGCAAAAATGCGATCACAAGATCACGAAAATTTTCGATTTCGGGATAATACGCTTTTTAGTCGTATTATTAAGAGTACATCTACATAACGAAAATCCAGGGCACTCATTTCCGTCTGTCTGTCGGTCTGCCTGTTGGCGTTTTTCTATCCTCATAATCTCAGTAACGGCTGCATGGATTGTGAGGAAATCTGAGTAGCGATTCGCTGTGGTGCCGTAGCAAAAAACCAAAAATATCACATACCTATTTCTCGTTCTTCGTTTGTGGCGTTTCAGGGGTGTTCGCGATTATTTGCTACTTCTTTGGATGGGGGTGAAATTGGAGTGGTTGGGTAGTGAAGGGCTGTAAAATTGGAAAACGTGTTGAATTCATAATAGGCTATCCATTGAACTGTGAAATGAAAACCTAGCGGTATAATAAAATTTTAAGTGCAGCCCAGCCTTGCCTATTACCGAAACCAAAGAACTTTAAATTTTCCGACATACATATATAAGTTGCGTTACAGCTTTATGCTGCCCTACTTTAGACAAAAAATAATTGTTGAAATTATATTGTTGTAGATAATTCTGAGATGTGTGTAGCTAAACTAAATTGATACTGGCAATAATGTTTTTGAATATCAGAAGGTCGAGTCTCTATCGGCCTGTCACTGGTGTTACGCATAGATAACCTCCCTCCTGTGCCAGAACAGCCACAGTATCTATAATAATTTACCCAAAATAGATCACGAAATGATGTCAACAAATATCTGCCAATATCAATAAGAAGCATAGGTGATCTTTGTAGACAGGGAAAAAGGTCAGGCAGCAATGTAGAGTCACATTCTAAGGGTGTATAGAATCATACACGGCTCATTTGAGCGACCTGGTTAAGAGCGGGTCATCCATGGCTATGACTCGTCCGTTAAGACCCGTTCAAATGACCGAGACTGGAACGAGAACCGCTGCGCTGTCAAGCGAATCCAGTACCGGCTCGATTGGTTTACCTACACACAATCACACCGATTTCCAGTCGGGTCTCAGTCCATTTACTTCTAGTTCTAGTTCTCGTATCGGTCGGCCGCTAAATTTCGTTCGCGATTTGCGGGTCGCGTCGATAGGATCGCGAGGCATGATCGATCGGCACACGGGTCTTTGGAAAGATTCGGTCTTTATGAACGAATCGTTCATGACCGACACATTCCTGTAAGGATGGCTCTAGGAAAGACTTATGACGTCTGGCTGAGATTTATTACGTCCGAGGTTTGGCGCGAAATTTTATATTTCAACTTTGGATAAGATTTTAAGGCACAACAATATTGCGCGAATTTTTTTACTTCCCACACTGATAGCTGAGGGGAGTATTGTGATCGCGAAAATTTTCAATTTTGAGATAATACGCTTTGCATGTGGGCGTTTTATGATGTCTACATAACGAAAATCCAAGTCACTCATCTCCGTCGGTCTGTCTGTCTGTCTTTCTGTCTGTCGGTTGGTCGATCTGTCTGTCTGTCGCGTTTTTTCTAACCTCGTAATATGCTGTGGGGTCGAAGTAGGTAATATTCCTGTAATTTTAAAAATCGGTGCATTGGCGGCGGACTAATTAGCAAAAAACAAAAAATAAATATTGCTTGAACTTTGTTTTTAAGCGGTTTAGAGATTCCTGGTCATTTTCTGCATCTTTTTGGGTGGAGGGTGGGGGGTTGAAAAACTGAAAAATTTGTTGTATTCATAATAGACTGTCCACTGACCTGTGAAGGGAAACCTAGCGACATAAATCACCTTTTTAGGTCCATCCGAACATTGCCTTGCCTATTATCGAAACTAAGGGAATTTTCTGTATACTTAGGAGTATTTATTGCTTTAGATCGTTTTGTATTTTGTAACGTGGAAACTATTGAATTGATTCTAATGAAATTTTGACACAGTATTATTACCGTGGTGAGGATGGAAAACGCGTATGGCTATTAGAACCGTGTCAGTGGCAGCGGAGCAATAATCAAAAAACTAAAAGTATGACAACAGCTCAACTCAACTTCGTTTTCAGGCATTTCAGGGGTTCCTGATCGTTTTCCACCTTTTTTGGGTGGGGGTGAAATTGGGCTGGTTGGGGGGTGGGGGGGTTGCAAAACTGAAAAGTTTGTAGTATTGATAATAGGCTGTCTATTGACCTGTGAAGAAAAGACCTAGCGGCATAAGACAATTTTAAGGGGGGGGGGGCTGGAGATAATTTGGTTGCAAGGGGATCTTAGACTAAAGCTTCATGGTATGGGAAAATAATAAACTGGTATCACCGTGATGTGTGGGAAGTACTGAGTCAATCAACTTGACTTGATTTTTTTAATACCGAATTATTACACCTAAGTATTTAAGGTGATCAGCATGACAAATATTTCTTTTGGACAAGAAGTAAACTAAGTAAGGTACTAATAATAAATGACGATGCTTTCGGTCGGTCTAAAGCCACCCTTAGAAGAGGAATTCTTTTCGAACCAGCGTATCTCGCAGTTCCAAAGTGGTATCATAATTCTTCGATATAAACTAAGCGAGAAAACACCTGAAACATATCTCACGTAACAATAAGAACTAAATAGTGTAATTTGTGTTCCACTTAACCCGTTGTATCCGACTAGTAGACCAGTCATCCTAGATAGGATTTTAGGTAATATTGCGGACAACATCTTCGTTGTGATGGGATCATTAAACATAATATTGTGTATTTGTAAAATTTACGCTAAAACATATGTAAAACTCACGTCAAGTGACTTCTCACTATTAACCAGGGTACCAACATTTCATTACAATGAAGTTGTACATGTTATATAGTTAATTATCAGGTATAACAGTTAATTGAACAAAATGTGATCCTCCATCGTACCGCTAAAATTTGGAACTTCCCCGACTCAAGTGGTTGTTGTTCATACATTTAGGTATCATCAATTTATCTAATCTTTCTTTAACCTCCATTTTTTTTGTGCATCGCCCACCCTTTTCACCCCTCATTGTCAGATCGGCACCAAAACATTTTCAACGCGAAAAGACCTTTGTTAATTCAAGTTGGCCAAATTTGGGAGCAATCGCTTGAGGCGTTTTTGAGTAATCGTTGGGGAACGAAATCGCGTATGATTAGACACACAGGCAGACATCAAAAAACCTAAGTTAAAAGGTTATCATTAGAAACAAAAATCTAGTTTTTGGTCCCGATGCCATGATAGAAAAATGGATTCGTTGATTGACTCAGTACTTCTCTCACATAATAATGATATCATTTTATTGTTTTCCCAATGCATGAAGCTATAGTGTGAAATCCCCTTGCAAACAAATCATCGCCCACCCGCCCGCAAAAAAAGACATCCAAATTAAAAGCTCTCGTAAATAGTTTCTTGCGCCTCCATCCATAGGAACTAGGACGCCACAGTTTTTATTCTGCATGCTTCTACTGGACGTTGCGTAACGATCAAGAGCCTCCAAACCGTCTAAAAACAAAGTTTGAGCTCTTTTTATATTTTTAGTTTTTTATTATTGCTGCACCGCCACCGACAAGATTTTTCCAAAACATACACGTTTTCCATCCTCGCCGCGGTAGTAATAATGTGTCAAAATTTCATTAAAATCAATTCAATAGTTTTCGCGTTACTAGATATAGAACGACCTAAAACAATACTCGTATGTATAATACATGACAAATTCAAAGTCCCTTGATTTCTGTAATGAGCAAGGCAATGTTCGGATAGACCTAAAAAAGTGCCCCCTGTATACTTTTCCTTTGGGGGCTTCAGATGTCCTTCGGCAGGTAGCTATAGCTGGCCTCCGTGGCGACGTCAACTGTCGTCTCCAAAAAAGAGATCTGTTGGCCGAAGCCACAAATGTGCTGGCTGGCTCTTGTCGGTGGCTTCTGGCTGTGTGTGTGTGTTTTTTTCCATCCTTGACTCCTCAGGTTACACCCGAAACCGAATGTTATGTTATGTGACCTCATCTAGGTGTGGGCATGTGACATCCATTTGGGCCTGATGAAGCCAATTAGCAGAAATACGTATCGCTCGGGTTACCATCCTTCAATTTTTCTGCTCCTCAACCTCTTCCTGTTTGCGGACATCCCCAAGATTTTCTCTCTTTACCATGTATATGGTATGTGGTAATCCATCAGTAATCCACAGCATATCACTGTCCAAATTTCATCAAACTCGGTGCGACCTTGCTAAATTCGACATGCGCAATTCATTGTAACAAAAATTAAGAGGGTACTCCATTTAAAATAACAAAATTATGACGTGTAACGTAAAATTGGTAAATCTGGTAACATTGCTGTTAGCATTTCTGAATTCTGCATGTTCGAAAGCCACCAGATATTGAATTTTATCGTTCCAGTTTTGGCAGTTTTGGGCATATTTTAGCGTTCCGGTACTTTTTACGAACTCGATATATGCTATATTGACCGTATCAAAAAATATCCGAGCAATTTCTTGCTTCGTTACTCTTCGGCAAAATCGATTGTTTACGCACATCCTACTCAGTCACATGTTGCGGTCCCAAGGT
Organism: Callosobruchus maculatus; assembly: GCA_951848785.1. NCBI lineage: Eukaryota > Metazoa > Arthropoda > Insecta > Coleoptera > Chrysomelidae > Callosobruchus > Callosobruchus maculatus. The sequence goes on along the minus strand of CATOUR010000164.1, from coordinate 3,229,623 downwards.
CCGCAAGTACTTTTTCTCATTGCAGCGCATACAGGTAGGTGCAATTGTTATATATTATATTGTTTATGTGACATCTATGGAATGAATTTGTGGCTTGTAGCGACAGACCGACTTTTGCCCGTGGCGTTCTGCAGTGCCGGGACTTTCAAAGCACTGCGAACTGAAAAATTGGGTGAAGTCCTCACAAAAAATTGGTATCAAGAAGAGCATAACCAGTATAATATTCCTCTGATGCCATTTTATATAAGAGTATTTGCCATTCCATCGGTTTTCCTCTCCTTTGGTTCAATTTTGCTAGTATCTTGATATATTATGTGTTCCAAATATTATTGTTCGTATATTTCTTGTGCTCTTCATTCACTTATATGTATATTTATCTAGGTACTGTATTACTTGTAGTTGTATTTTTAGTCGTTTTATTATTAAGTATTAATTAAATTTGTAGGTTGAGTTGAGAAACAGCAAATTGCTGATACTTCGCCTTTTCACCAAAATTTTGTTTCTCTTTTTAGCTACATCTATTTGTGTAATTTGGTGAATAAAAGACCTATTATTATTATTATTATTGTCTTGATTTTCCAAGTTTATCTCGCATGACTGCGGTAGCAACAAATGTTAACGAGCTGTGCCAAGTCAACACCTGAACTATTATTGATCGGAGTTTAGGAAGGATCTTACAATATTACAGGTCTTCAGAATTACAGACTTTTGAAATATTTTGTGTTTAACCTTTCGTCCAGGCCTAACTGTTGTAGGTGTGGTGTAAAATTGTTTGGTGTGTTGGATATTCGTATCGTTGGGAATAGCAATATCTATTAAATAGGTAACTTTGTCTGCCTTTGACTGAAAAACTATATGTGGCCTATTTGCTGGAATAGTCTTGTCTGTATGTATTTCAACGTTCCAGTATAGTTTGTATTCATTGTTTCTGTTAGCTTATTTGTTGTTGCTAGTGCTTGATGTATGACTTTGGCTGCAGAATTATGTCTAGCTGTGTACTCAGTTCCAGCGAGAGTTTTGCACGCGCTTGTTATGTGGTATATTGATTCTTTCTGTTGGTGGCACTTTCTGCAGCTGTCGTCGGTTACGGTTGGATCTTTAATTATGTATTTCATGTAGTTCCGTGTCGCAATGACTTGGTCCTGGATAGCAAGCATAAATCCCTCAGTTTCTAGAAAGAGCTGGCCATCCTGCAGCCAGGTGTATGACTGTCTTTCATTCATGTGCCCTTGTGTAATGCGGTATCTGTGTTAGCCATGGAGTGGTTTTTGTGACCAGGTGTCTATTTTTTCCTATTGTAATAATGTATGTGATTGTGTGCGTCTGCTGCGTGGTCTGGGCAGGATAGGGTGAGTGGAGTCTAAGAGCCAGTGATCGACAGACTTCGGTATTTTAACAAACTTCATATGTAATATGTATACTATTACACATGCCGTAGGTTTAATTTTGGATTCACTCTCTCCGGCGACGGTTCCTTTGGGCGTGGGCGGGATCCCAAGAGCGCAAAAAAGTGGGTTCTAAAATGTCATTTTATCAAGTCTATCGTTCTAATATATTGTTTATTTATAAAAAACCCAAAGGCAGAAAAATTGAAAAATTGAAAATTTTATGAAAATTTACGTTATTTTAGCATGGATGAAAATGATACACTGTACATCAGGATAAAAGAGTCCAAAAATAACAAAATCATCTCAAAAAGTGTCATGTATCAAGTCCTCTGTTAAATGCAATACCGTACGAATTCCTATCGATGCTAACAACAGAGATAAGGTTTTTTATCAAGTTCAGCCCACCAAAAATATTCCGGATCAAAAGTACCTATACTGTATTCACAGCCAAGATAGACCAAATGAAAACAAGCCCGTGTGCGTGATCGGCTCATGTCGGTAGAGTCCCTAATAGTCCAGTACACCATGTGTGAATTGTATGTTATAATCCGGCAAGTAAAGACCCCCAAGACTGACTGGAAATCAGATCCAAATATGCGATGTCAAGTGTTCATTGCCTAAATGATCATTTCAAACTGACAACTGGCTACTTTTAAGTTGCAATGGGTTAATAGGGCAACTCCTTTAAATAGTAATATAAGATTCCATAATTGCACTGGACTATAGCTGGCGCGTTCGCGGATGGCAGCGGACAGTAACCACGCTAAAGCTGCATGCGACCGTTTATGTGCAGTCTATCTTGGGATTGAATATAGTATATACCAAGTCCATATATTCTATAGTATTTGTACATAAATGCAATGCAGACATCAAGTCCCTTTCATCAGCATGTTGAGTACGAGCAATTCACTTGCTATGAAAATAAAAGAATCTCAAGTCCAAAATTCATATTTGAAAAAAAATGAAGCCCAAAGTGTACTTTCCCAACAGATCAATGGTATGGATTTTGAGTCCAATAGTGTTCCACATTGTTTAAGCCAAATCGATAGAAATGCGCTAATGTGAGGAGGTTCTAGAGCATCTGTAAAATGTTGGTTTTGTGACTTAATACTCTTTTATCCTGAGGTACATATATGTTATTATAAATGTAGTTTTCAAAAGGCAGGCACATAGGCGAGTTCCGACATACTGGCAGACGCTTTAATGTCCCTCTGTCGAGCTAATTATCAAAAGTGGCTAGGAACAAGAGCAAGGCTGCGTTTCCATCAGAGATGTGCGAGTACGTGTTACGAGGATGTATTTTTAACGAACCAATAGAATCGCTTGAATTACCTCGCCTCGCTCAGCACAGCTCTGATGGAAACGGCTTAGAGAAGCGAGGTTTTTGTACAGGGTGTCCCATTTTGGGCACTTTTACGGGGTATCTCGGTTATTGTTGAAGATAGAGATTTGCGGTTTTCGCGACAGAGTTTTTGTAAAACTAAAAATGCCGTCAACAAAATTATCATGGACCTCTTGGTTTTTGAGATACACGGTGAAATCGAAAATTATCGATTTTGGGACCACCCTCGTATCTCGGTTGTCTTTCATTTTATTGAAAGTTTAAAAAAGAGTCTTACAGAATTTTTTCTGGAGAATCCAGTGGTGTAGTTTGATTTTTTCTTACTCTAACCATTTTTCAGTTATGAAGAAAACATATATTTTTTAAATGGAACACCCTGTATATTATTTTTGAAGTCAATCGAAAATAATTCAAGCTTTTCAAAAATATATATTAGTAATAAGATGTTTTGAAAATTACGCTCAAAATTTGACTTTTCCAATATTTACTTTGTTTGTAGCAGTAGGCCATGGTTAATCAACTAAGCAGCAAATACATTTTTTTAAATAATGTCTCATTAAAGTGATTAATGTTATGTTATTATAATATTGAGTAGATAGTGGGCTATGACTCATCTATTAAAAACAAAAAAACAAATCTGTAAAAAACTTGTGAGACTGTCAGCATTTAATTACAGTTTTATTAAATATAGCTTTGTTCTTTCTGTGTTTTCATTTTAATTATTGTCAATTTTCTATCAAAACGGCAGCTTAGATACCCAGAGAGACAGCAACCGTTTTCAGATATATTTGCTCGTCTAAAAATAAATATAGTTAGGTCCTTTATTCAACCACGTCCTAAAAACTTATTTCAAGGAGAATAGGGAGCGAAGGGACACAAACGTATTAGGTTACGTAGAAGCAACGCATTCATCATCTTGTACGCACAAAGAAGAAGCGGTTGGGGTACAAAAATCAACTGCAGAAATAATTCTAAAAAAAATACAATTACCATCCATACAAGTTTAAGATACTTCAACATTTGCAAGTTTGGGAAGTTTTAATCGCCATAACACGAAGGAGACCAATAATTCTTTTAAATGCCATTAAAAGAATAAGAAATTATGCCAGATTTGCATTCGAGAAAATAGTCTCCAACTTGAACCAACACCTCTAAAAGCTCCTCCATGCTTTTAGTTTTTATTTTGATTCAAATTCAAATTTAATAGTGTGTTGATATTCTTCAGATATAATGTTTGGTTTTAAGTAATGTAACACAACAAGTAATATTTACTGAACATTATCACAAATAGTAGTTAATAGCGTATAAAATACAATTAAATAATTGAGTTTAAAAGTCTTAAGTAACTTGTATCTTAATAACTGTTTACTTGGATATTGGTTTTAATAGATTAGTCATGGCCTACTGCTACAAATAAAGTAAAAAGTAAAATGTTGAGCTTAGTTTTCAGAAAAAAATCATACTAATATATATTTTTGAAAAGCTTGAATTATTTTCAATTAACGTAAAAAATAATATACAGGGTGTTCCATTTAAAAAAATATATGTTTGCTTCATAACTGAAAAATGGTTAGAGCAAGAAAAAATCAAACTACACCACTGAATTCTACAGAAAAAAATTCTATGAGACCCTTTTTAAACTTAACACTTAACACTTAAACAACCGAGATACAAGGGTGGTCCCAAAATCGATAATTTTCGATTTCACCCTGTATCTCAAAAACCAAGAGGACCATGATAATTTTGTTGACGGCATCTTCAGTTTCACAAAAAAAGTAGCACACTGGCGCGAAAACCGCAACTCTCTATCTTCAAAAATAACCGAGATACCCGGTAAAAGTGCCCAAAATAGGACACCCTGTACGTACAAAACAAGGCATGTTGGCAAGGAATGTGTTTCGCGAGATGTGTTGCGAGGGATGTGTGCTGTGGATAAAGGCGAGCAAAAAGAAAAATCTGAAAAGAGCCCGCTACACATCCTCGCAACGCTCATCTTCCTAGCATATCTCTGGTAGAAGCACCCACACTGTTTCACAGCTCCGCTACACATCCTCGCTGAGCTCATTTTCCTATGACATCTCTGGTCTCTGCCGGCAATCCGATAGTGGTCTACCGTGCCACTTCAGCGTCATGTAAAAGCAGCATTGGTTGGTTTTTGATTCAGATACAGCTTTTACCAACACTAACGAGAAGCGACAGCTCTTCCTGTGATGTCGAAGGCGCCATTTTCGATGACCTTGAATGCTCTCGTTTGACATTTCCTGCTGACAATTATAGTATGGGAGCTTGACCTTATAGGAAAACTGACACTCGATGCTAACCTCGAGACTAATAAATATTTTAGGCTGTCACCGAATTATAAGCAACTGATTGTAAAACGGCATATTTGGCGCCTGTGCATACAGAATTGAAATTATGCTGTCGCTATTCGTCAGTTTTGTTATTTCGGGTCTTTATCATATCTTGAGTAAAATTGCCGTCAGATATTCAGTGAAGAAACACGATGATTTCACCAACTGTTAGTGTTGTAAAAAGAGAGAGAATTCTGTCCTGTCATCAATTAGGCAGAAGTAATTATTATACAATAGATTGTCTTGACTTACCTCGCCTAACGCCAACTACCCACTTAGACGCAAATGAGTATGGTTGAGATAAAATAAAAAAAATGACAAGTGCTATAACAATGGCACATTGTAATGCGCGACGTATTAATAAATAATTCATTCAACCCGTTATTAGCTTTTCAAATTTTTTTGCTGCCCATCAGGGGAAATTGTAGACTCGCAATAAGTATAGATAAGTCAGAAATATAAGAGTTGTTTACATTTTTTGTGCTCCTACCGAGTTCCGACACTACAACGTATGCCTTATGCCTTCACAAGGCGCCCGACGGGTCCGATGACCGTAATCCCTTTCGGCATTTTTTGCTGGTCTGGCCAGGGGGCTGACGCAGTATAGTCAAAATTGTGTATGGTCTGTGTATAATTAGATGTTAATATACAATAAATAGATCAATTTATTTTGGTTTTATCTATTGCAAATTGGTACTTGTGATTATTTTGATCTCCCACCACTTTCTGAATTATTATAATATATATTTGTATAGATAATTACGTGTTTATACTCATGTCTACATAATAACGTAATTGCACTATAGAAATGTCGGCACTGATTGAGACCTGAAAGAAATGTAAACAACTCATATATTTCTACTTCATCTATACCTATATATACTGGTATATTGAGCGCTGAGAGTGAAATCTTATCAAATAAGATGATCAGTCGTTATTGCCATTTAACTTTGATTCCTACGTCTATAGCCTATTTTTAGCATATCTACTACGAAGAACCATAACACTAATTTCCCTCAAATATACTCCATTCTGTTCGATGCACTTATCGCATCACTCTATCCACTTACCATTAGTATACCTACCCACATACCCACAGCATTGTGGACCTCTAAATCCGACTCAAATATTCGACCTCTCTACCTTTCTGTGACTCTGACAATATACGCCGGTGATCCCCAGGGATCTGTCCTATCCCCTACACTGTTTCTGCTGTACATCAACTAGTTGCTTGAAATAAGATCCAATCCAGTCTACAGCTACGCAGAGAGTACATTAATACCATGCATGGAATGGCAGGAGACGGTATGTCGCCATCGGTGACAGCAACATGCCTCACAGATCAACGCAGATATCAAAACAATTTTCGAATGGGGATTGGTAAATAAAGTACAATTTAACGTACAGAAAACTCAGGCAAAAACATTGACAAAGAAGTCTCACGTTGGTTTACCAAGTGTGAAAATGGAGGGTCGGCCAATAGTCGAGTCACCTTCCGTCAAACTTTTGGGGATCAACATCAATAATAACATGTCCTGGCAGGACACGTCGTCAGTATTGCTAAAAGGGCATCCCAGTAGCTTGGAGTTTTGTCCCGCTGTAGGAAGCTGTATACATCAGAGCAACTACTGCTGCTCTACAAGCCACAAATCCGACCATCGCTGGAGTATTACTCCCATGTGTGGGAATGCGCTCCACAGCCTGGAACATCGAAAGAGGGTGGCTGACCTGTCCCTGTTTTACAGATGCTACCACGAAAAATGTTCGAGTGAGCTGTCCCAGATAATGACACAGAAGGCCGTCCGAACGAGAACAGCTCTGAGAGCTCATCCTTACCAGGTCGAGGTCGCTACTTTCCGAACCAGTCTCCTCCAGCATTTCATCTTTTGGAGAACTTCGACGCTGTGGAATGAGCTGCCGGGAATTTGTTTCCCGACTGCTACAACCTGCAGCGTTTTAAATCTAACCTGCACAGACACTTATCCTCTCTCAGTGCTTCTACAGCGCCATAGACCTTTACGGGTGGACGACCATAAAAAAATATTTCTATTTTATGAACTATAATGGACACGTCGACGATTTATATTTTTTTGTCAACATTTTGTTGCGTGACATTCGGCAGCATTGTCTACAGCACCTGCCTACGCAAACATATGTATGATTCTGAATGGCACGTGAGTACATAATACGTTTACAGTGAGATCACTTATTTAGCATATTTGCATTTAGGTTAATGCATTCGAACTGCTCACGCGTGTAACCTTTCTGACATCCAACTTCTAGTTAGCTCAAACACATAACGGATCAATGGTTCTCTTTTGTTGCTCTCACGACTGTAGGTTTTTGACTAAATATACCAGGCGCAAAAGTGAACTTTTAAAGGAAACGGCGTGGAATATAGTTTATCTACTCCCATAACTTAAACAGCCATTATCAAACTACTTTTGATCAGATTATACTACCTATAAACAAACAGCGGGAATTATTTTTCATAATTCACGGTCCAGCCGTGGGTTATGAACACCGCCTAGTGAATACCAGTACTGAAATGCATAGGATTAAATCGACGCTATAATAATTGCAAATGTCGCTATGGAACGTCAAATGCTAATTCGAACGGTGACAGTATCTATTTTAGCAACAGAAGTGGGATTAAGTTGTCAATATTGTCTAATTATTATGTATTTAAATCGTAGTATTCCTAGTTTCGGTCGTAGATAAAGTATTGTGTTCAACTCGCGGTAGTGGTAATAAATCACTGCGTGAGTTATTACAGTCATTACCGCTCATTGGAAAATATACTATTGTTCACTTTCAGGATGTTCATTCCGTATGATAGAGTCAAATGAATACTATTTTTTTATGGAATTTATTCGGGACTTTAGAAAAGTTGCTAAGTATATCTTGCAATTATTTATATAAATTCTTTCTATATAAACTAAATACAGGGTGTCCCACGACGATTAAGACAAAGAATATCTCGGAACTGGGCAGTATTAGCGAATCATAATTTTGAGGGTGTAAATTAAACTAAATACAGTATCTTTTCTTATTATTGTGTCACCCAATGAGGTATTTGTTTTTGGTGACGTGACGTCCGATTCAAACATTTTAATGGGACACCCTGTATATTTGTGACTTTTTGTGTTCCTCCCGTTAAAACAATTCCAACAGACTAGCACACTTAGGGTCTAAAGTGATTAATCCAAGAGCTACAGGTACCTAAAGGATTGTACCACTACTATTGATTATAACAATACATGTACCCCTAGAATTAAATTACTTTGATAGTGTTTCATAATGTTAGTGGTGCAGTCCTTTAAGTACCTGTAGCTCTTGAATTAATCACTTTAGACCTCAAGTGTGGTAGTTTGTTGGAATTGTTTTATCGGGAGGAACATAAAAAGTCAAAAATATACAGGGTGTCCCATTAAACATTTTGAATCGGACGTCACGTGATCGAAAACAAATACCTCATTGGGTGACACAATAACAAGAAAAGATACTATAGTTGGTCTAATTTAGACTCCCAAAATTATAATTTGCTACTACTGCCCAGTTCCGATATATTGCTTGTCTTAATCGTCGTGGGACACCCTGCATTTATGAGCTCTCTATTTTATTATTTTGACTCCATTGTAATTACTTGATTAATTTGTCAACAGCGCGTTTCTCAGCATTGACGTCTTAGACGTCAATGGTTCTCAGATGAATCAAAAGATAAATATCACACAAAACGATAATCAACAAAGCAACATAAGCTTAACGACGACCACTGCGCACATACGTGCGTCACTATGGCTTTCTGTGAAGAGAGAGAAGAACTGTGGGTTTGTGTAACACCGCGCTGTTGCCAGTTTTCAATATGGGCTCTTATTTACCGCAACAGTTTTACCAACCATAACTAAAGTAACTAATAACTAATAATTCAGACGGTCGTTAACCCAATTATTTTAATGCAATAAAATATTCCAAAGAATATTTCTAAGCATTATTTATTTTTGTATCTAGAACCTATTTGTTCTACATTTGAATGCGCTAATCTGTTATAAGAGCCCGTGTTATAATACTGATTTTTATTCGTTAATAACTTTCAGAAATATATGGGGGTAGATATCTACGTGATTAAACCTGAAAAAAAAAATTCATCTGCCAAAAACTCTTGTGAACGAACGCCCTTTAGCAACATATTAAACTTGCTCTGTCTACGTTATAAGAATTACAAACAACTTTTTTTTCGCGGCGTAACTTCTATGGTCACTGCCGAAATCACAAATAACTATTTCTATTTTGAAATAGATTATCAGTAGCAGGGTATCCTATGATTTAGAATAACATAACAGACATGAACGTAAACGTAGAGTACTTGTATTCACTGATGTCAACAAGGTAATTGGTAATTTGCAACATAAGCAGAACTTTCCCTTAAAATAACCATATTATTACTTGCTTAGATATGTGTCAAAGGTCAAGAGCGCCGCATAATTCTCTGAGAGTCAGATAATCATAGTATGTACGATAGACTCGCTTTCGTTTTCACCAATGCATAAGAGTGAATACGAAAGAAATTACCAGATTATTTGATTTCAGTCATATTCTACTATTTGCTGCAATACCTTCACCTCTAATAAGAGCTTCCAAAACGAATAGGTGCCTAAAAGATTGGTCATTATGCTTCTGTAACATCTACTACGCTCCTAAATAAGCTCAACCTCTTAGTATCTAAGTTACAACATATGTGTATCCATAATAATGAAAACTCTAGTTTGGTTTGGAAATTTACACGTGCACTGTCCCTAGAAAATGTTCAATTACGGATGGAACCTGTGTCCGATTTGCGTTAAACGCGGAGCATTTGTCCACGATTGCACTAGGCACATCCTCAAGGCACTTCTACGAGAGATCAGGTCTTAGACAGCTCGCAAACAAGGTCTCTGCTAAGGGTGGTCCTTGCTTATCGCACGGTACCTACAAAAGCCCTGCAAGTTATAATGGCGATACCACCATTATACTTGCCGGCCGAAGAGAGGACACTAATCTGCCATCGCCAAGGGCAATGCAACATGCCGCTCTGAAGCTCAAAGACAGACAGCAAGCACTGTACATTAACAAAGACCAGTAGGTTCACTCGGCTTGCCGACTTTGATGTGCGTCTCACAAACGCGAGCCGCCTCGATTTCAGAGGGGTGCCGTTCGTGCGGTCTCGTTTCCTTACAGGGAATCCGAGGCTGTGCGTTGGGCTGTGCGGTATTGTCGACGTTCACTTTACTTCTTATACGGGGGTCAATAGAAATGAATTCTATAGTATAGATAGAATATAATTCATTATTCAATAAACCCTTCAACTGAATTGACAATACATACCATTAGTTCCTTATAAATGATAAGATAATGAAAGGGAATAGTACTCTAACCACATATTTTGTCTATATCGAATAAATTATATACAAAACTTAACAACCTCCTTAAAAAACAAAGAAAACGGCAATAAGGCAAAAAAAATACGAATACTGGAAGATACATAACAGTCACGTTTTTATACATTTTATATTTGGTTTTATTTTTTAATGTCAACAATAGTAAATTTGGTCGCTAAATATATATTCGCACTCTAATTATGATATCGGAATACAAAATATTCATAGAGTCTCCTAAGCTAAGCTAGGTATGCACTCTGAATGGAAAATGAAAAATGTGGGGGTTTAGTGATTTCGTCCGTCATTTTCATCCTGGTCAATGAAGTACAGAAGACCTTGTTACTGGCCAACGCCATTATTAATTTATGAATGATTTCAATACCATGGGGTTATAAACCCTAAAAATATGTGTGTGTCTGGTTTCTGTGAATACCGATAAGTTATATCGTGTGATTGCTGTAATTTTGCTATGAACATGTCCTATTTGTACAGCATGCTTCCATATTTTTTATAACGTCTTCAGAACAGAAAAGATGTCTGACCTTATAATATACGTATATTTATTTTAAGGTAAGGTTGTCATATTTATGGGTACCCACGAACCCTAATGCCCGTTTCCAATTTTCACATCTAGAAACAATATTTATTTTTTAAATTTTATTGAGACAAATCTGCCAGTATAAGTTAATAAACTATCTTACCCAGTTTCCTCTATAGGACATCGAAAAAACGATTTGCCCATTCGTTGTTTGCTGTTGCAGCTATATACAGAACATGTCGCCGGCATTTTTTTGTGAAATACGCAGATACGCGCAATACGCTCAATATACACACAAACTCTACTTATTTAGGCACCCCTGTATATCCGACCGATTGTGTCGCCTGTTAGATGAAATGACCCTGTAAACCATAGTTGTTAGCGTTCGGCTACTGCTCAAGACCACCGGGCGCCAGAATTCGCCAGTAGTATCCGAGAGCAGAGCGGGAAAGACAACATTGGGGGCGGAGCTTAGAGTGACCCTACTTGTCTTTGTTAATGTACGGTGCAGCAAGTAAGCGGTAAAGTCTATGGAGCGAGACCACTAATGTCGCACAATGGACGAAACAACTAATACCGTCGATAAAAGAGTGAATGAGTGGATTGCAGTCATCGACAGACGTCCTATTTCCTAATGCAGGCACTGTCTGGGCATGAGCCTTTTCGAATGTATAGGAAAAAGATAGGAAAGGTGATGGACGAGAGATGCCTGCACTGCGAGACGGGAGGACACGGTCGAGCATGCCCCGTTTTTGTGCGATAGATGGAGGTCAAACGGACAGAAGGCAAGTCAAAACTGGAGGGTGAGCTAACCCCAGAGGCTATGGTCTCGCTGATGTTATCCGGCGCAGAGGCATGGAACATTATACATGCGATGGTAAACAAAATACTCTCCGCAAAGGAGAAGGAGGAACGATCACAAGATTAGACGGAGATTATAAGATATGCCTAAATGGTATAAATATTACCTCATCTCGCACTGCGAAGAATATCGTTCACGATGATGGCCGGTGCAGATGGAAATAGAGCAGAGATAAGAAAGAGGGAACGGGTTTTAGCCGGTCGGGTCATAGTGGCATGTCGGATGGACGCGGTTGCGTCCGTGGGACATGTGAGCAGAGGACTCAAGATGGTTCAACGTCGAGCGGGCAGACTCCTTGAGAGCCTTTGTCCTTGCGATCAAGCCGATTTCCAAAACCCTCGATAATAAAAAAACTACTACGAGAGATAATTTGACTGGCGGTGCTGCTTGCAAATAGTTCTGGTCCTATGAACGCGAATGTAGTTCATCTACTTGCGAGTAGAGATGGGCATATCGGATCATTTTTAAGATGCGGATCAGCGGATCTGGATCACTTCATCCGGAACAGTGGTCCGGTTCACGGGTTTACTTAATAATTATTCAGTTTTGAATTTTTTGTATTTAGTAAACTACACTCCACGCACGTAAAACTAATTTTTTGTCTCTAAGCAGCCACAACTCATCATACACGAAAAATATTAATTTCAATCATTCCCCCTAAAATATCTATCTAAATATCTGCTTTAATTCAGATCCCAGAACATCAAGCATTATGGCTATAATTTTTAGCTTCAGCAGAACACTGAATTGGAAACTGGACACATCGCCAACGGCCAATCATCAGACTAACTGATCGACATATATATCGCCGTGTCACGCACTATTCTGTTTGTGATTCTTAATTAACAAGGCGCCAGATCTGTGACCCGACTGACCCGTTGAGTTTAAGTTTCGGATTCGGGTCAGTTAAATCACCTTAAAGATCCGGATCAATGAACCGGATCGGAACCGTTCTACCCACCTCTACTCCGCTATGACCTGGAACCCAAACCAAAGTTATTTTGTTCCTAGTTCCTAGTTCATTGTGGAGAAGTATACATTCCATACGGGTCTTGAGTCAACCCGTCTGGAGGTCAGTGCTTTCATAGCAGCCTGACTATATCCGAAAAAACTTTTATAGATTTGTTTGTCGGCAGGGGTCGTTTGTTCAGCTCCCTGATTCCAAATTGTAATTTCTGCTTGGAAGATGGTGGATTATATCCCAAGGTTTACTGAAATTTCAACTCTTGGATTTGTAGCAGCTACTCCAGTTCCTGCGCCCAGTTCTGACTTGGAGCCATCCGTGAATAGCGCAAGATCGGAGGGTGATATGAAACTGTCACTCCTATTCCATTCGTCCCTTTGAGGGAAAAGAACGTTGTAGAACCTTTCCGCGTGCACTTGGGAATTATAGCGTCCGAGATCATTTCTCTTGTCGAACCAATTAGTATACCTGTATGTATTCGTCAATCTTTTTGATTTTTAAGTTTTGTTATGACTACTCATATACGTGTGTTACATCCCTCGGAAAAAATGGAATTAAATTAATTTGATAAATCGTTATCTGGCGATCAGGACGTATAGTTTGACGGTGCCAATTTCAAATCCGGTCGTTGTTTTGAGTTTCAGCCTTAAGTAAAGAAGACAAACAAATTTCAGTTCACCTTAAATATCTAAAATCGATATCTGACTCCCTAGCAGGACGAATCCTCGTATCGTGTAAAGTTTGAGGGTGCCAATTTCAAATCCGGCCGCTGTTTTGAGTCTCAGCCTCAGGTAAAGAAGACCCTCAGATCTTCAAGTTCACCTTAATTAAATGCCTAAAATCGTTATCCGGCTTCCTATCAGGACGAATACTCGTATGGTGTATAGCTTGAGGGTGCCAATTTCAAATCCGGCCGTTGTTTTGAGTTTGAGAATGGGTTTAAAAAAGATAAAAAGTTTCCAGACCCTCGGATATTCAAGTTTAACCCAAGGTTTAACCTAAATATCTAAAACCATTCAGACTTCCCATCAGGACGAAAACTCGTGTGGTACATAGTTTGAGGGTGCCAATTTCAAATCCGGCCGTTGTTTTCAGTTTCAGAATGGATTTAAAGAGGATCAAACATTTTCAGACCTTCAGACCTTCAAGTTCACCCTAAATATCTAGAATCGTTATCTGACTTCCCATCAGCAGGGTGTATAGTATGAGGGTGCCAACTTGAAATCCGGCCGTTGTTTTCACTTTCGGAATGGGTTTAAAGAGGATCAAACATTTTCAGACCCTCAGATCTTCAAGTTCACCCTAATTAATACCTAAAATCGTTATCCGGCTTCCTATCAGGACGAAAACTCGTATGGTTTATAGTTTGAGGGTGCCAATTTCAAATCTGGCCGTTGTTTTCAGTTTCAGAATGGATTTAAAGAGGATCAAACATTTTCAGACCCTCAGACCTTCAAGTTCACCCTAAATATCTAAAATCGTTATCTGACTCCAAATCGGGACAAAAACTAGTTTTGTGTATACTTTGATGGTGCCAATTTCAAATCCGGCCATTGTTTTGAGTTTCAGAATGGATTTAAGGAAGATAAAAAGTTTTCAGGCCCTCTGATATTCAAGTTCTTCCTAAATATCTAAAACCGTTCTGACTTCCCATCAGCACGAAAACTCGTACGGCGTATAGTTTGAGGGTGCAAATTTCAAATCCAGCCGTAGTTTCGAGTTTTATAATGGGTTTGAAGACGATCAAAAATTTTCAGACCCGCGAATATTCAAGTTCACCCTAAATATCTAAAGCCGTTATCTGACTTTCTATTAGGAAGAAAACTTGTATGGTGTATAGATTGAGGGTGCCAATTTCAAATCCGGCCGTTGGCGTTGTTTTGAGTCTCAGAATGGATTTAATGAGGATCAAAACTTTTCAGACCCTCAGATCTTCAAGTCCACCCAAAATATCTAAAATCGTTATCTGACTTCCTAGTCGGATAGCTTTAGCTTATGCTCACCAGTTTCTTAGAACCGGTACGACCTACGATACAATTTAAAGAATTATTACCCACTTCTAGGAAGACCTAATCATCCAAAAATGCTAATAATACCATTTTTAAAGGTACCCTAAAGACGAACAGCGTAAACACTGTTTAGAGGTAGAAATAGGCGTAACCGAGTTTCAGATAATTGCAAGATGACCACATAATTGGTTACGACAGTCGATTTTAGCCTACTCGAAATAAGGGTCTTCAGAAGGCAATTTTTTGTTTACATGTGCCAGAGCCTCCCTGTTTTGAACTTGAAGGTGTTGAACAAACAACACTATCTTTGGTAGCTCCTCTTAAATATACGGTTTTAACTAATAATGGAGAATTGAAATATAAAATTGAAATGTTCACGGCTCTTTTTACTTCCCACACCGATAGGTGATAGAGAATACATTTTTTTGATATCTACATAACGAAAATCCACGTCACTCGTTTTCGTCGATCTGTCTGTTGGCGTTTTTCTAGCCTTGTAATTTTAGTAACCGCTGCATGGATAGTGATGAAATTTGTGTAGCTGTATGCTGTGGGGTCGTAGGTCGTAGTAGGTTAACGCTGCTCTAATTTTGAAAATCGGGGCATCGGCGGCGGGCAAATTAGCAAAATACAAAAAAATAAAATATTTCTCAAACTTCGCTTTTAGGCGTTTTAGTGGTTGCTGGCCATTTTCTACTTTTTTGGGTGGGGGTGAAATTTGGGGTGGTTGGTGGGTAGGGGTTGTAAAACTGTAAAAATTGTATTCATAATAGCCTGTCCATTGACCTGTAAAAGAAAGTCCTAGCGACATAATACACCTTGTTAGGGTCATCCGAACATTGCCTTGCCCAATAACAGATGTGTGATCATGTATACACACGAGTACTGCTTTGGGTCGTTTTGTATGGTGTAACGTGGAAACTATTCAATTGAGTTTGATGAAATTTTGACAAAGTATTATTACCAAGGCGAGGATGGAAAATGCGTATGGTTTTTTAGAAATTGTGTCAGTGGTGACACAGCAATAATCAAAAAGCTAAACATATTAAAACAGCTCAAACCTTCTTTTTAGGTGTTTTAGGGGTTCTTGATCATTTTCTGCTTTGTTAGGGTAGGGGTGGAATTGGGGTGGTTCGGGGGTGAAGAATCGTAAAACTGAAAAATTGGTTGTATTCATAATAGGCGATCCATTGTCATGTGAAAGAAAGACTTAGCCGCATAACACAGGTTTTTTTGAAGGCGGGTGGCCGATGATTTAGTTGCAAGGGGAACTCATACTATAACTTCATGCTATGGGAAAATAGTAAAGTGTAAAGTGTAAGTGTGGGAAGTACTAAGTCAATCAACTTGACTTCATTTTTTTTTGTATAAAATTGACAAAGCCTTACACTTTCAATTAAACGTTTGACCATGACCCATTTTAAATGCAGGTCGTACCATACAAAAGACGTCCACATTAAATTTTTTGTCAAAGACTCCGTAATACTATGACAATATAATATGATTCTCACACAGAGCGTTTAATTTCATTGAAGCAATTACTCTAGCACCGAGAAACAACTTTTTTCCTCAATCTAATTTATATGTATTCATAAAAGTATGCGCTTTGACACCATAACAATAACAACAAAAACCGTCTAGAAGCTACCAGCTACCTGAGATTCCTAAGCCACTTTAGATTCTTTCTAACTTTTTTGTGGTACGCCTAATGCCCTACAAAACACCAAATACGAAGAATGTAGGTATAATAATCAGCTTAGGTTTTAGGTAATAATGGGTAAGAGCTGTCATACTCCACAAAAAAATGAGATTTACGGTCGCCCTAATTCTCCGGAGATTATGGTAAGGTGTAAGAGAAAAATACCAGAACGAGAAATACTAAGCCAACTTGAAATGTGATATGTGAGAAAATCCTTGTGTTTTATACTGATTTTGAAAAAAAAGTTAAAATTTCACAAATTTCCGAAAGTCAATTTCGTGATATAAACCGAATAATTAATTCCGTTATATAAATAAAATAAAAATACTAATTTTTCTATCCCCATCCTGTTCTGTACTTTATACACCATTGTACCGGGTGGTACACTCATCTGCATTTTCATTACCAGCTATAAATGAGTGTTCAAACATCAGTCAAATGTTACTTTAGTGTATTTCGCCAATCTACCCAGCTCTTTTTGGCATTCCCAGACCAGTGCAGATGCCAGTCTAGTGCCTCGAGTGTGGCCTGAGAAAATACTAAAATCTCTACTTGCTAGTGTATAATACAGGGCGGGCCAATTGTGAGTGGACGGAGGATTGTGGGCTTACTAAAACATGTTTCAAAAATCTGTCACCTGATCGTGATAGGGGGCCTTTAACTTTAAAATATTTTCACTTAAATTTTGAGGTTTATACAGGGTGATTCCTAGTAAACTTACATTTTTTTAATATGCATATTTGAATTCCTTGGTGAATTCTAGTGTGACTTTATGTGTCATATATGGAACTTTAAACAAACCGTTTAGGTGCAAATCACTACTAGGTATCAGAATAAAATTGAATATTGCAGCGATTATAGAACTTAGAAGGTCGTAGCTTTGCGGTGCGACTAAGCATGAAATGCGTCACTTTAGGTCAGACGGTCAAATTTAAATCCCTATTTTACTTGGAGAAATCAGTAGATTAATTAAGGAAATTTCAATCACAACTAACCTGATTATTTCGAACGGGAATGCCTAATTTTTTGTATACCAACAAATGTAAAATCTGACAAGCTTTCAACAATGTAGGATTGTCAATATCAATCATTTTTAGTTTTCACTTTATTTCAAATTTTCAGTAGACTCGGCGTTTTTCAATTTTCCTACGTATATAAGAAATCTAGCGGGCCATGAAAAAATGGAAGTTAGTTGGTTTCTTCATTGCTAGGTTTCTTAATCGTAGCAAAATTGAAAAACACTGAATTCACTGAAAGTTTGAAATAAAATTAAAACTACAAAGGATTGATATTGACAACCGTACATTGTTGCTTAGTTGCACCGCAAAGTCGCGGCATTCTAAGTTTTATAATCGCTGCGATATTCGTTTTTTCCTGACACCTACTTATATCAAAAATAGTGACCTGCACCTAAATTGTTGGTTTAAGGTTCCATAATACATAAAGTAACACTAGAATTCACCAAGGAATCCAAATTTGCAATAATATATAGAAGGATCTATTCAAAAATATGTAAGTTTGATATGAATTACCCTGTATGAACGTCAAAATTTAAGTGACCATATTTTAAGGTTATAGCCCTCAAGACCCCCTACCATGATCAGGTGACAAATTTTTGAAATATGTTTTAGTAAGCCCACAATCCTCCGTCCACTCACTATTGGCCCACCCTGTATTTCTATCGAAGGTAAAAACAGCTTTGGAAGGATCGGAGTATCTTATTATTTCTACATGCGTTATTATAAAAGCCATTGTAATCTGTTAATAAAATTTTATATCCACCAAAAGCGCCTTAGATACAATCTCAAACCATCGAAAATACTAAGTCTGATGGACATCAAAATCTTTGGTTTATGACGGTCTTACCTTTGAGCAACATCTCCTTTTAAGGTAGCAATAAAAAAATATAGTCTGGGATAAAAAAGCGATTGTATTAAGCTATTTTTCACGTCTCTATCCCAGCGGTTATGTTTAAAAACTAATGGAGGCATAGAAGGTTCCTAGGTACCTATGAGATACATCTTCAATTTAATAAAAATAATTAAAGAACTGGCAGTCAATGCTTTGAAGCAATGCAATTTAAGGGTTTGGAGCTTTCCTCTACTGGCTAAAAATTAGCCACAAATCAAATGCTCCTCTGTAATATCTTATAAACACTTACTAAGTAATTGGAAAATCACACAAAAGTGAATGTACGTAAGCACTATAGTTTATCTATTAATTTCCAAACAAACCCCGTTTTATTTCATTTACTTTCGTTTATAATCTTGTTTAAAATCTGTTAAGTAAACTGGCAATTGGTTAAACGCAAAGAACACACATAAAAAGAAATTATCAATTCACGGATTCTGTTAATCTTATATAAAGCTATATAGTTGCGACAAGAAGATCTGCTCTTGCTCTAAGAAAATTTACTCGATTGGGAAATTATG
The DNA here is from genome assembly GCA_951848785.1 of Callosobruchus maculatus. Lineage (NCBI taxonomy): Eukaryota > Metazoa > Arthropoda > Insecta > Coleoptera > Chrysomelidae > Callosobruchus > Callosobruchus maculatus. The sequence continues at coordinate 3,210,621 of CATOUR010000164.1, read as the reverse complement.
GTTAATTTGAACCAAAATAAATATATTTATGATGTTGTTACTCATTCGAAAGAAATATACTCTGATATAATATATTAGTATTTTATTATATTCGAATTCATTGACTCTGACCAAGCATATAGTTTTCTTCACAACTAAGATTTCAATACTCTTCAACCAAGTATTTTACAATGTTTTAGTAAGGATATCATAGATCAAAACTGAGCTCCTATTACTTCGATCCAGAATACAAACAGCTTGAGAATTGTGGAGTACCTTCATTGAGAATATGCACATCAACAGATCGCCACAGGCCTCCTACTCATTTGTTAATAATTCATAATGTCAGCTGTGTCTTATATTGTTAAATCCTCATGAAAGGATTGTTGCACAGCTGGAAACTGTGAGGACCTTATACAGATGTTCGTAAGTATGTGATAGGCAATATATTTATTTTTCAACATGAATTTGGTAAAATACTATATAACGTAAAATTGTCGAATGCTTATACAGATGCCCTTAGATGATTCTTTCAAAAAGACAAAAATCTGCTTGCGCCATGATTATGAAATGCTTCAGTCATTCTTATATCTGATATATTTATTGATTTGTTTTCAAGATTATTATATGCTTGATTTAAGATTTCAATATTCTTACTTTCAAAACTTTCCTAGTTTTAAATTGAGAATATATACTCGATATAACCCTAATCAAAAATATCTCATCCTTGGTTTAAGATTATTACAGATTTCCGCATATAGGAAGATACATGGTATACTTGAATGAGGGTATATTGTCTTCTTGGTCCAAGTGTGTCAATCATTTTTATTTTGGTGAAATAAGAATAAATATCAAATATATATTTATTATCAAATATTTACTATGGGGCGTGGATGACCAACAAGTTTCTGGAATAAGTAACATTACAATTCAGAAAAAAATACCCTCGCACAAAGTGATGGCCAAATTGAACAAAAATATTTAAATCTTACATCAAGCATACAATGAGGTCTCAAAGTGAAACAACGGTTGTTAATCAATAGAAATAGATACTAATATCTGAGTAAAAAACTATATGCTACAGATTGATTTTCTTAGAATTATAGCATTTATATAAGAACCGGTGTAAAACAAATAAGCTGTCAACGACCTATCCGTTATGCTGTTTGTGATTTGCGGAATAAAAATAATGTCGTCTAGTAGAGTGACTAGATTAAGAGCCGTATGCCACGATTTATTGAATTTCCTGTCATATTTGATTGAAAATTTGTTATAAAATTTCTCAACAAAAATGGTATCAAAAAAGTGCAGAGAATTTAAAACTTTATGATACCATCTCAAATTTAATATTAAATCTGAACCAGGCGCAAGCGTAGTTGAAATTAAACAGAACAGTTGCCAGTACTGGGTTGACACTATTGACAGATATCAGCTGGAATGCCACAATTGACAATACGACTCGAACGCGTTGTATAGGTAATGGTTGCATTGCGTCATGATTAGACGCGTTCCTTTCACACATTTTCTGAGATATTCTCACCATCTCACCTTAGATTAGATTCGTGCACGTTCCATTCGCGAAATGAGGAGGGTTTCAACCCGAGAATAGCCATCACAGAGAAGCGACACAGCAGGGACCGATTTTCATAACGCATGCGCGGGGTTATTGTGGACAAATGTCAAACCGTCAAACTCCACGTGCGGCCGCCCAATATCAGCTGATCAAGACGTTTGAGGTTATGGTCGTGGAATTGCTCTATATTGTGGATGCGTGTCAGTTCAAGCCGATTCAAGGTCACCAAATAATGACCCGCCGAACATCAAAGGTGCCGACAGGTTGTGTCGCTTCTCTATGGTGGCTATTCTCGGGTTTCAGCTGAGTATATTTGTTCCCTATTCACCTCTCCAGAGCTTAGTTTTGTGGTTGTGCTCCGACGAGTTTTTTGGATCACTAACCTTACTTTCGTTTTTATGCTTGTTTGTATATTGTGTATTTATCTATTCTTTATTTTATCAAAGCGAATCCATGTTATCACTTTTGTTTTGCATGAAAATTATAATTTTAATTTTGCATAATAAAGGAATGTATAGCGACGACCAGTGATGTCAAGCATAGTAGGTACATTTTTGTATTACCGAGTAATATTGTAAAAAGTACCCGGTACCCAGTACCTGTTACCGGTATTCCAGTGCAAACCATTAGTCAGCGTTGTAGGGTATACCGATACCGAAGACGATGGTAAAAAACACCAACAGGGGGGCCGGTACAAGAACAGGATACTCAGCGCACCGCACAGTGCGCTGCTTCGGGATTCGGTAATAATCGATACCGATCGAGGTGGCTTGGATTGGAAGGTATTTGTTGCCTAATGGTGAGCCAAGATAAAGTAACGGGTACTTATTTTAGCGTTTACCCGATACCGAGTATTTAGTGGTGTTACGGATATTTCATACCGGGTAGTTACAATATCAATATTACATCACAGACAGACAGACCGACAGACCGACAGACGGACCGACAGACGGACCGACAGACGGACCGACAGACGGACCGACAGACGGACCGACAGACGGACCGACAGACGGACCGACAGACGGACCGACAGACAGACCGACAGACAGACCGACAGACAGACCGACAGACAGACCGACAGACAGACCGACAGACAGACCGACAGACCGACAGACAGACCGACAGACAGACCGACAGACAGACCGACAGACAGACCGACAGACAGACCGACAGACAGACCGACAGACCGACAGACAGGCCGACAGACAGACCGACATACAGACCGACAGACAGACCGACAGACAGACCGACAGACAGACCGACAGACAGACCGACAGACAGACCGACAGACAGACCGACAGACAGACCGACAGACAGACCGACAGACAGACCGACAGACAGACCGACAGACAGACCGACAGACAGACCGACAGACAGACCGACAGACAGACCGACAGACAGACCGACAGACAGACCGACAGACAGACCGACAGACAGACCGACAGACAGACCGACAGACAGACCGACAGACAGACCGACAGACAGACCGACAGACAGACCGACAGACAGACCGACAGACAGACCGACAGACAGACCGACAGACAGACCGACAGACAGACCGACAGACAGACCGACAGACAGACCGACAGACAGACCGACAGACAGACCGACAGACAGACCGACAGACAGACCGACAGACAGACCGACAGACAGACCGACAGACAGACCGACAGACAGACCGACAGACAGACCGACAGACAGACCGACAGACAGACCGACAGACAGACCGACAGACAGACCGACAGACAGACCGACAGACAGACCGACAGACAGACCGACAGACAGACCGACAGACAGACCGACAGACAGACCGACAGACAGACCGACAGACAGACCGACAGACAGACCGACAGACAGACCGACAGACAGACCGACGGAAATGAGTGACGTGGATTTTCGACATCATAAGACGCCCAAAAAGCGTATATCTCAAAATCGAAAATTTCTGCGATCACAATACTCCCCCCACCTATCGCAGTGGAAAGTAAAAATGAAATAAATAAAGCTGTATCGAAAATCATACAAGGGTAAGTGACAATGACCGCAAAAAAAGTGAGCAGTAATTGTTCTATTCATTACAAAGCAAGGACGTTCCAGGAAGAAGTAGAATATTGTTATAAAAACAAACCCAATTCAATAAAGACAATAGAGTTTCGACAACGCATCAACAATGCACAGGATAATGTGCGACCAATCGTCAGGTAACCAAGACACTGTTCCAGCTTCAAAGAATCTTATCCATATTAATTAGCATAATGAAAATACAGTTAGTTCGCACGAATGCTTGTGTACAGTTATTTGTTTACATTTTCCAGCTGGTACAAAAAAACTTACTATACCTATTACTTAACACTTCGAACACGAGTAAAAATGAAGAAACACGCCACTAACCATTAAAGATTTTCTACTATTCAATAATGTAAAAGTCGTGTATTTCTCATTCTGTACCGTAGCATTTCTTGTACTTTATATGCTGATTCTCTGGGACATGGCACATTCGCCGTTTTCTCAGCGGTGGCAGTAAAAATGTTAACACAAATAAGAATTGGCAACCAATATGTTTTAGCCCAGTCGTTTTACTTTCCATAAATGACAGCGAAAGTTCGGTTTTCAAACCACGCCAATTCGTAAGATTCTAACAAACGAATTTACATTGGGTAATAGTCAAAGCAGACAAGAACTATACTACTACTATGACTATACCACTCACCCTCTCCAGTCCAGACCACGCAGCAGACACACACAATCCCATAAAATCACAACAAGAAAAAATAAACACCTGGTCGCAGAAAACACTCCACGACAAACATATACCGCATTACATAAGATCACATAAATGAAAAACAGTCATACACCTGGCTGCAGGATGGCCAGCTCTTTCCAGAAACGGAGGGTTTTATGCTTGCTATTTAGGACCAAGCATGCGACGAGAAACTAAAAAAAATTCATAATTAGAGATCCATCCATAACCAACGATAATTGCAGAAAATGCCACCAACAGAAGGAAACAATAGATCACATAACAAGTGCATGCAATGCTCTCGCTAGAACCGAGTACACGGCCAGACATAACTCTGCAGCCAAAGTCATACACCAAGCCCTAGCCACAACTAACAAACTAACCGAAAACACAGATCCATATTATAATTATACACCGACATCGGTACTCGACAACAATCGATACAAACCATACTGGGACGTCGAAATACACACAGCCAATAGACCAGATATAGCTTTTCAGTCGAAGGCAGACAAAGTTACCTATTTAATACATATTGCTATCCATAATTATATGAATGTTCAAACTACCTACGCTGGGAAGATATCTGAATACACAGACCTTGCCATAGAAGTAAAACGACTCTGGAAACAAGATAAAGTTGTTATTGTTCCTTCTAATTATGTCGGTCTCAGGGCTAACATATTTACGCCACAGCACACCTGCAACAGTTGGGCCTGGACGAAAACTTACACAAAGTATTCCAAAAATCTGTCATCCTGAAGGCCTGTATGTGGTGTGATCCTTCCTAAATTCAGACCAGTAATAGTTCAGAACTAGGCACAGCCCGTCACCACTTGTTGCTACCGCAATCATGCGAGATGAACTTAGCAAATCAGGATTATAATAATATTCTTGATACTAAAACAAAATTTTTTTGAGATTTTTGCGATTTTATCCGGTTATGTAGGGCTACTAACACCAAATAATCTGAAAGTAGGCTGATCGATTTTTGACGTACCTCAACTTCTGAAGTATCACTAGGTTAAAGCAAGTCTGTGTGTTATTGTTTAAATTTAAAATGCCTTGCCAATTTTCTATTCAAGAATATGCTGGCATACATTTTATTTGTCGATTTTGTGATGGGAATTCAGCAGGAGTTCGAGGATACCACAGGCGATTTCCTAACAGACGACAGCTTCATCGCCATCGTAATCTTTTTTCAAATGTGCATAATCAGTCCGTTTGTCATAGAATATAAATACCGTAAGAAGAAATAATCGCATAATTTGATGGAAATCCCAGGATAAGTCAAAAAAGAATAAGTCCACTTCTAAAACCACTATTTTAAAAGTTTTTCAGTTTTTCCAATTACAAAGCATCCACGGTTTACCACCGGAGGCGGAGAACAGAAAATACTTCTTTGTAGGTGGCTACTGGACAGCAATCACGATTTCGGAAAAAATATTGTGTGGACCGACGAATATTTGGCTGGGAATCTACAATGGTAACCTCTTTGGCCCTTATATACCTCCACAGCAATTGCATTGTTATTTTTAACAATAATTACTAACAGTAACTGAGGAAATCGGCAAATATCTCGTAAACGGTCCGTCGTAAGAAAAAAACGCAAGAATCCTTTTCATTTTGAAAGGCTTGGACCGTCGAACAATATTACTGTTATTACAAAGTCAGTGGCGTAGGAGTAAAAAAAAGGGTAACTACATAGCCATATCTCCACCACTGGTTTATGTAATTTATCGTCCTATCGCCTACATCATGGAGGATAAGCAACGATTTAGGAAACATTCGAAATAATATAGACTTTTTTCAAAAATTTGAACACCCTGTATCTCGAACACGAAGCTGTAACGAATATAAGTGTATTGGGAAATTGTCATTATTTTAACAGTATCTATGGAATCCTGAAGTTATGCCATTATAAAGTGGACCACCGCGTATATACATAACCAACAATCTTTCAAATTTCATAACACAATTTTTATCAGCCATGGGCATTTAAAAGTCGAAGTATAAAATTAACCTGATTTTGCTTTTGGAGTTTTTCATGATATGACCATAATATATTCGTAGGTATCAAATATTTTGTAATAAAACGCTTAACAGGTGATAGACCTCACATTTTAATGAACATAGGAATAAGAAGCCTTAAAACGCTTAATTTTCAAGATACAGGGCGTCAAAGTTTCACTTTTATTTTGGTTTTTTCTCAATTATTCTGCAATAAAATGGCATAACGATCTAAAATTACGTGTAGGGGTTTTTTTTAAGGCGATAAATCAAAGTCCAACCACGATTTTGTCTTCATGAATAGAGGGCGCCACCTACGGCACACCGAACTCTTTTAAATTAACCAAAATTTTTTCGGTTTTGGTGCATCAATGTGGATATTATAAAAATCGTTTCCTCAATATGTTTTACGTAAAAAAGGCATACTTTGTTTAAGTCCCTAGAGATAACCGTTTTCGAGATAACCTTTATTGAAATTTCCAAGACACCCCAATTAGTTGTAAAATGTGATCGAAAGAATTATCAGTGTTCTCGCACGAATTATTATTGGATCAAAAACATATTTTAAACATATCTAGTTTTTAAAATAGGTGGTGTTGGAATTAAAGAAAATTCGTAAATGGTATGTAAAAGTATGAGCCTAATATTTATTCGTATACCGAATATTCAGTCTCATGGGAAATTTCAATGAAGGTTATCTCAAAAACGGTTACCTCTAGAGACTTAAATAATGTATACCTTTTTCACGTAAAACAAATTGAGGAAATGATTGTTTGATGCACCAAACCAAAGAAAATCTTTTGATAATTTAAATGAGGTCAATATGCCGTAGGTGGCGCCCCTATTCATCATATAATTTTAGATCGTTGTGCCATTTTATTGCAGAGTAATTGACAAAAAAACGAAAATACAAGTAAAACTTTGACACCCTGTCTCTTTAAAATCATGTTTCTATCTCAATGTTCATAAAAATGTGAGGTGTATATCACCTGTCAAGCGTTGTCGGTCAAATATCCACACACCCTGTATATATTTTGTCGAAATATAATGTTTGGCCGTATTCCAGGATTTTATACTAAATACTGTTACTATCACAATCAATCAACTTTAAAAAAAACGACTTGACTATATTTACACTGGAGAAATCGTAGAGAAATCGAAACTGACCGAAGAAACACACATACGTGTTTATGATAAGCGTGCGATTTTTGCGTACCGTAGACAATTTTGTATTGTTGGAAATGTAGACAAACAGACATCTGTTCTTGCAACTGTTACTCAAAGACAATGCAAACATAAAGATTCATAATTACTGCATTCAATAACTTTTACCTACATGGCTGTAGGAGCGACAAAAGTAAAAGTTATTCTATGGCTACAGGTACAAATATTTTGCTAATTCAATTTCGCGTCCACTTAGGTTTTCAGTCAGAACCATCTCTCATATGCTGAGAGGAATATGATATTTATTTCTGGAAAAATAGTAGCCTCATAGAGGTATAAATACAGAGTGGAAAGCCTCAATTATCTCGGAAACGTTTGCATCATTTTTGTGAATTTTGGGGTATGGGGGGGTTATTATTATATTTAAAAAACAAAAAAGTGCAGCCCGGGCTCCGACACACCGAGCCGCTGTTCCATTGCCCAGTGATTACTCCTTACACCGTGAGACGTATTATTATTATTATTATAATATATAAGAGTTTAGCACACGCTATAACGTTTTCGGGAAAGCGCCAGGAATTTTAAAATCGCCTATATCATTGTTTGGTCAATAACGGGCAATATTTGAACACTTATTGCAATACAAAGTGATATTTTTGTTTGTGCTTTTGTATTCTATTTGAACAAGTTAAGATGATGCATAAAGATTCTATTTTTCTCGAAAACGAATCGACCAATTTTAACAAATCAAACGTCAAAATAAAGGACTTCGACGTACCTTTAAAACAAGGTATTACTCGTTACCCCTTGCCATTTAAAATTTTCAAGGGGATGACCCTGGGGGAGAGGGTACAAGGGGATGAAGTAGTTTTTGGTTAAAAATCTTTTGACGTGTCTCGGCTTTTTTTCTTTTAGTTGGCAGTTTTCGACAAATTCAGGGTGGGAAGTTTTCAAATATCACCCTGTATGTCAAATTGTATTGTAAAGCAAAACATAACTTTGACAGACTTAACACCCCAAGAGCAGCCTATTAGCTTCATGGAGGCTTTAAATAGGTTTTAAGGTGGAATTTGATAAGGGTTGTGTTTTATGATTGCACTGACTATGGCCAAATTTCCACGTCTGGTAGACATTAAAATACTGATGCTCTCTATCTCCGTCAATCGACCTATGGCGCACTGATGATCGCTAATAAGCGTGAAACAGCTGTCTGCGTACTGGTGGATTGACGGAGATGTAGAGCAACCCTCGTATATCGGCTCTCATATGCAGCAGCATATAGAACCGCGCTTCTGGTCGGCCAAGCGGACGTGCCGTGGCGTTCCACCAAGAAGCCTGCTGCTCTTCAGCACCGATTTTCTTTGGTTTGCCGTTACCGTCGGGTACCAGATGGCGCGCAAGGCAGATCTTTCTGTCGCCTGCTCTCACATGCTTCACATGTCTGGTAGACATGAAAATACTGATGCTCTCTATCTCCGTACTGGATCGCTAATAAGCGTGAAACAGCTGCCTGCGTACATGACCAATAGTCAATTTAAACTGTAAACTTTTAAGGAAGCTCTATGGTGGTCTCATATAAATTCTGTTAAAATTATTTTGTCCTCCTAGCTGTCTTAAGACTTACAGACTAAGGAAACTTTCAAGAAAGCCTAACGGTTTTAAATAGCTGCATGAAAATACTCAATGAAGTCGCCTTAAAGCTACATATTTTCCAAGTCAAATAGGTACAAGTAAAATGTTCCTTCAAACCTGTTGGCTTTAAGGATGCTTATGATGACATAGTAAGGTTTTAAGTAAGTAAACATTACCGATAAAGCCATCTCAAAGTATATGTTTTTGTTAAATAGGCTTTGATAAAACTGAAACGTAACAATGGATCCAAACTTGTAGTGCAAAATAAATAAAAATGGGCATTTCAAAAGAAACATAAATAAAACGATTTGCCGATTAGGAATACCAGCGTCAGTTTAAAGGCTCAATTCCAAGCACAGCAGCACATAATATTAATTCACGAAACCACAAAATTATTAGTTTATAGTTTGTTAATTGCAATGGCACGCGGAGCTGCCAACATCAACAGGTAAACCAACGGAATATTACGGAACAAGAAATATACTTTAAGGTTAACTATTTTGAAACAATTAGGCCAGTGTCAAGACTGTATTATCCATTTGCAGGACTTTGAGTTTTAACGTGGTTTTAAGAATATCCTAGAAATTGGCGTCTATCTCGCCATATTTTTTGAGTTACTGATTACCGCAATTAAATACGTATAGTTGTATTTGATAATAATACAATGCCTAGCGTGTATATCGACTAAATATATTGCCCCTGACATTTTCAAACTAATATATTATGCGACATTAAATTTTAACCTAAAAATTCAATATTTTTTAAACAAGATTTTCATCAGCATTGTAATATATTTGGAAGGCTCTCGTTTTTTAGAGATATAAAGTTTTAGCAATAAACTGTGATTAGTTTTATTTTTTCATAGTAGTAATCAAGAAAATTCAGAATTTATGATCATCAAATAGTAATAGATGGTATATATACCTACAATATTACACGTTGTAAATGTCTAGATAAAAAGGTTTTCCGTTTCCGTGTTAGAGCACTGATAAAATGTACATAAAACCAACTTATGCGAGCAGACAGAAATAATTCTGCCGGTATAGAGCAGCCCTCGTAAACCAACTTATCTTTATTATCATTTGTCTACCAAAATTTCTACATGAAAGCAATCTTAAGATAGAATAGTTATATCATGGCTTCACGTTATGAAGTTTTAAAGCCTAAACGATTTATCAAAGCTTTAAGAACAGAAGAATGAGCATCTATCGGAGATTTAATAGAGACTTGCTCAAGTACTTGTGGTTTTAAGACTGGCTTTAACGAAATCCGTGACAGCTCTCTTAATTGTGGGCCTTCCCTGCTGTGAGAAGGTTACATTATTGCCTTAACGAAGTTCTTAAGGCAAATTTGCTTTAAAAAGGCAAGCAATACTGAGCTGTATCAGCCTCCTGTAGGCTCTGATAAAACAAAAAATGTTTCTTGGGTCACAAAGTTAAATGACGTTTTATATAGCGACCACAGCATTAGCAACCATAAACAAAATTCGACGCTTTCGGCGAATTCTTGGAGCAAACTGAATTACATCTCCATGATTTAAAATTACCGCCCGAATTTTATTAGTGACTCCAACCGGAAAGAGGGCGCAGAAACCAGTTCAGACACTAGAGATGAGAGTCTATATTTATCGAGAAGGCCTAACTACGAGTTTGCCTATGTTATGAACCTGGTTGTCTCTATGCTATGCAAACTATCCCGCACGCATTTCTGCGCAATGCAGCAGAAGAGGATGCGATGTAAATGAAGATGCGTTATTTTAAAATTAGGAACGGGTTTTAAATACCGAGTGCTATCCACTCCTCTCCCCCCTGACTGAAACCACATCGTAAATCAGAATTAAGTTGACTGCGCCATGTTTGCGGTTATATGCGATCTGACGCTACGGGAATACATTCTCAATGAAAATCGCGTAAGGAATATGTCCAATTCTACAGGGCGTTTCATTTTATACGGAGAAATAGCCTTATAACAGAGTGAGAGTGATATATAGACGAATAGATTTTATTAGTCCTCAATGATCACACGGTGATATAGGATATGTCAATATAGGGTACTTCCTATAAGTTGGGACTTTTTTCATAGGACATAATTATAGTACTCGCCGAAAGGAGTGACTTTTCCCAATAACATATATAAACAAAATGTTTAGGGATATCAAGATATTGACCGATATTGTAATCATCATTTCTATTTCCGTCCCTATGCGATTAGATCAAAACACACATAAAAACGCAGGTGGTTAGGGAGCATACATAGCAGTGCGCGTTTGAGGTCTCTCTAGTTGTTAACGCGCTACACCGGACTCTAAAAGCAACCAAAATGGTGCAACCGTTATAAATATAATGAACTGGTGGACATGATTTTAGTGCGCGGTGAATGTGGTGAAAATGCCTCTCTGACTTCGTGCGTGTATGCTGGTCGTTTCCCTAACCCTATTTACCCTGCACCCTGTCGATTTGTCTAACTCGTGCAAAGAGCTAGAGACACACGATATTTGTATTACATCACGATGGGCACGCTGGAAGACTTAAACAGCTTCGAGTGGTCCAAGTTGAAGAAGAAATACTTACGCTTTTTAGTTTCACGGCGCAAATTTCGAACTGTATTTATAAAACTCATGTGACAGGACCGCGTACTTAAAACTTCGCAGCGAATGCATAGCAAGTATTTTCTTACAATTTTTTGTTTATTCCTGTGCTGCTGCTTCACCGCACATTAGCTTTGTCATTTGCAAGGCAGTTGCTACTGCACTTTGAAAACACCCGGTATATATGCTAAAACGAACAAAGGCTTCAACCAACATGTAGTAATCTTCACAAATTCTTACAGTTAAAGATATACACATACACAAAGTCAAGTGCCTGTAGTGTGAGTCAAGTTACGTAAAAAATACAAAAAAGCAGATAAGGTAGGTACTTAGACGGTAGAATGCACAGAGTTAACATCTCTAGAGGGCGCCTAATTTGAATATTGGCCAGCCAACATCTATAGCGCTATTGCCACTCTTCTTCGTCCGCTTAAGGACCTTTCAGTTTCTTCAAAATCTGGCAGTTTCCGCAGTTTGAACACATGTTCCTCAAAGTATTTAACTGGGTATTTAACTATATACATTCCAATATACTTGCAATGTAAGTGATTTACATGAAGATAATTTGTATTCATTAAACGAAATCTCAAAAATGGTAAATTTCATAGCGGAATGTCGCAATAACTTCTAATATGTCGTAAATCTGGCAACCTACAATCGGCGTCCCCTAAAGTTGTCATGTGGCTGTCATTGTAGTTGTGGTTATAGTGTATGTTGAGATTTTTGTTGTTTTAGTGTATATTTGAGTGAATTTGTGACTATTTGTGGTGTGAATTAAATTATTTATGAACAATATTGTCATAATTGCATGATGGGATGAAATAAAAAGTGCATAGTTTGCTGCAATAGCAACGAATCCGTGAACACCACTTATCGTAGGTTAGTATAGGTTTTGTTTTGGTTTTCAGTAGCATAAAATATGGGGAAGCACTTCATGGTAATAATAAATTATCAACTGTTACAATCAAATTATAATAAGAGTAAATCTCTAAGTATAGCTAAATACTAATAATAAGTATACCAGTTTGTAACATCACAGTAATAATTGAATCTATTAATGAACATCCAATTTTAATATAAAGTCGTACGCTACTGGTAATGCCCTCAAGCTGTCAAACGTTCCGTTACATGTTGGCTGGTCAGCGACCTGTGCATTTTGTTGTTTACATTCCCTCTAGAGATGTTAACTCTGTGGTAGAATGAATATAAAAAGATACATAACCAAACACAGTTTCTGTTGGTTCACTGCTTTCGTACGGGCCCGATTCCGGGTTTTACCCAGGTTCACCTGATGAGATCCGGAAGATCAAAACACGCTGTCGTGGACTAGGGATATCGTACCCGATGCGATTTAGGACATGTTCCAAACAAGGATTGCCAGTAGGGGTATTTGCCTTTGGAAAAGTTGTTTCTGTTGGTTCGCTGCTTTGAATGAACGTAGACCTCATTCTGATCCTCAAGACTCATTATCCTGCAACATGCTGGAAGTTTAAGGTCGGGTGGTTTTTGTAGTATACCCGGCAGTTGGTGCTATAAGAGTTATTGAGGTATCTTGGTTTGTTAGCGTTTCTAGATGTTTACCTGTCAAATCCTGGTGTTTTGCACCTCTAAATAGTTGGTGCTTGGAACTCAGCATAATAAAGTGGTGTTTAGTTCAATATGTTGTATATGTTCACCCTGTATACATAAGAAGAAGAAGAGAAGATGCGAAAGAGTATTATGAGTTATTAAGACCATTTAAGCGTACTGGATTTACACCTTGTACGTTGTCAGAATTACGTTTAGGAAATATAAAAGGAAATAATGGTAGTGTGCAGAAAATGAAACATTACCAGCCGTATATAAATTATGTTGTGCTAAAGTTACATGTAGGTATCACATTTGCATAAACGTCGCTATGGTTTACATTACACTCGTTTATTTTTACAGTGAAGACATTTAATTGGTGGTATATGAAGGCAATAGAAATGCTTATATGAAACCGAAACTCAAAACTTTGATCGGATTTGTAATTAACACCCTCAAATTACCCAAAACACGGGGTGATTTATTCTACTACTAACCAATCGCTCGGCGCTCATGACACATTAGCAGTGATACAATCTATACAGCATTTAAGCAAATTTAGGGTCGTATTCATAGTCAATACTTAAGGTTTTGTGTTTCGAAACCTTACTTGAGGGTCTCTTACGTTAGGTTTCCTTGAGTAAAGCCTAATTCAGATGCAGACGGCATCCGACGATACGACGGTAAGAAACGTTTCCTATTGGTTGAAATATTCAAAATGATTTCGTACCGTCATATCGTCGGAGGATGTCGTGTGCATCTGAAGTAAGCTTTATACTCAAGTAACGAAATGTCAACATGAAATTTAGTCGATTTTTTAGGCTAATTTTGATAATGTTGTCAATTTCTGTCACATCCGGAAAAATGTCCGCCACAGAACACGAAATACTGGTACAATACAAAAAGAGATAACAGAAAACATCAAAATGCGTGAGCATAGGCATTGCAATATGACAACGTCTCCAAATGAATCCCGCCGTCTGGAAAAAATACACAAGGAAAGCCACACTTGACGGTCCCTTCTTCATTGAGTAACCCTCAAATAACCCTCACGTATCCCTTGAGTAATACTCAAGGTTATATACTGAGTAATACTCAAGGGATACTGAATACTGAATAATACTCAAGGAATACTTGAGGAACGACTATGAATACGGACCTAAGACATTACAAAGTAAAGCCTTTTCATTTATACATGAACCCCCGCCCAAGGTCAACATCAACCCCCCCCCCCCAAAGGTCAACATGGACCCCCCCAAGGTCAACATGAACCCCCCCATGGTCAACGCCTAGCTACGGCCCTGCTCTCTACATCTTTTTGTTTACGAGTAATTCCATTTTAAAGTTTAAAGAAAAGAATTTAAATTTAGCCAATCGGTGCGATGCGCGCCATACATTCAGCCGTCAACTTTCAAATCGCGGTATTCCGTATAAAATATAAAAATCACGAAAAAATACTACCACTAGGCCAACTTGCCTGCATTAACGTTTTGCCAAACTTCGCATATAAGCCGATTATTGACGCGAACATGGCGGGCTAATTTTAACGGCGCATAAATACAGTATTACTGGTTCCGGTAGCGTTTTTTTTCCGTTTTTATATAAAATAAAAATAATCACATGCTCCTACTGATAATCGTTTACTAGTCACCTTCATTTCAAATTTTGTAGTATGCTGCTAATGTTAGCACCGGTGCACACTTGCGGCTGTTTACCGTCCGGCGCCGCAACGGCACCGGAATTGCGGTCTGAAATAGTAAGCGATAGACTGACAGCGACGCCGGACACAAATGTGCATCTTTTGATGTATTCCTTAGTACTTTAGGCGCCGGACGGTAAACAGCCGCAAGTGTGCACCGGCGCCGGCGCTTAAGGTTGCCTCAACCCTCAACATAGCGGAGCTGGACGAACCATTAAAAAATAAGATTGTCGCCACTGTCCCCATACAGTCACTGTATATCAAACTAAGTATTTTTTTAGCATGTGTAGAGGATCACATAAAGGTATGCATTGGATATTGAGTACTTAAGTTAGAACGGCAACACGGCACACATACTCTTCATCCGATCGGCTGTTCTATAGTTCCATGACGTCACGCGACTAGAGGAATTCAAATATTTTATATCCTATTGTCGCCATTGTCCCCATAGAGTCACTTTATATCAAACTATGTATTTTTTAGCATCTGTGGAGGACCACATAAAAGTATCCATTGGATATTGGGCACTTAAGTGAGAACGGCAACACGGCACACATACTCGTCATCCGATTGGCTGTTCTCCTATAATCCCATGACGTCACGCGACTAGAGGAATTCAAATACTTTCCTCATTTTCTCGACTTTCCCGTGCCTAAAAAATCGCGGAAAAATATGGGAGGGTTGTTATGCCATACTCTATCATAATATGCAGTCATGAAAAAATTCGTGAGAGTAGTCCATTATCCAAAACACAATAAAGGCCAAATAAAGATTTCCGATTTTTAGGCAAACCAGAGAATCCGAAAGATCTGAAATTTTTAATTTTTTTCAAATGAGACTGAAGCTTAAAACTGCGACTGGATTTGTAATAAGCACTTTCAAATTATCCAAAACACGAGGTTTCATCATAGATAGCCAAATAAATATATTCATCTTTTTATGTAAACATGAAGATCTGAAAGATCTAAGATCTGATAGATCTGATATTTTTATTTTCATCAAACGAGAGAAGTTATCCTAGTCCCTTCTATAATACACAACATGGAAGAATTTGTTATTCCATATATCAGTTAAGCCGGATACCTATTCTTTCTGGCAAATCATTCTATCTGACTACAAAGCTCGTTAACAAACACTATCATCTAATTTACTTGTGCATCAATCTACTTCGATTTATCCTCACCGGCTTTATTCAAGCGATCAGATCCGCACAATGCGAACATTCTTTGCTTTCTCCTTCAACAAAGCAAGAGGATGAATTCACACTTTGTTGGGCATAATGTGGGATTTTTCGGTGACCGTGGCCATGGCGAGCGGGCCATTTAGCCACGGTATTTCTAGGGATGGCAGTTTTTTGTACACATCGATGTTTTGACATCGCATTCTTTACCTCAATTGTTCAGTGTAGCACATTTTTCCGCTCAGATTTCCTGCAAAATGCATCGAATACCTCAAAAATTAACCTATTCCCTATGATGATATGTGGCCTGCCCTGGAGGTGAGTATTCAAAATAACCTCAGAAGGCATTCAACACATGTTGAATGATTTTTATCGAAAGGGGCATTGTTGTTATTTTAAATTTTGAAAAATTGTCCGTACATGTTTGGTATTAAAAAATGATAACGCAACACAAATTTCTCAACTGCGAGGGATATTTTGAGTAGCATAAATTATTTTTAAATTTGTAATCAGCAAGAGAAAATCAAAATTAAGATGGTGTTGCAAATGGTTCATTTTAGGTAGCCAGGTGCTTACATAGTCTGTTGAATAGGTATAATACATCCATGAACACTAACTAAACTGAACTGAACTAATTTCTATTAAACAAAAGTTGGTACATACCGAAACATTTTTTTTTTCTAATAATTTCTAACAAAATATGTAAGAAAATAAGCCTTAATTCTGTTTCTGTACTGCAAGAGATGAATACTTGAATATTTTCTTTTTTGGCCCAACACCAACACATCTTAAAGTAAAAATAGCTATGATGATTGCCAACCTTCGACTCGAAGACGGCACTTGAAGAAGAAGGCCCTCTTGTATTGAAAACTCACGTCGTCGGCGCAAAATTAAGGTTAGCTTTCATTGTTTTACGGGATGTTTTTACTAACATCACGTACTTTTCTGTTCGGCGTACATTTGTATCGATATTTAATATACATATCGATCTTTTTGATCAACATCGACGTTTCGCTTCCATCGCCAGTGGTTTCGCCTGCTGCGGCCTGCGATAAAAAATGCATACTCGCCCCCCGCTCCCCTCCGGCCGCCCGCTGGCAACCTTGGGTACGAGTCAAGGAACTCGGGAATTAATTTTGAAGAAGATTCGCGGTCACATTCAAAAACGCCCACGCTCTCTCGCCTCGAATCGTTGGAGATGCTAATTTTCGTTGCTTTCGAGCACCCGTTACTACGATTGCTATGATTATTGTGTGTACGTCAAGGTATTCTAGAGAAATTTTAAGGTCGCAGTAACTTGTTTACTTATATGTGCCAATCCAAAGATATCGAGGAAAACGAAAAAAAGAGTCCCTAGCAAGAATGGCCGAATACTACAAGTTAAACCAGCTACGCCCAAACCAGGGCCATAGCGAGGCGTTGACCATGGGGGGGGGTTCATCTTGACCTTGGGAGGAGGCTTTCATGTATAAAAGAAAAGACTTGACTTTGTAATGTGTTAATTTGCTTGAAAGCTGTATAGACTGTATCGATGTTAATGTGTCATGAGCGCCTAGGGATTGATTAGTAGTAGAATAAATGGAGAAAGCATCTCGATTATTTTTATTTTTTTATTTTTTATTATTAGGCAGCCCTCTCACTTTACTTGAATAGTTTAGAAAGAAAAGAGTTGGTGAGAAACACAGTTAAAGGCCTTGCTAAGGTCACAGAGGGTAAGGCCCACTTGGTCACCCCTCTCAAGACCGTCGACTATATCTTCGACCACTTTGGCTACTGACTGGATTGTTGAGCGATTATCCCAAAATCCAAACTGCGACTCATCTCATATTTTATATTTTTGTATGTACTAACTCAGACTGTTTTTGATTATAATTTCAAATACTTTGCTGAAAAGAGGGACTATAGAGATGGGACGATAGTTTTCTGGCAAATTTATGTCACCTTGTTTGAACACAGGTACTACTCACGTTACGTTAAGGCAATTGGGAAACCCTCCACATGCAATGCTGGCATTGAATAGGTGTTTTAGTGGCTTGATTAGCTCCGTGCTGATCTGTTTAAGAATTTTCTACTAGGGTCATAAATATCTGAACTATATGATGTTTTTAGATACTCAACAGCTTCCATTATACCATTATCATACACAGCTAATAATACAAATGAATTTGAGGCCGAAGGAATATGATGGAGTAGTTTTTCCTGTAGATTATGGTCCACTGACAGATCTTTAATGATTTCTGTTGCTACAGATATGAAAAAATTATTAAAATCTATTGACATATTACCCAGAAAACTTAGAAAAGCAAAATAGGAAAAAGTTAATAATTGGAGGGACTTATAAGGTGTCGGAATATCTTCGATAATTTGAACATTTATAGAAACTGTAAATTACATTATTTAATGCTGCTATAGTTAGCGATTAGTTGTATCCAAATGGCTGCAAGATTGGATGACTCTTATTATATTTATTTACGGAATAAATATCACGATATAGCTATTTTGCTTGCTTCTGCTGTGGGAAATTTTTCTATTTTTTTCTAAGATTATGTTTATCAACTGCTTAGAACACCTACATATTATTTTAGTACCTAGTTATTTCATTCATGGGAATACCCATCGGGGGGAGTTTGAACCCCCTAAACCCCCCCCCTTATATACGGCCCTGGCCCAAACCCAGATAAAACTCAAACCTACCTATTCCATCTTGATAACTGGCAAGCGAACAGGAAACTGCAAATAGACTGGAATTCGACCACGGTACAGCACTGCCCAAATCTAGTTTATCTGGGTGTTACCAGACAGGACTCTGAACTATAAAAAACACGTAAAGAATAGAGCAAAAGTGAACACGGGGAATGGTGTTATTCGCCAAGCTGGTTAACTAACTCCCAATGGGGGGCCCGCCCTGGCGTATTGCGGACGACATCCCTTGCGATGTGCTTTGCCTCAGCCGAATACGCATGCCCCGTATATGGTCCAGACAACAGGATTAGATGCCAAATTAATGGCAGGTCTGGGGATAATCTAATGAGATGGGGATACGCTGAGGATGGTCTATGCGACTGCGGGGAGAACCAGACGATGAAGCATCTCATATCTTACTCATCCTTGAAAACCACTTGCTTAATCAAGGACCTATTACTTCCCTACGGGTAGCGAACGACACGGCAGTGCGGTATTCCAGACACTGGAAAGAGATAAATGAGCAAATACTGACTTGCCACGTCTATGATCGTCGCATATACAGGGTGTCCCACGACGATTAAGACAAGCAATATATCGGAACTGGGCAGTAGTATCGAATTATAATTTTGGAGGTGTAAATTAGAGCAAATATAGTATCTTTTCTTATTTGTTATGTCACCCAATGAGATATTTGTTTTTGATCACGTGACGTCCGATTCAAAAATTTTAATGGGACACCCTGTATATTTATGACTTTTTGTGTTCCTCCTGATTAAACAATTCCAACAAACTGGCACACTTGGGGTCTGAAGTGATTAATTCAAGAGCTACAGGTACTGTACCACTACCATTATGAGACACTACCAAAATAATTCAACTGTAGGGCGATATGTTATAAACAATGGTAGTGGTACCATCTTTAAGTACCTGTAGCTCTTGAATTAATCACTTTAGACCCCAAGTTTGTTGGAATTGTTTTATCGGGAGGAACACAAAAAGTCACAAATATACAGGGTGTTCCATTAAAAATTTTGAATCGGACGTCACGTGACCAAAAACAAATACCTCACTGGGTGACACAATAATAAGAAAAGATACTATATTTGCTCTAATTTACACCCCCAAAATTATAACTCTCTACTACTGTCTCAATCGTCGTGGGACACCCTGTATGTGTTCTTTTTACCTTTCTCTAATTACTAATTGGCTAATAGTAATATGTATATGGAAAAATAAAAAAAAGTTAAAAAGTGAAATAATAATTATAACATTTTTCAACCATCCCAGCAAACATGCAGCAGTATATTAAGCAGCATAATAAGTTGAAAAAAAAATGATAATTTAGATGCTTTCCATCTACAGATATTTTGCTGGAAAACCAATTGATTTTTTGCAAAACACTGATATTGATTGATAAGAGAATGATTATATTATTTATTAAACTTAAAAACTTACTGATAAAGAGTTGATAACATCATTTAATTAAGTGTAAAAACTGAAAAACCTATTCTTCCAAATTTAATCTGAAAACTGACATAGCCTATGAATGAATGAATAAGGACCAGAGGCTACCCAGCACGGAATGTGGCTGGTGTATAGGCCACACGATGGGCCCTTTTGCGCCTCTGTCCGCGCTAGTTCCTAAGACCTGCCCTTTTGGCACAGGCAAGTACATTCTTAGGTCCTATCCGTTTTATATCTATTGGTTCCAAGGTTCTTGAGCCCAGCATAGTCTGCCGGTGATAACCCAGGGTTTCACAGCGACCCAAGATGTGTGCCGAGGATTCTTCCTCTTCACCACACCACGTGCACGTTGGGTCGTTGACGACATAGCCTATAGTAGCGGAATACATTTTGGTTCAACAGAAATTCGAATATGGATGAAAATTTTAATTTAATTACCTTATTTTCAATCAATTAGTAATCCAATTTATTAGTAATAATACATGTCAAAAAAATGGACATTCTTTCTACTACTACCTACTACAATAAGCTGAGAAAAAATTATAATCGCGAAAAAAATCAACCCCAAAATAATAATAATAAATAAAATGTTCGTTCTTGCGTTGTTCGGCGGGGGTCGATGAGCTTCGCCGCCTACAGACAAAAATAAATTCTTAGGCCTTCATTCAAATATACCATATCTTCCTATATACGCAAAGCTATAATAATCTTAAACCAAGAATGTGATATTTTTTATCATATAGGGTTATATGAAGTAAATATTTTCAATAAAAACTGGCAAAGCCTTGAAAGTAAGAATACGGAAATCTTAATTTAAGTATATGATAATTTCATAATCGTGGCGCAAACAGCTCAAGATTTTGATCTTCTTGGAATAAGCATCTAAGCATATTTTAGTGTTTGTAATCATTATTCGTTCTGAATTATTTACTTTATCTCTATCGTCTATATTTACTAAATGAATCGAAATTAGCTATGCAATAAAATGTCAGAAACAGAAACGTACTAAATGTGACCAACATAAATTGACCAGCGAAAAGAATTCGGTGAAAGAAGTAAGGACGTTGCCATAACTCTTAATAATTCTTCCCTATTTTATTCTTTTACGAATACTTTTACTCTTTATATAAAGGAAACGGCAAATAATTTATATTCACCTAATATCCTATTTATCTTCATAAAACTTATAAGTACAACCGGCAACAGCAGATTTTATTCCCCACCTTAAAGACGGTCCAGCATCGGGATTGGATAATCGCAGCAGACGATATTTAATGTCTCTTTTTTATACTTATGTTTTGTATCCCTTTCTAAACTCGACATGACAATGACGATCGCTACCTGAGGGAACCTCCCACACCCCTTCCTCATGCCGCGCTGGTCAATTTGCGATGGCCACACAGTAAATCATTCTGATTCTGAAATTCTCGAGAAAAAATCGTGCGAAAAACGAATCCCAATAAAATGGGCGCCGATTGATAAGAAAAGAACGTATTATTAATTTATGACTAGGTACTGCCTAATACCTGTGAAGCAAATGGTAGTGCAGGCCGCCCGTAGAACAAAACTATTGTGAGTCATGTACCCTCAATCCTAGTGAACTCAATAACTATTTCATAAATATTCCAGGTAACCTAATAAAAGATTTAGGAAAAACAAGTAATGACCCTTTGAATTATGTTAGGCGCAACACTTCATCAATATTTACTTTGAAGGAAGCAACATTCAATGAAGTAAGATCCATCATTGATGGTTTAAAAAATACACCTAGTAAAGGTCCATATGACATGAATGTCAAAATCATCAAACATATAAAGAACATAATTATTATACCATTCAGAAAATTAATCAACCAATGTTTAAAAGCTACATTGTTCCCAAAGGTTTTTAAAGTAGCTAAAGTTATTCCAGTTCATAAAAATCGACCAATTGCCTTATTACCTATTTTATCCAAAATTTTTGAAACTATTATCAATAAACAAATTGTTGAATTCTTTCAAGTGAACAATCTTTTCTCATCATGTCAACATGGATTTCTTGCAAATAAAAGTGCATCTTCTGCAATAATGGATCTAACAGATTATGTTATTGAGGGATATGAAGAAGTCAGATTGTCACATGCTGTTTTCAAAAGCGTTTGATTGCTTATCACATGATATCCTTTTACAAAAAATGGTTACTTATGGCTTTGATGAACATTGTGTAGCATTTATGCAAACTTATTTGACTGACCGTTGTCAATATGTGTCAGTCAATAGATTCAGTTCCACCAGGGACTATATAACGTATGGGGTTTCTACTGTTTGCTGATGACACTACAAAATTAAATCAAATTAAGACTATTGACGAACTAAGCCTGCATACCAACGCACAACACTCAGAATTAGAAGTTTGGTGCCTGGCGAACTCACTAAAAATAAATCATCTGAAGACGCAACAATTGAATTTCAATATGAAACATCTGAAAGAGGACACTACACCTGTCAAATATCTGGGAGTTCACTTAGACTGTACCTTGACTTGGGAGCAGCATATCAAGAAAGTATCAAAAAAACTGTCAAAGAGTGTTTATCTGATCAGAAATCTTTCTTTCATCACTAATCAACCAACAGTCAAAGCGGCATATTATGGACATTTCTATTCTCACTTAAAATACTGCATCATAAACTGGAGCCACTCTTGCCATGTCAAAACACTATTTTCACTGCAGAGACGTTGTATTAGAATAATATCTCATCTTCCTTACGATGCTTGTTGCAGAAATGCATTTATAGATCTAAGTATACTTACACTACCCTGCATTTATGTTTTAGAATGCCTCTGCTATGTTAGAGGTAACATGCATAAGTTCATCAAACATTCTGATGAGCATATGTACAATACAACGCACAAAAATAATTTTCATGGCAACTACCTAAGACTCGAAAGATCTAAAAATGGAATTAATTACCATGGTATCAATTTCTATAATGTTCTACCAAATAACAGTGTTAAAGCTCTAAATGATGCACAATTCAGGTGTAGTATCAAAAATTACCTTCTGTCAAAGGCATTTTATTCTTTTGACGAATACCTTTCAGATAACTTCAAAGATATCTCTTTTTAAATGTTTTTGTTTCTGGCTGTTGTTTCTGATCACCTGTTATTGTTCGCTATATTTATATTTGTATATTAGCTTTTTATGTAAAAACTATTATTTAATTTATTCAATATGTAGGTACCTACATTTTTGACGTGTGTAAGCATCTTCATGCTAAAACACAAATAAACTACTACTACTACTACGATTATATACGTCAAATAGTAATAGCTTTTACACTAAATCTGTAAAATCGTAACAACATTATATTGTTTTTGGTAATAGATCTATTACAAGCGTTATATACTTGGTTCGCCCAACAAAGAAAGCGCCTGTAGACATAGTCATACTTTTTGCACGTGGTCAAAGGCGGTCCAAGCGGCGGCGGCGCGACGCGCAGTGCGTTGAACGACTATCTCACTCACACTTGCATGCAATTTTATTGGCTGTGTAGAGAGACTCGACCAATCAGGGCCAATAAGGTTAGCGGTTATCATTCAACCAATATGGATACCGCAACCGCATGACGACATACAGATCACGCGTGTATCACGCGCTGATCATCATTTACATTTACTTTCTTTCTTGGGCGAATAGAGTATAGTAGTGGGCACTCTGCCGACACAGAGCGACGCTCCGTCGACGCGGCGACAACGCATCGCAACACACCAATGGGGCACCTCTCTTAATATTCATAATAAGTATGATAACAAAGGTGCGGAAAATCAAAGACCGGTAGCAACGAAAGCGTTCGGCGCGGCGGTTTTTGCTGACCGAAGTGACCTCCACAAGTTCAAGCAAAGTGGCGCCAATGTTTCTTTAGATGTGGTTGGACGACATTGTGGAAGAAAATTTCGGATACGCGTCTTTAAGTTGCGGTTTGTGGCGGTCGTTGGAATTTTTATGGCTTTCGCTGTATGGACGATGCAGCTGATTTCAGCGGCGCCGGCACTGTCTCACCGATAGGAGGTGTATTTTCGAATCGCTCGACATTAAGGCCGGTATTCACTTTGGCTGTCTTTGGGTTGGGCACAAGAGAGACGTTGTTGTCCATAAAACTCCAGACATCGGTCTGGACGACAAATACCTAAGATTAATATACAACCTGTACTGGAACCAAAAAGCAGGCCTCAAAATTAATGACTCATTGTGCACAAATGAAATACTAATCACAAAATGTGTGAGACTGTAGACTCTCACCTTTGTTATTCACTGTATACGTCGAAAAGATTTTTCAGTTAGCACTTGAAGACGAAACGAAAGGCATAAAAATGAATGGTTTCCCTGAGATGCGCTGATGATACCGCAATAATAGCAGAACACATGGAAGATCTAAGTTTTATGGTGGACAAAATAAATAGAATCGGAAAAGGGTATGGCCTAAAGGTAAATATAACAAAAACTAAATTAATAACTGTAAGCAGAAAACAACATGCCAACGATCAACTTTTCACAGACGATCAAACAAATAGATAAATTGAAATATCTGGCTTCAGCACTAAAGATGATGACGAAGAAATCAAAATGCGTATTGCGATGGCCAGGAACACTTTTACAGCTTTCTTTTACGCCAAGAGACACCACTAACCCTCAGACCACGAGTAGTGAAATGCTATATATGGCCAATACTAATATACGGCGCTGAAAATCAAGTCAATGAATAGAATCGAAGCCTTCAAAATGTGGACGTTACGTCGGCTTTGGAGAATCCCATGGGCAGACCATGTTACGAAACAGGATGTATTGAATAGAGCCTCCACCCAAAGAGAGGTACTAGAAATCATAAAAAACCCAAAGCAGCTTACTTATGTCCCATGCTTAGGGGCCTCAAATATAGGCTACGACACTCATTGTACCCAGATATCAGAAACTGGTGTCACGTGAATGACATCTCAACAATACGAAGAGCAGAAGACGGCACTCTACACATCGTCGGCCACGAGAGCAGATAACAGTCTACACGCTGCAAAGCGTATGGCACCCAAAGAAGAATTCACTTTGATCAGTGAAAGTGTAGGTGATCAGTAATTGAGGGTGATTAGTGCAGTTGTGTAGTGCGAGTAGTGTCCAATTCTTGTTTTGTGACTCTGTTCAGTAAATTCAGTTATTGGCCGTTAACCAGCAAGTTTTTTTTTATGGTCTGCCTCCCACAAAGGCTGAAAGCCTATGGCCGCTGTAGAACCGCTGCGAGAGCTTAAGCGTCGGTGCACGTTAGATTTGAAACGCTGCAGGTTTTAGCCGTCGGGAAACAAATTCCCCGGCAGATCATTCCACAGCGTCGAAGTTCTACAAAAGTAGAAATGCTGGAGGAGATTGGTTCGGGGAGTATGGGTCTCGACGTCTCGACCTGCTAATGATGCGCTCGTAGAGCCTCTCTAGTGTTTCTCGTTCGAACGGCCTTTAGTTTTTTTATCTGGGAGAGCTCACTCGAATATCTTCCATGATAGCATCTGTAAATCAGGGATAGGTCAGCCACTCTGCTTCGATGTTCCAGGCTGTGGAGGTCCTTTGTGAGATTGGGCGTATCGGATAGTCTAATAATTGCTCTCATCTGCATAGTGTCCAGAAGCTTTAGAGAGCGCTACGGGGCGCATCACCACACATGGGAGCAACACTCCAACGATGGTCGGGTCTGTGCCTTGTAGAGCAGCAGTAGTTGCTCTGGTGTATACAGCTTCCTACAGCGGAACAAAACTGCAAGCTTTTAAGATGCCGTTTTAGCTATACTGACGACGTGGTCGTGCCAGGACATGTTATTCTTGACGGAAGGTGACTCGACCAATGGGGGACCCTCCATTTCCACAGATGGTAAATCAACGTGAGACTTCTTTGTCAGTGCTGTTGCCAGAGTTGTCTGTACGTTAAACTATACTTTATTTACTAATCCTCACTCGACAATTGTTTTGATATTTACTTTGATCTGTGAGGCTTGTTGCTGTCGCCAACGTACCGTCTCCTGCGATGATAGTGGCTTGCCTAGTTCCATGCTCGATATTAATGTACTGTCGTCTGCAAATCTGTAGATCCGATTGAATTTTGTTTCCATGTATAGCAGAAACAGTGTAGGAGATAGGACAGATCCCTGAGGAACGCCTGCGTTTATTGAAAACACGTCTGACGAACAGCCTTCGACCACAGCAAACAGAGATCGGTCGTTTAAGAAGCTATGCAGCCACTGGCGCAGACCAGGTGGCAGTCCATAAGCAGCAAGCTTGATCAAAAGTCCCTCATACCACACTCTATCGAACGCTTTCGATATGTCAAGTGCAACAACACGGGATTCGCCATTATTTTCAATTGCTCAAGTGAGTGACGTAGGTCACCTGTAGATCTGTGCTTACCGGGGCCATACTGGCGATCATTTATGATGTTATTGTTGTCCAGGTATTTCAGGAGAGGACAGTCTCCATCACCTTAGACATGATGCTGAGAAGGGCAACAGGTCTATAGTCGGTGAGATCGTTTTTTTGCCTTTCTTAGGAATGGGTTGAATGCAGACAATCTTCCATGCAGCAGGAAACACGCTTCGCTGATACGATAGTTTGAAGAGCTTGCAAAGAATAGGTGCAATCTCAGCAGCAAATGCTTAAGGACCATGGCTGGAATTTGGTCAGGACCAGTAGTGTTTAGTTTTTGGAGGACGCTTTTTATACCTCAATGTTGAAATTTGATCTTTGCCACTCTCGAGTTCACGATTATGGGGGTGGTCAGGCCTTGGAAGTCTACAGTAGAATTGGCTGCGAAAAGCCTCCCTAAGATGTCTGCTTTTTCTTTAGGAGTAGAAGCGGTGGACTTGTCCTCTCTGGTCAAGGGTGGTATTGACGAATTGAAAAATTTCTGATTAACAGCATTAGCTACAAACCAGAATGTTCTGGACGAACTAGGACATGGTTGTGTTCCTCCTTGCTGCTGTCAATCACGCTTTTACAGTGACTTCTGGCGTCGATAAATCTGCGGTGGTTCTCGGCATTTGGATTTTTCCTCCATTATTTGTAATGTTGGTGTTTAAAGGTAACTGCATCTCTACAACGCTGATTAAACCATGACTCGTTTTTGGAGAGACGCTTGACGACATGTGAGATATAGGTTTCTATGCTGGATATTATTACTTCTAGTATTTCTTTGGCGCAGTATGGACAAACGTCGAGAACTGCGCTTGCAGTTGGAAAATCTACGTAAAGCTTACCAGCACCTAAAATCGTTATGTTAGCACGCCTATGTGATTTGCCTTGGCCGTCACCACTCTGTAATTGCCTTTTTGTTGCTGTTCTGGCGTGATACGATGGCTTTAGGTGAATGCACGTTGGGGGATTTTTTGAGACCAGGATGAATCATTAATGGCCCGTTCGCCTTCAAAGTACGCATAGCGGGTTCAACCATCTCCACAAAGGTCCAAATGACTGTATACAGCAGAAAATATGTAGGTACATTCGCCGTACCGACACTGTCCACTGCTTGCCAAAAACATTTGTTCAATACAAAAGAATAAACAAAAACATCAATACTACATCCAGATCGACCAGATCCAGATCGACTCACACTAACAAACTTGACCCTACCCTGAACGACACCTGTAGGATAATCACACGGGCTGTCTAAAACCTACCAACGTAGACCAGCTACACACATGTTACCTGAAATAGCCCCCCTCAAATCAGGCGAGAAGTATCATGTATGGCAGAATGAAGTCATTATATAAAAGACTCCCTCTATATGGACACAAGCCAGAGACTTAAATCCAGGAAGAATTTCATCATGTCCACAAACCCACTGACAGAGTCCAAATCAGTAACCAAAGAGGTATTGTGGATACGACGGCTAACAGAGAACCACATACCAACCTGGATTCCAACTGAAAGCCTCCCTGCCGGATCACAACTGGAATGGAGAATCTGGAAAAGTCTCAACAGGATTAGATGCCAAATGGGCAGGTCTGGGAATAACCTAGTGAGATGGGGATACGCTGAGGACGATTTATGTGCCTGCGGGGGAGCCAGACGATGGAGCATCTCCTATCTTGCCCATCCTTGGAAACCCCTTGCACAATCCAGGATCTATGGGAAGCGAACGACACGGCAGTGCGGTGTGCCAGACACTGAACAAAAGTTCCAATGAATCACCGAATGTTAGGTGCACTAATAAATCCTATAAGTAACAAATGTGTTTTTCAGAAAAATAAAGCTCTTTGTTTAGACAAAATATCTGAATACCTATTAATTACTTATAAGTGAATTGTTACTTTCGAATACATTTGGACAACAATTTTGACTGCCATCAATTCCACTTTTCCCTGTATGGCTAGCATGTAGGTAATATTTTCCTCTACGAAACCTTCTCACAGGAAAGATAAATTAAATGAAGTACCAAATTCCAACTTTAACTACAAGGAAAGGATAGATCCAATCTAAGTAATAAATAATGTATTGTCGACCTACACGGTTCTTCGTATGTACTTTGACTACCATGACCAACATAAAGGAAAAATTACCACCTGACTGCCTTGAATAATTCCTCAAAAAACCCTTGGAGTTTAAATCTGCATCAGATATCTGTATCAGATCTGATGGGTAAATAAATGAATTGAATTGAATTAAAAGAATTTTCGGTGCTATAATGGAGTAAAGTTTTACTAAAAGACGTCCATAATTTTACTTCCCACACCGATAGATGAGGGGAGTATTGTGATCGCGAAAATTTTCGATTTTGAGATAATACGCTTTTTGGGCGTTTTATGATGTTTACATAACGAAAATCCATGTCACTCATTTCCGTCAGTCTGTCTGTCTGTTGGCGTTTTTCTAGCCTCGTAATCTCAGTAACCGCTGCATGGATTGTGATGAAATTTGGGAAGCGATATGCTGTGGGGTCGTAGTAGGTAATGCTCCTATAATTTTGAAAATCCGTGCATGGACGGCGGAGTAATTAGCAAAAAACAAAAAATTTCAAATATTCCTTAAACTTCGTTCTTAGGTATTTTAGGGGATCCTGATCATTTTCTACTTTTTTCTTAGTGGGGGTGAAATTGGGGTGGTTGGGGGGGGGGTGGTGGGTTGAAAACTGGAAAATTTGTTGTATTCATAATAGGCGATCCACTGACCTGTGAAGGAAGACCTAGCGAGATAAATAACTTTTTTAGGTCCATCCGAACATTATTGCCTTGCCTATTATGAAAGCAAGCAGAATTTTCTGATGTATACATACGCTTATTGCTTCTGATCGTTCTGTATCGTGTAACGTGGAAATAACCGTTAGATTGGTTTTAATGAAATTTTTACACAGTATTACTACCCTGCGAGGATGGAAAACGTTGATGATTTTTAGAAATCGTGTCAGTGGCGGCGCAGCAATAATAAAAAAACCAAAAATATAAAAACAGCTCAAACTTCGTTTTTGGGCGTCTTAGGGGTTCTTGATCATTTTTTACTTTTTTTAATAAAAAAACTAATAATATAAAAAGAGCTCCGACTTCGTTTTTAGGCGTTTTAGGGGTACCTGACCATTTTCAATTTTATTTTGGGTGGAGGTATAGTTGGGGTGGTTGGTGGGTGGGGGGTTGTAAAACTAAGAAGTTTGTAGTATTCATAATAAGCTGTCCACTGGCCTGTGAAGAAAATACCTAGCGGCATAATACACTTTTTTAGGTTATCCCAACATTTCATTGCCTATTACAGAAACCAAGGGACTTGCAGATATAAACATATGAGTATTGCTTTAGGTCGATCCGTATTGTGTAATGTGGAAACTAAATTAATTTTAATGAAATTTCAACACCGTATTTATTGTTACTTTGGCAAGGATACAAAATGCTTATAGTTTTTAGAAGTCGTGCTACTGGCGGCGCAGCAATAATAAAAAAAAGTAAAAATATAAAAAAGCTCAAACTTCGTTTTTAGACATTTTAGGGGTACCTGATCAGTTTTTTTTTTTGGTGGGGGTGAAATTGGGGTGGTTGGGGGGTGGGGTTGTAAAAGAGGAATATTTTTTGTATTTTTAATAGGCTGTCCACTAACCTGCGAAAGAAAGGCCTAGCGGAATAGCATACTTCTTTTTGTGGGCAGGTGAGGGAAAATAATCAACTGGTATCACCGCAATGTGTTGGAAGTACTGAGTCAATTAACTTGACTTTAGTTTTTTCCTTTGTTCATAAATACAAGAATTAGGATACAATTAAGTAAATAATTACCTAATATATTAACTTTATGTTTCTTGTCTTTGAAGGCATTATTTAAGTATTAAATTACCAATTCTGGAGAAGGAAAATGATTTTTGGTCGGTTTCACTATGAAGGCGTTTGTCAGTAGAAAAAACTTGTAATATTTTACCATACTAGGTAATTTTTAACCCATGAACTGAGATTTGTGATCTCAATTTGTTTGTTGGGATGATAAGAAAATTGACAGCAAGCTGTGATATGAAACAGCTTCTTTTGCGAACTATCAAACGGCTATACAAAGTATATGAAATGAAACAATTACTACAAAATTATTGAGTGAGTCTATTATTTGAAGTCAAATATCTCAGAAAGTATGAAAGATTTTTATATTAGGCCGCATTGACTGGTCTTAGGCTAGGTGGTTAGAGATTTTATTTCCAACATATATGGAGGTAAAAAAAAAACTGAAAAAAATATTGAAATTTCAACACCTTGTAAATCAATAACGAAGCGTTTGTGAACCTATGTTTATTTGAAATTTTAGTCATTAAAAACGCCACAGAATCTTTTCCCTTCGATTGTATACGATATGTATAATAATATCGTCTTTTATTTCCAAAAACCAAGAGCGACATGAGCAGCGAAGTATGGCATTAGCTACCCTTACCTATTATACAAAACTGCGGCTCCCAATGTAGTGTGGGGCGCAATGGTAGGCTAGGGAGGGCCAACAATGGTAAATTATTACTTACAAAATTGAATTTGCTTACTACAGAATAATAAAACAGTTTTTTAATTCCCCGTTATAGTCATAGAATGTGCAAAACTTACTAAAAAACACTGACTGTAAAATGCTAAAGCGACTCACTTCTAGTAGGCTTATACATGTGCCTGGCTTACCGCTGAGATACCAGGGGGGCACGTAGCAAAAAGTTTGAGAACTGATGACTTAATTGGTTATTTCGGTTACAAGGATGTTCAGTGCAATATAAACAAAATAAATACCTATAAGAAAAATACGTAAAAGATTAATACACAAAATTTTATTGATTGATGATGTTAACCTAACGAAGAAAAACATGTTTATTGATTTTGTAAAAGGATACTAAAAAGAGGCGGTGTTAACAAGCTACAGATTGAAAGTCTAGCTTTAGTTAATTGGGTCCCTAGGAAGTAGCATGTTTTTAATCAATGTATGGAAACAAGATAGTGTTCAAGAATTATTCAATAGATCATAATTGGTGGCTGCATTGCATGAAAAACGTACGATAACCGCAGAATTCGTTATTTCTGATGATCATATCCATTTTTTCCGTTATTGTTCCTTTATTTGGTCATCACATAATGATATAAAATGAGCGATTTCCTCTTCAAAACTGTAGGTAAAAACGCTTATACCACTCGGAACTCATAGCAAACTCACCATACATCGTGATCATTTATTTATTATAATTAATGACGGCTTTATATTTCAATGTAAGGTAATTTTTCAACCAGCCCGTGGAGATCTAAATAGTCGATCAAACAAGAAACCCTCGGCATAACTCTGTGACTCTTGCTGTTACTGATGAACTATCTATCAGTCGCCTTTTTGATATGACAAAAACATCTTTAAGCACTATTTGTTAATTACTGTGCTTATCGTATGATGAATAGAGCCTTATGCTTCATCATTTATAGAATAAAAGTCTGCAAATCAATATTTACATAAAATATACGTATGTTGGATATCCAGAAACAGAGGTTCTAAATTCCTAGATCCCATATATGATTGTATACCTCAAATTATTAAGAATAGTTCGTATAAGCACTAACCTCGAAAGTTACTCATAAAAGCGCTGAAAATAGGTTTTTCTGACAATCCACTTGCTGCTTTATGACTTTTACAAAAAAGTTCATCAAGACCAATGGTTATAGGAACCTTTTTAAATATTATAAGGAGCCAAACTAAATTGCGAAAAGGGGACAAGATTATAAAAATTACTCACAACAAACAAAGTCTAACCAGAAACAACGGCGGTAACATATCTTTGGTCAAAGAGAAGCTGGAGTATGGTAGAAATGGATTTTTTCACGGCCTACTAGCTATATACTGCAATGTACTAGAGATTGGCAATTTCCAAAACCATTAAAAATTTTTAAACGAAACGAAAACTATTAGACAATGTTGTATAGGCAGTTTATTATTTTCATAATAAAATTTCACATTTAATGATATATAAAAAAGTATGCAATTCTGTCAAAACTCAAGTCAAGTACCTCTGACTAGAGTTCTGAACATTCTTCAGTACCGATTAGCAAGATCGTAGAAAATGAAGAATGAATTAAAATTTGTTCAAATTATGAAACATAACTTAAATGGCAGAAAACTTAAATCTGATTTGTCAGTATTGCTTTTTTTGCAATATTGCTAATAGATATTGAAAAATAGAAGGGCTCCAGTCAGAGGTATCGACTTCGACGCAAATTACTACTTTTTTACACCATTACATATATGATTGATAATTGCGTGCTGGAGCAACAGTCGCTGGTTGTTTTTGTTTCATATCAGGATTTTTACTTGTCTTGGAAATTTGTAACCTCTAGTAAATTGCGGTAGCCATTAGACTGAAAAAATATCTATTACTGCCATACTCCAGCTTCTCTTTGACCTTAGAGATGTTACCGCCGTTGTTTCTGGTTAGACTTTGTTTGTTGTGAGTAATTTTTATAATCTTGTCCCTTTAGTCTATAGTTCGTATGTATTTTTCTGCTAAGTTAGTTGTTTTCTTCTACTTGAACAGGTTTTTGTTCATATTTGATGGCCTGCTACGTTGCTTATAGGTAGGAAAATTCGAAAACGCCGATTTGTTTGAAATTTTAAAATCAAATGAAAACTACTAGAAATTGATATTCTCAACTTATATCATTAGAAATGTTATCAAATTCTACGTTTAACCGTATAAAAAGAATTAGGCATTCCCATTTAAAAAAATCAAGTTATCGCTGATCGAAATTTCCTTAATTAATCGACCAATTACTCCAAGCGTAAACGTAATTTAAATTTGACAGTCTCGTCAAAGCTGCCCCATCTTATGCTTAGTAATACGGCAAAGTTACAGCCTTCCAAATTTTATAATCTCTGCGATATTCAACTTTTCCTGATATTTACTTATACCGAAAATGGTGATTTACACCTAAGCGGTTCGCTTTAAGTCCCATGTATGATACATAAAGTCACACTAGAATTCACCAATGAATCTGAATATGCAATAATATACGGGGTGTTCCATTTAGAAAAACATAACTCTGATAAATTTCGTGTTTTTGGGACACCCTGTATAACATGAAAATATTTTTAAAATGTAGCCTTTATGGGTCTCTATCCATCCGAAACTATTATTTTCATTTTCATCAAATACTTTAGCCATAATGCTCCGTATCGAATAACGTGAATAACCCTGTATAATATTTCGTATGCACAGTTGTTATCACTATAGCTAGTTTAGTGATCATATTAGCAGGTGACGGTTTGACAATGTGTGATAGAGGTCTTTTACCTTATTACTGATCCATTGGCATTCTAATATACAGTGTTGAGCAGTACCAATCTCTCCACATCTGCAGTGAGGGTCATCGTCTAAACCTATTCTAGTTTTGTGTCAAGGGCTTAAGCGATGCCCACACCGCAATCTGCAAGGGGTTCACACAAGTGGTCTAGTCGTTTCTTTTTTAACCAGAGCTCTGTTCTTATATTTCGCTGGATCTGTCTCTATGTTGTTCCACATGGATTTCTATGGCAGGTTCTTGTTTAACATATTGCTCAAGTCACTGTATGGAATTTGTAGTCGCCATCTTTGCTAGTCTGTCGACTGTGTCGTTTTGAGGTATACCTGCATGTCCTTTAATCCATATGATTTTTACATTTTAAGCCAAATCGTTGTGTCTTTTAATCAGTTCACTAGTATTCGAGATGGCTTGGCTGAATGTCGGTGATATCCTTAAATTTTCCAATCTCGTAGCTGCTGTCGGTGAAGGTTATAACATCTCTTAGCTCGGTATTGCCGAGGGAATATTCTAGGGCTTTTTAAATTTCTGTCAACTCAGCAGTATATGTTGAACAATATAAAAGGAGTTTGTATAATTCTTGATAGTTTTCATTTTCGCGGTAGAAAGCGCAGCCCGCACCGTTTGTCATCGTTGAACCATCTGATGTGTATATGCGTTGACATTGATGCCATTTTCCTTCTATATGCTGTTTAAAGTTGATGTATGTGGTTGGATCATCTTGATGAAAGTTTGTATATTCTACTTCTAGTTGGAAGTTGTAAGTCTTGTATTCTGTAGTAAAGCAGGGTTGTAATACGTTGGAATATACTTTGTCTCTAACATGGTAATAAGTCATAGCTTTCTATAAGTAAAGGAAGTTTTTTATGCTGCCAGTATTTGCTAGTCATCCCCAACATGAAAAGTTCATGGGTACATGCAACCTTGTCTTTTCTAATCTGCTTCAGTACACAGCTCTTGTACTTAAGTTTTTTCTTCTTAGATATAAGGGTGGTTCATTGCACTCTACCTCCATTACATTGATTGGAGTACTTGGTAAGTATCCAACACAAACTCTTAAGCATTTGTTTTTTATTTTTTCTATTTTGTGTAGGTTATGGTTTGACGTGTTGCCATATTGAATCGATCTGTAGTCTAATATTGATCTAACTAAATATCTGCTCCCCATTTATAATTGCTAAAGGTTTTCAAAATATTGATTGCATTTTCTGCTCTTGTGATAAGATAATTATTAATATGGTCTTTCCAGTTCAGTTTCCCATCTAGAAAAATTAGCTTATCTGTCATTATTATCTATTGAGCTAGGTTAATGAGTATATAAAATCCTTCCTAAAGAAGAGAATTAAGTACAACATTCCAATGACAACAGTGGAACCAGTAAGGCGTTTTCCGAATTCAAAAATGGTTACCCGATACCATGGATGAAAATAAAGGGTGATAAAAATACACTTTTTCGTTTAGATACAAACATATTTTTGAGTGAATTGTTATATTTTCATTATATTGTTCCAATTCTGCCTAATAAAATATCCAGCAACACCCGCGACTCCTTAAAGAATCAACAGTCGCCATTCATCGATCGAATAACAATAAGAGAAATATCAAATAAGGTCTAGTTAGCACCGCGGACAAAAAGCCTCATTCTCTTTTCAGCGAACCATTGAATGGTTTAATACGTAAACGCGAGCGAACCTTGAATCGGTTCTTTTCTTTCGTCGACCCGCGTTATCTAATGTAGGCGGAGTAGGTCAGACTTTTGTTTTTGCAGGTGCTATTAGAATTTGCGTTGGCATGGGAATGGATGGAATCAGTGGCGTCTAGTGAGCGAATTAGATGAATTTTTAGTTTAAAATTATTGTGACAGCAAGTACAACGCCTACTACTACTCGTCGTTAACTGTCCGGAGGACCTTTGCCTTTATGTCACAGTTCGTCAGTCAGTTTGTCATCCTGTCGGCCTGGTCACCCAGAAACCAGACAATGTTATAGAGAAAAAAAAAGAAAGGGAGGAAGAAAGAGAGGAAGAAAGAAGCAGAGCAAAGAGAGAAGTGCAACTGTTAAAATAGGCATCGTTAAAATAACTAGGGTAATTAATTTTGATGCTCTAAACACAATTTTGTTAGGATCGTATATTGATAAAAAGGGAATTTATATGATCTAAAATTCCACGACTTAATTTTGGTTACAGTGCGAGCCGCGGCCTGGAATGTTTGCGGACTTGCTCGACCGTGTAGTCCACTGAGTCACGCAGCAAAGGGTTGCTATGCGATTCCGCTTGTTCATAGCGCCGCTGCGCCTGTGTTTTGATATAGTCCTTTAAGTAAGGAATATCAAGATCTTTATGCAGGGTCTCGTTTGAAACATACCAAGGGGCATTTGTAATAGTTCTCAGGATCCTACTTTGGAGTACCTGCAAAGCTCGCATGCGCGTCTTAGCTATAAAACACCAAGCCGCACATGCGTAAGTAATTGCAGGTCTAATAATAATTTTGTACAGCCAAATTTTGTTAACCAGACTTAATCTTGAAGTTCTACATAGCAAAGGATAAAACTGTCGAAATGTAATTTGGAATTTTGTTTTTACCATCTCAGTATGGTTTCGCCATGTCATACCCTTGTCTAGGGTGACACCAAGGTACTTGACGCAAGAGCTCCACCGTAATAGAGTACCGTTAATAGAGACCTCTGGCGCGGTGCCGCGATGCTTTTTGGTACAGTAGATAGCCTGCGTTTTAGAATGGTTGATTTTGATAAGCCACCGATCCGCCCACTCTAGTACTTCATCCACCGTAGCCTGTCATGGACTAGGCCATGACTGGGCCACTAGTGCGGTGTCGTCAGCATAGAGATAGACTTCACAGTTGCTGGGACTAGGGACGTCATGAATGAAAAAAGAGTAAAGTATTGGTCCAAGGACCGAACCCTGAGGAACACCGGCCTTGACAGGCCGTATTGTCGACAACACATTGTCAATTTTGATCCGAAATTTCCTTCCTTCTAGAAAGGATTTCAACAGTTTTAGGAGCCAAAAAGGAAAGCCCTTTTGGATTAACTTATAGAGGAGGCCCTCATGCCATACTTTGTCAAAGGCTTTCGATACATCTAGAAGTAAGACGCCAGTGCTCTTGTCTTCGGTAAATCCCCCGGTTATACGCTCCACCAGTCTGACTGCCTGCAGCTCAGTGCTATGTTCAGACCGAAATCCGAATTCGACATCAGGAATCACGTTATGATCCGACGAAAAATTCTCAAGGTGACGGAGAATCACTTTCTCGGCGAGCTTTGAAGGTGCTGACAGCAAACTAATGGGACGATAATCCTGGGGAAATATCGAACCCGCTTTCTTTGGGACCATAATGACTTCAGCAACCTTCCAAGCCTTGGGGAAGTATTGAGTCCTGAGCATAGCGTTAATTATTGCCACCAGATATGTCACGGCTTTTGGCGGGAGTAGCTTCAACGCCTTGTTAGTGATCTGATCCTCTCCAGGTGCTTTCCGTACCTTGAGGTCTTTAATATGGCCGAGAAGCTCTGCTGGTGTGCAGTGAGGAATCATTGGTGATTCCTCCGTTGTGCTATGCAGAGCTTCTGTGGAGAAATCTTCCGAAGAAGTATCTTCGAAAGAGGATCCAGAGGAACAGAAGCATTGTCACCGTCCCCACCATTGGCCCTGAAGTACCTCCTGACAGATCTTACAATTTGTCGCTCCTCATCGAGGTCATTATCAAGATCATAATTGGGTGAGAACTGATTTTTCATAGCATCAGCAAAAACCTCCACCTTATCACTAGTCGTAAAGGCCATGCCTCTAGGACCATGAATATGGGGAAGTTTTTCCCGTTTGCCATTTCTGAGCGCTTTCGCGACTTTCCATAGGGGAGCACTTGAGTCGAGCATTCCCATTAGAAACTCGTTCCATTGCTCGTTGCGCAATTCGTGAAGTGCGTTTCTCACTTCATGGACAAGATTCGTCGCTCTACGGATGTCATCAGGATGACAGGACCTCTTTGCTTGCTTGATAGCAGATCTTTTATCCGAAATTTTTTGTCGAATATCGGCTGGAAGGAAAGGTCTACCCAGGCGCTGCACAGGATACACCGCTGCGCGTTGTAGAGCGTTTTGAACGAAACTTGTCCACTCCGCTTGAGCGGCATCAATTCCATTCTCATCAATTATGATCGGGATACTGGGAAACTCTCTGAGGAGAGACTTGTATAGCTCCCAATCAACGCGTTTTCTTGAAGGAGTTTGCTCCTCCAAGTTATGCTCATTCCCCACCTCCAAGATGACAGGCAGATGATCGCTTGAAATATCATACATGACCCTAGAAGTAACACGGAATCTACAATTTCTAGATATTGCGAAATCTATAACATCAGGTGCTTGCGATGTTTGCAGTTGTAGTCCCCAGCAGCGATAAGAGGACGCGAGCAGTCCAGTAGAACTTCAAGGTCAGACTCTCGCAGCCTGGAACCACACCTGACATACACCGATGTGATTTTCAATGGGATACCTCCAGCCATATTTATTACAACAGAAGCCGCTTCAATGCTTTGCATCTCAGCGTTGCTGCTTCTATGATAATCAATACCACGTTTCACCAGCACGGCCAAGCCGCCGCCGCGTCCAGTTAATCTGTCAGCGCGTATGACATCGTAATTCGGGAAAACTAAGCGGTCTCCAGGATTTAGCAATGTCTCCTGCAGCAGAGCTACGTCAATGCATTCATCCAAAAGAGCTTGATGAAATTCCCGTCTTTTGGGGATGTCCTTTAGGCCCAAACAATTCCAAAAGAGAATTTTGATGAATGCAGGCTGTCTACTGCTATACCTAGCCATTTAGTGGCTGAGGAAAGATCGCCTGCAAAGCCTGAGTGGCGCTAATCAGGGGACTGATTATTTGCTGTAGCGACCTTAGCGCTGTTGGTAGGTCCACGTTTTGAGAAGTCAAGGAGGAACTTTGAGCAGGAGGGGCGGACAAGGGTGTGACATTGGCCGCTTCTGCATAGGATTTATTACGCCTTTCAGTGATAACCTGGATGTTCCTTCGAGGAGTATACCTACATGTCGGGCTATTCGCTGAATGCCCCTCACCACAGTTTGCACATTTGCGCGCCTCTTGCTCTGTTAGAGGGCACAAATGTGTCATGTGGTCCTGAGCACATTTGACACACTTAGGAGACGCAGTACAATATGACTGCGCGTGTCCATATTTCTGGCAGCGATGGCACTGTCCAATGAGTCGAGAATTCTTTTGAACTTCGACTCTTATCGCTAGGCCCAGCAGTTCGTGTTCATTGAATACTTGCTGGGACTTCTCTATCTTTGGCAGTATCACCACCGCCAAAGGCATAGGCACGCCTCCGCTACGTTTGAGGCGGATAATATGGTGAGGGGAATAGCCTTTCTGCTCTAATTCCTCCTTGATATCATGTTCTGAAAAGGATGTGGGGATCCCTCTGATAACTGCGTGGATATTTCTTTCAGAGGGAAGAGGAAACGTATGATGTGGGACGTTTTCCTCTTTGAACAAACGAATGATTTTTCTGTAGTCATCTTCCGACTTAGGAAGAATGCGAATCCCCGCACCGACGGCTACTGCACGTTCTATTTTGATGCCAAGACTAACAAATTTGCCATTAAGTGTCCGCCAACCAGTCACCTCTCGTAGGACTATCGGAGTGACACGACGTTGTTTAGATGACAGCTCCGGTGTCACTTGGGTTGCGCGGGTTGGTGTAGACGTAATATCACCAGCCAAATGAGTATTCACGTCAGTATTTTGCATATGTAATGGAGATGTGACTGGATGGCTTTGTTGTATAGAAGCAGAAGGTTGCAAAAGAGACTGTTTAGTTGTAGGACATAGGGAATCAGAAGGAGTAGCAGGTTTTGAAGGTAAAGGCGGATAGTCGTCTAGAGAACGTACTGTTCGTCGTTTACGACGTCGAACGGTGGAAAATCCGTCATCTTGAGTGCTGTTTTCGTCCTCTGTGGCAGTAGAGTTATTTGTCGGCGTTTGGCTGTC
This sequence comes from Callosobruchus maculatus, assembly GCA_951848785.1. NCBI lineage: Eukaryota > Metazoa > Arthropoda > Insecta > Coleoptera > Chrysomelidae > Callosobruchus > Callosobruchus maculatus. The sequence continues at coordinate 3,170,538 of CATOUR010000164.1, read as the reverse complement.
AAGTTTTCTTTTTGTGTTTGAGCTGTCAAGTGGAAAGGAAGGACTTAGTTGGGAAGTAAGGAGGCTCACCTGGGTGGTCAGTTTCTCAATCTGTTTTTGTAAGGTGGTAATTTGAGTAGTTTGTTCAGCAATCTGCTTCGCCTGGTCCTGGATGATTTTGTACAGCAGTGACTTTTCATCATCGTCGGTTTGGACAGCTGGTGAATTTGCTTCATTTTTCTTTCTTATTTGGGTGTTTGCCGGGTGTTCTGTACTGGGATGGATGGTGGGATCCCCAGTTGATCCATCAGAGTCGATCTCCATTCAAAAAAGCTAGTTTTCTCAATACAATTTTAAAAACTTTCTGGAGCGCAAATTAGTGACGTTTACCAAGGATGCCCTATACAGGGCGTTTAGTACAACGCCTTTGATACACACAAAAAGGTAGCATCAAATTTTATGATGAGTTATTATAAGCAAATTAGTTTAGAACTGAGTTTACGATATACTTCAACTACTTGTACTCCACTTGAAAATACTTCAGTTTACAAAGATAGCATTTACTCAAATATTTCACTACTCAAGTAAACCCTTAGATAATTTTAAGTCAACCACATCATACTTCAATTAGTAGACTAGACTTGACACTACAATATAATAACTGAAATAATCAGATATAGGTCTAATTTAAGAATATTTCAGGTTTCAATAGAAGGTATTACAAAATACTTTACTTAGCAATGATCTAATAATTTTAAACAGAGACTACCTTTCTATCTCAAGTTTTTGTATATTTCACAGGCTAGAGACGTACATGGGCTCATTAAAGCTCAATTAGATTCTTGTTAATTTCAATAAGCAAATGAGTACGTCGGTTAGTAATAGGCACGCTGCAGATTACAGACGATTACAGATTCCATTCTACTGCACAACATCGACTTGCGTAAAGTCTCGCGTTAAACAACAACTCATCGTACGGAATTTTTGAAGATGGAACAAAATCTGCCAAGAGCATAGTTTAAAGTTAAAGATAATTACGTTGATTAATTTGCCATAAGTAACATTTCGAAAGCTGTTACGTCGCATAGCCTATAAAATAAATAATTATTGCAATAATTGGTACGTTACGACATAATCTTCTTGTTCATTGTATTGAGTGAATAGAGAAGAGACCCCAATTCTCTAAGTTCACAATTGCCTTTGTCTGACCAAGCCCATCAAATGATAAATACTCGCACAAACCTGTGTTGCCAACTTAAAGGATATATCTTCATATCACAATAAGAAGCATTTTTCAGCTCTCCTTGTTATTTGCAAAATTAATAACTTAAGCATTATTGCCCAAGGTCAGAGGGGATTGTGAACAAATATCACTTACACATATATTCAATCTTTCAAAAAGTAGTTTAGTTGTTTCAATAGACGACTTCATAACATATTGAGATGAGGATGAAGAATCAAATCTGGCCCCAAATACTCGTACAAATTGCAATAATATTGTATTTATTATATTCCCAAACTAAGCGTGTTTCGATACGTGATTTTACCTTTCAGCATCTCATCCACTTACTTCAGTCATCGCGAGTGTGAAATCGTCCAAGTTTTGTGCTATTGCTATGCTTAGAAGTTGAAACTGTTAACATTGGCTCAACTAAATATAGGTATTCAATATTGTACACGATCATAACTTGTTAAGAAATTTTCTATAAGAAAGGACAAAATTGTACTACCTACATTGTATATTTATGATGGAATCCGACAAAGCTACAAATATAAAAAATGAAGTCAAGTTGATTGACTCAGTACTTCCCACACATCACGGTGATATCATTTTATTATTTTCCCTTTGCATGAAGCTATAGTCTGAGATCTCCTTGCAACCAAATCACCGCGTTGCTGCCGCCGCAACAAACGTCCCTTAACCTAACATCTTCATAGGAACCACGGTTATCTATTTAGGCTTTACCTTCGCAGCTGTTGACCTATAAAAACCTTCTCCACATAAAAACAATACATATCTAATAGATAGTAACTAACTTTAGATGTGCGATTCCTCTGCTGTATAAGCTAAGAATCTGATACGAAGTCTTGTACGCAAGTTTTTAAAGCTTTGAATCGTTTTAAAATGGAATAGATGAGACGGCAAATATAGAAACAGACTACTAGACGAAAGTCAACACACATGAGGCAGCAGCACACATCACTTTATATCAATTACGGTACGTTGACCTGATCAGTAATACAGTTGTTTTAGAGCTAGAATACGTACAGTATCTCTAGCTTGGATGGATAAGTGCCTATGTGTAAAATGTGTGTTTCGAGGAAACATGACATAAATGTAGTGTACTAGTCTAATTACTTAAACAATCCCACCACCTTCGTTTAAGGCAGAATACAGCTGAAATTTAGTACATTCACGGCTCATTTATAGATATACCATATTGTAGAATCGAAACAATCAACGTAAAAACTATTTACTGCACTGCTCTATTTGTTGCACTTGACATATCGAAAGCCTTCGACAAAGTGTGGCATGAGGGACTTCTGGTCAAGCTTGCTGCTTATGGTCTGCGCCCTGCGCCAGTGGCTGAACAGCTTTTTCAATAAACGCCCGCTTTCCTCAGAGATCTGTCCTATTCCCTACACAGTGTCTGCTGTACATCAACGAGCTGCTAGAAATAACATCTAATCCAATCTACAACTACATCGCAGACATCAGTACATTAATGTCGTGCATGGAACCAGGCAAGCCAGTATTATCCCAGGAAACGGTACGTCGGCGACAGCAACATGCCTTACATATCAACGTATAGATATCAAAACAACTGTCGAGTGGGAATTAGTAAATCAAGTACAGTTTAACGTACAGAAAACTCAGGCAACAGTGCTGACAAAGAAGTCTCACGTTGGCTTACCAACTGTGAAAATGGAGGGTTGCCCAGTAGTCGAGTCACCTTCCGTCAAGCTTTTGGGGATCAACATCAAAAATAACATGTCCTGGCACGACCACGTCGTCAGTATTGCTAAAACAGTATTCCAGAAGCTTGGAGTTTTGTTCCGCTGTAGGAAGCTGTATACACCAGAGCAACTACTGCTGCTCTACAAGGCACAGGTCCGACCATCGTTGGAATATTGCTCCCATATATGGGGACGCGCTCAGAAGCACTCTCTAAAGCTCCTGGACACTATCCAGAAGAGAGAAATCGGACTAATCGATACGCCTAACCTCACAAAGAACCTCCACAGCCTGGAACATCGAAGTAGGGTGGCTGACCTGTCCCTGATTTACAGATTCTATCACGGAAGATGTTCGAGTGAGCTCTCCCAGATAATAAAACCAAAGGCCGTCCGAACGAGAAACACTAAAGAGGCTCTACGAGCTCATCCTTACTAGGTCGAGTTCCCTACTCGCCGAACCAGTCTCCTCCCTTCTTTTGGAGAACTTCGACGCTGTGTTGTGAGCTGCCGGGGAATTTGTTTCATAACGGCTACAACCTGCAGCGTTTCAAATCTAGCATGCATCGACACTTATCCTCTGGCAGCGCTTCTACAGCGCCATAGGCTTTCAGCCTTTGTGAGAAGCTGACCATAAACAAATATCCTTACTTAAATTTTATGAAATACTTTGTCGAAGAGTATTGAAATTTTACAGTTGTGAAGAAAATGATATTCTTTTAGTCAGAGCATATTTCTTTAGAATATGTAATGAACCCAAAAATATGTTTTTCTTGGTTCAAATTAAGCATAATTTTCTCATCAAGTAAATTTTCTTAGAGCGAGAACACATGTTTTTGTCGCAACTATATCTTTACATGATTATCAGAATTCTTGTATTGAGAATTTTTATCTGTGTAGACAAAGGGCTACCGAAAGGTCTTCAACCAGATTTTTAGGAACCGCAGTGTAGAAACGACTGTCAGTTTGGACCGTGAAGTAATAATGTTAAGCATTTAAGAATATATTTTGTGACTGTGATTAGCATGCTGACCTCGGTGGGTTTGCCGATGTTAACAAGCTTTATTTACATAACAATCCGCTATTCGTGTTTTGGACAAACCGGTACAATTTGGCGTGTAGAAATTATAGCAGGTATTTTTTATGTTTACGGCAAAGTACTAAATAGCTTACACCTGTTAACCGACTAGAAAAAGTTGCAACCTTCTCTGGCCCTCAAGTAAGCCACATCCAAGAGGTGAACCGCTGACCTAAATTTTGTACACCAATTCAAAATTCTACGTCCACTTAATCCCCACTAATGCCTTAATAATTTCTATCAATTCTTCTCCACTAATGCCCAGTAATTTCCAGTGAAACCCTGAATACTACTATGTTTTCATTCGGTATACATATATATGTTGTACTCAATAACCGAATTCGGCAACTGTCCGAACTATATACCCAGAACGCGTTGTGGATTTCGCTAATTTCTCACACCGCGTTCCGGGTAATCTTTATATGCGCAGAACGTGTTATGGGTAAATTACAAAGACACACAATGCAAACTCCGAATACTGTCGGAAGCACACGACCATTTTCGCATTATGGACCAAACAAATATAGCCACAAAGCGAAATGTTATAATCCAAAAATGTAAAACAATGTGTTAGATCAAATACCTGCTCACGATTTAAGAAAAAATTAATTTCCTCTTCATTCCTATACCTATCAATTATTTATTCTGTCCAATTTTCAATAACTCCTATTGATTCAGCATTCAATACTGTTTAGGCATAATTTCCACAGTTCTTGTTCTTCTTTAACCTTACCTGTGATTTTTTCATAGTCACCTTCTAAAAGTGTAAACCTATGAGATGACGCTATATAGGGTTTATTCAAACCATTCTCGAATTATTTTCGGAGTGTTTCTGTCGATTCACTGATTTTACTAAACATTGTTCTGAATAAATAAAAAAAACACTTGTTGCGGTATGTTAAGTTATTAGATTTCCGCTTAGTGGCTATTTGTATTACCCACAACGCGAAATGGTCGTGCGTTTCCGGCGTTATTAGGAGTTTCGCATTGTGGGTATTAGAAATTTACCCACAGCGCGTTCTGCGCATACAAAAATTACCCGGAACGCGATGTGAGAGATTAGAGTAATCCACAACGCGTTCTGAGTATAAATTTCGATCAGTGGCCGAATTCGGTTATTGAGTACAACATATGCATCCTTGGTACGTGTTAAGACATTTTTATCACCACCCTGTTACCAGATTCAGTCACCGCTTCGAATTAACAAATTTTCAATAACTTGAAAATATTTGGACACCCCTACCTCCCAATGTCTCCCCTTCCTCCAAATTCACCCACTGTAACCTTGAAAAAACTATCAAGGTCCTCGAGTAAAATCAAAGTTTGAGCAAAGTTTTCTTTGTAACGTTTTAATTAATCCGACGCCATTGGAGCGCTTCTCATTATTTTCATTCTTTGAATGCAGATGCAGATCATGTTCGGCGTTTGAAAATTACTGCAAATTACCTGGGTCCAACATAGAGCAAAAAGAACTTTAATAATACCCAAGTTTTTGCAATTACCATATCCCCACCTCCTTCCTGTTCTAATTTTAAAGCCTCAAACAATTTACAGAAAAGCGATCAAGACTCTTTGAAATACCTGAATTCGAACAATCGGAAGTTATTATATTTTCTCTCTGCCACTACTCGATCAATCTTCAAAAATGATAAAGCTTTTTCGTCCTTTATATACTGCTAATCTATAAATTTCACTGAAATCAGATTAGTGCTTTTGAGGTTGTGGAGGGGTCATGAAGTCCTCGTTTTTTATTAATACTCCGCCGCTACTGCACAGATTTTTAGGATCTACAAAGATCCAATATTCCTAAAATTTCCTATGGATGCCCTGTAACTCCTCTCAAACATCTTGTAATGCTCATTAATTCCTGGTAATGATTACTAGTTCACTAATGGACTAGTATCATGAAATTGAAAGTACCATTTTCGCATGCAGGACGTCTTAAGGCATACAAAAATAGTCGCAAAGGAGCGTTTAGTTACTTTTTTTAACCCTTAGTATATTAATAAAATGGTTTTGAAATCCAGGAACCGAAATTTATATGCAGTCGACAGTTGCAAAACGTGTTTTTGATCGCGCGGCCAGTGTTGCCAAACCTATCCTGCCACTTTCTACTTTACTCATGCTTTTTTCTAATGCAAATGGATAAATTTGAGAAAAACTTTAACAGGAACCCAAGAAAAGGCCGAATAGATGATAGAACACTGATAAAAATTAAAACCGATTACAGCTGAAGATAGAAACACAAAACATAAAGATGGGGTTAGGTTTAGGTTGGTCAAAAAAGGCGGACTGTTGACCATACGTTGACCATACTGTCATCGTACATGTGAATAATTGTGATGTTTTGTGGAAATGACAGAACATTTACTTTCATTTACATTGTGGTTTGTGATTTTCGTCAACGTTAGTTAACCTTATCAATGTTCCGTGCTCTAGTTTGTTAACATTTCCGTTTCAACTCTACGCTCAAAAAGCGGCGGAAATTAATCGTAAATTCAATATTGGCATGTAATAGCAAGTTCTACTTTTTTTTGCCATTTACCGGTGGTCTGTCATAAACAGGTTCCTACAAAATGGATCACGAACATTTTCAAGACGAAGCAAAAAGGTATAGGCTAATTTTTGTGAAAGTTGGTGAAAAGGACAAGGAAAATGGTTTGGTGATGAGTTGCTTTGTATGATTATTCGTGGAAACTTTTTCCCTGCATCCACTCAGTGGTGAGGGTAAATCGGCATTGTGTGGCAACGTAGCACACCTCTGCGTTTTCTGATTGGCTAATTTTATTTTAGTCCCATGACGTCACACGACAAGAGAAGTTCAAATATTTTCCCTATTTTCTCGCTATCCCAGGCTCAATAAAATCAGAAAAAAATGGCAAGCTTATCGTCACATGCTCTATCAAAAACAGTGATAAACAAAAAACATGATACCTACCAGTCCTTAGATCATATTTCAGGAACTGGGGACATTTAACCCTATTAATTATCATAACATCCATTTCCATCGATTCATTACTCATGTCACAAATATATATGTTTATATTTATATACGGCATAGACAGTCGGCCATTTATTGTATTTTTTCATCGTGCAGCAGACAATGAAAGTAGAGCCGTGGTGCAGTGAGGCGGTCACTTCTGACTAGGTCATTTGTAATTATACGACTCGCCACGGTTGAACCATTTTTTATGGTGAGTGATGGTAATATGTGGGTGAGAGACCGTTCGTAATTTGTTGTCGGTTGGGCAGCGTATCATGTTCTTTCTATCGGTCGACGTCAGCTGAAGTCGTGGTCGTTTGTTAGCTGGACCAATTATTACAGCAGAAAAAATGGAGTCAAGTTGATTGACTCAGTACTCCCCACACATAATAATGATATCATTTTATTGTTTTCCCATTGCATGAACCTATAGTCTGAAATCCCCTGTAATAATTATCGCTTTACGTAATATACATAGAACGAAATTAAGCAACACTCGTATATCTAAACATTACAGAATTCTAAGTCCCATGGTTCTGTAAAAGGCAAGCCAATGTTCAGATGGACTTAAAAAAATAATATGCCGCTAGGTATTTTTTCCATAGGTCAATGGACAAACTATTATGAATACAACAATTTTTCAGTTTTATAACCCCACTCCCCAACCACCCCAAATGCACCCCTACCCAAAACAAGTATAAAATGATCAGGAGCCCCTAAAACGTCTAAAAGCAAAGTTTGAGCTGTTTTTATATTTTTGTTTTTTTATTATTGCTGCGCCGCCCCTGACATGATTTTTCCAAAACATACGCGTTTTCCATCCTCGGCGCGGTAGTAATACTGGATCAAAATTTCATTAAAATCAATTCAATAATTTTCGCGTTAAGCAATAAAGAACAATCTAAAACAATACTCGTATGTATACACACATCACAAATTCCTCGACAAATTCTAAGTTCCTTGGTTTCTGTAATAAGCAAGGCAATGTTCAGATGGACCTAAAAAAGTGTATTATGCCGCTAGGTTTTTCATTCAAAGGTCAATGGACAGCCCATTATGAATACAACAAATTTTTCAGTTTTACAACCCCCACCCCCAACCACCCCAAATTCACCCCCACCCAAAAAAACGTAGAAAATGATCATGAACTTCTAAGACGCCTGAAAAGTTTGAGGCATATTATTTATTTTTTTGTTTTTTGCTAATTACTCCGCCGCCAATGCACCGATTTTCAAAATTTTAGCAGCATTACCTACTAGGACCCCACAACATATCACTACCCAAATTTCATCATAATCCATGCAGCGGTTACTGAGATTACGAGGTTAGAAAACCGCGACAGACAGACAGACCGACACACACACAGACCGTCAGACAGACAGACTGACGGAAATGAGTGACGTAGATTTTCGTTATGTAGACATCATAAAACGCCCAAACCGCGTATTATCTCAAAATCGAAAATTTTAGCTATCACAATACTCCCCTCACCTATCGGTGTGGGAAGAAAAATAGTGTCGAGAGGCTTGACTCAGTTCAAAGAGTGGAGGAAACAGGTAAAACCCTTGTCAGGCAAAGGGTGCCTCGTCTGGTATAGTACAGCCTATCTATATGAATATAATATTTGCTTACCAAGTGAAAAATCCCAAACAAATACCTATAAAAGGGGTGATACACGTACGAACTTTAAGTACGCGGTTTTTAAGTTCGCGAACCTACTCGGCTCGACGTCGGTGACACACGTGAAGCTGAAATCACTGATTTTGATAATTTTCCTAAGTAAACAAAAATTTTAACAAACGCCAAACACAACAAGCGTTGCGCATCGATGGCCTGCCGAAACAAAGTGGTGGCTTGCGGCTCGTAGTACGAGCCGAGACAAGCTGCGAGAAAGATTTCAAACAACTTGGATCGCCGGCGGTTTGCGCGACGGTTTTAAAGTACGCGTACTTACGGTGACACAGGCGAAAAAGGTCGTCGAGCCATAAGTACGCGTACTTGCTCGTACGTGTATCACCCCTTTAAGGGTTCACTATTGATTATTTATGGGTGTGGGAAGTAAAAACGTAAATTTATGCTTGTGTATCAAGACGTCTTTTGATCGGATTTTTGTCTTATCGATTAGGCATTGCACCTGTCATATAGTGCTGTAGTTACTTTCTATTCATCGCTGTTAATTTTAAATTGGTAAATCCTAAAACATATTATTAGATATGAGCGCAACTTTAGGATTTACCAATTTGGCATTAACTACGATAAACTGAAAGTAACTAGCGCACGAATTGACAGGTACAATGTCTGATCGATAAGGCAAAAATCCGAGACAAAAACTAAACATAAACAAACTAGGTGTGTCTTGATAAACAAGACCAGACTTACTTTTCTGATTCTGTATCTCGCTTATTTTGCAGTTTCCGGAAAAAAGTTGTTTGGAAGGTTGTTTACTTTAACAACTTCTATACGGACAAAAAAATATCAACTTAGGACATACCTTGTATACATGGTTATCGAGTCGACCAGTAATGTACATAACAGTTACAAATAAATAAATAGGTAAATAAAATAAAAACCTATTATATACGATATATATCATTTTGGACTGCGACACATTCGGGGCTAGGAGAAGGGCTCTCTGTTTTACGTGACGCAGCCAGATGACGAAAGTGACTATCGTATTCGGGAAAAGTTCATCAATTAATATGATCTGTTGTGCTTCTACAAGCGTGAGTAAGCGAATGAATAAGTGATTTATCAACTAAAACTAATAAACATACTGTTTATATTTTTCAGTTCCGACAAATTAAGATAACAATACTGTTGTTATCTAACTATTTGTGCAGATTCCTATTTGTGTTATCTGACGGAAGTTGCTAAATTAATCAGTGATTTAAAATTCATCATTTTAAGAGAAACCACCAAGAGATAAGAAATGGAAATGCGTTGATAAAGCACCTCTATGCCATCAGACGCGCAAGACGCACGAACCACTCGAACTACACTTCCAATCTCATCTAATTTCATTAAAAATAATTTATTCACCAACAATACAGGGGGTAAATAAATTGTTTGACCCAAGAAGGTTAGCTGACCTGATATTATATTGCAATACTACATACATATATTTTACAGATACATATATTAAAACTAATACTAACTATATTGAAAACTTGTAAGTGTGTCAGTTCAAAATTCTGTTAATGCTGCTCCTACAATCCGGAATAGTTTCTCCGGAAGATGCGGGGAGCTGAAAAGGAACCGACGATGGGCGTGATAAATAAAACAGGTGCACGCTACATTAGAAAGAAATGGAAACAGTCATGTTAGCGCGTCGCCCGAAATTTGTAAAATTGAAGGGGAAGGCGATTTGCAGATGTTTTTTATCCCAATTCCTGACGCTTCATTTTCCAATTTTTATACATGAAGTTTTCACATGGTGTTTAGAAGGAAATTGCCCAGAGTGATATCGAAGCATTTTTTAATTTTTGCTTCTGGGCTTTCTTAAAAAAATTACAAAGTTGACGAAGAAAATAGGCAACTTCAAGCGATATTTTATGTTCAATCAATTTTTTTCATAAAATTCTTCGATAGCCCCCTGTGTAATTTCCTTTTAAACTTCTTATAAAAATTTCATGCAAAAATATTGAAAACTAGAGCGTCAGGAATTGGGATTAAATCACTTGAAAATGACCGTTTATGCCGCCTTAAAAACATTTGATAAAATGTCTCTTGGTGTGCCATTATCCATCTTTTGACTTTTTTTGTATACAATATGAGATTTTATGAATTTCAGTGAAGCAGGTAGTAAATCGTATATGCAGCAACATAAATATATTAAACTTTTTTGGCCTATTGACTTAAATATAGGAGGTCTTAAGGTCCTATTCTTGGTTCGTGTATTATGGTCATGGCTATTGAAGTTGATGTAAATTTTATGTTTGTGGACCAAATTCAATATGTTATAGCTGCATAGTTGTCGGATATCAAATTCCTGGGATTCTTTAAATAAATTATTTGAGGGGTAAGTGGGTTCTTTATAATAAATAACCTTCAAAACACATTTCTGCAAGGAACTGATACTCTTCAAATGAGTTTGATGCACTCCTCCCCAACCTAAGATACCATAATTTAGCTGGGACTGCACAAGAGAATAATACAATGTTTCTAAACAACGTGTGTTTAGAAATTTGTCTAAGAAATTTGAATTTAGGTAATAGTTGTCTGACTTTTCGCGAAAGAAATTGCATTTGTAAATCCCATTTTAAATGTTTGTCAATTATTATACCTAAGTATTTGACACTATCAGCCTCAAAAATTCGTCTTTTGTTTATTTCAATAGGTCCAAAATTCGGTAACGTATTTTAATATGTGATTGAAAACAAATCCAGGTCTCGAGACGACCATCAAACGACCCGTTACTGATGCTCCAATGCTTTGTATGAGAAGCCAAATAGACGTGCGTCGGAAATCGCATGGACCACATAGCCAAGATACATTTTTTTATCCTCAAATATACGTGTAGTGTATTAACGTTTTGTGTCAGAGTCCTTTTTCGGTAATAAATAAAATTAAACCAAGAAGTAAACTGTTTTTTTTTAATACAAACTTAACGGTGATGTTAACAATGTCTGAGTAGTTTTAAACACAGTTTTTCGACGGGCCAGGTTTTTAGGTTCCCTTATTATTATTATTATTTTTAATCCTCTCTCAAACAAATTTTATATCGTATTATATCTATCTCCCTAGGGGTTCTTACTCTGTGTCAGTATACTTGTACTTGACATTTTTTGTTGGCTTAAATTAGTATTAGCTAAGTTTAGGATTATTGGCAGGATTTATTTATTCTGAGCACAGATTTAAAATCAAGATTAATAATGAAGAATTTAATAGAATTTATTATTCTAGCTAAAAAAATAATATTTTTTGTGAAATTGTTATAACAAAGCTATAGTTTTAAAAACCAATATATAACATATGTTTCGGTACAATGAAAGTTTTCATGCACGTCTAGTATACTAACACATATGACCGGATATCTGCAATTTGCAATCCAAATTAAAACGCAAAGAAACAAAGTCCAAATATTATATTAAACTAATTACAAAATATAAACAATCGTTACTAAAACTGCAAATTATATGGAGTAATTCTGCGGCAAGGTAGAGGTTACGGTGCAAATTAAATGCATGTCAGAATTTGGTAAATTTAATACAGGCATAATAGTCGAAGAGCGAGAGGTCCAAACCTGCGGAATTTTATAAAAGCTGAAGGTTCTTCTATACAGGCCCGTCATTCGAAAACTTCCCACCACGGATTTATCAAAACCACTGTTTGAAAGAAAAAACGCCGAGACATGTCTAGGGGGACAACTTTTTAATAAAAAATACTTACTTTATTGCAATAAGTGTTCAAAATGTTGCCCGTTATTGGCCAAACATTGATATAGGCGATCCTGAAGGACAGTTGCAAAAACAGTGGAAATGATTCCAATGGAGAAGTTGAATTTGGAAAATTCATTATTATCTCTTATTATCACAGGATGCTTATAATATATTTTCTGATAGACCTAACGCATATATTGACAATAACACCACAATAAAAAAGATTTCAAAAAAGGACAGAAAATTGAAACCGTAGATTGAACATGCTTACTTGTAAGTAAGGAAAGCTAAATCCGACTGTTATAAAAATCAGATTGATATGGCTAGAGGTAATTGTAAGAAAATATGGAATTCCGTTAATGATGTAATAGGAAATTTAAACAAAAAATCGCAAGTAGAGAATACTGACATTAGTGGAGAAAATGGAGAGTTAGTCACAAATTCATTGGAAAAAGCAAACCTGTTTAACAATTTTTTTATAAGCATAGGTATGAACAATAAAAAAAGTAATCAAGAACCAGCAGATCTACGAGGGTTGCTCTATACCTCCGTCAATCCACCAGCACACAGACAGCTGTTTCACGCTTATTAATTAACATCTGTCTGCGTGCTGGTGGATTGACGGAGGTATAGAGCAACTCTCGTATATCGGCTTTCATAAACCCGTGCTCTCAGGTGGCCAAGCGGACGCACCGTGGCGTCCCACCAAGAAATCTATACTCCTGTGCAGCGATTTCCTTGGTTTGCCTTTACCTTCGGGTACCAGGTGGTGCACCGGCAGAACCTTTTGTCAACTGCTACAACTACCAGATCATCATCATTCCTGAAAGATAAATCTATCAAACCAAACCGTTAGAACCACTAACGAATAATGAACTGGTTATGCATATATCGAATTTAAAAAATAACTCCTCACCTGGTCCTGATGGTATAAGTGTAAAACTCATAAAGCACGTTCATAGCTTCATTTTATCTCCCCTAGTTCATATCATTAATCTAAGTCTCGCAAGCAGTAAAATCCCTATGCAATGGAAAGAATCTGTTGTCACCCCAGTGTATAAAAGTGGTGACAAAGCAAACCTCACAAATTATCGTCCCATCTCTGTTATTAACAATTTTGCAAAACTGTTTGAACATATTGTCAAAAAAAAGCTGAGCTTTTTTTTAGAAAACCACAATATAATAGCAGACAACCAATTTGGATTTACAAAAAACTTAAACACTGAAGATGCAATTTTGAGATTGATGGAGCCTATAATAATTGATGCCTTGGATAGGTCAAATAGATGTGCAGCGATGTTCTTAGATTTAGCCAAAGTCTTTGACTCTATATGTCATCAGAATTCACTAGCTAAGTTGCATAATTTTGGCATTGGGGGTGTAGCTCTTAATCTACTACAAAACTACTTAACAGACAGGATACAAAGGTAAAGATAGGAGGTATATTCAGTTCAAGAAACACCATGGAAACTGGAGTTCCTCAAGGTACAGTTTTAGGTCCCATACTTTTCTTAATTTTATAAATAGTATTACAAAAATTAATGACTTCAAAGGAAATATAGTATGTGATGCTGATGATACGACAATTTTTGTCACTGGATCACATTGGGATGATGTGCGCAACAATTTGGAAGTATGTTTAATGAAGGTGAAGCAGTGGTTAGATGCTAATCTACTTAAACTAAACGTAAACTAAACAAAGTATATGCTTTTTTCGCCAACTCTAGAAATCAACCAAACATCAGCATAAAACTTCACGGCAAAAATTGTGATAGAAATTAATTATTGCGATTGAGAAGTTCTAGAGAAAGATTCAGTTGTTAAGCATTTGGGGGTCAAAACTGATCATCGCATTAGGTGGTTTGAGCATATAAATTATGTTAATAAACGTATAAGAGTTTTAATAAGCAAATTTTACAGTGTTAGAGATATTTTTTCCCGAAAGATATTGCTCATGATGTACAATGCTCTTGTAGAGTCCGTCTTAAAGTATTGCGTTACAATCCGGGGTAGCGCGTTCTCAACCACTTTGAATTTTTTACAAAGGACACAAAACATGCTGCTAAAAATAATATACCGCAAAATAAAATTATTTTCAACAGAATTACTCTATTATGAGACGCAAACTTTCAGGATAAAACATATTTATGTCTAAGATCAGTGTCTCCTGAAAATGTATTCCAAGCAAGAAGGTTTAAAAAAATTATCCACTGCATCTAGAGCAACAACTAATTTCAATCTGGGTGTTCACTTTTTCAAGAAAACTCTGACCCAAAGAACATTTCTTTATCACGAGCCCAACTTTTTCAATATACTTCCAGCAGATTTGAAATGTATAAAGAAATTTAACGAATATAAAAACAAAATAAAAAACTTCATAATAAAAAATCAAGAAAAATTCAAATTTTAAAAAAATCGACTAAATGGCCACATCCAGCCTTGTTTTTTTTCTATTTGTTCTTCCTTTTTTTACGTTTCTCTGTTTATTCTCTATTTTTGTGCAATTTAATATGTACATACTTTATTAATGTTACATTTTTACATTTATTTTCTACCTTAGTAGTACCCACAATTTGTATGTATATATGCATTTTCCTGCGTCCAGCGAATTGTATTTGTTATGGTGTGGTAAAAATAAATTTGATTTAATTTGATCTCAGTCTATTTCTTCACTTGAAGAATGTCGAAAAAATCATCTGAATATTCCAAAAAACGGCAGAGTTATATTCAATTTTATATTTGCGTAAAGCGACCTCGGTGGTGAAATCCCGTATGACGTCACATGTCATGAATTGTTCGCGGCAGCCACAGTCTGGTCATTTAGACTTGAGTGCAGCGGCGAAGGTGTTTGTTGTAACGGGCAGTATGCCAGTGTATTTTTGAAGTATGGAGGAAGAAGGTTACGTTCGTGGTGATTCTAGTAATCTTCATAAAGTGGATCTCAACATGATATTGGACTTTTACTTCCCAGACCGATAGGTGAGGGGAGTATTGTGATCGTGAAAATTTTCGCGGTGGCTTGCGGGAGCAGCATCCTTGACAGGGAGCACACAGGCTTGCGTGGTGTCGCGTGACGTCACAGCGGCTTCGCGCGGAGGATACGGCTATTCAAACTTTGAAGGACTATAAATTTTCTATTAAAGGAGATAATTACAAATTTTTTTCGCCGTTGTTCTCTAACTCTTTAGGACTATCTGATTAACTAAAATTTGAAAAAATGGAAACTTCCTCATTTATGGTGCCCAAAATCAATGTACTCACTGATGAATGCACATCTTATCTAACTGGATTTATTAATAAGTTCGTATAACTGCAGGTATTGGAGCAATGAAAATCCTCATTCTTTTGTAAAAGGGTATAGCCACTACCCCCAAAAAATTACTGTATGAAACTGAAATTTAAATGGTTACATTTAATTGGTTAACTAAATCAAAGAGGATGAAAACCATATACTTGATGAAATCTTTTTTCAGCAAGACGGCACTCCTTCTCACTATGTTCTTCCGATTCAGCAATGGCTAGACAACGCGTTTCCAGATAAATAGATAGAGCAAGAGCACCTAAAGAGTGGCTTGCTAGATCTCCTGAATTGACGCCATTATACTTTGACTAGACTATGGGGCCATTTAAAATCTATTGTATTTAGTCCCCAACCTGAAAGTTTGTCAATGCATTCATCGAAAGCAGCCATGATATCCCACAACATGTTTTTGCAACTGTCCGTCAGGAATTTAAACATCGCCTATATCATTGTGTGGGCGATAACGCGCAACATTTTGAACACTTATTGCAATAAAAAGTGATATTTTTGTGTCTTTTTGTTCTATATTTTGAACAAAGTAAGGTACATACAAAGACTTTTCCAATTTTCTCGAAAACGAATCGACCGATGTTAAAAAATCAAACCGTCAAAATAAAGGACTTCGACATACCTGGGAACAAGATCTTACTTGATACCCCTTGTCATTTAAAATTTTTAAGGGGATGACACTGGGGGCAGAGGGTACAAGAGGGTGGAGTAGATTTTGGTTACAAAGTTGTCCCCACTGACAAATCCTTAGACATGTCTCGGCGTTTTTTTTTAATCAGTGGTTTTCGATAAATTTGTGGTGGGAAGTTTTCAAATGAACACCTTGTATATACTCATATCACCTTATACACGAAATACACAAAGGATCAACTGTGATGCCAGGTATAATAATATACAATGTCTATTTCTCAACGACGCGACGCCGACAATAAAAAAATTTCACAATACTTTTTTGAGGACGGGTCTACAATCATACGGTCAGCGGGAGGGCTGAGCGACAAAAAGCAAAAGGGTAGCGGTGACATTTAAATCTTGTGGAATTGTTTATAATAGTCTTATAACACTTATGCACTGTTAAAACGCAAAATTTACTTAAAACTATAAAAATTAACCAGACAGGATCAAACGAAACAAAGGGGCTATTTTTTGCTATTAGGCCACGATAATAGTGCTGTTACTTTTAGAGTTCTTTACCTATCTCGTCGCGGGTATACAAAGGGTATACGCGTTTATCAGCGATTCAGCGGTCAGTGTGCCAGCATTACCAAGCTGCCGCCTTAGGATTGCGGGGACAAACAAAATCCTTGTTTACTTCTTCCAACCTATTCGAATTCATTGACTACAACCGCCACTCGAGCCTCCACTTAAGTCACGGACTTGTGAAAGCACCCTCGTATATCATTAGCGTATTAACTTAAAGGAGAAGCCAATGGTACCGCACCGTTACTACCAGAATGTAAATCACAAGATGACGTTTAGGAGCGAGGACCGCAGTACTGCCATCAGGTAAGCATCAGATTTGCAGATTTTTATATCTGCTTTCTCCTTTAACAGAGGTTATCCAAGTTCGCGACGGATTTCATGTCATTAGGACGTGCTGAATCTTCGAAAATTCGATAAAAGCAAAACAATATCCGTTTTATATTCAATTTTATAGGGCGTTGGATGTGAGTATAGGTATACATATATCTGATTTTGCTGATGGGCAGTAAATTGTCGCTTATAGTCGTATTCCTGGTAAAATAAAAAAAATCATAAAATGGCAGAAAATTTCTCTCACTTCGGTACTTAGGTATATAATAACAATCTTTCTTGCTCGGCGGAGAAAATGAAGCAGTACTGTTCAAAGAATGGGTTGGTCTTGAACCTGGTCTTGAATGACTCCAAGACAGCTTATTAATTTATCCCTAATTCAAACTGATTATAGTACTATATACAGGGTGGTCCAATAAGCGCGCGGTGCTCCCTAGCAGCCATACCGTTTAAATTAGACGAAAATGTTTGGAATAAAAAACGTTTAATTTCAAATGCTCTACATTTAGAAAATATTTTCAAAGATGGCGGACTTCCGAATATACCGGAAGTAGGGATCAACTTCCTTATTTTAAATGGCATACCCTGTATATTATTAAGTTTTTGAATTCAGCATCGATTTTTAGGTCTAGTTTGTTAACCACAGTTTATGTCTACGAAGCCTATTTTCGGAGTTATTCAGCAATTTTTACAAAATTTGACGTTTGTAGTACTTTACAAGAAACGTTAATGTCTCGAAAACTAAACGTGATAGAAAGATGCGGTTTTCGGTTTTGAAACAAGCAAGAAGCGTACTTGTGTTTCGGTTACATCGTTGTTTCAAAAGAACATTAAATCAATAGACTAGCTATTTTCAAATTTGAAAAGTTGAAAATGTTAAAAACCTTTTTTTTTCAAATGGGATGGTATGATAAGATTCACATCGGTGGATGCGAAATTAAATTCTCTTTCACTTTTATCTAAGCACGTGTGGCAAGTTTGATACCTTCGTCATTATGAAAAAAACTTTCCAATAAAAGTTATAGGTAAAGCGTAGGTTTACATTTTAAAATTATTGTATAATTCATCAAGTCACGACCGAGGTCACGGCATACCAAAGTTGTGTTTTACTTCCCACACCGATAGGTGAGGGGAGTATTGTGATCGCGAAAATTTTCGATTTTGAGATAATACGCTTTTTGGGCGTTTTATGATGTGTACATGTACACATGTAACGAAAATCCACGTCACTCATTTCCGTCGGTCTGTCTGTCGGTCTGTCTGTCTGTCGGTCTGTCTGTCTGTCGGTCTGTCTGTCGGTCGGTCTGTCGGTCTGTCTGTCGGTCTGTCTGTCGGTCTGTCTGTCGGTCTGTCTGTCGGTCTGTCGGTCTGTCGGTCTGTCGGTCTGTCGGTCTGTCGGTCTGTCGGTCTGTCTGTCTGTCGCGTTTTTCTACCCTCGTAATCTCAGTAACCGCTGCATGGATTGTGATGAAATTTGGGCAGCGGTATGCTGTGGGGTCGTAGTAGGTAATGTTCCTATAGTTTTGAAAATCGGTGCATAGGCGGCGGAGTAATTAGCAAGAAACAAAAAAAATTAAATATTGCTGAAACTTCGTTTTTAGGCGTTTTAGGGGTCCCTGATCATTTTCTACTTTTTTTTGGGTGGTGGTGAAATTGGGGTGGTTGGGGGGTGGGGCGTTGTAAAATTG
Organism: Callosobruchus maculatus; assembly: GCA_951848785.1. Classification (NCBI taxonomy): domain Eukaryota; kingdom Metazoa; phylum Arthropoda; class Insecta; order Coleoptera; family Chrysomelidae; genus Callosobruchus; species Callosobruchus maculatus. The sequence goes on along the minus strand of CATOUR010000164.1, from coordinate 3,151,634 downwards.
AAAAATTTGTTGCTTTCATAATAGACTGTCCACTGACCTGTGAAGGAAGACCTGGCGACATAAATAACTTTTTTAGGTCCATCCGAACATTGCCTTGCCTATTACAGAAAGCAAAGGACAGAATTTTTTCTGATGTAAACATAGGAGAGTATTGCGTTAGATCGTTGCAACGAGGAAACTGTTGAATTGATTTTAATGAAATTTTGAAACAGCATTACTACCATGGCGAAGATGGAAAACGCGTATGGTTTTGATAAATCGTGCCAGTGGCGGCGCAGAAATAATAAAAAAACTAAAAATATAAAAACAGCTCAAACTTCGTTTTTAAGCGTTTTAGAGGTTCCTGATCATTTTCTGCGTTTTTTTGGGTGGGGGTGAAATTGGGGTGGTTGGGGGGTTGGGGGTTGAAAAATTAAAAAATTTCTTGTACTCATAATAGGCTGTCCACTAACCTGTGTAGGAAGATCTAGCGACACAAATCACCTTTTTAGGTCCATCCGAACGTTGCCTAGCCTATTACGGAAACTAAGGGACTTAGAATTTTCTGTATACTATAGGAGAATTTATTGGTTTAAATCGTTTTGTATTTTGTAACGTGGACACTATTAAATTGATTCTAATGAAATTTTGACACAGTATATTGTTGCCGTGGTGAGAATGGAAAACGCGTATGTTTGTTAAAAATCTTGTCAGTGGCAGCGTAGCAATAATCAAAGAACGCGACAAGTATGAAAGCAACTCAAATTCGGTTTTTAGTTAGGAGTTCCTGATCATTTCCTACCAGTTTTTTGGGTGGGGGTGAAAGTGAGGTGGTTGGGAGGTGGGGGGTTGTAAAACTGAGAAGTTTGTAGTATCGATAATAGGCTGTCCATTGACCTGTGAAGGAAAGACCTAGCGGCATAAGACAATTTTAGGGGGGGGGGGGGGGGGGGGGGCTGGCGATTATTTGGTTGCAAGGGATCTTAGACTAAAGCTTCATGCTATGGGAAAATAATAAACTGGTATCAGCGTAATGTGTGGGAAGTAGTGAGTCAATCAACTTGACTTCATTTTTTTCAAATGGAATAACCTCGGGAATAACCTATATATTATCCCGAGTTTGAATTGCGTGCCTTTTCCCTATTCCGGAAATATAGGGTTTTATCAGGTTATACTGGGTATTTTCAGAGATAATGCCACTTTTATGCGAAAATCTTAATGAATTCGTCACCCTGTATCTTAAAAAATGAAGTCAAGTAGATTGACTCTGTAGTTCCCACACATTACGGTGATACCAATTTATTATCACCCCACAGCATGAAGCTATAGTCCGAGATCCCCTTGCAACCAAACCATCGCCAGCACCCAGCACCCCCCTCCCCCCCAAAATTGTGTTATGCAGCTAGGTCTGTTCTTCACAGGTCAATGGACAGCCTATTATCAATGCTACAAACCCCCATATTTTCAACTTTTTTATTATTGCAAAGCCACCATTGACAGGATTTCTAAAAACCATAGGTACTTGTTTTCCATCCTCGCCAAGGTAATAATACGGTGTCAAACTTTCATTAAAACCATTTCGGTCATTTCCAGGTTACACAATACAACATACAACAAATTTTTCACTTTTACAACCCTCCCCCACCCCCCAACCCCCCATCAGGAACCCCTAAAACATCTAAAGACGAAGTTTGAGCTGTTTTCATATTTTTTGTTTTTTGATTATTGCTACGCTGCCACTGACACGATTTCTAATAGCCATACGCGTCTTCCATCCTCACCACGGTAAGATAATACTGTGTCAACATTTCATTAGAACAATTTAGTTTCCATAATACAAAATACAATAAAACGATCTAAAGCAATGAATACTCGTATGTACACAGAAAATTCCCTTAGTTTCGGCAAAGCAATGTTCGGATGGACATAAAAAGGTGATTTATGTCGTATGGTCATTCTTCACAGGTCAGTGGACAGTCTATGATGACTGCAACCAATTTTTAAATTTATAACCCTCCACCCCCCAACCACCCTAAATTTCACCCCACCCAAAAAAAGTGAAAATGATCAGGACCACCTATATATAAAACGCCTAAAAACAAAGTTTGAGGAGTATTTGACTTTTTTTGTTTTTTGCTGACTACTCCGCCGGATTACCTCCTACGACCCCACAGCACATTGCTGCCTAAATTTCATCAGAATCCATGCAGCGGTTACTCAGATTACGAGGCTAGAAATACGCGTACAGACAGACAGACAGGCAGACCAAGAATCGAAAATTTTCGCGATCACAATACTCCCCTGCCTGCTTCCCTCACCTATCGGTGTGAGAAGTAAAATCAATAACTGGATGCCTGATTCTCAATGCTAGAATAATTTCGTGATTTTCTATTTTTGCCTAACATTATCCTGTTTCAACTATCTTTGATTTTCTGTACAGGGTGAACCCTCGGGTGAACCAAAGCTCACGACCATAATTTTCTTTCTTATTTTTTTTTTTTTCATTTATTTGCACGAAACATACAAATAATGCCACCCCTAGAAGGCTGAGCCTTGTGTCGGGGTATGGGCATACATTAGATATTCATCAATCACAAAAATTTTATAGTTTCATCTGATATCCCTCACCCTTTTATTTATTTATTTATTTATTTATTTATTTATTTATTTATTTATTTATTTATTGCCCAACAGATAATTCCAATAAGAGGACAATACATACTCAGTATCATAAGACTACCTAAGGTACAAAAAAATATATAAAAATATATAGCAAATGGTACTTTAGATAAGCTAAATTTAAAGTCACAAAACGGCATCAGACCAATCTCAATGAATCCTGTGAATTGCATAATACTTCTCACATGACTTTTCTATTATTTCATTTAGACTAGAATTATTAATGTCACAAGCATCAGAGATCAGATTGAAGTTGGTGCAAATAGAGTACATCGGAGATTTAATTAAAGCATTGGTTTTAGGGGTTGCTTGATAGAAGGTGTCATGTTGACGAGAATTAGATTGCGGTACCCGAAACTGAAGTTGGGACATCAGATATATTGAGTCCACCTGGTTATGCACAAGTTGGTAGAGATACCTTAAGCCATGATTTACCCTTCTTAGTTCCAATGGTTGAACATCAAATCTTGCTAACAGTAATCTATGGTCTGATCCTCGTCTTGGGTAAACTCCATCTAATTTATAACTAAGATACTTGACGAATCTTCTTTGCACATTTTCTAGGACCTTAATATGGACCTGATATATGGGACTCCACACAATAGAAGCATATTCCAACTTAGATCTAACTAAAGAATAGTATAGTGCCATTAAAGCTTTTTGATTTGTGAATAATTTACAATTCCTTATAATAAATCCTAAGCTACGAATTGAAGATGATGTAATGTTTTGAATATGATCTGAAAATTCTAACTTATCATCGAACGTCACACCAAGATCTCTTATCGTGGAACACCGTGTTATGCTGCTACTCCCCAGTTTGTAGTCAAATGCAATGAAGCTTCTTTTTCGTGTGTACGTGCAAGTATTGCATTTATTAATATTCAGATAAAGTCCATTATCAGCACACCAACTGTTAAGTGTATCAAGATCATTTTGGAGTAAGTGGCAATCCGTAATATCACTAACGCGTACAAAAATTTTCAAATCGTCTGCGAAGAGCAAACTTGAACAGGCTAGTACAGCAGAGAGATCATTAATAAAATAAACAAATAAAAGTGGACCTAGATTTGATCCCTGCGGTACTCCAGATGTTGCATGATAAGAACTTGAGGTGAATCCGTTGTATGAAACGTACTGGACTCTTTGATCCAGGTACGATGACATCAAACTGGTCAGTGAGCTACTGAAGCCAAGATGTTTGAGCTTTTTCAATACCTTACAGTGACTAATTTTATCGAATGCCTTCGTAAAGTCGGTATATACCACGTCAACTTGTCCCCTATCATCTAAGGCATCCGATATTACTTGAGTGATTTCTATTAGGTTGGACGTAGTTGAACGATTTCTTATGAAACCATGCTGACAGGTGGAAATGAGGTGACTAGTTTGAGGATATATTAAGGTATAAATCGACATCTCAAGGACTTTGGCAAAATTGTTTAGTATTGATATAGAGCGGTAGTTTTCAATATTTGATGAGTCTCCGTTTTTAAAAATTGGACAAACCCTAGCAATTTTCCATCTGTCTGGAAAAACTCCCGATTGCAAAGCTCGGTTAAATATTGTCTTTAGAGGTTTTACGAAAACATGCGCACCATCTTTGACTAAAAAACTTGGGATAGCATCTTCACCAGCGGTCAGCTTGTTAGAAAGCTTCATTAAACACTCTAGTATGACATCATCATGAAATTCTTGTATATCGATACAAAATGATGCAGAATCATCATAATTCATCTGACTCGGCGTGTCATAGGTATATACACTTTTAAAGTAATCAGCGAAGCCATTCACAATTTTATTAGGCTCAGTAAGGCTCCGACCCTGAAACATCATTTTCCCTGGTATCCTTGAAACATTTTTCCTTGAGTTAACAAAAGACCAGAAACCGAGGGGTGAACCGGTCACGGAAATTTTGTACACCACAATTCAAACAATTCACACAATTCATATGCTTTCCATGTAAAACAATTCAAAAAATTCAAACAATTCACACAATTCAAGGAATTGCATGACAATTCATAAAAAATCGTGACAATTCATGGAAATTCATGGCAATTCAAACAATTCATGGGACTTCCTGACAATTCATGCCAATTCAGTACTGAAGTTTTGCACACCACACTACACTTATTATTTGAGGCACCTAGACTGTACTCATATCCTTACATCTACAATAATGCGATTTTTTGTAATACATTTTTACCCATTTTTATGCCTCGATTTCAAATATTTCCTCTTCTGGTTAATTATGTATTTATGCATTTTTAAACACAATCAGTTTACCAACACAAGCCACATATTTTGCGGACCCCAGAGTTGGTAAATTAGGCCTATGAATCTCGTTTTGCAAGGCTAAATATGGCTAAATATCATTTGAGTTATTCTTCATGCAATGGGAAAACAAGAAAATGGTATCATTATTATTATGTGTGGCTGTTGATTCGAGCAAAAGAACTATTAAACTCTCTATTTTGGATGTTACTAACTATGCGCATCTACAGGGTGTTTTTGGCAGAGTTTTAAATTACGGCAATTTGAAAGTCATTTAGCTTTGTTTTTTTAAATGTAACAAACTGTATGTTTTATTTTAAATCAAAGTTCCTACTAATACCGTATCTCGCCTTGTAATATTTTTTTTAGCGTTTGCGACTTTGCCAAGTTCTAAATTATTTTTCCAAAATTTCAAACAAACACATTCCCACCGACTATCATATTCCCGATTTTTATTAATAGAACGCACTGTATATTTTATTTAACATAGAAGTACTAGTAATGGTTTACAGCGTGACCAAGTTTTAAGTGGTGTCCCTAAAAAAATAAAACCGTTTTCCTTGCTCATACTATCTATTTCGAATACCAGGTCAGCAAAAGGTACAGGAACGCTTAAATATCTCCAAAACTTGCACAGCTGGAACGATAAAATAAATACCTGCAGGTTTTCCAACATGCAGAATTCAAAAATTCTAACAGCAGTGTTGCCAGATTTACCACTTTTACGTTACACGTCATAATTTTGTTATGTTAAATAGAAACTTCTTACTTATTTTTATTGCACTGAATTGCGCATGTAGAATTTAGCAAGATCTCACAATTTCAAAATTTTGTTTCTATTAATTACTGAGATACGGCAACGCCGCTTTTTCAGTAAACAGTACCGGAACGCTTAAATATTCCCAAAACTGCCACAGCTGGAGCGGTGAAATTCAATACTTGGGGCTTCTGAACATACAGTATTCAAAAATGCTAACATGAGTGTTGTCAGATTTACTAATTTAACCTGTCTCGTCATAATTTTGAGTGGAATACCCTATTTATGAAGTCCAACGTAAAAGTGGTAAATCTGGCAACACTGATGTTAGCATTTTTTTATTTTGCATGTTGTAAAATTGTAAAACTCTCCGGTATTGATGTTTTTCGTTTCAGCTGTGGCAGTGTGGAGATATTAAAGCGTTCCCGTACTGTTTACTGAAACAGCAGTGATGCCGTATCTCAGTAATTAATAGAAAAAAAAAATTGAAATTATGAGGCCTTACTAAATCCAACGTGCACTATTCATTGAAATAAAAATAAGTAGAGCATTCTGTTTAAAATAACACAATTATGACGTGTAACGTAAAAGTAGTAAGTCTGGCAACATTGCTGTTAGAGTTTTTGAATTCTGCATACCTACATATCCGGAAACCCATAGGTATTGAATGTTAACCTTCCACCTGTGCAAGTTGTGGAGATATTTAAGCGTTCTTGTACCTTTTACTAACCCTGTATTCTAAATAGATAGTATGACCACTTAAAACCTCACGCCGCCGCCGTAAACCATTACTAGGGAGTACTTCTATAGGCCTTTACGGAAACACTGATCTGGATACCGATAGATCAGTGATATATGTCAAACGGCTGTCAAGTGGGATTTATGATTCCATTAATTTAACGGACATCGAACAACGAAAAAGTTGGTTTAACAATAAAAAAACAGATGGTAAAGTAAAGCAGCTACTGATCTGAATCATCCGATCGCAATCACTTACTGTACAACAATGAACCACCCTATTTCTTGCCTATCCCAGATCACTTTCCGAACGTCAGGATCAGTGATCCAACTGATCGGGTTAACCCGATCACAGTTTCCGTAAAGGCCTTATGCTAAATAAAATATACAGTGTGTTCCATTCATAAAAATCGGAAATATGTTTGTTTGAAATTTTGGAAAAATAATTTACAACTTGGCAACGTCGCAAACGCGAAAAAAAATTACAATGCGAGATAGGGTATTAGTAGAGACTTCGATTTAAAATGTTACATTCAAAAAACACTACCAAAATAATAACTATAGGGGTACATGTCATAATCAATGTAGTGGTACCATCTTGTAAGTACCCTTAGCTCTTGAATTAATCACTTTAGACCCCAAGTGTGTTAGCTTGTTGGAAATGCTTTATCGGGAGGAACACAAAAAGTCCCAAATATACAGGGTGTCCCATTAAAAATTTTGAATCTGACGTCACGTGATCAAAAACAAATACCTCATTGGGTGACAATAATAGGAACCGATACTACATTTGCTCTAATTTGCACCCCCAAAATTATAATTCGCTACTACTGCCAGTTCCGATATATTGCTTGTCTTAATCGTCGTGGGACACCCTGTATATGAGCTGTTTACATTTCTTTCACGTCTCAATCAGTGTCGACACTTCTATAGTGCAGTTACGGTATTATGTAGACCTGAGTAATGATAAAACCGTAATTATATATACAAAATATATATTATAACAATTCAGAAAGTGATAGGGGATCAAAATAATCGAAAATGCCAATTTGCAATAAATAAAAACAAAATAAATTGATCTACATCTGATTATACAATTTTGACTACACTAACGAAAATGTCAGCTTTATCGCCAGGGTAATAAAACATGACGAAAGGCAAACAGTCACCCCACTCGTCGGGCTTCTTTGATACTTTGTAGTGTCGGCACTCGGTAGGGAGACAGAAATTTAAACTGCTCTTATATTTTTGACGCGTACAATACTACAAAATCTCGCAAGCGACGCCATCGGAATAACACGTGTTGACGATTCGGGATCTACTGATCATGCGCAGTGGATGGTAAAATTTGAGAAATTCATCGCAATTCATGACAATTCTAGACAATTTCTATTGAATTCGACACAATTCATGGTAATTCTGGCAATTCATGGAAATTCATGATAATTCTTGGCAAATTCACGGCAATTCATGACAATTCATGCCAATTCCTGTAACTTGTACACCACAATTCACGACCGGTTCACCCCTCGCCAGAAACTATTAGGATTTGTTGTTATATCACACTGAATCTTTTGCAAGTATTGTTGATATGAGTTGGAAATCTGCTGTTTTATTAATCTACGTAAGTTTGAAAATTCCTGATAGACTTCTAGTTGCCCAGTACATTTGAATTTATGATGTAGCTTGTGTTTCAGCTTAATATTGCGAATTGTTTCTCTACTGTACCACACAGGATATTTACGGGTTGAATTGACATATTTGGGAACATATAAATCTAAAATTGTGTATAGTTTTTCATAAAATAAGTCACACATAATATTAACATCCTTGGCTTTTTCCAGGAATGACCAGTCTATGTATGTTAACGCATTATAGAGACCTACAAAATTGGCTTTTCTAAAATTATAAGACGTATTAGATGTATTTGGCTTAAACATTACACTTTCAGTTCTAAAATTATTAAAAGTTATAGATAAGGATGGGTGATACGCATCCTCTTTGACCAAAGGTAAAAAATCTCTAACAGCCTGACAATCCATATCCGTAGCCACCAAATCCAACAGTCTACCAGAATCATTGTAAACATTGTTGATTTGACTGAAATTGCTAAATTCAATGAAATTTGCAAAGCTTCGAGAAAACGGATCAGAAAAAGTTTCGCTGGCATAGTTTGTGATGTTAAAATCGCCTATGACCATAATATTGGTTTGATTCGAGGTAAACTGTTCAAGCAATTCAAGAAATAACTCAAAGTCTGCATGATTTACGCGTGGAGGTATGTACACAACATAAATGAAAAAAGTTTTGAATTTTACTGTACATTTTGCTCCTAGAATATCTATTGAACAAAGCTCATCCGTAAGATGTGTCATGTCTAAAGTATCAACTGTAATTATATGATTCATGTATGCCAAGAGCACACCACCTCCACACGTAGTATTTGTTTCGGTAAATCTTCGATCGCAGCGAATAACATTGTACGTATCAGGAAATAGTTCAGCGCTCAACACATTATCACTCAACCATGTTTCTGTTAGTGCAATCATAGTATGTTCACATTCACTTACGTTAGGAAAGAACATGTCGATTTTAGTATTAAGACCTCTCACGTTCTGGTAGTAGATGTTGACCTCATCGCTTGAATCGCTGTTGGGCTTGTTTAGTTTTCCGATACCACTCTAGGAACGCCGTTGATGTGTTTTATTTTGCAGTTCGTTTCTCCAGAATGTATGCGGTCCAGTAGTTCCTGTTTGACGGTCTTGTAGTATGCAAGCTGCCTCTTAGTACGATCAAAGGAAACATTCACATGCTTCAACTCGAGCTTCAACTGATTTATAGTTTTCAATTTTTTCGCGCTAGCTATAATTTTACGAGCTATCTCCGCATTGCCAACAGTGATTTTAATAGGACGTTTCTTTGCTTCTACGAAATGTCCAAGTCTAATCGGCTTCACATTATTTATCTCCAGTTCAGGCACAATGTTGTTCAATATATTCTGTACCGTGGTTTTATCACTTTCACTTTGTTCCCTCGCTGGTTTTCTCTGATCAGGTTCGTCGATATTGAACAGAATGATATTATTCACTCTTTTCTGCCTCTCTGATATCTCAGAAATCATATCCTCGTACTCTGCTTCTGTAATATTGAGGTTACTGTTTCTTGCATTTTCAGCTTTTAGGTTTTTTATTTCATTTTGGAGTTGTATAATGAGAGATTTTAAGTCTTTCAGATCTTTGCCAATTGCTCTACAACTAACGCACGTCCAATCATACCCCTTGTTTGTATTTAGTATTCGTACTTCATTCGAAGTAATATTAACGCAGGTATGTCTAAATGTGTCCTTACATACAGAGCGTGACCAACTGGTGGCTTTCACAAGCCTGGTTGCAGCATTTGCAGGATGTTCGGGTAGGCATTGTTAAGGTAGGTCGGCTGTGCCACACCGTACCGTGAGACGCCACTGACAATTTTATATGAATTATTGAATTCTCGGAGAACCCACTGATTTGGAATGAATACGGTTATGTTCGGTTACAAATTCAATCCTAACTGCAAACTCTTCGTCAGGCAAATACTCACAACGATAGTTAGATACTGTGTGACTACTCTAGTACTCACAGAACGATTTTTGTTGGTCTAAAACACTGAATTTTTGCAACTAGAAACCAGCTCACTAAATGCACGTAAACATGTACCATAGGCGTACAGTTATATCAGAACTGGATCGTAACCGTTGACAGCTTCTTTGGATTATGCTTGTTGCTTTTCCATATGCTTTATAGAACATTCTGCAGTGTGTTTCACTTGAACCAGGCAAAGATGAGCTTCAGATAATACCAATGATGCTTTTGTAAGTGTAAGTACTGTTAGAAACTAAACATTTTGAGGATCTGAACACTCTGTATTTTATAGCGTCGCCGTCATCAGAAAGTTCTACTTCTATTATTACTAAGCGTTCCCTATTCCTATATATAACAGTTATGGACTTATTTGGATTTGAAGTCGTAAAACGATATGTTTGCAAAATTCTGGTATTTGTTAAGTCGAGCATAGATGCTATGCTTGACAGAACATAGTAAGCGTTGTTATATTTGTTAAACAATTGAAATTAGTATTCTAGTTTTGATTCGGTTTCAATTATTTGCAATTATTGCAATAATTATTGACCATTATTTGGCAAAATTAACAAATTGAAAAGCACCTGTCAATTACAGAAATTATCTGAATATAAAACAACAGAATCTTTAACAAGCCTACATTAGTAATTACATAGAAGATTTATGTGTGAGTAACAAGTAACAAGTAACAAGTAACAAGTAACAAGTAACAAGTAACCAAACCAAATCAAATTTCAAATATCGTATAGTTGACCAACACAGTATAAATTTACTACGTTCTGTGCTCGGTTCTGTCAAACACGATAACCATGGCCAATTCTGAGAAACATTCAGTATTTGGCAAAAATGTAGTAAGTATACTATTAGTAATCGTTTTACTCTCGGTTTTACTGCTTCAAATCGAAATCGCTCCATCACTGTTACATTTAGGTATAGGGAATACTTAATAAAAGTGGAAGTATTTTGTAAGAGACGATGCTATAAGATACAGGGTGTTCCAAGAAAATTATGGTCGTAAGTTTTGGTTCACCATGTATACAAAATCAAAGCATAGCAGAAGCTTGATAATTTTAAACTAAACTAGATAACCACCAAATTATTCTAGCATTGAGAGTCAAGCCTCCAGTTATTGATTTTTTAAGATACAGGGTGTTGAATTCGTTAAGATTTTCACATAAAAGTGGGCATATCTCTGAAAATACCGGGTATAACCTGATAAAACCTTATATTTCCGGAATAGGGAAAATGGACGCAATTCAAATTCGGGATAATACCTATATTATAGGATATTCCATTTGAAAAATAAAATAATAATAAAAGCGTGGCATATCAAAGTTGTTTTTTTTTTAATGGAACACCCTGTATATTATTACATATTTAGATTCCTTAGTCGATCCTTGTGTATGTTTATGCGCCACACATGGGGCTTAAAGCGAACCGTTTAGGCACAAATCACAATTTTTTGTATAAATAGATATCAGAAAAAAATTGAATATCGCAGCGATTATGTCACAAAGCATCAGGTTAGACGGCCAAGTTTGAAGTGTTTTTGAACTTGGAGAAATCGGTAGAACAATTAAGGAAACTTCAGTCAGAGGTAACTTGATTTTTTCAAATCGGAATTCCTAATTTTTTTATACAATCACATGTAAAAGTTGATAGCCGTTCTAATGATATGGTTATAAATATCAATCTCTGGTAGTTTTCAATCAAAGTGGTGTTGTTTGACTTCAACAACTCAATTGGTTTGGATAAGTTAGGTTAGGTTATGAAACTTTAAAGTGCTGTAGTTCTTTACCAGAACGTTTCCTCGGTCTATGAATGGTCTCGTACGATTCAGGACGTCAAACAGAGTCGTTTGACACCACTCTTGACTCCCCATTTCGGTTTCTGCGAAAAAGGAGTCTTACCTGACATTCAAAAATAATTAGCTAAACTGCTTTCCTGAACATTGAGGAAAATGTGAGCTTCTTTTACTTTACCTCCTAGAAGTCCTAAGTACAGATTTAAACATGACTCCGTAAACCTAACCTCACTTTCCAAATACATTGATTCCGAAGACTGCCCTCACAGCATAAAATTACGCTGTTATTGGTAGGTAAATTAGATAAACCAAAGCCGGCATCGGTAGCAGACGTCAAAACTCAGCCAGACCTGTTTGACTTACCGGCGGACGAATTGCAGGTAGATTTCACTGTAGTCGTCTCAGTCCCAGCATCCACGGTCAAAATCACAATCACTGTCCGGCAAAATGAAACCACTAATCGGCCACCTAATTAGCACTACGTTTTCGGGAACTGATACCGACGGCGTTCGCGAAAAACGGATTTTCGTCGCGAGAATAGACAAGAATACATACGGCGAAATCTCAAACTGACACTAAAGAAGGTTTGTTCGCATGCAACACGGCAACAGGTAGTCGGCCTGTCGCGGCGCGCCAGCCGTGGTTGCTGAGGATAGCGTTGACGCCGTTGACGGTCCGCCGCAACAATTTTACGGCGGCGGCGAGCACAGGACCGGATTAGGCTAGAGAATGTGGACGCTGTCGTGGCACGCGCACTGAGCATGTCGCGCGCCGGTACTGCATTACTACAAGCAGTGTTGCCACCTCTAGCACTTTACGAATAATACAGACTCGTTATACAACAGGGTGTCCCATAAATAGTGTGCAAACAAGTGCTGATAGTTTGATACGTTCACGTGAACATAACCTATCAGAATAATGTCAATTATCAGGCACGTATTTAGGGAGGGAGGGTCCAGGGGGTCCAGACCCGCCCCCCCCCAAAACGTTATAAAATTCCGTCTAAAAATGGAATCCCCCCCCCGCAAATTTAAGGATTTAAGGTGGCAAAAGTGACACCCATAATCTGGACCCCCCCCCCCCCCAAAACCAAATCCTGGATACGTGCCTGTCAATTATGTTTACTAAAAATCTTATGATCTCGAGTAAATCACACTTTGATATTTTACAAAATGTCTGCCTTCTATCAGTTAAGGACGTATCCAGAAGAATAGCAAAATTGCTCAAAAATGGCGGACGGGATCAGCTTCCGCACATCCATGGTCTGAGGACATCACCTTCAGGACTGAGGAGGAGGTTGAGGTTTTTGCTGATGCATGCAACGACAATTCTCACCCAATTATAATCTGGATAATGACATTGATGAGGAGCAAAAAATTGTAAGAACCGTCAGGAGATACTTGTAGTCTAAGATCCGAATGTAAGACGACCTTCACCGAACTAGTTAATGTATGAAAAGCATTTTATATCAAATTTAATGTGTTAAAAAACGTATCGCGAGTAGCTTGGCTGAAAAATTTCAGTTCAGGATATGATCAATTAAATATTGAAAAATTAATTTTTTTTAAACATTTCACTGGTTTGGTTAATAGAAAAATCACATACCAATCGAAAGTATGAAGCCCATAGAATACGCAAACGTTAGGTTGGCTACGTTTTTCCCGTCCCAACTATAGGGTAGGTAGGTATAAATAGGTAAATCAATAATAGTAATTTTCACCGGTGTTGTTAATGCATGAAACTTATATCAAAATAAAGATAATTTTATTGCAAACACGTCGATATAGGGTTGTCTGCAAAAAATCAGTCTGGAATTCCGGTTATCGAATTTTCATTTACTATTTTTTTTTTTTTTTGGGTGGAGGTGAGGTAGTTGGAGGGGGGGTTATGAAACTGAAAAATGTTTAGTACTCATAATAGGCTGTCCACTGACCTGTAAAAAAAAGACCTATAGGGGCATAATTTACTTTTACTTCCCACAACGATAGGTGAGGGCAGTATTGTGATCGCGAAAATTTTCGATTTTGAGATAATCCACTTTTTGGGCGTTTCATGATGTCTACATAACGAAAATCCACGTCATTCATTTCCGTCGGTCTGTCTGTCGGTCTGTCTGTCTGTTGGTCTGTCGGTCTGTCGGTCTGTCGGTCTGTCGGTCTGTCGGTCTGTCGGTCTGTCGGTCTGTCGGTCTGTCGGTCTGTCGGTCTGTCGGTCTGTCGGTCTGTCGGTCTGTCGGTCTGTCGGTCTGTCGGTCTGTCGGTCTGTCGGTCTGTCGGTCTGTCGGTCTGTCGGTCTGTCGGTCTGTCGGTCTGTCGGTCTGTCGGTCTGTCGGTCTGTCGGTCTGTCGGTCTGTCGGTCTGTCGGTCTGTCGGTCTGTCGGTCTGTCGGTCTGTCGGTCTGTCGGTCTGTCGGTCTGTCGGTCTGTCGGTCTGTCGGTCTGTCGGTCTGTCGGTCTGTCGGTCTGTCGGTCTGTCGGTCTGTCGGTCTGTCGGTCTGTCGGTCTGTCGGTCTGTCGGTCTGTCGGTCTGTCGGTCTGTCGGTCTGTCGGTCTGTCGGTCTGTCGGTCTGTCGGTCTGTCGGTCTGTCGGTCTGTCGGTCTGTCGGTCTGTCGGTCTGTCGGTCTGTCGGTCTGTCGGTCTGTCGGTCTGTCGGTCTGTCGGTCTGTCGGTCTGTCGGTCTGTCGGTCTGTCGGTCTGTCGGTCTGTCGGTCTGTCGGTCTGTCGGTCTGTCGGTCTGTCGGTCTGTCGGTCTGTCGGTCTGTCGGTCTGTCGGTCTGTCGGTCTGTCGGTCTGTCGGTCTGTCGGTCTGTCGGTCTGTCGGTCTGTCGGTCTGTCGGTCTGTCGGTCTGTCGGTCTGTCGGTCTGTCGGTCTGTCGGTCTGTCGGTCTGTCGGTCTGTCGGTCTGTCGGTCTGTCGGTCTGTCGGTCTGTCGGTCTGTCGGTCTGTCTGCCTGTCGCGTTTTTCTACCCTCATAATCTCAGTAACCGCTGCATGGATTGTGATGAAATTTGGGTAGCGATATGCTGTGGGGTCCTAGTAGGTAATGCTGCTAAAATTTTGAAAATCGGTGCATTGGTGGCGGAGTAATTAGCAAAAAACAAAAAAAATAGATATTCATCAAACTTCGTTTTTAGGCGTTTTAGGAGTCCCTGATCATTTTCTACTTTTTTTTGGTTGGGAGTGAATTTGGGGTGGTTGGAAGGTGGGGGGTTGTAAAACTGAAAAATTTGTTGTATTCATAATGGGCTGTCCAATGACCTGTGAATGAAAAACCTAGCGGCATAATTCACCTTTTTAGGTCCATCCAAACATTGCCTCGCTTATAATAGAAACCAAGGGACTTAGAATTTGTGATGTATACATAAGAGTATTGTTTTAGATCGTTGTATATTGCTAAACGAGAAAATGACTGAATGGATTTTCATGAAATTTTGACACAGTATTACTACCGCGGCGAGGATGGAAAGCGCGTATGTTTTGGAAAAATCGTGCCAGTGGCGGTGCAGCAATACTAAAAAAACCAAAAATATATAAAGACTGCTCAAACTTTGTCTTTAGGGTTTCTGACCATTTTCTGCTTTTTTTTGGGTAGGGGTGCATTTGGGGTGGTTGGGGGGTGGGGGGTTGTAAAGCTGAAACATTTGTTGTATTCATAATAATGTGTCCATTGACCTATGGAAAAAATACCTGGCGGCATATTCTTTTTTTCTAAGTTCATCTGAACATTGGCTTGCCTATTACAGAAACCATGGGACTTAGAATTTTTCAATTTTGTGATGTTTACATATACGAGTATTGCTTAATTTCGTTCTATGTATATTGGGTAAAGCGAAAATGATTGAATTGATTTCAATGAAATTTCGACACAGGAATTACTATCTATCTATCGCGGCGAGAATGGAAAACACGTCAGTTTCTGGAAAATCGTGTCAGTGGCGGCGCAACAATAATCAAAAAACTAAAAATATATAGACACCTCATACTTCGTTTTTAGACGGTTTAGGCTCCTGAGCGCTTCGCATCGCATGCAAAACTGTGGCGTCCTAGTTCCTAAGGAGAGAGACGCAAGAAACTATTTACCAGAGTTTTTGTGTTGGGTGTTTTTTGCGGGCAAATGGGCGCTGATTTGGTTGCAAGGGGGGATTTCAGACTATAGCTTCATGCTATGGGAAAATAATAAACTGGTAGGTATCGTAATGTGTGGGAAGTACTGAGTCACTCAACTTGAATCCATTTTTTTATGTCCTTCCGAGCATTGCCTTGCCTATTACAGAAACCAAGGGAGTTAGAATTTTCCGATGTGTACATACGAGTATTGCTCTTGATGGTTCTGTATTGTGTAAACTGGAATTGATTTTAGTGAAATTTTGACACAGTGTTATTACCGAGGCGAGGATGGAAAACGAAAAATGATTTTCAGAAATTAGGTCCGGCGCAGCAATGATGAAATAACTAAAAATATAGAAACAGCTCATACTTCGTTTTTAGGCGATTTGGAGGTTCCTAATCGCTTCGATTCGTCCAGTTGAAGCTTGCAGGATAAAAACTGAGTCATCTTACTTCCTATAAAGAGAGATAAAAGAAACTATTTACCAGAGTTTTTGTGTTGGATGCTTTTTGGCGGAGAGCGGGCGATGATTTGCTTGCAAGGGGATCTCGGCTTTATGCAATGGGAAATAATAAAACTGTGTCACCGTTATAACTATGTGAGAAGTACCGTGTCAATCAATTTGATTCTATTTTTTTTTCTTCAGCCAAATAGTCATTTAAAAGTTAAACGGGGATGTTTATCTAATAATGATGACGCAATATCAACGAACAAGTCCGTTATGGTACAATATGATCTTAAATTACAATTTATTGCAAAGGTGGGATATAATGCAACAATAAATAATGACAAGTTTAATTGATTGAAATGAATAATTCAACATATTAGCCGTTCTAATTTCGCTGAATGGAATCCAGCAAACAACCTATTATTTATCTTGGAGTCTAATGACATACAGATTCTGAGATACATAATACTTCAAGAGGTATTTTAAAACATTTCTCAGGTAGCAGTAATTATTTGTGGTCTGTGTCGCAAGCTGTTGGTATAGAATAACTACAGGTATTCGTATAATAATCGATGTCGGGTAGATTACTTTGGTTCTGTCGACACTTTGGGGATCATAAGTCTTGACCACTTCCCTAATTATGTTGTGTTTCTCATGCCATGTGGTGTCTGCATGGAGAAAATCCTTGATACTGATTTCTCTCTATCGCCATTTTTCTATCCGCATAATCTCGTAACCGCTGAATCGATCTTGATCAAATTTAGAAAACTATATATTTTGTTAGGTCGTGATAGGTAATGCTGTTGGTAATACACTAATTAGTTAAAGCCTAAAATTACCAGAGGCCCCTAACAACTTCGGAGCTAGAAACCGTACTCTGAAGTATTTGATAGCCTCACTTGGTTTAATCATCACGGCATTAATGTTCAAATGTACCGCTGAGATCTTCCTCTTGGTCGTCAGTAGTACTGCTTCAGTTTTATGGGAAACAAGAGAGAGTTAATTTTTCTCCCCCCAGCTAACTACTAGATATTTTTTATGGTCTGCCTCCTGCAAAGGCTGCAAGCGTATGGCGCTGCAAGAGTATAATCAGTCAAATCAATCGATGCACGTTGGATTTGAAATGCTACAGGTTGTAGCTGTCAGAAAACAGATTCACCGGCATATTTGCGAACAAATTTGTTATGAAATTTCTTAACGTGTTATACGAGTTTTTGAGCCAATATTTCGGATGAAATTTGATACCAAATTATTTGGAAAGTCTTCTAAATACTAGCAAATTAGATATCAAAACTGCGCGTAAAGGTGCGCAGAAGAAAAATAATGGAGTTGATACCTGTCAGATTGACTTCTGTCAAAAGCAACAACTCGTAACCTAAGCTTTTGGTGCCAACATCGTCAAAAGGTTCCTTTCACATGTGGGACAAATTTAATATCATTTTATATTTATTTTGCATTCTAAAATTCAAATTTAGGCATACCAAACTGCAATCACATTGCAAGGGGCATTGGCATTTCTGCTCCTCTACATTTTGTATTATTGTGGACCTGCTCATGGTTTTTCATTGCTGCACATTCATGTGTCCTCCCTATACATTCCTTTATAATATGTAAAATTAAAATTATAATTTTCATAACATCGTCATAACATCGAATTTGCTTTGTTAAAATTAATAATACATAAATACATGATATACAAACATACACAAAAGCGAAAGTAAGGTTAGTGATCCAAAAAACTCATCAGAGCACAACCACAAAACAAAGCTCTGGAGAGGCGAAGAGAGAACAAGTATCCTCAGTTCAAGATCTCCGCATTTCACGAATGGTACGCGCACGAATCTGAGGCAAAATGATCTAAGGTGGGATGGTAAGAATGCCTGGGAAAATGTGTGAAAGGATCGCGCTTAATTATGACGCAATGCTAACAAAATCTATAAAACGCGTTTGAGGCGAATTGTCAATTGTCGAATTCCAGCTGATGTCTGTCAACAGTATTGGCAACTATCCTATTTAGTTTCAACCGCGCTTACGCAGGACTCAAATTTAATATTAAATGTGAGATGGTGTCATACTGTTCCAAATTCTCTGCACTTTTTTGACACCATTTTTGTTGAGAAATTTCATATCAAATTTGCGATCAAATTTGACAGCAAATTTAGTTTTAGTATCGTGTCATAGGTCATACGGCTCTTAGGTCTTTCCTTTGTAAAAAAAACCTCTTTTATGACTGAATCAACTCCCAAACAACTTCTTAGTGTGCAACGTAAATATTTTATGACACCATTGTAATTTTTGTAATTGAATTGATATCGTGTACCTATGAGAATGATTTTATAGCTAGATAACACATAACAAACCATTATCTGGAAAATTTCTCTTAATCGCGTGTTATTACACGTCCAACGATTTGCTGCAAAGGTAGGATCAAGATTCACAATAAGATTATCGCTAAACAGGTAATTTCGATCCGATAATACGCTAGTAATAACTTCCTAAATATGTAATTAAAACTAAATTGCCTCAGTGCGGGTTCGTGTGACGTTTTAAGATGTGATATATAACTGTTGGGCTGAAAAGTTTTTTGTTAGTTGACCAAGACGCTAACATAAAAAAAATTGAGTCAGGTTGATTGACTAGGTACTTTCCACACATAACGGTGACACCATTCTATTATTTTCTATTGCATATAGCTATATAGTCTGAGATCCCCTTGCAATCAAATTATCGCTCGCTCTCCTCAAAAAACATCCAACACAAAAATTCTCGTAAATAGTTTCTTTCATCTCTGTCCATAGGAAGTAAGACGACACAGTTTTCATTCTGCAAGCTTCAACTGGACCGATCGAAGCGATCAGGAACTTCCAAATCACCTAAAAACGAAGTTTAAGCTGTTTTTATATTTTCAAATCTTTGATTATGCTACGCTGCCACGGAACCAATTTCTAAAAACCATACGCGATCTCCATCTCGCCACGCTAATAATACTGTGTCAAAATTTCATTAAAATCAATTCCAGGTTACACAATACAGAACGATCAAAAGCAATACAATAAAAAAGTAAACTATGCCCCTAGGCCTTTCTTTCACGGGTCAATGGACGGTCTATTCTGAGTACAGAATTTTGTTCAGTTTTACAACCCCCGCCCCACAACTACAACAAATTCGGAAGAAAATGATCAGGACCCCCTAAAACGCATAAAAATGATTTTTATATTTTTAGCTTTTTTATTATTGCTGCGCCGCCACTGACACGATGTCTAAAAACCATGCGCGCTTTCCACCCTGGCTACGGTAAAAATACTGTGTCCAAATTTCAACAAAATGAATTCATCGATTTCCCTGTTGCACAATACAGAACGATCTAAAGTCCATTGGTATGTGTAATAGGCAGGTAATGTAAGGATGGACCTAACATAGTAAATTATGCCCCTAGGTCTACCTTTCACAGGTCTACAGACAGCCTATTATGAGTTCAAAAAAACATTTAGTTTTACAAACCTCCACCCTTAACCACCCTAATTTCACCCTCACCCAAAAAAGTAGAAAATGATCAGCGCCGGTACTCTCTAACTTAAGAGATAGAAACATTTCTATCACCATGACGACCGTGACGATCGGGCAGTTTCGGGTGCCTATTACGTGTCTACTACGCTGTCACGGCACGCTGTCATATTTACGAGGCCACCCGATCTCATAGGACATAGTGCATAGAAACACGTTTCTATGTTACAGAGTACTGGTTCAGGAAACCTTAAAACGCATAAAAACGCACAGACCGACAGACAGACGGACAAACCGACAGACAGACCGACAAACAGACCGACAGACAGACCGAAAGACAGACCGACAAACAGACCGACAGACAGACCGAAAGACAGACCGACGGGCAGACCGACGGACAGACCGACGGACAGACCGACAGACAGACCGACAGACAGACCGGCAGAACAAACTTTTTTGGTCGGACGGGAGATGATTTGGTTGCAATGTGTGGAAAGTAGTCAAACACCTTGACTTCATTTTTTTTAATTCGAGGATTTGTGCTTGTTGTGGTTAACTTTTTTGCGAAAAAGGTTGTTGTCCGACAAAAGGCAACAACATGCAAACTAAAGATATTCAATTTTCATAACCTCATCAGCTTTCAACTATCACCAGCAAAGGATTCTAATGCGCAGTAATTCAGCGAGCAGTTTTACATCCAATTTGTCCAAATACGAGTATTTAGAACAATTCCTAAATATTCGTACAAGTTGGATGTGAAAGTGCGCAGAAGCGAATCTGCAGCCATACTATTTCTTGTCCTATTTTCTGTCAAATGCTTAGGATGGATGGCATAGGACAGTAACATAGAGCCTTAAGACTAAAAAAATCCGCTACTTCTTATAAATCTTCCAATAATGGAAAACACAAGTAGGGCTACTAAGTTTACAATATCAATTTGTGGTAGTTCTAGCTTTACAATACCGCGACTTCCTCGATTTTTTGAGTTCTGCGGCGGTCCACGGAACCCAATCTGTAATTAGCAAAAACGCATCTTTTTCCTTTCCCTATGTAGAATAAAACAATATTCACTCGCTCCTACATAATAATTACGCTTACCGATGGTATAATTTGCTGCTTATTCACTTCTTCAAGATGTATATCCGAGACGATGATTCACTGGAATTCGCGTTCTTTGAGAAAATGCCCCAAGAGCTGATGAACAAAAGTATCCTACAAGGATATCGGTGAATAGTTTTGCTGTAATGTCCTTCAAATTTAAAATTCTATAGCATACAAAATACAAGTTAGTTTCATAGCCTCAACTTTGAAACACAGAAAACAGTCTACAACGTCCCTAACTCCCAGTCCCACCGAAATCCTGTGTACTGTTTTGACCGTCCAAAACCAGTACTCAAACTACAAATTGTTATTGCTTGAACACACAACAAATAGTTTTAAACTGTGATTTATCGTGCTTGAACATGATTTCGTCATTGCGCACACTCAAACGATTTCAAGTATTGCCGACACGAATATTATCAATAGTTTTGAGCACCGTAGCTCGCCATCGTTCGCGATTTGTTGTCAGTTTAGTGGCGCTCTTGACACTCATATCCAGCAACTGTTTCGCCGTATCCACCCAGCGTGTAGGGGGACGGCCACGGCGCCGCCCACTCGGGGCATGACCCTGAACTACAAGTTTCTCCATATTATCGCTTCTGTGTATATGTCCGTAGAATGTAAGCATTCTCGTCGACACAATGGAGGATAGTCTCTATGGATTACCGACCTCATCCAGTATGGAGACGTTAGTTCGATGGGCGGTATAAGGAACTCTCAGCATTCTCCTCTATGTCCACATTTCAAAAGCGTCTATGCGAGCTCGATCTGCCTTTTTAACAGTCCAAGTTTCCGAGGCATACAAAAATATGGAGAACACAAGAGACTGAACCAGCGACATTTTTGTAGCTTTAGTGATGTTATGGTCACGCCATATTTTAGTAAGCTTTGTCATGGCCACACGTGCCTGTTGAATGCGCCGTCGAATCTCATTTTCACAGCTACCCGAATTATCGATCAAAGAACCGAGGTATATAAAACTTTGAACTACTTCACAACGGCCTATTGACTTTATTTCTCGATAATTATCATGCTCTCTATCTACGATCATAACCTTGGTCTTATTGTAGTTAATACCAAGACCATACTCTGCACTACGTTGTTCTAAGATGTTTAATAGAGCTACTAGTTCTTCCTAAGAAGCTGCAATAAGGGTTGTATCGTCAGCAAATCTTAAGTTGGATATTTTGCTTCCGCCAATAGTTACACCGCCATTCCAGTTGTCTAATACCTGTCTCATCACAAATTCAGAGTAAATGTTAAACTACATCGGAGATAATACACATCCCTCCTTTTCTGGTTGCAGTTTGACTAGACAGGTTACCATCAATTCTTACGCGAGCCGAATTAGATTCATAGAGTTGCTGTATGAGAAACACTAGGTGATAGGGAACTCCCATAGAGATGAGGATTTCCCACAGTTTAGGCCACTTTACGTTATCAAACGCCTTAGAATAGTCCACAAAGCAGATAAAAACAGGAAAATAATGCTCTCTGGCTTTTTCAATAATTTGTCTTAAGTTTAAGATCTGTTCACGCGTACCGCGTCCTTTCACGAAACCTGCCTGCGCCTGAGAAATTTGCCAGCCAATAAAACCCTCCAAACGAGATTGTAAAATATAGGAATCTACAAATTTGCACCCCCCCCCCCAAATTTAAGGTGGCAACTCTAGTCTGGACATCCTCCCAAACCAAATCCTGGATACGTGCCTGTCCCTCAGAGTCCTGCTGATAGTGTGAACAGCCCTGACGAGTACAAACAAATAGAATGAAATAATATGTCACATAAGGAAGGATGCTTAGAAAATAAAGAACAGAAATACAATAAGAAAGGGAAAATTAGAAATTTGACACATAAGGTTGCATCGCTAGAAAAAAAAGTTCAATAAAAAAAGGAAAACTACCACTTGATTTGTCTTTAAGAGGTGACGTGTCACTAAGAGCCTTTATGGTAGATCCTATTTCGTTCTATAGAATAGAGCTGTATGTGAAAGATCTGAAGACAGTTGTGTGCTGTGATTAGTGATTGAATCTTCATTTTTTAAATTTCTTTCATGCAACGGTGCTTCTGAAATTAATATTTTTTAATAGATATGGAGGACACTGGCTAGTTATGATCCTAGATATAAGATATAACAAAACTGCGTGCAGCTGTCGACGATCCGAGGCGATTTTGGCAATTACTTAGAAACTGGATATTGAAATGTCAGTATTTCGCAAAAAAACATCGAAAAAATGAAAATGGAGCATATTAGGGCATGGCCAAATCTGCGAGTTCGCCGCTGCGACAGAAATGTGCCGACGAATGTTAATGTCGCAGATATATACTTATTTGAGCCTGACCAACGACTTTTCAGTTGTTTTACAATAGACGCGGAAGAAGACATATTGTAACATACTGTATATAGTTTTATAGATTTGTATTCTTGTTGATGTATCTTTCGATTTTTGGTGTGTAAACGTCATCGATTCATCTGGAATTTCTGGGACTGCCAGCTGGGCGTTGTAGAATGTCATCTGAATGTCTCGAATTCTCTAGTGGTTCGATGAAGTATGTATATACAGTGTGTCCAGACATTCGACCGACAACGCTTCACAGGTGATAGACCTCACACTTTTATGAGCATTGAGATAGGTTCATGATGCCTTAAAATGATTAATTTTCAAGATATAGGGTATCAAAGCCTTACTTTTATTTTACTTTTTTCTCAATTATTCCGCAATAAAATGGCACAACGATCTAAGATTAGTATTGGGGGGTTTTAAGGCGAGAAATCCAAATTCAACCACGGTTTTGCTATCATGAATAGAGGGCGCCACCTACGGCACATTGAACTCTTTTAAACTAACAAAACCTTTTCCGGTTTGGTGCATCAAAGTGAGTGCTAAAAAAATCGTTTCCGCAATATGTTTTAAGTAAAGAAAGGTTTACTTTGTTTAAGTCGCTAGATGTAACCCTTTTGCAAGTGAAGCAAGAACGTGAAAAGTACGTGAATTTTGATTCCCTGGAGCGAAGAAAAAACGGCCTACGTGAAAGTGTTGTTAGCAATACTTTCTGGATATCCTAAACAAAAAAAGGTGAAAAACAAACGATCTTCACCCTATAAATCTGAAGAGAAATAAGTATGATATTTCAATTCACACAACTATATGTTGTAGGCTTAAAGTATAAAATACGATACAACTATAGCATGCCTAAAAGTGGCTCATCTGCTCTCAACCTATATGTACTATGACAAACCAGTCTAAGCCGCAAGATATGTAGAATACCTGAATACCTTTCGTGGTTCCATTAGATTATTTTTTCCATGCGCACTCCCTAGTCCATCATGAGGATAAGAGGAGGTTGTTGAGTTTAGATACCATGACTGCCATAGGAATGCGAAACTTTCGTTTCGTTTTTTTTATAAACAATTGCAACATTATTTATGTCTAGCTTGTAAATAACCACTGTGTGCAATATCATTATTGCAGCGCTTCTCCCCTCTGGAAAGAGGGCGAGTACATCGCGAAAAAAACCTACTTATAAAAAACTAAATAAATATTGATAAACTTATTTATGAAAAAAAAAACATTCTGACATAATAAAAAATAAAATATACGCTTACATACTCATAAAATATACCTATAGACAGAAATGTATTGCACAATGTATTTAATACTTAAAAACTAAATAATGTATAATAACTTATGAATATTAAATTAAAAAGAATATTGATTAGTGTTATTAGTGACTCCCTTGCGCCTGTCTTGCAGAACTAAGCTCCTCGAAAGGTTGAAAATTGGCATTATCTTTTACTTCCCACACCGATAGGTGAGAGGAGTATTGGGATCGCGATAATTTTCGATTTTGAAGTAATACACTTTTTGGGCGTTTTATGATGCCTACATAACGAAAAGCCACATCACTCATTTCCGTCGTTATGTCTGTCTGTCGGTCTGTCTGTTGATGTTCTTCTTGCCTCCTAGTCTCAGTAACCGCTGTATGGACTGTGATGAAATTTCGGTAGCGATATGCTGTAGGGTCGTAGTAGGTAATGCTGCTATAATTTTGGAAAACGGTGCATGGGAGGCGGATTAATTAGGAAGAAACAAAAATATTCCTCCTTTTTTAGGCGTTTTTGGGGTTCTCAATGATTTATCATTTTTTTGGGTGGGGGTGAGATTTGGGAGGTGGGAGGTTGCAAAACTGAAAATTTTGTTGTATTCGTAGTAGCGTGTCCACTGACATGTAAAAAAAAGACCTAGCAGCGTAATACACTTGTTTATGTCCATCCTTTATGTCCATTGGCTTGTCTGTTACAGAAGCCGAGAGACCGAGTATTTGCTTTAGATCGTTCTGGGTTGGGTAACTTGGAAACTATTGAATTGATTTTAATGAAATTATGACACAGTATTGTTACTGTCACGAGAATGGAAAATGCGAATTTTTGGAAGTGGCGGCGCAGTGAAAATAAAAAAACTTAGAAAAAGAAATAGAAATAGCTCAAACTTCGATTTTAGGAATATTAGGAGATACTGACGATTGTTTACTTTTTTGGGTGAGGGTGGGTAGTTTTTTGGGGTGGTATTTTGACACAGTATTATTACGTGGCGAGGATGGAAAATACTTTTTCGTAGATATGTATGCGGTGCTAGTATGTACCTATTTCTAACTACAATCGGTTTCCAGATTTGTAAGTAGCACACAATGCTCAGATTATAAAAACTGGCACTCGCAGCACACTAAGCTTGAAACTAACCAGTGTCTTCTCAAGTGATTGACTGAAGGCGCCGAGACACGGACGGCACGGATAGCGGACAGAAAGCACTCCTACTTGTCAATCGCACGTTATTAGCGCTTTTATTGGCCAATCAGACATCAATCGACTTTGAAAATGACCAATGAAAACCAAAATGCTGCCGGTGACATAGGAACCAATACGAACAGAGGCCGCTCCTGCTGGCGCGCCTCAGTGATCTTCTCTTGTTCGAGCCGCTACGCATTGTTTACATCGACGATTCTAAGAGCTCGTTCACACGACACCGATTCGGCTATTTTACCGATTCGTATTTTTAACCGTGTATTGCAGTGGCGCATACATTTAAACGGGCGTGTTCACGTTAACGAAGCATCTACGGCTATTTCATCGTTTCGGTCACGAGTTGTCACCGAAAGCCGTAAAGCTGATTCGGGAATAAAACCTAATCGGTGGTAAGCACCTAAAGGAGATGTTCGACAGTAGGGTAATTCAAAATTTGTTGTTAACTAACCGATACAAAATTATAAACGTATTTACGTCCATCTCGCAAGAAAGCTATTCAAAAATACCCTAGAACTCGGGATCGGCTGAAAATCTGTTTACAATAGTTTTCTGTGTGAACATATTTATCATTTGCTTTGCGGTGATTAAAATGAACTTTGGCCAACTTTCTTTAGAGCACAAAATAAAAATTAAGGAAATTGTAAATAACACTACAAAGATTAAAATAGGACGTTGGGAGTTCGATTCTCAAGCCAGACGGCTTTTTTTCTCGATTAGACAGGATGGTAAGTAAAACAACTCTTAAGAAATAACATTTTGTGATGAGTGATAAGCAAAACACTTTTAAGAAGTGACTTTTACTTCCCACACCGATAGGTGAGGGGAGTATTGTGATCGCGAAAATTTTCGATTCTGAGATAACAATCTTTTTGGGCGTTTTATCATGTCTACATAACGAAAATCCACGTCACTCATTTCCGTCAGTCTGTCTGTCTCGTTTTTCTACCCTCGTAATCTCAGTAACCGCTGCATGGAAAAAATCAATTTTCCTCAACCTTCGTTTTTAAGCGTTTTAGGAGTTCCTGACCCTTTTCTACTTTTTTTGGTGGGGGTGCATTTGGGGTGGTTGGGAGTTGCGCAACAATAATCAAAAAACTAAAAATATCAAAACAGCTCATACTTCGTTTTTAGACAGTTTGGAGGCTCGTGATCGTTTGTCATGTTTACGAGAGTTTTTGTGTTTAATGTTTTTTTGCGGACGGGTGGGCGATGATTTGGCTGCAAGGGGATTTCTGACTATAGCTTCATGCAATGGGAAAACAATAAAACGGTATCATCATTATGTGTGGGAAGTACTGAGTCAATCAACTTGACTCCATTTTTTGTGATACTGGCTAGAAGAAACTTTTAAGAAATAACTGTTTTTGTGGAAACTCAAAACACTTATTATGTGCAGGGTGCAGCTGCGGCCTCAACGATCTCTGGAAGATTTTCGTGCAACTTTTTTTATTTAAAATTTTGTGCGCCCCCCCCCCCCTTTCAAAAATTCAGGAGCCGCCACAGGGTTGCAAGCACCCAATTCTGCGGCTGCGTTATTGGACCACACTGTACCTACATTGCAACGCGTTCTCCTAAGAACCCTTTCTGCTTCCTGCCCTAGGTGAGCATTAATTATTTGAGAGAGCTGATGTTGGTAGGTGCGGTGCCGCCATGGTATGCCATACGAGGTACGCAGTATCGCACAATTCCTTGGATGAATATAAATGGTCTAGCGAGTTCTCTATGGGAAACATGCACTTAATAATAAACGCCGCCATTCGTTATGTAGTACACAGATATGGAGTTGCGACAATTTAATTTGTTATGCCGGTTGCCTCTGCGAACTCGTAGGGCGTAGGGGTGACTGGGTAACGGTTTTCCTATTAATCCAGAATTATCTACGCTGAGGACACCGCAATTTTTTTAGAGTGAGGGGTTAGGGTTCAGATAATAATAATAATAATAATAAGTATTCTTTCAGAGACCGAAGGGCCTTGCATAACAATGGAAGGTCCTTGAAGCTGGCAGATTTGAAGAGAGAGGATGAGGTTGTGGGTGAACGTCTATCGGAGGCCTCTGACATTTGGAGCATCAATTGCGAAATTTACGCTGCGGCTCTGAGGCTAGCTAGACAGGGGAGAGTGAGAGACTCTCCTGTTGAGAGAGCACAGAGACGGGTGCGCCAAATGGAAGCGAAAATCCAGTTGGCTCGCCAGGAAGCATCCCGTATCCAGTGTGTGATGGAATATAGAGCGGCTGGGAAGCCTTTTACGCGCCGAGTGCGCCAGATAGCCTACGGGTTGAGGCGCGACCATCATACACTCAGTCAAGCGGTACTGGTTGTTGTCAAGCAACACTGTCTTGACAGGATACGGATGCTAATCGCTGCTAAGCGATCGTTGGTGGCGCGGGCGAGAGGTCTGGAGCAGAACAGAATGTTCTACGAAAGACCTTCTCGCCTTTTCCAACAACCGCCTCCAGCCATAGAGCAGCCGCCAACTGCTGATCGCGTGGAGACCTTTTGGAGGGACATTTACGAACAACCCAAACCTCTCTCAGCAGACACTCCGGCCTTGGCGCAGTTCGAGTCCGTTTGTAGGAGGACTCCTAACTTGAATGTACTGCGTCACCCGATAAACACGGAAGAAATTCTTGACGCCTTACGAGGCGCAAAGAATTTCGCAGCTCCTGGCCCGGATGGCATAAACACCTACTGGTGGAAAAAATTCCCCAGTTGCCACCGGCATTTAGCTAGAGTTTTTAACTCGTGGCTAAATCAGG
Organism: Callosobruchus maculatus; assembly: GCA_951848785.1. Taxonomy (NCBI): domain Eukaryota; kingdom Metazoa; phylum Arthropoda; class Insecta; order Coleoptera; family Chrysomelidae; genus Callosobruchus; species Callosobruchus maculatus. The sequence goes on along the minus strand of CATOUR010000164.1, from coordinate 3,123,058 downwards.
AGCAGCCAATTCCGGCTTGGTTTGTCGAGGGTCGAACCGTGCTTCTCCCGAAGACCGGAGATTTGTCTGATCCCAAAAACTACAGGCCAATAACATGTCTGAACGCGTGTTACAAGCTCTTCACCAGAGTCTTGTACATGCGTATCCTTCAAGCTGTGAATCCTGTATTTCTCGACGTGTATGAACAGAGAGGGTCAAAGAAAGGCGTAGCTGGCTGCAAGGAGAACCTGTTGATTGACCGATGTGTCACGCAGGACTCTGTGCAGTACAAGCGAAACCTTTCTATGGCCTGGATTGACTATCGCAAGGCATTCGACAGCACGTCTCATGAGCTCATTGTGCGGCTGTTGGAATGTCTTTCGGTGGATAATCAGATAGTGGGGTGCATCAAACAACTGATGCCACTCTGGAAGACCCGGTTCACCATAACATCAGGTGAAACTCGGGTTCAGACAGAGTTGGTGTCATTGAAAAGAGGTGTCTTCCAAGGAGACTCCTTGAGTCCCTTGCTCTTTTGCATCTCACTTTTGCCTCTGTCCATAGCGCTGAGAAATACTAAAGGATACAGCTGTGGCACGCCCAATAACCGGAGGCACAAGGTCACCCATCTGTTTTATATGGATGACCTAAAACTGTATGCCTCCGGCTAACGCGAACTACAACAATCGCTGAGGGTGGTGCAGGAGTACAGTCATGCTATCGGAATGGAGTTCGGGACAGACAAATGTGCATTGGTTCATCTCAAGAAAGGACGAAGCGGAGGTAGTGGAGATGAGGAACAGCTCGTTGATGGGAGCATCTTGCGACAACTGCATGCCGGAGATACTTATACCTACCTTGGAGTGGCGCAGCGTCATGTCCAAGAGGCAACATTGGTTAAAGAGTGTCTCCGCCGCAAGTATTTGCACCGACTCCGGCAGATCTGGTCGTCAGAACTGTCCGGCAAGAACAAAGTCGCTGCCACAAACATGCTTGCGGTCCCATTGTTATTATACACCTTTGGTGCTATACACTGGAAAGTGAACGAGCTGAAGGAAATCGAAACGAAGACCCGCAAAAGGATGAATATGGAGAGAAGCCTGCATCCTAAGTCCTCTGTCCCGCGAATATACCTCCCGCGACACCTGGGAGGGCGTGGACTATTGAGTTTGGAGCGTCTGCACAACAGAGTAGTACTGGCCACTGCCTGCTATGTAACGAACAGCACCGATCCCCTGATCCGCTTCGTGCGAGAGCACGAGAATGCGGGAAAAGGAGCCTTTCTTTTTAGCGCAGCGGAGCGAGCAGCCGAGGAGCTCAGTCTCACACTCGACTTCAAGCGGAGGTGTCAGCAGTCCATTACGGAACTTGCTCCCGCAGAATTAAAAGCCCACATTAAAACTGCCGAAGTCGACTTCCTCTTAAGACTTCATAAAGATAAGCCAATGCATGGAATCTTCTACAAACATCTAGAAGAGCATGGCTTGTCTGAGCAGTTGACCTTCTCTTTCCTAAGGTCTAGTGGGTTGAAGTCGGAGACTGAGGGCTTTATAATGGCTTGCCAAGACGGTGTCTTCAACACCTTGGTATACCGTAAAAGGGTTATGGGTGTACATGTACCCGACACCCATTGTAGAGCTTGCCGACAGGCGCCAGAGACGCTTATGCATCTCTTGTCGGCGTGTAAGACGTACGCTGGGACGGCTTACGTCCATCGGCACAACGCGGCTCTACGAGTGCTCTACTATCATTTAAGGCACTCATACGGTATCGATGAGACACCGGTGCTGCCATACGCTCCAGGGGATATAGAGTCCGTTGTGGAGAACGAGAGATGCCGGATTTACTGGAACTACTCGTTCCCCACGCTCGAGCTTGTACAGGCAAACAAGCCCGACATAGTCCTTCTCGACCACCAACAGAAGACGATGTTCGTTATTGAGTTTTCGGCGCCTGCCGAAGTGAACATCGTCTCTAAGGAGGAGGAAAAGCGGACCAAATATCAGGAGTTGCTCGGACAACTTCACAGGCTCTGGCCAGACTACACTGTAAGTCTGCTGGTTATGGTCATTGGATCCCTAGGTGGAATGAGGAATACGCTGCTCTCTGCACTGCGCAAAATGCCGGTGTGCCGTGCGGCGGCGCACATCTTAGCCGCCAGAATACAGAAGGCAGTCATCCTTGGGTCCCTTCGTCTACTTAGGGCGCACGATTCGCGGACCCAGTGATTGCTCACCTCACGGTGTGAGGAGTAGTCATTGGGTAATGGAACAGCAGCTCGGTGTGTCGGAGCCCGAGCTGCACTTTTTTGTTTTTAACACATAATAATATTCTTTATTCAGCGAATCATCTTACGATGATATGGAATGCGTCACAACAATGTGCATATAACAAACAATAATGTGCAAGCACTACTATAGACATTTACCAGAAAAACACGTACATAAAAAATTGTATATGGACAATAACACTACGTATACATTTCAGACGTGAAGCATCTATAAATTCTTTTGCATTATAAAAGCACCCTTTTAACAACATATCCTTCAATTTACCCTTAAAGCCGCCCAATGATGTAAGCTGGCTAGCTGGCGCATGCTATATGGGAGCACGTTAAAGAGAAAGCATCCAGCGTAGGCCGGCGATTTTTTATAGTATGTTTGATAAAATTTATTTGTGACAAAACGGTCTTTATTGCGAGTATTGTACTTATGTTTCTTTACATGTTGTTTGTTTTGAAAAAAATGTACCAAAGTTTTAAATATGTATATTGTTGCCACTGTCATAAAGCGATGTTGCTTGAATACTTCTCTACAATAAGTATTATAGGCAATTTTGAATATCTATAAGTCTTATTATTCTTTTTTGTAAGACAAAAACGCGCTGAATGTCTTTAGCCTGCCCCCACAAAACGATGCAATAGGAGATTGCCGAATAGACAATAGCATAATAAACATCAACCAACCCCTCTGTGTCCAGAAGATGTTTAAGTGAATTGATCAAAAAATATGCTTGCTGAGGTTTAAACAAACAGCGTTAATATGGTCATCCCATGACAGGTGAGAGTCCAGATAGATTCCTAAGAATTTGGATGATGTGGATGGCGTTATTAGAACTCCGTTAAAGTTAAAATTAATATTATGTGGAGGTTTGAGTTTCGTGTGGAACTCCATAGTAACTGTCTTACTGAAATTAATTATTAAACGATTTCTGTAACACCAGTTGTCAAATTCCTTGATAACAACTTGGATTTTATTCTCTAACTTTTCCACATTCTCCGCTCAAATTATTATATAAGTGTCATCAGCTATAGGAATGGTGTTCCTTCACTGATTACTGATATATTGTGGCAGAACGTTTATTAATAATAAAAAAAGTAAGGGTCCTATGACACTACCTTTGGGTGTACCGTGGTCTACATCAAATTCATTAGATCTTGCCTCACCAATTTTGACAAAGAAACGTCTTTTTTCCAAAAACGAAGTCAGCCATGCGTTAATGCAGCCACGTATTCCAATTCTATGATGCTTAGTAGAAACAAATTTAGAGGTCACTGTATCAAATGCTCTGCTTAAATCGAAAAAAACAGCAGCGTCAAGCATGCCGTTATCGAGATGATCATAAATGTGCTGAACACATTCACTGGTTGCTATTTCTGTGGAATAACCGGCTCTAAGTCCAAATTGACAGTTTTGTCAGGATATTATTTCTGTCTAGGTAAGATTCAATTTTGACAGCAATAGCTTTCTCTATGTATAATTTTGGAAAATATGCTCAGTAGGGCTATGGGCCTATAATTTTCTGCGTTTAAAGGATCACCGTTTTTAAAAACCAGAATAACGGAGGCAAGTCGAAGGAAAAATGCCCTTCACCACTGAGGCATTAATGAGCTCAGACAGTAAGGGGGGAAATAATGTCAGCATTAGCTTTTATTAACGAAACGGAAATCTCATCTGGACCTGTACTTTTTTTATTGGGTAAATTGTTAATAATTTTAATTATGTCATTGCTAATAACAGGATTGAAAAACATAGAGCTAGCTATGTCAGACATAGTGGTGCAAGTGTTAGATAGATTGGCGAAATGAAGAGACATCTTGTTATCTACGACGGTGGATAAGTATTCACCAAAAATATTAGCTATTGTGGTTGGATCTGTATAAGTAACTGGGTGGATGGAGATTTTCTCAATTGTCTTATTTTTTAATTTGTTTCCATTGTGTGATTTGACTATGTCCCACAGCGTTTTATTTTTATTACATGAATTATGTATAAGGCTACTAGATATAATAGTTCTTCTTTTCCAACGCGATGTTACGGTTTACAATATTTTTAAGACATTTATACTTTTCATCTAAATCCACATTATGTATACGTTTTCGAAGCCAGTTCATGTTTTTGAGTTCGGTGATTTGTGCAGTCAATGCTTCAGAAAAAAATACCCTTTTGCTGCAAGTCCTGTTTTTTAAATGCAAGGATTTCACTTCAAAGGATATATTGAAACACCACAAAAAGTCACGTAAAAAACTATCAAAGCATTCCTCTATGTCATCGAAAACAATAAAATTTTTGATGGCCTCCATTAGCAAGAATCTAAACTTATCCATTGAATAGAAGTTTATATTATTATAGTTAATAATAATAACTAATAAATGGAAAAAAAAATTGAAAATTGAAATATCGCGATACGCGACTTTACAAATGTCCGTTTTAACCTATATATTAGACAGATATTCAGTAATCTGTCCATAGTGATCAGATAATCCAGGATCAGGATTTGTGGCTTTAACTGTATCCGGCATATTCTTTATTACCTAATCGATGGAAGAATGACTAGTGTATAATGCGGAAGAAAAAATACGCGTGTATTCTTTAACTAATGACACCAGTTGAAACGAATTCAGCAAATCAAAAAAACGCTTAGAAACATTAGAATTGTCGAATTGATTGATGTTGAGGTCACCACACAAAATAACTTTACCAAATTGATCTATAACCTTAGATAAAATAACTGTAAAGCGCTCAAAAAATATATCTAATTCACTGGTAGTTTGAAGGGGTGGTTAGCCTAACAGTTGCCGCTCAGCCTTAAAGCTTACTGTGTACCCGCGGTCAAAGGGATCATACAGAGTCCCATCCTAAGTTCTTTGCGAACTTTGAGATGCATTGGACGATGCTCTTCCCTCCTGGCCTACAGTCAGATAGGATTTCCTGCTTTCACTCAAGCTAGGACAGGACAGTGGCGGATAGCGTCGTGTAACTGTTTTCTCTGCCTCACCTCACTTCAGCGCTAGGGGTGGGGCAAAGGGGCAACCCCCTCCCATGCGATCGTTTTCGAGAGGCGGCCAAATTAGTCTGGCTGTCCGTCCAAGAAAAAAAAGAATCCAGTTTCCATATGAGTCTAGAGCTGAGCCTATTGAGGATGAGGAACAGAAGATTAAGGTTGATTTGTTTTACTGTCTCAGACCAAATAAAAAACTCATTGGAGGAGAGATTTGAAGTAATGGCTAACCATTCTGATTCCTTTTTATTCCTGTACAACATAATAATACCAAAGCCGTCTTCTGTTACGAAGAAGGAGATCACCAAGGATTGTATGGGCTTACATCTACGACTTAGTGATGGTGATAGCGACGACATAAATGGTATTGAGCTTAGGAATGAACTCCTCTCGCTTATCTCATTTGGTGCAGAAAATCTAAACTGCCCCCTGGCAGCACTCGATTGTATGACAGAAAATGAGTTAGAGGGAATTTTTCAAACATATGGATATCCCTACAAATTGTTTCAACATTCCCGGTGTCGGTCGCATACGAAGAAAGGTTTTTTCAAAATTAAAATTAATAGAGGACTAAGCGTTGTAGTATGAAGCAAGACCAGTTAAATTCTCTTGAGAGCTTAGACAATGACGAAATAAAAAAACAAATTTGCAGAAAAAAAACTTTGGAAGTATTTTTTGTCTAAATTGTATATTCGAGTTTTGTGATTATCTGTGGTTTATAGTAACATAATTTTATCGTAGTGTTATTACGTATTGACGTTATTACCACAGCATAGTAAACAACCAGTATAATATCTCTGAGGATTTCCTATATAAAAATGGTTCCCACAAAATTTGACCTTGGGAGGATTTATGGATGATTTTAGGGCTGTGAAGTTTGGGTAGAGATGCGAAAATGAAAATATCGATACCGACACCAACTCGATATTTTTTAGCCTCATAGGCGCGCTTGATTCGTACAGACAATTTTGTGCAATTGATTACACCCCTCAATAATTATATAACTATTTTCGATACAAAAGTAGCGATACCAGCTTGGAATCGCTCAAAAAGTATCCAAGATAAAAATAGTCGATATTAGTGCAGAAATACAAGTATCGAAATATATACCATCCCTAACAAAAATCATCCAAAAGTGGGGATGCGCGTGTAATTTCCGCCAACTTGAGTTATTGTGCTGGTTGTTTACTATGCTGTGTTATTACGTTGCATATATAATATATTGGAGAACGAAGAAATTCCACACCAGATTAGAAGAAATGTGTGAAGAACGGAGAGATTAGAAGATACAACTTTATCAAGTCCCTATTTTGAGAATAACGCATACAAAGGAATAATTTTTAATGAAAAAGTATACAGGGTGTTGCATCTTTTTCGTTCTCCAAAGGTACAGGGTTTTACTTTTTTGTTCTACAGTATTTATTCGTAGAAGAAAATAAAACTGTAAAATGTGGTTGATAAACTAAAGATAGAGACGGATTTGTAAAGAATGTTACATGTTAATTTTTGAGTGTATTAGGGCGGCATTTTCCGATTTTGCACCAGGCGGCCAAACTCCTAGCGCCGGGCCTGAAAGGATCTTCCACATCGATCCCCAACTTTTACAGGTGTGCACTGAGCCACCTTTCATAGTTCCTTCCTGCTCAATCTAGTAGTAGTAGTAGTAGTAGTAGTAGTAGTAGTAGTAGTAGTAGTGATGGGGCGGGGTCGACTCGCGTTGGCCACCCTTCGGAAGTTTACTTCCTTTGGGTGGCAAATAAGAGTCGTCGAGTGTCTGCCTACACGCGTCATATACAGGGGGGTATATGCGGCACCGCTGTGCGCGAGATATAGGATCCAGCACAATAAAAGAAAAATGTTTCCTTTATCTTGCGTCCAAATGGCACTCCACCGAGGGCGAGCTGTTTGGTGGAAATGATGGACCCTGTACAAGAAAAGAAAAAAAGGGCCTGTCATTTCCACTATCGGCGCCCAACACCCAGCAGTGTAACGATCCCGGTTTTCCCTGCTGGCCCAAGCTCCTACTCTCTCCCCTGCAAAGCTATGCCGTCGGAGATCACATATGAAGAGATCTCTGGCAGGTTCAACCTTGGCGGACAGGTTTGCAGTGTTTCCTCAATCCTCCTATCAAATACCTCCCCCTATCCTCAACCCTCTACGATGGAGAGATGACGACCGGGCGATGGAGAAGGACCTGATCATGCTAAGAAATGTACCGCGACCCGGCTCAATTCTGATGATGACACAGCTACGACCTGGATAACGATCCCAACTCAAGGTGTGATGCGACCCGTGCCGAGGAGTGCGTGGCGGTAGGGAAGTACCGTCTCTAACGGAGCCTCCGGATACCAGGCGACCTCCGGAGTAAATAGCCTTGCCGACGTATGCGTGCTCTGCGTCGGTTGACTGTTTATTTCACAGCTACTCGTGGGAACAAGATGCAGAAGATTAATAAAACTGACGTAGTTGAGAGGAAGAAGGGACCGGTAGAAGTAGGAGAGGAAGAAGTGTTTATGAGGAGCTCCCTCATACAGCACTCGCCACCACACCGCAGCCGAGCAGGCTCATTACCAAGCATCAAGGGCTTTGCGGAGCGACATGAAACGAAAAAGACGCAGACAGGTGCGCAGCCACTGCCAAAGAGGAAGAGAGAGGGATCCCCTACAGAGCAACACGCTGATGAGAAAGAAATCACGGGGCAGGAGCTCAGCGAACTCTTGAGAAAAGTAGGGCAGACAGCTAGGGACCTTAGGAATCTAATAAAGAGTATCCCCAACACAAAAGCCGAAATAAAGAACGGGATCCTGGAGATTAATAGACAGATAGACCTGCTGGAGAGAACGAGCTGCACATGGAAGGAACCAGAGATAAAGACTACTGAAGCACAACTGCCAAAAAGGGATACCTGCAGTATTGGCATCCAGGTTGATATCTCGCCGGAACACAGAGGGCTGCCAACGTACGCGAACGATGTGCTGACCCAAATAGACAAGGTGATGTCTGAAGGAAAGGGCCTCGAAGATTTGGGAGCGGTGATGGATATTGACTGGCCAGACGAAGCATACAAAGTAGCTGGCATAGAAAAAGGAAACCCTGCTAGAATTGCGTCATCAGCAGATCTAGCAATACTTCTTAGCCCCCATGACAAAGGGGAGAAAGGGCTGGTCAAAATCATTACTGACAAATACCCTGAAGTCGCGGACCTGTGTAATGACGGGCTTATAGAGGGACAGGTAGACTATATTGTGAACGCTACAAAAACCTGCTCCAGCAGGAGCGAGGTACAGAATGAAAAGTCCACGTATGTTTACCTTCTGCCGTATCTCATTGACAAAAATGGGGTCAATGACATAGCAGTGGTATACAATATGATTAAGCAATGTAGGGATAAAGCAGTAGAAGAAAAAAGAAGTAAGATCTATTTTGCCGTGGCCGAGGGATTAGACTTACAATATATTAGAAAAATGCTGGAATTCATATTTAGATCAGCGGATGCGGTGGTGAGATTACTAATTCCCCCAGGACATCGGGGCTTCGACAATGGTGTCAAAAACACAATGAGTAGACAGAAGAACAGACAGCAGGAAGACCTAGGCACTGTCATAGTCAAAGCTAATGGACGACAATATGCTGAGCTGCTTAAGGATGTTAAGGAGAAGGTTGGTTCGAATACCGATGGTATAAGGACAGTGAGGAAAACTAGGGAAGGGGACTTATTAATTAAAACCGAAGGAGGTCGAGAAGCAGCTGCGAACCTGAGAGAGGTAATTATCCAAGGTAGCGAAGGCATAAATGCCATGGCTACTGGAGGCAGGAGGAGGAAGATACTCCATATAATGGGTACAGATGGAATCACCACGAAAGAGGAAGTGAGCGAAGTCATCAAGAAAACAATGAAATTTGATGAAGAAACATTCACGGTAAGATCGGCACGGCCGGCATATGGTACGACCCTAAATTTCACCCTGGAGATGGAGGAAGAGAACGCAGATGCCCTACTCGCAATCGGGACACTCAAAGTAGGGATGTCGAAATGTGAAGTGCGCGAAAGGATAAGCTTAGCCAGATGTTTCAGGTGCAAGAACTTTGGGCATGTCAAATTACAGTGCACAGGTCCAGACCGATCAGACTGCTGCCTAAGATGTGGAAGCAAGGAGCACAAGATAAAGGATTGCTCTGAAGAGAATAAAGAGTACTGCTTCTCCTGCAATCAAGAGGGCCATAGGAATAATATCTTGAGGTGTCCAGTCTATAGAAGGCTTCTAGGCAGTCAGGGACGCACAAGCCGCCGCAAGTAACCCCAACAATTGCTACAAAAGCCGCTGTCAACCGCTCAGGTAGAGCGATAAAGTTCCTACAGGCTAACCTGCAAAGAAGGAGAATAGCTCACGATGCAGCATTTGCAACCGCGGCTCAGGATAAGGTAGATGTTATTATCGCTTCAGAACCAAATAGGAACTTAGTCAAAGCAGGTGGATGGTGCGTGGACAGAAGAACTGACGTGGCTGTGTACTTCAGAGCTAGAGACATAGGTGTAACGGACGTGGAGCCTAGGGAAGGAAGTATAATAGTAAACACGAAAAAGCTGAGCATCTACTGCTGCTACTGTTCGCCTAACCAATCTTTTGAAGAATTCAAGGTGCAGATCGACAGTATCATGGAACACGCGAGAGCAAATCCACGACAATATGTTATCCTAGGTGACTTCAACTCAAAATCGCCGCTGTGGGGACCACAACTAGCGGACAGAAGGGGGGATTATCTCACCGAATGGATTGCCGAACTCAATCTAGTGGTTCATAACTCGGGTAATAGTCCAACCTTTTGGAGAGGGTCAAGTGGGCCATTTATTGACATAACCCTATCATCCCATAATCTAGCTAGGGTGATAGACAAGTGGTCTGTTTCCGAGGCTGAGTCGATGAGCGATCACCCGTTTATTGTCTTTGAGCTTGAAGGCCAGTACACTGGTAAAAGGAGAATAGTGAATGGACCTCGAAAGGTGGATTGGAAACTATTCAAACAAATATTAGAATGGAAGATAGACCTATGCAGAAAAGCGGACAATCCATCGGAACTGTACAACGGTATAATAAGGGAAGCCTACATAGACAGTAGCTATGTGAATAGACGCCAGTGTAGTAAGATGCCATACTGGTGGAATGAAGAAATCGAGGCAGAGAGAAAGGAATGCCTACATAAAAGAAGACAACTAACCCGACTATCAGCAAATGGAAAAGCCACAGAACAACAGAAGAATGAAGCTAGAGAAAATTATAAAGCAGCAAAGAAAAGGCTGCATCATTCTGTGAATATTTCTAAGAAGCGGCACTGGGATGCACTATGTAGAAATATAGACGAAGATGTTTGGGGTGATGGCTATAAGATTGCCATGAAAGGCCTGCAACTCATTAGCCCGTATGACATAGACGTAGATAGAAGAAGACAGGTGGCCAGGGAACTATTCCCGTCCGTAAACGATCGGTGGGATGACTTAACACAACAGAAAGATGTGGTGCCATTCTCGGAGAATGAGTTGGAAGAGGCACTCCGAAGAATGAAAAAGGGTAAGGCTCCGGGCCCTGACACAGTACCCACTGAAGCAGTGATTGAAGCAGCTGCAGTATCCCCGGCATGGATCCTAGAGCTATTGAATGGATTTCTGATGGCCCAAGACTTTCCTCAAGAATGGAAAAGCGCGCGTTTGGTACTGATTCCAAAAGCCATAGGACAGGACGGCGAAATAAAGCAGAGACCCCTATGCATTTTAAACAGCATAAGCAAGTTATTTGAGAGTATGATTAGAAAGCGGCTTGAAGACGAGATTGAGGCTAAAGGAGGGTTATCAGAGAACCAGTATGGCTTTAGGAAAGGAAGGTCAACGTTACAAGCAGTAGGCGAGGTACTGAAAATATCCAAAGGAGATCGTAGCAATAGATTTGTCGCTTTAGTTACCTTGGACGTGAAAAACGCATTTAATACTGCTCGTTGGAGTATTATCCTACAAAAGCTTACTGAGATAGGTGTTCAACAGTACTTAGTCAACCTGGTAGCAAATTATTTTAAAGACAGGACAATTATTATAGACCGAGGTGAAGACATGGAGGTTACAACAGGAGTCCCACAGGGTTCAGTGCTGGGACCCATCCTGTGGAATGTGATGTACAATGGGGTCTTGGAACTAGAAATGCCCGATGGTGTTAAGACTATAGCTTTTGCTGACGACCTAGCTTTGATTGTGGAGGCCAAGAATGAACTAGAACTGGGCACAAAGGCGAACGACTCGCTCTGGCTTGTCGAAAGATGGATGAAAGCACATCACCTAGAGTTAGCACCTGAAAAAACAGAGGCAGTCTTGCTGAAAGGGGGCAGAATAGATGCAGAAATCAAATTCGTACTTCAGGGAGTTGAAATAAAACCTAAGAATCACGTCAAGTACCTAGGCATAGTAATAGCGAAGAACGGCACTTTTGGAGAGCATCTGCAAAGAACAGCAGCTAAAGCAGAGAAGACAGTGGCAGCACTAACCAGAATATTACCTAATGTGGGTGGGCCAAGCAGTACGAAGCGCCTACTTCTTTATAATGTGGTGCAGTCCATATTAACGTACGGGGCACCGATATGGGGCGATATCCTGAAGAAACGGAAGCATCGCATCACTATAGAAAAAGTGCAAAGGAAGATGCTCCTGCGTGTAACCAGTGCATACAGAACCGTGTCAACTCGTGCACTGCAGGTTGTTAGTGGGACTATTCCAATACATTTTCTGGTAGACGAGAGGAGCAGAGTTTACAATAATGAAGGCGAGGTAACAAGCTTAGTAAAGAACGAGGAAAGGAGAGCAACTATCAGACTGTGGCAGGAAGAATGGGAAGGAACGGTACACGTAGCACAGTGGACGAAAAAGTTGATTCCCAATATACAAAAATGGTTGGCCTGTAGCCACAGAAAAGTGGACTATTATATCACACAAGTTTTGACGGGTCATGGGTGTTTTGCATCATATACAAATAGAATAGGCAAGAAGGCAGATGACAAATGTATGTACTGTGATAGAACTGACGATGCTGAGCATACGATGTTTGAATGCAGCAGATGGGAGGCAGAAAGACAACGGGCTAGCTATAGGCTGGGTCTAACCCTTACGAAGGAAAACATGATAGATGTGATGATGGATAGTGGAGCTAATTGGAAGAGTGTACATACCTTTGTCAAATGTATAATGGCCCAGAAAGAACTCGATGAAAGGAGAATGCAAAGGCGACTCGAGGATTGAGAAAAAGTAAAGAGAACAGGAGAAATGAAGATTCACCTCGACCTGAACTCCTAATCCCCACTGTGGGGGACGGGAGATGTAGGGTCACAGGATGCAAGAAGGAAGAAAGAAGACCGAGAAGAGAAAAAAGGGAAGAAAAGACAGCCCGTTACCCTGATGATATGTCTACACCGACGGTTCCGGAGTAACCTTTGGGCGGTTCGCCGGAGCCACTTAAGCAGTGCGCGCACTGTTCAACGCTCCCGAAAAAAAAAAAAAAAAAAAAAAAAAAAAAAAAAAAAAAGTAGTAGTGATGGGGAGGCGAAACCTTTGGCCCTTTTTGCCAACCCCACTGAACCAATCACTGAAAACACAAAAATTCTACACCCTAGAAGGCTCCTTGCCGAACCTACCAGACCTCCTTATGAAAGTCAGTATGTCCGACCATTTCGCTGAATATAGTGGCTCCTCCCCAAACTACGTCGTGCCGAATATCTCAACCCTAAAAAAGTATAATTATTCGGAATTTTTGTTGTGCTAGTAAAACATCTAATAAAATTTGATTCAAAAACACATTCACGTCGATGGTACAAAAAAATGTGTGTAATATGAGTAAAGCGTATATCAGTGATTATTTTGGTTAAAAAAAAAGAAAAAAAAGTAATTGCACGGGCTGGGTCTCGAACCAACACCCATCAACACCTCCCACAAAACAAGCAAGCGTTGTCGAACACCTTACCACTCGGCCACCCGCCATCTCGGCGAAGGGATCGCCTCAACGGTACATATTTGATTTGGGATTCGGTACTTTTTTACCGGGATTTGTGATCTAATTTCAACCATTCAAAAAGATATTTATTTCGATCGTTGACTTTGTCTCAAGCTCCAAACTTCATCAATCGCCTATGTTGCCACAAATATACATTTTAGTTACAACTGTTACAAGTATTTTCATGAAGTACGTCACACGGGTTCGGGAGCCGTCGGCGTGTTTTCGGTTCTGGATTCAAAAACTCATTTTTATTTTGACATAACTTTTGGATTATTGCGAAAAAAACAAAATAAAAACAGTTGATCTCTCCATTTATCACAAAAAAAATTATTCAAAACCCTAATTTTTTGTCATCATTATCATTTAGCAGAAGAAAAAACCACCGATCAAATGTACAGTTTTTGCGGAATCTGATTGGTTGAAATTAACAATTGTTAAACTTTTTGTTAAACAAGAAAATGCAATTTTTCACCCATTTAGGATGGAAAATCAGACTGGAAAAGATACTAGATGGTTCATAATGGTCGATTGTATATAAAGCATGTCCTTTTTAACCTTTTTGGGGTAAACTTTGAGAGAAATCAATAGTTTTCAGAGTACTTTGACAGATGCATGTTATTGAACGGGCTGCTCTGATTGGTGAAAGCCTTTGTTAAAATGCGCCTGTTGATAAAATCGGCCCTAAAGTTCCAATGGCTCACTACATAGTCCGCAAGATTTTGGTATGGAATATAATATGCTATGATCGATGGTATCAGAAGCTTTACTATAATCTATAAGAACTAGTATACTACAGTTACCATCATCTAAAGCTTATATGATATCATAATATGTATATGTAGTAATGTAGTTGTACAACTATAGCCCACAAGAAATCCAGTCTGGGTAGAAGGTAAAGTATTGTTGTTATTAAAGTAATCTGTTAGTTACCTAGCAAGGAGCTTTTCAGTTAATTTTGATAGAGCACAGATAATACTAATAGACCTCAGATCCGCGAGGTCTTCCTTAGGAATAGCTACCTTTGGAATTGGTGTGATTCGCGTATTTTGCCACCCACAAGGATACTGTGAAGTGTGTTTATAGAAGCTTATCTTTCAGGCGTAAGGATCAGCCACCAATAAATGTTAGAACCAGAAAGCTCAACATTACCACTCTACCTGGGCACTGATCTGTATAGAATGTGCGCTAGACAGGGGCAGCTGTTAAATTCTCAAAAAATAATATTTGTGTTATGATATTCTTCGTTTTATATGGTTAATGTAACAGAATTTATTCAGTAGTTTTATGATCTTTCTAATCATTTATGAATAAATGTTTATTATATAAAGATTGTTTTACTCATAATTATTTAACAAATGATAGCGGTACCTCAGACCGCAGTGACCGCACGTTAAAGGTTAATTAGTGGTTAAGAACAGTTGCCGCACGTTAGCGGTTAAAGGTTTTGACGAGAACTGTTCTTTCGAACTGCTCTTAGGAAAAAATCCCTTCAAAGAAGCAACATCCACTCCCCCCTACAGTACGACCGTGGAACATATGCCTGCAGGAATGTTGCAAGTCCCTACGAACTTAGCTTTATGAGGTTGATTGGGTGTCTGATTGTATTTAAAGACCTAGTACAGTAACCGAGCCCCTTTTTTTCCACCAGTATCGTAATGATAGTTCATTTGAAATAGCTACTCGTCTATTATGCACTCACTTTCTAAATAAATTCAGATATATCGGAGTTCTGCGTTCGTTATAACTGGTATCATTGCAATGGAGCAAGTACTTGTGTATGCTTGTGTGATATTTTTCGCTCGTGTCGCAACCACAACCGCAGATGTGTGTTACAGGGTGACCCAGCAATACACACACAGACAAAGAAGTTCTCAGTTCATGAATAGTGATAATTATGGAATAAGCTTAACACAATAATGAACGAAAAATACAAGTATGATTGTGAAAAAATCGTGGGTGCTTTGTGTCATATTATTCGCAACTTCTTTTACTGAATTCTTTTCACTGGTCAATTTAGGGTGCCCACACAGTAGTCGGGATTGCGCGTCTACCTGCATAATATCTGGAAATCCTTGTTAGCCAGTAAAAATCCACGTCGTCTATATCGACACCCAACTATTAACAGCAGGATTCTTT
Source organism: Callosobruchus maculatus (assembly GCA_951848785.1). Classification (NCBI taxonomy): domain Eukaryota; kingdom Metazoa; phylum Arthropoda; class Insecta; order Coleoptera; family Chrysomelidae; genus Callosobruchus; species Callosobruchus maculatus. The sequence continues at coordinate 3,107,636 of CATOUR010000164.1, read as the reverse complement.
ACCCCCCCCCCCCCTCCCAAATATAGCTTTGAAGCATTGATTGTAACATAGTAAGCATCTTAAAATAGAAGTTTTCGATTTTTTACCTTCCACACCGATAGAGGAAAGGAGATAATACACTTTTTGGGCATTTTATGGCAACTACATAACGAAAATCTACGTCACTCATTTCCGTCGGTCTGTCTGTCTCTTGGCGTTCTTCTACCCTCGTAACCTCAGTAACCGCTGCATGGATTGTGATGAAATTTGGGCAGCGATATGATGCGGGGTCGTAGTAGGTAATGCTGCTATAATTTTGAAAATAGGTGTCTGGGCGGCAGAGTAATTAGCAAAAAACAAAAGATTTCAAATATTCCTCAAACTTCGTTTTTAGACATTTTAGGGGTTTTTGATCATCTTCTACTTTTTTTTGAATGGGGGTGAAATTGGGGAGGCTGGAGCGGGGGGTTATAAAACTAAAAAGTTTGTTTATTCATAATAGGCTGTCTATTGACCTGAGAAGAAGCGCATACTGCATCTATCCCAAGCTTGCATTGCTACTACAGGAACGAAGGAGCTAAAGAATTTTTTGATGTATACATATGCTTTAGATTGTTCTGTATTGTGTGACGTGGAAATTATCGAATTGATTTTAATCAAATTTTGTCATAGTATCACTACCGTGGCGAGGATGGAAAACGCGTATGGTTTTTAGAACTCGTGTCAGTGGTAGCGCAGCAATAATAAAAAAACTAAAATATAAAAACAGCTAAAACTAAAACTTTGTTTTTAGTCGATTTGGAAGTTCCTGATGGTTGTTTCGACATTTTACTTCTCATACCGATAGGGCATAGGGGAGTATTGTGATCGCCGAAAAGATTCAATTTTTAGATACTACGCTTTTTAGGCGCTTTATGATATCTACATAACGAAAATTCACGTCAGTCATTTCTGTCGGTCTGTCTGTCTATTGACGTTTTTCTAGCCGTGTAATCTCAGTAACCGCTGCTTGGATTGTGATGAGATTTGGGTAGCGATATGCTGTGGGGTCGTGGTAGGTTTTGAAAATCAGTGTATTGGCGGCGAAAAAATTGGTAAACAACAAAAAATTATCAGAACTCCGACAAACTTCATTTTAAGGCATTTCAGGGGTTCCCGATCCTGAAAAAATTCAAAAACACTTAACCTCGGTTTTAATATTTTAAAGGTCCCCGATCATTGTCTACTTTTTTGATGAGCATAGTGTAGGGATAGAGGAACACGAAGTTCTTTATTAGCACCAATAATGTGTGGGAAGTACTAAGTCAAGACACTTGACGCCATTTTTAAGTTTCTTATGAGGCTTATTCCAAATATAAATTTGAACGACGCGAAAGCAAGCCAAGATGTCACTGTGACATTATAAGGTAGGGATGCGAGGTACCGTAATCTTTGTTTAGGGTAAGCCGACGTTAAACCACAGAAGTCGCAAAATAGTTGCACAATGCTGGCTTAGTCCCCCACTCCAAGCGTAACACGAGCTTACCGTAAACCGAAGCTTAACCCAAGCTTAGCTGTGGTTGAGATACAAATGACATGCTGTGTCAGGTAGGAATCCACAACTCACAGGAACAATTATCAGTATTTAGATATGAAACTGAATATAGTCCATTGTCAAAAAATGTTCCTACCACACCCCCTGGCGTTTGCGATCCTAACTAAAGTTGTGTGACCTTCAAGGGTGGTCTTTATTTATACTTCTACGGATAAGTTCGGTAGGACGTCGTTGGAATAAATAATTATTGCTATTATAATAATATCTAATAATAATGAGTAAAAGGTGATTCCTTTGAGTCTAACAATTTATTTGAATTTTATTTCTATTCAATTCATAACCTCTTATTCAATATCCCTCACGTAGCTATAAACAATAAATTGTGTGCTATTGTACAATTAAAATAAGTAATATGATCCTTCGCTCAAATTAATAAAAAAAATCCAACAGCGCAGGTACCTACTTTATGAGACAAATTCTAGGGGGAGTTCAAAACCAAATAATTACTTGTATAGGTACAAATAAAAAGTGTAAATCGTCAACCATCTACTGATAAGTCGAATTTAGTGTACAACGTTGTAATAAGAAGACTTTATAAATATTAGGACAAATAAATTTCAAATATTTACTTTCGCGCTACAAAAAACTTGATGGGCAAAGAGTGAAGGTCCTTAAAAACCTACAAAAGTTAACACCAAAATAATGTAACTGGAAATCGATGCCGTTTACCTCGGTTTTCAACACAATTCGGTACACATCACCTGTTAGGCTTCAATTGTGCTTCGAATTCTCCATCAGGAATGATAAATGCAGTACTATATCGCTCAATATAAAATGGACTAGTATCATGATTTTTTTTTTGGTTGCATATGATAGAGTGCGTCATAAAATGCATCTCATTTTTTTCTCCGATTTTTTTGGGCACAGGAAAGCCGTGAAAATAAGGAAAATATTTGAATTCTCCTAGGGCAGTGACGTCACTGCCCTAAAGGCGAACAGCCAATCAAACGACTGTGTGTGCTGTGTTGCCGCATTCTGATGGCGCGCGAAATGCCGGAGCTGTACGCGGGCTGGCTCATCTATCTTGTCCTCTGTTCCCGTCTGCGAGTCGGAGCTGTTCTTGGCAACAATGCACTGCTGATGATTCGCGCGGTTGGCACTGATTGGCTGAATTTGAATTCCTTTCTTTAAACTTTAGAATGGAATTACTAAAAAACAAAATGATGTAGAAAGTAACGAAATGCAGCAGTACGTTTATTTTTGCGTGCACTAAGCGGTTATAACAATTAAATCATTGTTCTTAACCTCGTGATACTAGTCCATTGTCATCGCCATTCATAAGAAGTAGCACGTACATTGTACTTTTTCAGATTCGAACGTTTAAAGAATTGACTTTGTCTGGTCTCTGGGTAACCAGATCTGACAGACCGATCGACCGACACGACCGCAACTAAGCGCCGGTGCACACTTGCGGCTGTTTACTGTCCGGCACCGCAGCGGCACCGGAATTGTGGTCTGAAGTACTAAGCGATAGATTGAATGATGCACGTTAGTGTCCGGCGCCGCTGCGGGAGCAAAGGTCCACCGGACTGCTCTGACTAACAATAACGACTTGTACGTTCAAAGAATTTTAAATCTGTCAAAGTCAAGCCAAAGTATCCCAAGCCGCAAGCTTGTGACTTAGACGTAGACTACTTAAGTAAAATGAATATTGCGTGTTACAATGTATCGACAACTAAAGAATATACAGGGTGAGTTTTTAGTACCAGCTCGGTCGATAACTCCACTACTGTGGAAGATAGCGAAAAAAGTTGTATATAAAAGTTGTAGCCACGGATATGCTCCTACCTTAGAAAATATTTTGATTTATACAGGGTGATCCATAACTACGAGGTGATGCAAACATGCATTTTTTTAAATGAGACACCCTATATATTATTCGATATTCAAATTCTAATAATGATTTCCGTTCCTCCAATATAGGGTACTGTTACATTATACACGGTATTTCAAAAGTTGTGGCCATTTTTATAACCAAATCGCTGTCAATTGAACGTACTGCATATCAAAAAATGATGAATCAAAAATCATTTTTTTCACACGGATGGATAAAAAATATCATCTAGTTTTAAGATTGGCTATAAAAAAGGCCCGCGACGCATACTGGTATACAGGGTGATGTAGAATGCAAAATATCGATTTTCTCTCTTTTTTTAAATCTAACCCCTAATATTTTATTATACCAAAGAATTGCTTTTAATATGCTCTCTCATCTTTGTATAGCACTTGTTGTACCTACGTCCATCAGTTTCCGAGATATTTCGATTTTTCGGTAAATTTAAAATATAGCATCTATTTTTGTACTGAAATTTATTTATTTTGAGGAAGTTCTATCGAATTTGTTTTTTATTTAACGAACAACTAAATTATAAGGTCATGATAGTATTTGATGAACTCAAAACCCTGAATCAACGAGATAATAAAGTCAAGTATGCCGAGGAAACAATTTTGCAGGCGTGACGCATAATTATCAAGCAGATTTATCAGGTATGCTTTGAAAATTTGACGGTTTCCATAACCTGCTCAATAATTCCGTACTGTGTGAAAAACGAACTTTAAAAATAATTTTTCCATTGATGGTATTTAGGACAATCTTTGAGAAATTGCCTAGTTGCCTCTAGAATATATCAACTATGAACAGCAATATCCAGAACGGAGCCACTCTGAAACTAATGCGTTTGAAAGATTGAAGAATCGTTTGATTTGGACCGTGTCGTTTAATATTTCTTAGCCTACCTGATAGATCTGCTTGTTAATTATACATGACGTCTATAAAATTGTTTCCTCAGCACACTTGACCTACATTATCTCGATAATCCAGTGTTTTAACTTGATCAAGTACTATTATGGCCTTATATTTTAGTTGTTTGTCAAGCAAAAATAAAATTTGATAGTATTTTCTCAAAATAAATAAATTTTAGTAAACAAATAGGAGGTATATTTAAAATTTGTAGAAACATCGAAATAACTCAGAAACTAATGAATTCAGCCATAACAAGTGCTATACAAAGATGAAAGAGAATATTAAAGGCAATTCTTTGGTATAATAAAATATTGGGGGTTACATTTAAAAAATGAAGTCAAGTTGATTGACTCAGTACTTCCCACACATTACGCTGATACCAGTTTATTATTTTCCCATAGCATGAAGCTTTAGTCTAAGATCCCTTGCAACCAAATAATCGCCAGAACCCCCTCCCCCTAAAATTGTCTTATGCCGCTAGGTCTTTCCTTCACAGGTCAATGGACAGCCTATTATCGATACTAAAAACTTCTCAGTTTTACAAACCCCCACCCCCCAACCACCTCACTTTCACCCCAACTCAAAAAACTGGTAGGAAATGATCAGGAACCCCTAAAACATCTAAAAACCGACTTTGAGTTGCTTTCATACTTGTCCCGTTCTTTGATTATTGCTACGCTGCCACTGACAAGATTTTTAACAAACATACGCGTTTTCTATTCTCACCACGGTAACAATATACTGTGTCAAAATTTCATTAGAATCAATTTAATAGTGTCCACGTTACAAAATACAAAACGATTTAAACCAATAAATTCTCGTATAGTATACAGAAAATTCTAAGTCCCTTAGTTTCCGTGATAGGCTAGGCAATGTTCGGATGGACCTAAAGAGGTGATTTGTGTCGCTAGATCTTCTAGTGGACAGCCTATTATGCGTACAAGAAATTTTTTAATTTTTCAACCCCCAACCCCCCAACCACCCCAATTTCACCCCCATCCAAAAAATTGCAGAAAATGATCAGGAACCTCTAAAACGCTTAAAAACGAAGTTTGAGTTGTTTTTATATTTTTAGTTTTTTTATTGTTTCTGCGCCGCCACTGGCACGATTTATAAAAACCATACGCATTTTTCATCCTCGCCACGGTAGTAATACTGTGTCAAAATTCCATTAAAATCAATTGAACAGTTTCGTCGTTACATAATATAGAACGATCTAAAGCAATACTCGTATGTATATACATCGGAAAAAATTCTAAGTCCTTTAGTTTCTGTAATAGGCATAAGGCAATGTTCGGATAGACCTAAAAAAGTTATTTATGTCGCTAGGTCTTCCTTCACAGGTCAGTAGGTAGTCCATTTCGAATACAACAAATTTTTCAATTTTACAACCCCCCACCCCCCAACCACCCCAATTTCACCCCCACCCAAAAAAAAGTAGAAAATGATCAGGGACCCCTAAAACGCCTAAAAACGAAGTTTCAGCAATATTTAAATTTTTTTGTTTTTTGCTAATTACTCCGCCGCCTATGGACCGATTTTCAAAATTATAGGAACATTACCTACTACGACCCCGCAGCATACCGCTGCCCAAATTTCATCACGATCCATGCAGCGGTTGCTGAGATTACGAGGGTAGAAAAACGCGACAGACAGACAGACAGACAGACCGACAGACCGACAGACAGACCGACAGACAGACCGACGGAAATGAGTGACGTGGATTTTCGTTATGTACACATCATAAAACGCCCAAAAAGTGTATTATCTCAAAATCGAAAATTTTCGCGATCACAATACTCCCCTCACCTATCGGTGTGGGAAGTAAAAAAGAGAGAAAATTGAGATTTTGCATTCTACATCACCCTGTATACCAATATGCGTCGCGAGCCTTTCTTATAGCCGATCTTAAAACTAGATGATATTTTTTATCCATCCGTGTGAAAAAAATTATTTTTAATTCATCATTTTACTTCCCACACCGATAGGTGAGGGGAGTATTGTGATCGCGAAAATTTTCGATTTTGAGATAATACGCTTTTTGGGCGTTTTATGATGTCTACATAACGAAAAACCACGTCACTCATTTCCGTCGGTCTGTCTGTCTGTCTGTCGGTCTGTCTGTCTGTCTGTCGCTTTTTTCTAGCCTCGTAATCTCAGCAACCGCCGCATGGATTGTGATGAAATTTGGGCAGCGGTATGTTGTGGGGTCGTAGTAGGTAATGTTCCTATAATTTTGAAAATCGGTGCATAGGCGGCGGAGTAATTAGCAAAAAACAAAAAAATTAAATATTGCTGAAACTTCGTTTTTAGGCGTTTTAGGGGTTCCTGATCATTTTCTACTTTTTTTGGGTGGGGGTGAAATTGGGGTGGTTGGGGGGTGGGGGGTTGTAAAATTGAAAAATTTGTTGCTTTCATAGTATACTACCCACTGACCTGTGAAGGAAGACCTAGCGACATAAATAACTTTTTTAGGTCTATCCGAACATTGCCTTATGCCTATTACAGAAACTAAAGGACTTAGAATTTTTCCGATGTATACAGGCTGTCCATTTAGTGTGTAATTCTTCGATATCTCGCAAGGTATAGCTGATAGAAGAACATCTCAAATACAAAAGTTATTTGGTTACTTGAGACGCATATTCTAAAAATATTGCGAAATATACAGGGTGTTGCGGGAAAGTAGGATAGAGATCAACTTGATTTTTTTATATGGAACTATAACCTTCTCTCAAGTTCTTCTAGTGTCCATCATTGATCTCTATTCAACCCTAAAATATTTTTTAAATCGGTTGCGACGTTGCCAAGTCATAATTTATTTTCTATTAATTTCCGCATTTGCAAGGCCGCAAGTAATACGTCCAAATTGATATATTCCTTTAACTTTTCTCAATAATATTATACAGCGAGTTACTTGAATATTAAGCGGATATTATTCTGGATGCTACCAGCAATTTGTATCTACAGGGAGTTTTTGGCAGAATTTTAAATTCCGGCAACTTAAAGGTCGTTTTACTTTGTTTTTTTAAATGTAACACCCTGTATTTTTTATTTTAAATCGAAATATCTACTAATACTGTATCTCGCCTTGTAATATTTTTTTCGCGTTTTTGACGTTGCCAAGTTATAAATTATTTTCCCAAATTTTTAAACAAGTATCCCCGATTTTAATTTATTTTAAATAGAATCCTCTACTTATTTTTATTGCAGTGAATTGCGCATGTCGAATTTAGTAAGATCTCACAATTTCAAAATTTTGTTTCTATTAATTAATGAGATACGGCAACACCGCTTTTTCAGTAAACGGTACCGGAACGCTTAAATATTTCCAAAACTGCCACAGCTGAAGAGGTGAAATTCAATACAAACGTTTGTATTATTGATAATAGGCTGTTCATTGACCTGTGCAGGAAAAACCTAGCGGCATATGACAATCATTTGGGGGGGGGGAGTTACTGGCGATGATTTTGTTGCAAGGGGATCTCAGACTAAATCTTTATGCTATGGGAAAATACTAAACTCGTATCACCGTAATGTGTGGGAAGTACTGAGTCAATCAACTTGACTCCATTTTTTTGATATACAGTACGTTCAATTGACAGCGATTTGGATATAAAAATGGCCATAACTTTTGAAATACCCTGTATAATGTAACAATACCCTATATTGGAAGAACGGAAATCATTAGTAGAATTTGAATATAGAATAATATATAGGGTGTCTCATTTAAAAAAATGCATTTTTGCATCACCACGTAGTTATGGATCACCCTGTATAAACCAAAATATTTTCTGAGCAAGGAGCATATCCGTGGCTATAACTCTTATAAACAACTTTTTTTGATATCTTCTATAGTAGTGGTGATATCGACCGAGCCGGTACTAAAAACTCAGCCTGTATATCAAATCTCACGATGAACAAAGATTAGAAACTGGAAATAATGAAATGCACGAGCTATATTGTATTATTAGGATATATTTTTGGAAAGATCTGTGTCTAATTTAACAAAGAGAGCAAATAAAAGAACAGAAACAAAAACGGCTGTTGTCCGAATTTGACAGCGACAAACCAGAAGTGGTAATCTTTTTAGATAATAGAGAGTTTTTGGTCCGCACATATGTCACTGAAATCGTGGTTATCGTTATTTGGAGTCTGCGCAGTAACGATTTGACACACAGTTAACTTTATTAAACATAACGGACGTGGTTAATTACGTCAGATTAGCGGTATCGTTATTTGTGCTTTTATGGTTATTTTTATGTGACATTTGCTACGTCATCGTATATATATACACTAATTCAATAATCTCCTCCATACTTTTCTAAAGGATAATTTATCTCGCAATCGACGTCTAGGGCACAATCCGTTCTAATCACGTATTTTGTTTAGAATGTCCAAATTAACCTAAAATTCCTACACTTGTCAACGGTGACAGTACTGACAGTTCGATTTCGCGGCCAAAAACTCTACATTTTGCGACGAAAAGTTATCGTTATTAACGACAAAGTTAACCATAACCATAACGAAATTGTCGTTTGCCGTGACTGACCAAAAACTCTCTATTTATGATAGCACGCATTTCTTTATTAGTGCCAACCGTAATGAATTTTATTATCAACCAGATTTAACTAAACCGACTATTGCTTAGCAAAGCTTAGTTTTAATAAAGCTTGATTTAAGGCCTGGTCAAACAGAGGGCATTCTAGAACGCAGCGTTACGGCGTTCTCTAACGCCGCGTTACAGCATTCAGTTGTTTGTACCAAACAGGTCTGTTTGACGGGTTGAGCAAAAGCGTTACGCCAATTTTTGTCAAGATGTCAAGTGATTCAAACATAGATTAATTCAAGTTCCGGTCAGGCAGAGGATATTCTAGAGCGCGACGTTACGGCGTTCTCCAACCCCCAACGTTCCGTTATCTGGTTATAGAACGCCGTAACGTCGCGTTCCAGAACGCCCTCTGTTTGACCGGACCTTTAAACCAGGATTTGTACAACCTTAGTCGATACATTTTGTTGTCACACTAAGGACGTTCATATCTGTGAAATGTTTCGGGACTTAGAAAGGTTTGCAAAGTATAATAATAATGTTGCAATTATTTATTAATTCTTTTTTATAAACTAGATATTTATAAGGTGCCTATTTTAAAATATTAGTTAATCTAAATTAGTTATTATTTGACTCCATTTGTTTTTAGTTAGCCAATTTATCAAAAGCGCGTTTAAGCCGTCAATGGATCTCAGATAAATCAAAAGATCACACAGAAACGCTAATCAACAAAGCAACCTAACCTGACATAGTATAGCATAAGCATAGCTGCACACTTACGTCGCTGTCACTATGGCATTTTGTGAAGAGAGAGAAGGCTGTTGATTTATAAGACAGCACGCTGTTGCTAGTTTTCAATATGGTCTCTTAGAAACATTTTTAACCTACCACGACTAATAAACGCAAATCAGATGCAAGTTCCATCCAGAAGTAAAGATCTATTATCTATTCACTTTTTGGAACAATTTTAGATCTACTTTTATTTCTTTCAATGTTAAGGATACGCCAGACGCTGTGTATCTGTCAGTCAAATCCCATTTTATAAAACGCAAGCTATCTATGAGCACCTTCGTAGAAAATAATTACTGCACTTGATTTCAGAGAGAATGCTTCACGGCTTACAAGCCAAGATTGTAATTATCATACTTCAGTTGCATTGTATATACAACACACGTCCTTCTGTAGATTAATTCCTTATTGCGATATAAACGGCGAACACTGATGATATCAGTGTACGCACACTAGATAGAGAAGGCATATTAATGAGTGGAGGTGTCACACCCGGAAATTAACTTCTCTCTAATTACAGAAGGTTAAACAATTATTGTTGCTTGTCCGGGCCTCGAAGATACTTAAGTTCCGTTACGTACGGAGTACGATGGTGGTTGGGTAATTCCGCGATTTTTTTAATTTCCCGCGAAGAAGCTTTAATGGAAACACTGGCACTGCTCTCATTAGTAGTAGTAGCTGTCGTAGCTGAGAATAGCCATCATAGAGAAGCGACACAGCAGGGACCGATTTTCATAACGCATGCGCGGGGTTATTGTGGACGAATGTCAAACCGTCAAACTCCACGTGCGGCCGCCCAATATCAGCTGATCAAGACGTTTGAAGTTATGGTCGTGGAATTGCTCTATATTGTGGATGCGTGTCAGTTGAAGCCGATTCAAGGTCACCAAATAATGACCTGCCGAACATCAAAGGTGCCGACAGGTTGTGTCGCTTCTCTGTGATGGTTATTCTCGGCTGTGACTTTGCGGTGTGACAAAGCATGAAATGTGTCAGCTTAGGTAGTATTGTCAAATTTGAATTCTTTTTGTAATAATTGGTGAAATCGGTAGATTAATTAACGAAACTACAATCACAAGTTAAGTCCGTGGGTCTTTACGGAAACTATAATTGTGTTAACCCAAGAACTACTGATCTTGACGGGGCTCTAGGATCAGTGCACTGTTGTACGAAAAGTGATCGCTATAGGGTTATTCAGTTTGGTAGTTGTTTTTCTTAACCATCTGTTTCATGTTCTTAACCAAACTTTTTAGTTGTTCGATGTTCCTTTAATCTACGGAATCATAAAGCCCACTATTTCAAACTGATTTTCCGGTAGTGTTAAATACTCGTATACTAAAGAATCAGTTGTATGCGTCAGATATGTTGAGTTGCAGTCCTTTGAGATAGGTTTTTCGGGCGGTTTTATGAGGATAAGCAATTGAGGTGCAGAAAATGACAGCATCTTCTTCTCCTTAGTTTTTCAGCTGTAGCGTATAAGCCGAATGAAGACAACCTTCGTCGGCGCAATCAATGTTTTTAATACGTTAATAGCATCTTGAGGCTCGCGATTATTAAGAATCGCACACCCCTTCAATTATTTATAATTTGATTCCATTGCCAGCCACTCATAGATGATCTGCTTCCACGAGGTGTTTTCGTTATTGGCCGATTTGTTCGCTGTCATGGTGTTATGGCTGGTCGACGAGCCTATTCGAGGGAATCGCTACTTTCCGCGGGATAAACCATTGACGTACGCTTTGATATGTCATTCTAAATAATAATACCAGTTATTTCCAACAGGTTAACACCCAACCCAAGCACAAATTAAGTTAAACAGAAAATTTAATGCTTCCTACAAACAAAGTTAAATCTGGATATTCAATACCACTAATCCTTATAATTATACATATGAACTTACAAAAATAATAATATACAGTGTGTTTCCTAAGTTGGCACTTTTCTTTATAGGGTATCTAGTACTCGCCAAAAGAAGTGATTATTCTCAGTAACATATAAGCGTAATGTTTAGAGATATCAAGGTATTGATCGATAATGAAATCCTCATTTCTAATTCCGTACCTGTGCGATTAGAGCAAAACAGAGGCAAATAAAGAAAAAGGCCAGTTTACTATGGAGCATAGATGTAGGTAGCAGCGCGCATTTGACGTGTCTTGAGTTGTTGACGTGCTACATCGAACTTTAAAAACAACAAAAACTGTGCAACCGGTATAACTATAATGAACTGGTGGATATGAGTTTAGTGTACGGTGAATGTGTCCAAAATGCCTCTCGGATTCGCAAGTGTATGCTGATCGTTTCCCTGACCGCATTTACCCTGCATCCCGTCGATTTGTCTCTCTCGTGCGAAGAACTAGAGACACATACGATATTTGTATTCACATCATAGTGGACACGCTGGAAGACCTAGACAACCTCGAATGGTCCAAATTGTAGAAGATATACTTGGCTTTAGGCCTCGCGGCGCGAATTTCGTACAATATTTATAAGACTCGTGTGACAGGATCGCATTAAAACTTTGCAGCGAACGAATAGTAAGTATTTTCTTACCATTATTTTTCTGCTGCTGATTCACCATACATTGTCATTTTAAAGACAGTTGTTTCCGAAATGGAAAGTCCCAACTTTGAAATATGGAAATTTACTTGGTTCAGCAAGGAGCAGAAATCTATTTTGTTGTCCAATAGCTTATAAAGAAACGTTAGAGCATGTGTTTCGTGCCGAATCTTTAGAGTTTTAGTGCTAAAAAGAATCCAATAAAATGCCATGATCAAATCCTTGTTCAGGGTACTTGCAATTAAGTATTGAATTTCGATAAATTGGATACCAAGTCAATTAGGCATACTCCAGCTTAGATCTGATGAATGCAAAATACAAAATTTTCATACATTCTACATTTTAAAAACTGGACAAATTTCTAACGCAGTAACCCATCAATCTTGATGCAGATGAAACTATTTCAGAAATATGATCATTGAACGAAAATTCATTGTTAAAAGCAATCCCCAAATGTTTAAAGCTTGAATATCTACCCAAAATAATACCATTAATGTTGTAAACCCTATATATAATCGGATCATACTTCCTGGTGTATGTGACAATCTTGCAGTTTTTTACATTGAATTTAACATCTCTTGGAGCTCCAAGCAGTTGCTGTTGGAGTTAATTGCAGAATATATTGTAACGTCGTGTATAGTTTTGCTTGTTTGTATTGTTGTTGATATTTCTTTCAATATGTTAGGTTAGATTTTTGATATGTAAACGCCATCGAATCATCTGGAATTTTCGGGCATTCTAGAATGTCATCTGAATGTCTCGAATTCTCTAGATGGTTCGATGAAGTGTATATAAGGCGCCACGACTAACGTGGCAGTAGTAGTTGAGTTGAGCTGTAGCTGAAATAAGGTTAAGGGATACTGTATTGAGTTGTGAAGTAAAACGGTGAAAGTTACGTCCAGTTTGATTCCTTGGTGTGAATAAAAAGAGGCCGTCGTGACTATATTTCAAGATCGTCGGCAAAAAAGTAAATGCATGCTAGGAAGCATCAAAGACAGATCATTTATAAATATGATTAACAGCAGGGACCTAAATTGGACCCTTGAGGAACTCCAGACGATGCCATGTAAAACTTAGATTTGACATTGCCATATTGAACAAATAGAGATATTTTTTTATGGTCAGCCTCCCGCAAAGGTCTATGACGCTCAAGAAGCGCTCCGAGAGGATAAGTGTCGGTGCACGTTAGATTTGCAACGCTGCAGGTTGTAGCCATCGAGAAGCAAATTCCCCGGCGACTCATTCTACAGGAGGCTGCTTCGGGGAGTAGAGACGTCGACCTGGTAAGGCTGAGCTCGCAGAGCCTCTCTAGTGTTCCTCGTTCGGACGGCATTTGGCTTTATTATCTCGGAAAGCTAACTCGAACATCTTTCGTAATAGAATCTGTAAAACAGGGACAGGTCAGTCACCCTTTTTCGATGTTCCAGGCTGTGGAGGTCCTTTGTGAGGTTAGGCGTATCGATTAGTCTAATTGCTCTCTTCTGGATAGTGTCCAGAAGCTTTAGAAAGTGCTTCGGAGCGCATCCCACACATGGCAGCAGCAATACTCTAGCGATATTGGGATCTGTGCCTTGAGGAGCAGCAGTAGTTGCTCGGGTGTATACAGATTCCTACAGCGGAACAAAACTCCAAGCTTCTGGGATGCCGTTTTAGCATTACTGACGACGTGGTTGTGCCAGGACATGTTGTTATAATAAAATACAGTGGTTGTAGCCGTAGATGATCATCAGGCAACATAGCCAAATAACCCTTCCACCAACATCAAGCCGCCGCTGAATCACGTGATAAACACAATGAAAAATAAAATCTCTGTTTACTTCATTCGAATGTACTGGTAGAAAACATCTAGTTTGACTGCCTGCACGCCACTGACTTAATCAGTAACCTAAGGGTGAACATTCTGCATGTGTGCCTGGGAGCCATTATAAAATCTATCACGGATTGTCATCGGAAGGATTTTTCTATCTGTTCATGAGGTTATTAAATTTTTATTGTGTAACCATGCGTGTGAAGAATATTTATAACAGCTTTTAGAGATGTAAATCAGCGCATTTAGATGCGCTGAAAAGTTGAAAGAGTAGTTGAGAGTAGGTAAAGGAAAAAGAAGAGATTTTGCTATCTTTGCCTTGGCAAGAAAATCAATTTTTACTTTTTCAGCTACGCTTGTTAGTCGAGTGAAGCTGGAAACACAACTAAATCAATAGCATTTTATTCAATCACGCCTGTATAACATAGTATCCTTCAGGGTACGGTTTTTCGATCAATCACCCGCTAAATTTTTGTATATCACATCAATCTCCAGTCCCAACATTATGTGAAGCCAGTGTCTATACTAGCTTCAAATACAAGTTTTACAAACGTTACAGATACTCTAAGCTCATAATTATAGAAAATTGCTTAAAAAATCAAATAAACAGACTATCTTCTCCAAATTTTTTGTCTTCATAAAAGGAGTCTCCACTATCTCAAAAAATATGCATCTAAATTGTTTTTAACCCAATTCTGACGCCGTATTACTACTACAACGGGGACTGAAAAATTATACAGTTTTTGAAAATGAGGCTAGTGGAAACGAACTCCAAAAGAAGGATCTTAAAGTCTATCAACTTGTATATTTATTTAGTCGTTTTAGACGGCCTTGTTCATTTTTTAGCTCAAGAAATTAACGTATCAGCAGATATTTTAAGAAACAGAGCGATTGGGTGATTGTTTATTAATGGAAACTTGAATGGAGAGATTTATTTGGGTACGCTTGCCGCTGAAATCATTGAAAACCAAATCAAAGAGAATGGAAACCTTATACTTCATGAAGCTGAAATCTATTTCCAGCAAGACGCCTCTACTTCTCACTATGTTATTGCAGTTCGGCAATGGCTAGGCGACCCGTTTCCAGATAAATGGATAGGGCGAAGAGGGCCTATAGAATGGCCTGCTAGATCTCCTGATTTGACGCTAAGCAGCCATGATATCCTACATGTTTTTGCAACTGCCCGTCAGGAATTTAAACATCGCCTATAATCCCATATAGGCGATAATGCGCAGCATTTTGAATACTTGTTGCAATAAAAACCGTGTTGTAATAAGCGTGTGTTTTTGTTTTCTGTTTGAACAAATTAGGATACATAAAGTTTTTTTCTAATTTTCTCAAAAACAAATCGACGGATTTTAAACAACCCCCCCCCCCCCCCCATGAGTATTCCCATGTATGAAATAACCACTAAAATAATACAAAATAAAAATAATCGCTCGGCGCTCATGACACATTAGCAGCGATAGTAGCGGTACAATCTATACAGTTTTTAAGCAAATTTAGGGTCATATTCATCGTCGATACTTAAGGTTTTGTGTTTCGAAACCTTACTTGAGGGTCTCTTACGTAAGGCTCCCTTGAGTAATACTCAAGTAACGAAATGTCAACATGACAAATGTCAACATGACATTTCGTCGATTTTGGAGTACGGTGTTGTCAGTTTCTGTCACATCCGGAACACAAATACTGGTACAATACAAAGGCCTTTACGGAAACACTAATCTGGATACGTCTGTATCTAGATAGATCAGTTATACGTCAAACAGCTATCAAGTGGGATTTATGATTTCATGGATTTAACGGATATCGAATAACGAAAAAGTTGGTTTAAGAATAAAATACAGATGGGTTAAGGAAAACAGCTACTGATCTGAATCATCGGATCGTAATCACTTACTGCACAACAGTGAACTGACTCTATTTCTGACTGATCCCAGATCACTTTCCGAACGTCAGAATCAGTGATCCAAGTGATCGGGTTAACCCGATCTTAGTTTCCGTAAAGGCCTATAAAAGAGATAACAGAAAACAATGCGTGGGTATAGGCATAACAAATTGACTTATATTTGCAATATGACGACGTCGCCAAATGAATCCCACCGTCTGGTAGATGTTGTCTAGGAAACAGATACACAAGGAAAGTCGCACTTGAGAGTCCCTTCTCCCTTGAGTAACCCTCAAATAATGCTCACGTGTCCTTTGAGTAATACTCAAGGGATACTTGAGGAACGACTATGAATACGGACCTAAGACATTACAAGGTAGTCTTTTCTTTTATACACGAACGCTCCCCCAGGATCAACATGAACCCCCCCCCAAGGTCAACATGAACCCCCCCATAGTCAACGCCTAGCTACGGCCCTGCCGCTTATCATTTAAAATTTTTAAGGGAATGACCCTGGTACAAGGGGGTGAAGTAGGTTTTAGTTGAAAAGTTGCCCCCTTGACAAAAATCTTTTGACGTGTCTCGCCGTTTTCTCTTTTAATCAGTAAGTAGTTTTCGATAAATCCGTGGTGGAAAGTTTTCAAATGAAGACCCTCGGAATTATTGCTATTACCGAGAATGTGTGAAAAGTACCGAATTACTGAAACAAGCCACTTCACTCTACTGTTTGATAGATTACAACTCCAACAGCAAGTCGTAATTTGACCGGATTATCCTTGTGGACTTATAATTTATAGCAGATCGTTTGTATCGTGTTCTTGTTCTATGTTCCATGGGCTTCTGTGTGGCTCCAGTCATACCACCAAGAGAGATTTGTTTTACATGTTTCTCGTTGATCAGGTTTTTCCGATGAACCTCATAAAACAAAGCAAAAACTTTCATTTTATGGTGTTTGTTTGCTTTTATTGGTGTTGTGATAAGCTTAATCTATATTCCGAATACGGTGAGTAAATCTTGCTTCTTAGGGATCCTAGCTGAAATGCGAGTTTGTAACGAGATAAAGGAATCAGGACTCTGTATGAATAGAATGAACAGAATAGAGAATACTTTGAAGGATAGTTCTTTATTTATTTAATCGTGTCTAATCGTGTCTGAGCTACACCTGAATTAATTGGTTAGTTTTATATATTGTTTAATTTTTTTTATTTTGTTTTTTAACTTTTTACTTCCCACACCGATAGGTGAGGGGAGTATTGTGATCGGGAAAATTTTCGATTTTGAGATAATACGCTTTTTGGGCGTTTTATGATGTGTACATAACGAAAATCCACGTCACTCATTTCCGTCGGTCTGTCTGTCTGTCGGTCTGTCTGTCTATCGCGTTTTTCTACCCTCGTAATCTCAGTAACCGCTGCATGTATTGTGATGAAATTTGGGCAGCGTTATGCTGTGGGGTCGTAGTAGGTAATGTTCCTATAATTTTGAAAATCGTTATACGGGGGGCGGAGTAATTAGCAAAAAACGAAAAATTTCAAATATGCCTCAAACTTCGTTTTTAGGCGTTTTAGGGGTTCCTGATCATTTTCTACTTTTTCTTGGGTGGGGGTGAATTTGGGGTGGTTGCGGGGTGGGGGGTTGTAATACTGAAAAATTTGTTGTATTCGTAATGGGTTGTCCATTGATATGTTAATGAAAAACATAGCGGCATGATTCACTTTTTTAGGTCCATCCGAACGTTGCATGCTTGTTATAGAAACCATACGGGACTTAGAATTTGTGATGTATACATACGAGTATTGTTTTAGATCGTTCGATATCGCGTAACGCGAAAATTGTTCAACTGATTTTAATGATTTTTGACATAGTATTACTCCCAAGACGAGGATGGAAAACGCGTATGTTTTGGAAAAATCGGGTCAGTGGCGGCGCGGCAATAATAAAAAAATTAAAAATATAAAAACAACTCAAACTTTGTTTTTAGGCGTTTTAGGGGTTTCTGATCATTTTCTACGTTTTTTTTTGGGTGAGGGTGAATTTGGGGTGGTTGGAGGGTAGAGGGTTGTAAAAAAAATTTGTTGTACTCATAATGGGTTGTCCATTGATCTTTGAATGAAAAACCTAGCAGCATAATACACTTTTTACGTACATCCGAACATTGCCTTGCTTATTATAAAAACCAAGGGACTTAGAATTTGTGATGTACATGTCGCAGGCTTATCATAATATCAGTCTTATTATAATACGCCTAGGCTTTTTTAATATGACTAGGCGTAATGTAAAACGAACAAAGTAAATGAAAATCTGACAATATGACTGATTATTTAAGACGTGTTATAATACGCCTGACGCTTCTTAGTCTCATTGTTCAAAAGAATCTGTATGGGGTTGTTTTTAGAATTTGACTGTATAAAATCCGTCTTATTATAATACGACTGGCAGTGTGCCAGGCAAATTATGAAAATCGCTCATAGGGCAAAGAAATAAATAATTATAGATTGGGGTTATTTATTAGAACACGATCCGCTCTTACGCCGCCCAATTTGCCAGCACAGCTAAAACTCCCTATTAAAACTTTTAAAATTTTAAGATTATGGTATGGTACGGCTTTTACAACTTCTCACCTTTGTAAAACTTTTCAAGTTCTTCATAATACTTGTCCTTGTGGACAAATACACCTAGCGAGTCATCACTCATTTTCAATGCAATCATTTGCACTAATATTGCACAGAGAAACTGAACAGTAAGTCACAACCACAATAACATACAATTGCCTGACAAGTCGTCAGTCGTATTATAATACGACGAGTATAACCAATCAGAATCCAGAGTAATCGCGCGCTATTGAAATTTGACAATAAGCCTAATAAGCAACAGGCATATTCTAACACGCCTTAAATTGTCAGTCAAGTTGTGAGTTCCTCGATTATTTCGGCGATATAGCAATACGCCTAGTCGTATTGAAAAAACCTAGGCGTATAATAATATGACTAATTTTACAATAAGACTGCGACATATACATACGAGTATTGTTTCAGATCGTTCTATATTGCGTAACGCGAAAATGATTGAATTGATTTTAATGAAATTTTGACATAGTATTACTACCGCAGTGGGGATGGAAAACGCGTATGTTTTGGAAAAATAGTGTCAGTGGCGGCGCAGCAATAATAAAAAAACTAAAAATATGAAAACAGCTCAAACTTTGTTTTTAGGCGTTTTACAGGTTCTTGACCATTTTCATTCTTTTTTTGGGTGGGGTGAAATCGGGGCGGTTGGGGGGTGGGGGGTAATAAAACTGAAAAATTTGTTGTATTCATAATAGTCCGTCTATTGACCTGTAGAAGAAATACCTAGCGGCATATTACACTTTTTTAGGTCCATCCGAACATTGGCTTACCTATTACAGAAACCAATTTTGTGATCATACGAATTTTGCTTTATTTCGTTCTATGTATATTGCGTAAAGCGAAAATTATTGAATTGATGTTAATAAAATTTTGACACATTGACAGATTACCGCTGCGAGAATGGAAAACGAATCTGTTTTTGAAAAACCTGTCAGTGGCGGCGCAGCAATAATCAAAAAACCAAAAACAAAAAATCAGCTCAAACTTCGTTTTTAGGCGGGTTGGAGGCTCTTGATCGTTTCGCATCGTCCAGTTCAAGCATGCAGAACAAAACTGTGGCGCACTAGTTTCTAATGAGGGAGACGCAAGAAACTATTTATGAGGGTTTTTGTGTTGGATGTTGTTTTTGCGGGCGGATGGGCGATAATTTAGTTGCAAGGGGATTTTGGACTATAGCTTCATGCAATGGGAAATAATAAAATGGTATTATCATTATGTGTGGGAAGTACCGAGTCAATCAATTGACTCCATTTTTTATATATATTATTACTAGTCAGTTAGTAATTACAGAGAGAATAAAAACTTATATACTTGACGATCATAGACGTCTCAAGTCAGAAATGACTGTCTGTATAGCTTTGGAGTCTGTCGTTGACATAACGAAATTCTTCCTGGATTTAGGTCTGGATGCTAGGGGCTTGTACCCTTTTATCTAATGACTGTCTACTTCGTTCTGCCAGATATGAGACTTCTCGCTTGATTTGGGGGGGGAGGAGGGCTATTCCCGCTAACATGTATAGTCGATCTGGACCATATATGGCATGCGTATTGGGCTGGGGCAAAGCACCTTTCAAGGGATGTCGTTCGCAATGCGCCAGGGTGGGTCCCCATTGAGGACAGAGTCCTGTCTTAGGTAACACCCAGAAAAACTGGATTTGGGTAGTACTGTAGCCCGGTCGAATTCCATTTAATTTGCAGTTCCCTGTTCACTTGCCGGTTATCAAGATGGAAAAGGCAGATTTGAGTTTTATCTGGATTTACTAGGGGCTTTGTTAACCTTTTCTCGATTTCCTCTATGTCTTGGGATTGGCACGCAATGGCTACGCCATCGGCGTAGATGTCGAATGGCCGACAGGTTGATCATTCGTGTACAAATTGAATAGCCTCGGTTTTTTCTCTTCTTTCGAAACCATCCTAGTTGTTGATCTTTCTATAAATATTGTCGTTATTTTCTGATACATCTTCGGAAAACGCGGTAATAAAATAATACATTCACACTTAAGAAGCCTTATTTATCACCTGGCTATTCCAATTTTAAATACACAAGCTACAAATTTGGCAAAAGTATTTTTTTTGTATGCGGCGTCAACTGCAATGGTCATTTGCCGCGTGGACCTACGCTAGTAAATTTTTTAAATGATGATTATGTTTGCATACTCAAGGTAAGTACCAATAGGTATTATAGTATTACTTATTGGCGTTTAAATTTTGTAAAACAGACCCGTGTTTTTAAGAAATTGGATAATCTTTCTTATTTCGTCCAGGTTACTGGCTTGGGGGAAATTGTAACCTTTGCATTGCATCCTTGAATAGTTGGCAATGGCAGATGATATGCTCTACTGAGAAAGACTGTTGGCATTACTCACAAGTGGGGCTTCTTTGTCCAAACAATATGTGTGACTTAGTGAGACGAGTATATCCAATCCTCAGCCTTGTTATTAGAGCTTGTTCTTTTCTTGTTCTATTTTGGGGCTCTGAGTGGTTGGACATATTCGTCTCAATTGTGTAACACATACTTCCCAGTCATTTTGCCATGACCTGTATATTCACTTTTTTTAGTGAGCCTTTTAGGTCACAGGCTCTAATAGGGAGTCCTTCTGGGAAGTTTTCTACTGCATTGCGTGCACTTTCGTCTGCTGCATCGTTTCCAGCAATACCAATATGTCCAGGGGTCCAGCTAAAAATAGTTGGTGCAAGTGGAGGATTTCTTGGACAAGTGGATCGGTACTGAATGTGTTCATAATGGATTGCAGAGAGCTGAGAGAATCCAAGCAGATTAGGTAAGTACCGGGGCTTTTATTTTTAACATATTTTAGAGCTTGGTAAAGAGCTGTTAGTTCTGCGGTGTAAATCGTAGCCATCGCGTTCAAACTCCCTTTCTAAACTTCTTCATCAAAAGCCACCGCAGCTCCAACCCCGAGAGCAGATTTGGATCCATTATTATAGATTGTTAATGTTGTTCCATATTTATCGATTACACTTGATACCATATTTCGATAGATAACTGGATTAGTATCGCTTTTTTAAACATTGCACATTTCAGGTTTATCGCTGGTTGTCGTAGAAGCCAAGGAGGGGTTTCATACTTAGTGGTATATACACAGGTGGTTCAATAGCAAAAGTATTACTATTATATTAAAGATACGTTTTTCCGCAAACTATTTCTAACTTTTAATCCAAGTTGTTGCTGTCTGTAAGATCAATAGCCGTATCGTTTTATATCTTGCAAATATAAAATCTCATACGCATACAACCTTTGTCATTTTTGAAAAACGTTTGCTAAACAGGGTCACTTTCTTAGATCATAATTCGGTATGCAGTATGTATGCACTTCAATGGCATGCTATCAGCCAATATAAATCAACTTAATTATAGTTCGTCAGACACGATGTTAATTTTATCCGGGACCATAGAGAAAGTTTATTCTTCTGGATGTCGTACCATTAGCTTGAGTGATTAATATCAAACACAGTGTGGTACCCAGGCAGCATTCAGGCTTTTCTTTGTTATTGGAGTACTGCTACTTTATATCGTTTGTCTGTGTGTTCTTGTGTGCAATACAAATGACATCCTAAATTTATAAAAGAAAAGTAAAACGCATCGCATATCACTACACCCTAGGGTGGGGGAAAAGCGAGATTTTTTTATAATCGATTTCCTATAGCGCGGAAAACTGAAGCATTGGCGTAACATTAACGGAAAAAATAGCACATTTTTTTTATTTTACTTCCCACACCGATAGATGTAGATAGGATTTCTAGATAATACGCTTTTTGGGCATTCTATGATATCTACATAACAAAAATTCACGTCACTCATTCCCGTCGGACTATCTGTCTGCCTGCCTGTCTGTCTGCCGGCCTGTCTGTCTGTCGGCCTCTCTGTTGGCGTTTTCGGGTAGCGATAGGTTGTGGGGTCGTAGTAGCTTGTATAATTGAAAATCGGTGCATGAGCGGCGGAGTAATTAACAAAAAACAAAAAATTTAAGATCTTCCTCAAACTTCGCTTTTAGGCGTTTTAGGGGTTCCTGATCATTTTGGGGGTGAAATTGGGGTTGTTGAGGATGGGGGTGGGGGGTGTTAGACTGAAAAGGTTAACATAACATGACACATTTTTTGCGGCCGGGCGGGCGATAATTTGGTTGCAGGGGGATCTCTGACTATAGCTTCATGCTATTGGAAAATAAACTGGTATCACTGTAATGTTTGTGCTTGACTTCATTTAAAGCTTGTAGCAAGTAATGCACTTACAATCCGCCTTTAGAGGTGCGTTTTAAAAGGCAAATTACTATATAATCTGTTACCTGATACTTTAGACTGGCTTGACGTCTATTTGATAGGTGATAGCTGGCGAAGAAGTGCATCTCAGATTTATTTTTTTAGTAGTGGTCTGAATTGGCAATCCTGCAAATCAGAACCGTCTTGGTAATATTTTACTGAATCTCATTGCCAAAAATAATGACTATTTTTGTTGATTCACCATCAAAAAATTCACAGCAAAAATGCTTAACCGAAACAAATACATTTTTTCGTTTATATATTGTTAAGCGTCAATTACTCGTCAGTAGCGGTACGAGCACCGCTGTACCCTGTACGTATGCCGTATGTCAAGATTCATTCTGGAGACTGTTTAGCCTCGTAGTCATAGTCGATACTTGAGGGCCCCTTACGTAAGGCTCCCTTGAGTAATACTCAAGTAACGAAATGTAAACATGACATGACAACATGACATTTCGTTGCAGTCAAGGCGATTTTGTAGGTTAATTTTGTAGTACGGTGTTCTCAGTTTCTGTCACTTCCGGAAAAATCTTCGGCACAAAACACTAAATACTGACACAAAACAAAAGGGGATAACAGAAAACATCCAAATGCGTAGGCTTAAGCTTAATTCAGATGTACACGATATTCGACGATATGACGGTACGAAACTGTTCCTATTGGTTGAAATACTTTGATTTGAGATCATTTTGAATATTTCAAGCAATAGTAACAGCTTCGTATCATCGTATCGTCTATCGTCGGACGTCGCGTCGTGTGCATCTGAATTAAGTTATAAACATAACAAATTGACTTATATTTGAAATATGAAAACGTCGCTGAAAGAACCTCGCCGCTGGTAGATGCTGTCTAGGAAACAGATACACAAGGAAAACCACATTTGAGGCTCCCTTGGGTAACCCTCAAGTATCCCTTGAGTAATACTTAAAGGATACTTGAGAAACGACTATAAATACGGACCTTAGTTATGACTAGCCGAACATACAGGGTTAGGATAAAGTATGGAACCAAGCAAATAACTTTGGAACGGAAAGAGTGATATTGCTGAAAATTTGCAGGCAAGTGTAGTGACGTCTAGTGCATCCGAAGACATTATGTTAGCTATTAATGTACTTCCGGTTTAACCGGAAGTACCGTCAACTTTTTTAATTTAAATGGGACACCCTGTATATTTTTGCAGATTTAATTAATCTTTTTTTCCGAATACGTCCATAGTGGGTTTAGCATTAGTTTCTGTAAAAACGGGAAAGATAAAGCCTCTTTCGCATGAGAACTCACAAAGAAGTGTGTCAACTTTTAATGATTTACGTCCTGACAGGGGTCCTATAACACGTTTGACGGTGACTAAAAAAAAATGCAAAAAAAATTACCTCAAACGGGAAGACCGCAGACCGCCACGGCCGAATTTGTGAGACAAATTTTTTAAGAAACAAATACTAAACCCACTATGGACGTATTCGGAAAAAAAAGATGAATTAAAATCTGCAAAAATATACAGGGTGTCCCATTTAAATTAAAAAAGTTGACGGTACTTCCGGTTAAACCGGAAGTACATTAATAGCTAACATAATGTCTTCGGATGCATTAGACGTCACTACACTTGCCTGCAAATTTTCAGCAATATCACTCTTTCCGTTCCAAAGTTATTTGCTTGGTTCCATACTTTATCCCAACCCTGTATGTATACATGTTCGCTGTTGACACGGCTCACAGTCTAAAGCACGTCTAAACTATTAGGTAACAGGATATACAGGGTGTTTTTAGTACCGGCTCAGTCGATAACTCCTCTACTGTAGAAGATAGCGAAAAAAGTTGTATATAAAAGTTGTAGCCACGGATATGCTACTTACTCAGAAAATATTTAGATATATACAGGGTGAGCCATAACTACATTGTGATGCAAACATGCATTTTTTTAAATGAGACACCCTATATGTTATTCCATATTCAAGTTCTACTAATGATTTCCGTTATTTCAATATAGAGCACTGTTACATTGTACAGGGTATTTCAAAAGTTATGACCATTTTTATATCCAAATCACGGTCAAATGAACGTACTGTATATCAAAAAGTAATGAGTTAAAAATTATTTTTTTACATGAGAAGATTAGAAATACCCTCTAGTTTTAAAATCCGCATTAAAAAGACATGTGACGCATATTTGTATACAGGGTGATGTAGAATGCAAAATCTAGATTTTCTCTCTTTTTTTAAATGTAACCCCCAATATTTTATTATACCAAAGAATTGCTTTTAATATGCTCTTTCATCTTTGTGTAGCACTTGTTATGGCTGCATTCATTAGTTTCTGAGATATTTCGATTTTTCTACAAATTTTAAGTATACCTTCTATTTGTTTAATAAAATTTATCTATTTTGAGAAAATACTACCAAATTTTGTTTTTGCTTAACAAACAACTAAAATATAAGGCGATAATAATACTTGATCAAGTCAAAACACTGAACTAACGAGATAATATAGGTCAAAGTGTGCTGAGGAAACAATTTTATAGACGTCATGCATAATTATCAAGCAGATGTATCAGGTAGGCTATGAAATATGAAACGACACAGTCCAAATAAAACGATTCTTCAATCTTTCAAACGCATTAGTTTTAGACTGCCTCCGTTCTGGATATTGCTGTTCATAGTTAATATATTCTAGAGGCAATTAGATAATTTCTCAAAGATTCTCCTAAATACCCTCAAAGAAAAACTTAAGTTTTAAAGCTGGTTTTTCACACAGTACGGAATTATTGAGCAGGTTGTGAAAACTGTCAATTTTTCAAAGGACACCTGATAAATCTGCTTGATAATTATGCATGACGCCTACAAAATTGTTTCCTCAGCATACTTGACTTTATTATCTCGATGATTTAGGGTTTTGACTCCATCAAATAGTATCATGACCTTATAATTTAGTTGTTCGTTGAACAAAAAACAAATTAGATAGTATTTTCCCAAAATAAATAAATTTCAGTACACAAATAGAAGCTATATTTTAAATTTGCTGAAAAATCGAAATATCTCGGAAACTGATGGACGTAGGTACAACAAGTGCTATACAAAGATGAAAGAGCATATTAAATGCAATTCTTTGAGATAATAAAATATTAGGGGTTGCATTTAAAAAAATAGAGAAAATTTTGATTTTGCGTTCTGCATCACCCTGTATACGAATATGCGTCACGGGCCTCTTTTATAGCCGATTTTAAAACTAGAGGATATTTTTAATCTTTTGATGTAAAAGAAATAACTTTTGATTTATTATTTTTTGATATACAGTACGTTCATTTGACCCCGATTTGGATATAAAAATGGTCATAACTTTTGAAACACCCTGTATAATATAACAACACCCTATATTGGAAGAACGGAAATCATTAGTAGAATTTGAATATGGAATAATAAATAGGGTGTCTCATTTAAAAAAATGCATGTTTGCATCACCACGTAGTTATGGATCACCCTGTATAAATCTAAATATTTTCTGAGCAAGGAGCATATCCGTGACTACAACTCTTATATACAACTTTTTTCGCTATCTTCTACAGTAGTGGAGTTATCGACCGAGCCGGTACTAAAAACTCACCCTGTATATACCACAGCATAGTAAACAACCAGCATAATATCTCTGAGGATTTCCTATATAAAAATGGTTGCCACAGAGTTTGACCTTGGGAGGATTTTACGGATGTGAAGCTTCGGTAGAGATTCGAAAATGAAAATATCGATACCGGTACCAACTCGATACTTTTTAGCCAAATAGGCGCGTTTGGTTCGTACAGAGCATTTTGTGCAACTGATTACACCCCTCAATAATTATATATCTAATTATTTTTGATACCGATACAAAAGTATCGATACCAGCTTGGAATGCCTCAAAAATACTCGATGTTAGTGCAGAAGTATCGCAGTATCGTTAGCATCCCTACAAAAAATCATCCAAAAGTGGGGATGCGCGTGTAATTTCCGCCAACTTGAGTTATTGTGCTGGTTGTTTATTATGCTGTGCATATAAATATGTCAACCCGACGTGCTGAAGCGTGTCCCACTTAGCGCTGTCAACGGGTCATCCTCCGTCCACAACTGTCATGCGATAGAAGAAACTAAGAAACTCCAATAGCACATCGCCAAAATGATCCGCGACAACCTTTCTTCCGCCCAAGTCCGAAATAGAGCAGAGCAAGCCCGGTTGTCGTCAATTCTACATAAAATGGAGAAGGAAAAGGAGAACGAAATGCGCGAGTTGGAATGTAGGAAAAAACAATTCAGGGCCAGATACTCAAAACTGAGCCTGACCAGCCCTTATCCAAATGAGGTATCACTGTTGTAAGCTATCCTAATGCAATTTTCGGTGATAGAACATAATATAAACTTAGACACTATATACATGTTTTTTGGTCAAATCTTGCTCCCATCAGAATAACAAGACTTGTGTTTTATAGAAGTTAATGGCTAAATTGTGATCAAGAGTGCATCAATTTTGATGTACTCTCTCTCTAGATCAAGTTCTTAAATTAGGGCAGCGATTTGGAAATCAGAAACATCAAAATGATAAATAATTTGCGTATATTATATTAGTATATAGATGTACTTTAAGCCTAGATAAAGAGCGAGGGCTAGACTTCGTTTTAGCGGAAACCGATTTGAGGCTTGAGAGTAGTGTCAATCGACTCGGTTTGACATCCTCAGTAAAACGAGACCACCCTCGGACCGAGGAAACCCTCCGGTGAAAAACTACGACACAATCAAGAATCCCCAAATTGCTTAAAGATGAATTTTGAGCTATTTTTATATTTTTAGTTTTTTTTATTATTGCTGTGCCGCCACTGACACGATTTTTGAAAACCGACCGACAGACAGACCGACAGACAGACCGACAGACAGACCGACAGACAGACCGACAGACAGACCGACAGACAGACCGACAGACAGACCGACAAACAGACCGACAGACAGACCGACAGACAGACCGACAGACAGACCGACAGACAGACCGACAGACAGACCGACAGACAGACCGACAGACAGACCGACAGACAGACCGACAGACAGACCGACAGACAGACCGACAGACAGACCGACAGACAGACCGACAGACAGACCGACAGACAGACCGACAGACAGACCGACAGACAGACCGACAGACAGACCGACAGACAGACCGACAGACAGACCGACAGACAGACCGACAGACAGACCGACAGACAGACCGACAGACAGACCGACAGACAGACCGACAGACAGACCGACAGACAGACCGACAGACAGACCGACAGACAGACCGACAGACAGACCGACAGACAGACCGACAGACAGACCGACAGACAGACCGACAGACAGACCGACAGACAGACCGACAGACAGACCGACAGACAGACCGACAGACAGACCGACAGACAGACCGACAGACAGACCGACAGACAGACCGACAGACAGACCGACAGACAGACCGACAGACAGACCGACAGACAGACCGACAGACAGACCGACAGACAGACCGACAGACAGACCGACAGACAGACCGACAGACAGACCGACAGACAGACCGACAGACAGACCGACAGACAGACCGACAGACAGACCGACAGACAGACCGACAGACAGACCGACAGACAGACCGACAGACAGACCGACAGACAGACCGACAGACAGACCGACAGACAGACCGACAGACAGACCGACAGACAGACCGACAGACAGACCGACAGACAGACCGACAGACAGACCGACAGACAGACCGACAGACAGACCGACAGACAGACCGACAGACAGACCGACAGACAGACCGACAGACAGACCGACAGACAGACCGACAGACAGACCGACAGACAGACCGACAGACAGACCGACAGACAGACCGACAGACAGACCGACAGACAGACCGACAGACAGACCGACAGACAGACCGACAGACAGACCGACAGACAGACCGACAGACAGACCGACAGACAGACCGACAGACAGACCGACAGACAGACCGACAGACAGACCGACAGACAGACCGACAGACAGACCGACAGACAGACCGACAGACAGACCGACAGACAGACCGACAGACAGACCGACAGACAGACCGACAGACAGACCGACAGACAGACCGACAGACAGACCGACAGACAGACCGACAGACAGACCGACAGACAGACCGACAGACAGACCGACAGACAGACCGACAGACAGACCGACAGACAGACCGACAGACAGACCGACAGACAGACCGACAGACAGACCGACAGACAGACCGACAGACAGACCGACAGACAGACCGACAGACAGACCGACAGACAGACCGACAGACAGACCGACAGACAGACCGACAGACAGACCGACAGACAGACCGACAGACAGACCGACAGACAGACCGACAGACAGACCGACAGACAGACCGACAGACAGACCGACAGACAGACCGACAGACAGACCGACAGACAGACCGACAGACAGACCGACAGACAGACCGACAGACAGACAGACAGACAGACAGACAGACAGACAGACAGACAGACAGACAGACAGACAGACAGACAGACAGACAGACGGAAATGAGTGACGAGGATTTTCGTTATGTAGACATCATAAAACGCCCAAAAAGCATATTATCTCAATATCGAAAATTTTTGCGATCACAATACTCCCCCCACCTATTGGTGTGGGAAGTAAAAATACAAATTAGAACATTCAAAATGTCTTTTGTTATTTGTTTAGTTCATTCAAAATGTCTTTTGTTATTTGTTTAGTTAAGTTATTATAGCATTTAGAGTTACATAATATCGACAAGCACACTATTTCTATTGACATTTATACTTACAATTGCACTTTTTAAACCCTGGCCCATGCCCTTTCGACTACCAGTAGCCACCGATATAAAGAGGGACTTCTCTCACAGTTTGTCTTGGACAAAACACTTTGTAAAAGCACTAAAAGCATACGGCCCGAATCACAATAGTCCGTATGTAAACGGTCTAGTCCGTATACAAAATACCAAGTTTTTTACATACGATCTGAGCAATTTAGGCCGTATATATGAGGCCTATGCCATATGCATACGATGTGATTTCATATAATGGTCTGTAACATATGCATTCCAAAAAATAGTGTAGTAAGGTGACTGATTTTGGTGCAGACCAAAGACCCTTGTCAGGGTTGCAGCACTGCTAATTTTATGGTAGGTAGATAGTTTGTCATGTCTGGCAGAAGATTACGTCTGTCAAACAAGTCGACCGAGTTTAATAAAAGACAAGATGGGCAAATGCACGGGTCTGACTTTTGATGGTATGCCATTTTTTCTTTTATTTTTGGTATGTCCGCAACAAATCCAAATTCATAAAAAGGACATGGATGTGGGTTTAAGGTTTTTTAATTCTCTATCGACTGTATCACTCGATTCCCAAGCGACTCGTTTTTTGACCGAATAAGTTTTATCACAAATTCGAATCGTTGGTAATTGGCTCCAAAATTTTGTAGGCAATTTGGGTTTACTTGAGAACTTGTGACAGAGGAACGAGTGGTACCCGGTACCCGGTTAGGCACACTAGAATAGAGGAAAGCAATATCTACTGATGTGAAACTTATCATCCCATTCGAAAAAAAGGTTTTTAACGTCTTAAACTTTTCAAATTGGAAAATTGCTAGTGCTTTAATGTGCTTTTGAAAAACGACCTTCCTGGAACACAAGTTGCTTGTTTCAAAACCGAAAACCGTATCTTTCTATCGTGTTTAGTTTTCGAGATATAACATTTTTTTGTAAAGTAGTACAAGCTTCATAATATTTAAAATAGACTTCGTAGACATAAACTATGGTTGAGAAACGGGACCTAAAAATCGATGCTGATTTCAAAAACGTAATAATATACAGAGTATTCTATTTGAAATAAAGAGGTTGATGCCTACTTGCGGTATATCTGGATGTCCGCCATCTTTGAGATTATTTTCCGAATGTACAGCATTTGAACATAAACGTTTTTGATTTATAACATTTTCGTTCAATTTAAACGGTAAGGCCGCCAGAGAGCACCGCGCGCTTATTGGACCACATAGTTGATTTAGCAAACAAACATTAGTAGCACTATTATTGTTATCAAGAGAGTCGAGGGGCAGCGGAAAAATTAATTGAAGTCAATTTACTGAGCAGCAGATCCTGTATCAAACCAATTTAATTAAGTATTTTCACACAGCAAATTCATAAAAATTATAAAGCACCTATCCCATAAAGATAACAGTTGAAATACGTTGAGAATAAGCTTAAAGAGCTTCAAATACCAATGTTGCCTTGCCAAGACGAAAGGTCGTATTTAATAACAGTAAAGTTTCGAGATATTCGACAATTTGTGAACTCAATTGGATCATCTTTTCTCAACCTAAAATTTTCAAATAAATTTAATCTAAGTTAGGTTGGAAGCGGGGCGATTATGCCTTTCTCCACTGTGACCATATTTTATATATTGTGGCTCACACCTATTTAGACTCCACCGTACAATCCACACCTCTTGACGAAGGCGATGGTCGTTCAGTTGGGTGAGTCCGAAAGTCTAAAACCTAGCCCTTTCCAGTAGTGGACAGGAGCACAAAATGCACTCCGCTGTTTCGCCCTCCACATAGCAGAAACGACAGTCCGTTGTTTGTTCTAGACTTAACTTCCGCAAGTGGTTCCTCAGACAAGAATGTCCCGTCAACAGACTAACTTAGAGGGGTATCGTATGGACGCCCTCGAGTGTAATAGCCCTGGGCCGGTATTCTCAACTCGCCCCCCTCGCAAACGAGCGATCTGTCAAAGGAGTAATATGATTTGCAGCCACAGAGTTAACATCTCTAGAGGGAATGTAAACAACAAAATGCACAGGTCGCTGACCAGCCAACATGTAACGGAAATTTTGACAGCTTGAGGGCATTAGCAGTGGCGTACGATTTTATATTAAAATTGGATGTTCATTAATAGATTCAATTATTACTGTGATGTTACAAACTGATACAATAAGTTGTATTAGTATTTAGCTATACATAGAGAGCTACTCTTATTATAACTTGATTGTAACAGTTGATAATTTATTATTACCATGAAGTGTTTCCCCATATTTTACGCTACTGAAAACCAAAACAAAACCTATACTAACCTATGATAAGTGGTGTTCACCGATTCGTCGCTATTGCAGCAAACTATGCACCTTTTATTTCGTCCCATCATGCATTTATGACAATATTGTTGATAAATAATTTAATTCGCACCACAAATAGTCACAAAGTCACCCAAATATACACTAAAACAACAAAAATCTCAACATACGCAATAACCAAAACTACAATGACAGCCACATGACAGCTTTAGGGGACGCCGAGTGTAGGTAGCCAGATTTACGACATATTAGAAGTTATTGCGACATTCCGCTATGAAATTTACCATTTTAGAGATTTCGTTAAATCAATACAAATTATCTTCACGTAAATCAGTTACATTGCAAGTATATTTTAATGTATAGTTAAATACCCAGTTAAATACTTTGAGAAACATGTGTTCAAACTGCGGAAACTGCCAGATTTTGAAGAAACTGGAAGGTCCTTAAGCGGACGAAAAAGAGTGGCAATAGCGCTATAGATGTTGGCTGGCCAATATTCAAATTAGGCTCCCTCTAGAGATGTTAACGCTGTGTTTGCAGCGATATCCCTCGCAAATTTGGAAAGCGAGCATTGAGATACGGCAACATCGCGTAATGATGTGAAATGTCCGAACAAAACGTCAAGTTGTCAAAACATAACCCAATATAGTCGTTTGATAAAGTCCGGTATACATCACCGACGATAAATAATAATCGACGGTGGTATACATAGATCAAAGTAGGACTATAAATTCTAAACATGAAAAATAGTGTCAACCTAAAAGCAACACTGAGGATAAACCTGATTTAATTAGCGGCGAATTGGGCTCCCATTTAATCTAAAAAAACTGTAGTTTTCTAGTATGATGTCATTATTCTGGTTTGAAATTAAATAATGATAATCACAGTTATTATACTTTGTTGTAGTTCATATTATAACTTCGAATCATATATCAGTACATTATACTATAAACTTTTAAGACCCTACATATTTTTTATAAAATCACCCAAAATAAGTAAAACAAAATTTGTACTATACTATAAGTTCAGGATATAGATCTGTAGTTTTTTCCTGGTTCATCCAGATAAATCCTTATTGTGACATATCTAAAAGTTTGTTTGGTTAATCTAAATAACCTTTTGAATTGGTTTCGAGTGAGTTGTGTGATAAATCCTTATGGTGTCCACGACATATCTAGAAGTTTGTTTGGTTAATCTAAATATCCTTTTGAATTGATTGAAAAACACTGTGTTAGAGGGACTCTTACAACAACTCGATGAGGCTCTGGAAAATGTTCTTATGCTTCTTTTAGGTTAACAGTCCAATATACACAAGAATAAGATCGTCCACTATCAAGCACAATAATTATAAATAAGATAACAAAAATTTCAACTTAAGGTACCCTAATCGTCGGTGATAACCTATGATATACCAATGACATGAGCGACAGAAGATGTGAAAATCGAAATAGCAGTGACTCTCGCTCTCCTCGCATTTCAAGGTAGCGTTATCCCTCCACGCGACGGGTCAAGAATACCGGCCCTGTTGTATCTCGGTAGTGCAGGGGTGCTTTCCTCTCTGCCCAATCTGAGATGGTTTGCTTGCGAATATGTCGGCCAATACATTGCCTTCCACTCCGCTATGATCTGGAATCTAAACCAAAGTTACTCTGTTCCTTGTTCCAAGTTCGTTAAGGGGATGTATGGAGTTTCGTACGAATCTTGAGTCAACTCGTTTGGAGCTCAGTGCTTTCAGGCCAGCTTGGCTAAGTGGGTATCCGAAAAGTTTTTTATAGATTTGTTTGTTAGGGGTCTTTTGATTGGTTCCAGCTACTCGCGCTCCTGTCCCCAGTTCTGATTTAAAGCCGTCCGTGAATAGCGCAAGATCGGAGGGTGATATGAAACCGTCACTCCTCTTTTATTCGTCCCTTACTGGCAAAAGGACGTTGTAGGATCTCTCCGTGAGCGCTTAGGGAACCATTGAAACAAAGACCATTCCATGTCATTGGTGATTTGTAATTTCACTCATGATACCCATTGTGACCGGTCCTATTCCTTTTTGTCCTGTCTGGTAGTTGATAGCAGTTTGTAGCAGACCATTCTGGTTAAAAAAATTAATCTAAGGTAATTTCTTTTCTGTAGTTTCGAGCAACTATTTTTAAAGATTTAGCCTACTTTTCGTTAAGACGATTTGCAGAATTTTTTTCAAACTGCACGCCTTGTTTTAAAGATTTATCCAGACTAAAGGCCGTAACTGCCAGATATAAGATCTAATAAGAATCGATTCTCTGAAGTGTCTCGTACATTTCCAGGTGGCTGTTGTGTGAAGCCACATCCATCATTCTCGGACGCCAAATTCCCAATGAATAATAATGAAGATTCCGAGAATCGATTCTCTGAAGTGTCTCGTACATTTCCAGGTGGCTGTTGTGTGAAGCCACATCCATCATTCTCGGACGCCAAATTCCCAATGAATAATAATGAAGATTCCGTCTGAGCTTAACTTGTTATGCCCACCTTACGTCTGACGAAAGTGAAAATTGAAGCGCCTGTTTGTTTTAAAATTATTTTGATGGCTGGAAGCTCCAAAAGATGATTTTTCATGGAGGTCATAAAATTATGCAACACGGTTCAACGATCTGAGTGAGTGGTAGACCACCTGCCTAATTCTTGTACGACAAATATCCCATGAGGTGTAGACATTTTGCGCCAGTTTCACTTCAAGCTCAAGCTACTTTATTGTTCCCAAAATAGAACAGGCTAGAAGACAAACACTTGTTCTCTTTTATAGTTGGACAAAGAAACCTCTAATAAAGCCACTCCCAATTTTTTTTTCAGTCAAATGCAGGCATTTTACAATTTGTTTTTATTTCTGGTTCAACGGCAACGACTGCTTTGGTCATTAATGTTCTGTGTAGGCTTTGTTACTGTTTCCCGACGCTACCCTAAGGACAACACCATTAATTAGGTTCAGGAGATTCTCGCTGAGTTTTTTTTATGGAAATTTATTTCTGATGGATAATATCCTCCTCTGACGGAATCTAACCCGGGACCTCCCAGTCACGAGCCACCGGCTCTAACCACTGAGCCAACCCACCCAGGTTGTTTTATTTGTGAAAATGGACTTTAATGTGTTGTCAACCTTGCAGAGTATAATACACGAAATGGTGAATTAATAGTGATTCAAAATCACTGCACTGCTTTATACAAACATACACACATCACACATACAATTCTGCAATTTTTTACAATGAGCCGCCGTTGTTAACTAGACAGCAAAATGACTACCGTACACTTAATAATGATGTCAAGGACTTTTAGATGAATAATAACTATTTTTACTTATAGTTGATGATTTCCTCTCATAGATAATGCAAGTCTTTAATGCAACTTTTATTGTGTTTCTTAGTGAATTTTGTCACGACTAATTGCTCACGGGACAAATTTTACAATTTTATATCATGTTGTTTTTATATACAGGGTGGGCTAATAGTGAGTGGACGGAGGATTGTGGGCCTCGTAAAACAAATTTCAAAAATCCGTCACCTGATTATTGTAGGGGGCTTGAGGGGTATCATAAATAAAATATGTTGACTTAAATTTTGACGTTTATACGTTTATATCTGAACAGCTTTTTGTTTATCTTTGACGGAATGCTAGGTTACTTACAGGTTAAAAAATGAAAAATATCGAATTGACTTTGAAATAAAATAAAAACTAAAAAAATTATATTGACAATTCTACATTGTTGGAAAGGTTATCAGATTCTACATTTGATGGTATGAGAAAAGTTAGGCATTCTCATTTGAAATAATAAAGTTACCTGTGATTGAAATTTCGTTAATTAATCTACTGAATTCTCAAAGTACAAGAAGAATTCAAATTTGACCGTCCAACCTAACGTCCATTTCATGGTTAGTTTCACCGCAAAGGCACGGCCTTCTAAGTTTTATAATCGCTGCGATAATCAATTTTTTCTGATACCTACTTATACACACCAAAAATGGTGATTTGCGCCTAAATGATTGGTTTAAGGTTCCATATGTGATACATAAAGTCACACTGGAATTCACCAAGGGTTCCAAATATGCAATAATATATAGGGGGTTCTATTCAAAAAATGTAAGTTTTATATGAATCGCCCTGTATAAACGTCAAAATTTAAAGGAAAATATTTCAACGTTATAGCCTTCAAGGCTCCCTACCATGACCAAGTGACACATTTTTGAAATATGTTTTAGTAAGCCCAGAATCTTCCGTCCACTCACTATTGGCCCCACCTGTATACTGAGATGAAGCTTTTGATTTGTATTAAATTAGGCTGTTTAGTTGTATAGTTGACATATTATTCCATTTCATGTATACTGACTTGCTACATGCAACTTTTGGTTGTCTTTCTGGAATACGATTGATTGATTGAATGATTGTTTGATTGATTGCTGTTTCAACATCAAATGAGAACATTCAAGGTCATCTAAAATGGGCCTGCGACATCAAAGGAAGTTCAAATACGCCGCCGCCGGCTGTCACTTCTCGTTAGTTATGCTATTCTCGGGTAAAGCCATTGACGTTACCCAGTAGACTTTGTTTGCATTAAAAGTTATTCGAAAAACACTGGGGCCTTGCTTACGCTAAACGCCATATTGCTAAACCTATCCCTGGTATATAGATGGAGCCCCCACTGTAACCGGCATTTTATTGACGAGTAGATATGCTCGTTTTGAAGAAACTCGAATAATATTTTACCCCCGAATGATGTTATGCTTTTCAAATACAGGCTGCTTTATTTTATTATAACTAGCAGCACTGTTAAGTGAACGATAGATTATCGTAATGTTTGCTCCATGCTTTATACGGCACAAAACGGGAACACTGTTTATTGATACGTGCGTATTGTGCATTATTTTGGTGAGACAAAGGTGTTACGTGTGTAAAGTAGCCTACAGACGTTGATGCATGCTGCGATTCCTGAATCGACTCAAGGTTTCATAACACGTGCGTCAGTTGCACAAGTTCCTACTCAAATCGAAACGTGTTGCAATGCCTGAATCGGCTTGATATTTTATGCATCGATGCAATACTATACGCGCTCAAACCTGCATCAGCGTCACCGACTCGGCGTCGTGGCTCACCGACCAAAATGGGATTCCAGACTCTGCATCGCTGCAAGCCGCAACTGATGCCAAATACGTGATTCAGTACTACACACGCTGCTACTTGCATCATGAAACGTAGGAGTCGATACCTGCATCGCAGGATGCATCAACGTCTGTAGGCCGCTTAAAGTGGAAGCAGGAAAAGCTGTAACTGGAAAACTAACCTTTCATAGGTAGATTCTGTTGTTTGTTAGTCATTGGTGTTGCGTTAGCATCTTCCGTTTACAAAGTTTAAAGTTTAGCTTCAATTAAATTATTAAAACGTATTCACAAAGGATGCCAGGGTACTTTTCTTGACATATTGAAATATTGGAACCTATATTATTTTTTTTACGTATTTGAAGTATCTCCCAAATGACCCAAAATTGCAAATTTATATTTTTTACCCTCAAACTGTGCCTATCATATATCGTCAATAATGTCTGAAAACATATCAAAAAATGTATTTTTGTTTTCTGTAATTCACCACTTGCGTCTGTTTTTATAATTGATTGCACTTTTTTGAAATGGGAGAAAATCGCAGTATTTGGAAATAAATCTAAATTGAGTATTTTTGAGAGGACAACGACAATATGTTTGATATTATGCATTACTAATTGCTGTAAATATATTCTCACGCTATTTTCACCTATACCCAAACAAGATTTGAGAGATGACATCGTCCGTAGCAAACAGCTTCGACTTAAATTTTAGAGGAGCTTGTGTTTTTTTAATAAACATTAATTAGATTCGGTCACTATCTAACTGAACAACATTTTGGTTCAATTTTTTGTAGACAAAATAGGTGCCTTCGCTGGAGGTTCTGAGTATCTTGTGTTCCTTTTATAAAAATCATCTTTTCTGTATATTAACAAACACTATCCAGTCCAACCATTCACCAAACCGATTTTTTCAAACTTGAGACGCATTTCGCTATGTTATCGTCTTAAGGCCTCAAGTACACGCGGCGAGTTTACTAGCTACAAGCCGGCTTTTTTACAAGCCGCTAGTTAACTAGTCCAGTGTAATCGATATACTCGCTCCGTTAGCTGCTTGTAAAAACGCTCTGGAAAAAGTTGTACTGCCGCACTGCCGGCGAGTTTACTCGCCACTCGCCGGCTTTTGAGCGAGCTAGCTATGGGGGTAAGACGTAAAACCATCGGTGCCAGCACTGCCAGCCTGCAGGAGAGGTCATCATGCTCGCCACCACATGCGGACTCGGGTGACTGTGTTAAGCGTATGGCAAGCCTTACAATTTGTACAAAACAAATCGAGCACCACCTGTCAAGAAAACCGAGCCGCGGATAACAAATCACCTCCGAAAACATACTCACGTTGTTCTTTGCTCGTTCACGCGAACGTTAATTTGTATATCTTCAAGGTTTTTTTTAGATGTCCGAACTGAAGACGTATGATATCCTTAAACCGGGATTCGGCTATAGAAGAAATGGCGACCAGAATACCATCTATCAAGTGCAGAATTCGCCAGGCGTAGCTTATAAGGTAATCGATTTGTAGTATATGGTATATGGTGTTTTGTTTTTCCAAAACACTGGCCATTTTTGTTTCAATTCGGATAAGATTTGTTTTAAGTTGCTTTAGTTATATTTAGCGCCACACTGGTCAATCTGATCGACACGTTTATAGTTGTACGAGAAGCTCATTTAGCTCGATCCATGGGATTTTTTTATGGTCAGCCTCCTGCAAAGGCAAAAGTGCTGTAGAAGCAATTTGAGAGAAGTCGAGAGAGAAGTGTCGGTGCATGTTAGATTTGAAACGCTGCATGTAGTACCCGTCGGGAAACAAATTCCCCGGCAGCTCATTCCATAGCGTCGAAACTCTCCAAAAGAAGGAATGATGGATGAGGCTGGTTCGGGGAGTAGGGTCCTTGACATGGTAAGGATGAGCTCGCAGAGCCTCCCTAGTGTTCCTCGTTCGGACGACTTGCGGTGTATCTGTGAGAGCTCATTCGAACATCTTCCGTGATAGAATCTGTAAAACAGAGACAGGTCAGTGACCCTTCTTCGATGTTCCAGGCTGTGAAGGTCGTTTGTGAGGTTAGTCGTATCGATTAATCTAGTCACTCTTTTCCGTGTCCTGAAGCTTTAGTCAATCCATGGGACTGATGCGTCTGCTATCCGTACACTGATCGATTGGCATTTTTTGTTTGGGGTTGAAGAACGAGGAGGAGAAATCTTCAAAAATACACCCGCGATGGAAGTGCGGGTAGTGTCGGATTCACCAGCAGGTTCGACTGTGATGTTTTGCCATCTAAGGGTGTGTAACAGACACGTTGGGATTTTGTGAGGCTCTCTCGGCCGAAAGAACTTTTACGAGACCGGGGGTTGGCCCTAGCCAAGGATTTAGAAGCGGGTTAGAGACTTCGGGAGAGGGGTGTTTTGCTAACCACTAGTTAGCAGGTAACAAGGGCATTTGACCATATTGTAAGCCTTTGGACAGAACCTTATATGGGATGAGACAGCAGGATTTGGATGGTTTCTGACTGTCTTGTGGAGGTTAGTTGTGAATTGAGGAGCAGCCTGTGTCGGAGAGATGATAGGAACCTCCTTCAGAATCTGATTGTTCCTCATGTACCACGGAATTTTCAAGGAAGATTTCAGGAGTCTCATGAATGTGCCCTGAATACTTTTAGGCCGTTCTCGGAGGTGCCCTATATAGGGTCAGCGTATGTACAGGGTGTCCCATTTTGGGCACTTTTACGGGGTATCTCGGTTATTTTTGAAGATAGAGTGTTGCGGTTTTCACGACAGTGTGATACTTTTTTGTGAAACTAAAGATGCCGTCAACAAAATTATCATGGCCCTCTTCTTTTTGAGATACAGGGTGAAATCGAAAACTATAGATTTTGAGACCACCCTCGTAACTCGGTTGCCTTTTACCTTATTGAAAAGTTTAAAAAGAGTCTTATAGGATTTTTTCTGTAGAATCCAGTGGTGTAGTTTGATTTTTTCTTGCTCTAACCATTTTTCAGTTATGAAGCAAACATATATTTTTTTAAATAGAACACCCTGTATATTATTTTTGAAGTAAGCCAGAAAAAATTCAAGCTTTTCAAAAATATATATATTAGTATTAAGTTATTTTGAAAATTACGCTCAAAATTTGATTTTTTCATTTTTTACTTTATTTGTAGCAGTAGGCCATGAACTAATCTATTAAAAACAATATCCAAGTAGAGAATTATTAAGATACAAGATACTCAATACTTTTAAACTCAATTATTTAATTGTATTTTATACGCTATTAACTACTATTTGTGATAATGTTCAATGAATATTACTTATTGTAGTCCATTATTACATTGCTTAAAACCAAACAACATTATATCTGAAGAATATCAACACAATATTAAATTTGAATTTGAATCAAAACAAAAACTAAAAACATCGAGGAGGTTTTAGAGATGCTGGTTCAAGTTGGAGACTATTTTCTCGAATGCAAATCTATGGCACAATTTCTTATTCTTTTAATGGCATTTAAAATAATTATTGGTCTCCTTCGTGTTATGGCGATTAAATATTCCCAAACTTGGATCCTGTGCAAATGTTGAAGTATCTTAAACGTATGGATGGTAATTGTATTTTTGTACACCTACAACTTCTTCTATATGCTTACAAGGTGATGAAGGCGTTGCTTCTATATAACCTAATACGTTTGTTTCCCTTTGCTCCCTATTTTCCTTGAAATAAGTTTTAGGACCTGGTTGAATGAAGGATCCGTACCTAACTATATTTATTTTTAGACAAGCAAATATATCTGGAAACGGCTGCTGTCCCTCTGGGTATCTAAGCTGCCCTTATTATAGAAAATTGACAATAATTAAAATAAAAACACAGAAAGAACGAAGCTATATTTAATAAAAATATGAATAAAAACTGACAGTCTCGCAATTTTTTTACAGATTTGCTTTTTTGGTTTTAATAGATGAGTCATAGCCCACTATCTATTCAATATTATAATAACACAATCATCACTTAAATGAGACATTATTATTGAAGAAAAAGTTATTTTGATTCTGTTTTTTCGAATTTGAGTAGCATGTTTCTTGTAGAGTGATAACTGCTCAGATGCTTATTATTCATAGTTAATTAACCATGGCCTACTGCTACAAATAAAGTAAAAAAATCAAATTTTTAGCGCAATTTCCAAAATAACTTAGTACTAGTACTATTATATATTTTTGAAAAGCTTGAATTATTTCCAATTGACTTCAAAAATAATATACAGGGTGTTCCATTTAAAAAAATATATGTTTGCTTTATAACTGAAAAACGGTTAGAGCACGAAAAAATCAAACTACACCACTGGATTCTACAGAAAAAGGTCTATAAAATCCTTTTTTAAACTTTTCAATAAGATAATATACAACCGAGATACGAGGGTGGTCCCAAAATCGATAGTTTCCGATTTCACCCTGTATCTCAAAAACAAACAGGGCCACGATAATTTTGTTAACGGCATCTTAATGTTTACAAAAAAGTAGCACACTGTCGCGAAAACCGCAACTCTCTATCTTCAAAAATAACCGAGATACCCCGTAAAAGTGCCCAAAGTGGGACGCCCTGTACATATGCTTCTTATTATTGCGGAAACAGCGCGGAGTTTGGTTCTGTTATTGACCTGTTTATTGTCGAAGAAAGGTTTGAGGGCGATGAAGGCTGCTTGAGCCTTATTTTGGGTTTGCCTGATATGGCGGGACCAGGGTAGGGGTCTGTGGAAGGAGACACCTATAGATATTGTGTGTGATTGCTCCATTTGAGGCGTTGAGCATTCACAAGGACAGGAGGTGGGGTTCTTCTTCTACGTGAAAATAAAATGCTATCCGATTTCTTGACGTTGATGTCAAGTCTCCATTTCCGGTACCAATCGGTAACGGATTTGGAGTGGGAGTTAAGTAGCGCTGTGCAATTGGAGATTTGGTTTGAAGAACGGAAGGGGAGAAATTAAGCTGTACCAGCTTATGAACGAGACCTTCGTGCCATACACGGTCGAAGGACTAACGGATGTCGAGGAGGACCATTGCCATGTGATGTCTCTTGTTCAGGGAGTCAGTCTATATGCTCTGTCACACGAAGGACTTGTTGGCCGGTGCCATGGACCTGTCTGAAACCGAACTGGGAAGCCGGGATTATGTTGTTGGCCTCGAGATGGGAGTTCACTCGAGCCAGGAGAACTGATTCAGCTAGCTTGCCGGGCGATGAAAGGAGACTGATGGGCCTGAAACCGTCGGGGTGTTGAGTGCTTTGCCCTTTTTGGTATAAAAATGGCAATGGCTTCCTTCCAGACATCGGGAAAGTAGCTAAGCCGCATGCAATCATTGATAATGTTGCATATGGCGACTAAGTATTTTATCGGCAAGAGTTTGAGTACCTTATTGGAGACACCATCCCCACTGGAAGCTTTGCGATTTTTCAGATGACGGATCAGACTGTTGATCCCGTCTAGGGAGCAGGGGACGATAACCGACTCGGGAATAAAACGATTTCGGACTTCGCTTGTGATTTTGCAGTGAAGTTCAGTTAACTTCGAAGGACTGGTGTTTGGGGTACATTGGTCCTGGAGGGAGTCAGCGAAGGCGTGAAGAGTGAAGCAAGAGGGTGCTATTCTGGTAACCTTCCAGACACTACGTGGGTGGGTTTCTGCTTCCTCGATGTACTCGTTGAAATTTTTGCCTCGAATTTCGACGAGCTGGGCACGAATCTGGCGTTGGAGATAGTTTAGGTTGTTCTTGATCAGAGCATCGCGAGAGCGTTGCCAGCGTTTTCGGATGACATTCCTTGTTTTAATCAGGTTAAGAACATCGGTCAGGGGGGGGGGTGGAGACTTCTCAGATTTAGGCAAGGTGTTAGGAGTTTTTCGATTGCGGTATTGATATCTGCAGTGCTGACAATGTTAGGGCGATCGAAGGGTAGGGTCTCGCGTTTAAATCTGAGAAGTAGCCAGTCAACTTTAGAAAGGGTGACTGGCACTTTAGTGGGAGTGCAGTCAGTTTCCATCATAACTAGAAGATGGTCAGAGGACAGGTCGTTGGGGATCACGGCTGAGCGATACTCTATTAGAGGCCGCCAAGTCTACACCTGTTCCAGCTGTACTTTCTAAAGCGTCAAGTGATAATTCAGAACGGTCAAGTTAACTTTCCAACTCGTCA
Source organism: Callosobruchus maculatus (assembly GCA_951848785.1). Classification (NCBI taxonomy): domain Eukaryota; kingdom Metazoa; phylum Arthropoda; class Insecta; order Coleoptera; family Chrysomelidae; genus Callosobruchus; species Callosobruchus maculatus. Next base: position 3,064,429 of record CATOUR010000164.1, on the reverse strand, counting down.
CTTGTAATTTCAAACTGTCAGGTGTAATTTATACCTGTCAGTTTTCACGGAGGGGATTTTCTTCCCCAGTTCCTCGAGGATATCAGAATCAGAGGATGCCTCGTTAACTCCTCTGATGACGACAGACAGATCTTTGTCTTCACTGATTTGGAAGGTGGTGAAGGTGATGCTACTCTTATCGAGCTGTCTGGTGAGTCGACGTTGGAGGGGTACACTCTTACCCCTTGAGAGGTGTTGACAGCCCTACGGATAGGGATGTCATTTTCTTGGAGGGTGTTGTGGATCTTTACCCTCTTATCTTTATCCTGATAAATGACAGGAGGGGGTGGGGGACGTTCCTTCTTCTCGCGGACTGACTGGTCCGCGGAAGCCACTGAAGCCTTCTCTTCAGAAGAGGAGTCGAAAATGTTCTCTTCGGTCGGAGAAGGTGGAGAGGCGTTGCGCCAACGTTTCCGCGGTTGGGGGCGATCCTTGCGGGAGGCTGATGTCTTCGAGGTGGGGAACGGAAGTTGAGTCAAAGGAACCGACTCCAGACTGGGGGAAAAGATGGCAAAGGGCCAGCTTGTAGTTCCTTGAGGCGCGAATGCGCAGAGTTTAGTTGACGGCGGAGAGACTCTATCTGTATGGATAGAGAGCGGACCATCGCTACAAGATCTGAGGAATCTGTCAGATAGTTAAAAAAAAGCAGTTCCAGTGATAAAGAGGATATTGATAACCAGAGTTTGACAAATTTCCAGATGACTAAATATTTTGAAATGAAAGGGAAATTACCAGATAAATCAGGTGCAATTTTATCTCGTTGACTTGTCTGTGAATTCAGGATTGTGATATATTACTGGTTCAAATTTTACCTAGGACATTCATCATTTTTGACAGAAGCACAGGCCTACCTGCATCGTAAACATAGCAAAACTTGAAAATTTTGGAAATTTCGAGATTCTGAAAATTTTGATAATGTTATTTAGAGAATTTCAGAAATTTTGAAAATTCTGAAAATTTCGAAAATTTCGGAAGGTTCGAAAATTTTGGCATATTCCGAAAATTTAGATAACTTGTGGTTTAAATGATAGGCTAGTAAAACATGATGAACCAGAGTAATTAAAAGGTGTCCTTTATACGGAACAAAATTACAAAATGTTTTGGAGTCCTCCCTTTTACCAACTCAAAGTCAAGAAAGTAGAAAATGTTCAGAAACCCCTAAAATGCCTATAACGAATTTTGGTGCTATTCAGAGAACATTTATTCTTTGCTACTTACTCGGTTGCCTATGCGGTTTTCAAAAATATAACCTACCTACGCACATCAAAATTGATGGAAAAACTGCAACAGACAGACCGACGGAAAAGAGAGACAGTCTAGCCCTAATCGCAAAGGTGAGGATAGCCTTGGGTTCTGCCCATCTTATATCCTCAGGTTCAAGAACCCTTGAAGCAAGTATAGTCTGCCTGTGATACATAAGGGCTTCACAGCGACATAGAATGTGTGCCGAGGATTCTTCTTGCTCGCCACAGCGTGTACACGTCGGATCACTTGCTACCTCCATCACCTACAAGTGACGCTTGAAGGTGTAATGGATATAATGAAGAAACAAAATAGCAAATTGAGCTAAAAGTCAAAGAAATCAACTGGTTGATCGGTATAAAATCACATATATTTATCACACCTAAAATCAGAAGGTCATATGAATCAATTGTTACTTAGGCCTCTTCTCTCGATAATGATGAATTTGCATGGTCAATGGTATGCCATGAGAAGTCGAGGTGACCACGCAATTTATTGTGCAATAATTATTTAAGTAAAATGAACTATTCATAAAATTAGCTTATAGAATGTCAAATCTGGTTGCTAATAAAAAGGAACACACAAAAAAATATTTATCTATGGCTGTTAGACAAAAGAATATATTAATTACGTGCTTTTTAGATGTCTAAACTCTGTTATTTATTTAAAGCATTAAAAAGTACTGTTTACTGTATACGGGTCACTTTTTTATTCCGTTTCTCAGTAACTCCTCACCTACATATATAGCAAATCCACGAGCTGGTGTTCACTGACGGTGAAGTAGACATCCAGAAGATTTTATGTCTCCATCTAATCTCGTCGCATAGGAGCGAAACACTGACACCTCCAAGAAGAAAGAATATAATGTGTAAAGAAAACTCACCAAAAGAAAGACTGATAGAAAGGTCAAAGCGGGGATATAATAACTATGAAAAATTGTACACAGTTTTGCCGCTATATACGATCGGTAAGTTGAGAATATGTAGTAGTAGTCAATGGTGGTCATTAAAGACTCCTTTTCCTTCTTAAATGTTTCAACTATACATAACACGGACGTTTCACAGAAAATTTTTTGAGACTTCTAACAAACATTGAAATTTTCTAATTTTGCGACCGATAATTGCATTCAGTGCAACTATCGATCGCTATGACTACACAATATTGAGTTTGCCAACTTCAATCGAAATAAATTTCAAAATGTTACGTTTTGGTAATGGGAATCTTCTCATCAAAAAAAATTCCCAAAAACTGTTGTTAAGTTTGTTTTCAAAAAAATTTCCGCCGAATATCCCTCGGACATTGACAAATGTCTCATAATTTCTTGCCTGCGGCTTCAGGCTGTCACCAACGAACGAGCTTTCGATTTTCATAAAATTATCTCGTCTATTTCCAATGTTCTAGGGATATTACTACTGGCAACCGCTTTTCATGCATCAGAAACTAAATTTACACTTTAACATTTTCTGTAGCCCAAATAACAACGAACTTTTCACATAAGCAAAGAATTACTGTCATGTAACATCCGCGACAACTTAGGCAGAGCAAGGAATATCTGTTTCTTATTATTACCTTGTGCCTCTAGGTAGGGCTTCAAAATTCAAAAGCCAAAAGCCTTTTCATCTTTGCTGTATTAAAAACCTACTGTGAAAATTTTATCAACATTGCTTGAGCTCTGAGTTGTAGAGAGTACAATAGTCTGAGCCCGGTAAGTTTTTCTACCTTGAACACACCACACTTTCGATATCACGTAATCGATTTGTCATGAAAAGACGTTTTCAAAATGACAACAGTGCCAATTTCAATCCTGGCGGGGGGAAAACTCACTTAGCGACGATTTTCGAAGAATAGAGTCGTTTTGGTAAGTGCTATCGAAAAAAGGTTCAAATGACTTTGGAGATAACAAAATTCTGCACAATTCTGGTCTTTACATTTTTCGTATGCGACCGATAGTTTCCGTCCTCGAGTGCGCCAAAGTTAGGGGTTGGTTTGTGATTTTCGCTAAAATCAGAATTTCATCGCGGATTTACACCCGTATATGTGTTCACAAGATTGTTTTGACAGTGACAGTGTCAAAATTGTCAGTTTGCGGTGCATAGTAAACAAATAATCTAATCCAGATTTACGTAACTAATCGCGCAACTAACTTACGGTGCATACGGGCATAAGACGAAGAACTTTATCAAAAAGTCTTGTAACATCTTTGTTTCCCTAAACGAATGATATCTTCTGATTTATTTATTATCAGCAGCTGTCTAAACTCACGCATTTGGTTAAAAAAAATTACGACATTCAGGAACACACCGCTACCTACTACCGATATGTACTTTTTCGAAAAATATCTTATTTATACATACTTTTAGTGGAAATGATACTACCTCGGCGTTGGTTAATTAAGATTAGATTCAATTTGCGACCTCTGGGTGGGGTGGAGCGGGGTGAAAAGTGTTTCGTGATGGTTATCGACAAATAGCGCCGTTATGGCAAGTGCTATCGAAAAAAGTTCAAATGACATATGGAGGCAACACAATTCTTCACAGTTTTAGTCTATACATTTTCTACATTTCTCATAGCCCTATTCTCTGCAGCTATCTAAAAAAAGGTACGACATTTGGGAACACATCGCTACTTACTACCGATATTAGCCAATCGTCAAGTCCTACAAAAGTATTTTGAGCGCAAAAGGTCGTAAAGAAATGAAATTTGGTGGGATGGTAGGCGTTGGTCCCCTGAATGTACACCTAAGTTTGCGACCTCGGGGAGGTTGCAGCTCGCGGATTGGGGGGGGGCGTCGTTTTGGTAAGTGCTATCGACCAAAGGTCGTCGCCTTCTTCCTTTTTTTAGCATTTCCCTATTCCGTCTGTTATTCCAATCACAGGGTAAATAAGCTGGTGCTATTGGTTCAGGTTGCTTGTTTGCCCTATTTTTTCTCATTGTTCTTCTTATTTCCTTTTCTGTATAACCGTTTGCCTTAAGAGCGTTCTTTACGTGTTCCAGTTCTGTGTCGAGTTCCTCTGGTTGGCAAACTTTTCTAGCCCGTTCTGTCAAAGCTCCAATAATTCCGTACTTCTGAGATGGGTGGTGGTTTAATTCATTATGTAGGTAACGGTCAGTATGCATTATTTTTCTATACAGGGTGTTAATTAAGTATGTTAACAAACTTTAACCACTAATAGTACTCCGAAAAGTAGAAAGAAAATGTCGTGGGGTTATTTTTACCCTTAACTCCTCCCGTATGATACGCCTCTGATTAAAATTATGAAATTCTGAATTCAGAATCAGATTCAGCGTCAAAAGCTTACCCATCGTACCTAATTTCGTAATTTTGTTATGAATGGTTTCGAGAATGTCGAGGGAGAACCGTCTTGAGGGTGCCCCATGCAAAGGAGCGTAGCTCTCTTAGCAAGCATTTCCGGACCCATGTTGATATGACATTTTCTTTCTATTTTTCGGAATACTATTCGTGGTTAAAGTTTGTTAGCATACTTAATTAAGACCCTGTATACCTCGTGTCCCAACGTGGCTACTTTTCTTATTAGAAGAACATCAAGGAAGGCTAGTTTTTAATTTTTTTCCACCTCCTTGATGAACTGGATATTTTCATACACGCTATTCACTATATTATTCTGTGGTTACAACTGACGAACATATCTGAGCCATATCTTAGGCTTTTCAAAGCCTGTTTAATTTTCTCCGTTAAAAAGAGCGCTGCTACTGGGCTCAGCGGTCTTCCCATGGCTACACCTTCAACTGGTTCGTACATGTTATTGTCAATATTAACTCCAATTCTAAATTCTTCACGACTGATACGATACTTTCCCCCTATTGGCGTATAGAAAGTAAAAATGTCCCTTAGTTTTGTCTATCAGTACAATGCACTTTGGTATTCGATGTTACGTAATCATAAAAATGCATCATTTCTATTCGTCTACCGACATTGAATGATGTCGTGTCCCTAAGAGCACATACGCATACTTCCGTGTGTGGGTTTTCTAGATGAGTGTGTTTTGTTGTCAGATCTTCAATTGCATATCTAATGAAATTTTGAACTGCTATCCAATTAAAATTTCGTAACAAGTTTTGTGACAAACTGAGTTACGCAAGAATTTATTGAGTCGCTTCCCAGTTACTAGTTGATATTTTTAGTATGAATGAGTATTTGCAGTTGCGATTGAGTTTTGAAGAAAATTTTAGAATCTTTGTTCAGTCTCAGTACATAGGCAACTGAGAAAAATCACGACAACTTTTCTATATTTTCAAGACTTTGACAAATTTTGTTATTTTATTACCATATTGGGGAAATGTAACAGCTAAAGGGCTGTTCCAAATTACGGTTCTATCACCGTCCCAGAACTGTTTTCATCATGCCCTGCCCATTTTACAGTTCTAAAAATGGTGATTGGTTGATCCGCCAGCGTACCTACCAATCATCGATTCTAGAATCACAAAATGGGCGGGGCATGATGAAAACAGTTCTGGGACGCTGATAGAACCGTAATTTGGAACATCACTAATAATGCTCAATAATTTACACACTTGTGTGCAAGTATCGTCTTCAGAGGATAGCAATGAGTGATACTTGCCAAAAGTGTGTAATTGGTTTAAAGTGTTCATTTATTACCCTTCTTTTTGTACTGGGAGAAATTAGTAGATTAATTGAGGTGATATCAATCTGAAATGGGAATGCAAATTTTCTAGTATTTAATAACAAGATCTCAGAAAATGAAAACTAACCTCCAGTTAGGAAGTATCGTTACCCTTAGGCTTAAAGTTGACATTCGTTGTACAATCTTTGGTTTAGTTGAAGCTGGTCGATAATAAAATTAACTACAAAGAAATAAGCTTTTCTGCTTTGTCACTCATGACGGTTTGTGGAAGTTTGGCAGCTTGCATGGTTTAACGGTGGGTTACCTTAAACCGAAGCTTATAAGCTTGCATTGTAAAACCGGCAAAAAATGTGAAATTTGTGAAATTTGTTAGTTAGTTTTTCTTTCATTCCAAAATTCTTAGCCATTTTGCAAAATTATTAATCATTTCATTTCAATATACAGGAGGCTATGAAAAAATAAACATGTCTCTTATACCCCAGCTCATGTTTGACCTTAGCTGTGTTACCGCTGTTGTTTTGGGATAAGCTGACATGTACATGTACATTTTCCATTTCTTCGTATAAAAAAAATTGCGCAGTCCCATTTGAGAAACTCAAGTTATCTCTGATTGAGACTTCTTTAGTCTACCGATTTCTCCAAGTACAAAAAGAATTTAAATTCGACCGTCTAACCTCTGCTGACGAATGTCATGCTTAGTCACGTCACAAAATCGCAGCCTTCTAAATTTGATAATAATTTTTTTTTCTGATATCTACTTATACAAAAAATGGTGACTTGCGCTTAACGGTTCGTTTCAAGTTCTACTTATGATTGTGATACACAAAGTCACATTATAATTAACTCAGAAACCCAGAACTAGCATGTGGTATATCATACAATAAAACAGGAACAGCTAAGCATGTTATCTTCGACTGTCCTACCATGAGTGAAAGTAGGATCTCCTAATTGAATGTAAATAGCATCGTCCAATGCATCTCAAAGTTCGCAAAGAACTTAGGATGGCACTGTGTTTGATCCCTTTCACTGGGGGTGCACAATAAGCCTTAAGACTGAGCGGCAAGTATTAGGGCAACTAAACCCCCCACTCACTACAAAAAAAAGAAACCAGATATGGAATAATAACTGAAATATATTTTGGTAAGCCCAGTACTTTCCCTCCATGCACTGTTAATCCACGCCGTATAATTTAGGATATATAAACATCTAACTAAAGAACGATCATTTTCTTGTACTGTGTGACCATCGTAAATTGACCAGCGAAAATAATTCGTTGAAAAAGATTGCCATAACTCTTAATAATTATCCCTATTTCCTTCTTTTACGTCTTGTTTTGTTTTATAGATAAAGGAAACGGCAAATAATTTATATTCACTTAATATCCTATTTATCTACTTCATAAAACTTATTAATAACTGCAACCGGTAACAGCAGATTTTATTCTCCAGCATCGAGATTGGATAATAGTAGCAGACGATATTAAATGTGTTACTTATGTTTTCTATCCCTTTTTAGGGAGGGAATCTCCCGCTTCCGGTACCTCATGCCGCGCTGGTCAATTTACGATGGCCACACACTAGGGTTGCCAACATTTTTTGTCTAAATATAGTATTTTTCACAAAAAATGCTACTAATATAGTTAAAAATTGACTTTTATATTTTATTCATTTATTTTTAATAAATGTTATATTTTTATACCTTGTGTAATTAACAGTTGTTTATCTTCGATAAAAGTGGCATACGCTTTATTACACTCAATATTTAAGTTAATAATATAAATTAACTGCTCATTTTTTATTAAGGATAAAAATGCTCTGTTTCTTTCTTCCCGACACTTTTGGCATTCTCAACAGAAAATACTCTTGTTGTGAATGGCGAAGTCGCGGAGTAGACAGCAGACATAAAATTATTTTGAATGAATTTTGTTGCAAAACATTTATCTATTATACGGAAATATAGTATTTTCGCGTACTATATATTTCTTCCACAGTATATAGTACGTAGTCCCAAAATATAGTATTTACAATACTATAATTTATAGTACAGTTAGCAACCCTACCACACACCCACCGAAATTTAATGTTCTGTTTTTAAGAGCCTCTTAAACCCGGAGCTGTTGGCAACTACACTTCACCTCCAGTTATAAACGACGGAAGGCTTGCTGCTAGACTGTTAGTGAACGAAAAAATTCGGGAGCTTCTGAGATGTGTGATTAATGGCTTGGAAAAATCTAATATCGCGAAACTCAATCACATGGCCGATGTGGCCCACGATGAAGAATATATTAAGGATGTGCTGTTAGATAAAAAGAATATGGAGTTCATGGAAACACTATCTGAATTGCCATTAGTGACAAGGTATGTTATTATATCCAACCAAATCCAACTAACCTGGGTCACAGCCTATTGGCAAATTAAAAGTACTTTACTTATTTGCAGCAGGCTTTTAGGCCCAGTAAACTCTATTTTTTTTTTCGCTATAATCTCGGCTACTCTACGCAACATCCATAGACATTCATGCACAGGCGTATACAAGGGGGGGTAATAGGGGTAGTTACCCCTCCCAAGATTTTCGAAAAAAAGACTCGATTCAACTTTGACTTATTTTATTTGACTTATTTATTTAAACAATTGTCGCACTGAAAAAAAATCTTTTTTGCAGTAACTAAAAAGAGTTGTTTTGCATTATTACAGTGATGCATATCTAATATATTCCCATTGTTACATAACCAGTTGAATGTCCTATACAACGTGATAGCTTGTCACAAAAATTTACCCAACCCATTATTTACCTGTTTTGAAAATTGCACCGATTAGAAAATTTAAAACGCTAATTAAAAAAAATGGAGTACGTATTGTGTCTACTAGGGTACCTGACTGTTGAGTGTTCCTGATCGTTTAATTTTGTATGCTGTGCAAATAAAATGTTCACGGATGATACGTATTACATATTATTTCCGTAAAATTAATATTGATTAATGCATCAATAGATTTTTTATTTCATCTGCCTAAAATACCTGATACTCCACTGCTTCACTTGCTATTTATATCTTTTTTTATTTTTAAGCTATTAACATTTTCCTTTTCTCTTGCATCAATGTCCTTCACGAAGGTATTACAAAAAATGGTGAAAGCACACACAAGTTCATGCCCCGCTACCCGCCCCCCAAGACTGAGGTCTGGATACGCCCCTGCATTCATGGTACCTCAATAGTAGAGCCCAGAGATAATATTGTTGTGAGCAGAGTTTATAATAAACAACAGCGGGTTTTCGAAATAGTCGTTGTAATTGGAAAACGTGAAAAACTTAGGAAAAACTTGTATATAACACAACGTGAAAAATGTTCATCTGTCAACTCACTGTCAACTACATGTCAACTATGAAAATCGCATATGACCTAAAAAGCACATACAGGGGAACATATCAAATTGTTACAGTAGACCAGACAAAAATACGTAAACATTACAAAACATCTTAATATTAACACTCCCACCTTTTGTCATGTTTAAATAATCTCAACAACACTAAGCTTCTTACAAAGATCTTGGAATGTTTTTCTTTGTAATGCCTTCGTAAATATATCTGCCTGTTGCTCCTTAGTGTTCACATGAGCGGGAACAATATCACCAGCTTCAAACTTCTCTCTAACAAAGTGATACTGAATATCGATGTGCTTCGTTCGATTGTGGAACTCTGGATTTCTTATCAACTTAATCGAACTCTGGTTGTCAATGTTCAAAACTGTTGGTTTTGTAACTTCTTCGTCGATGTCGAACAACAATTTCTGCAACCAAATAGCTTCTTTGGTAGCTTGTGAAGCTGCTAAATATTCTGCTTCAGTCGTGCACAGAGTTACTGTAGGTTGTCTTCTGCTTGCCCATGTTACTGGCCCGTTGCATAATTTAAACACATAGCCACTAGTAGATCGCCTTGTCTCTGTGTCACTTGCATAGTCAGAATCGGTGTAACCACATAAGTTACTTTCTTTATTCTTGTCGAATTCTATGCCTTATTCTTGGATTCCGATAAGATATTTTATTATTCTTTTCACCGCGTTCCAGTGAACGATTTTGGGATTATTTAAGTATCTATTTGCTACTCCCACCGCATGTGAAATGTCAGGACGAGTAACTGTAGCTAGGAACATTAACGAACCAACTGCTTGTCTGTAGGGAATTTGCTCACCAACTTCCTTCGAATCTTCTGTTAGGGCCAAATTTGTATGTTGATCCTCTGGTGTTGATACCATGCTAGCATCTTCCATCCCAAAGCGTCAAATAATACTCTTAATGTAACTTGACTGCTTCAAATACATTTTGCCTTGCTCAAGATCTCTCTTTATTTCAATTCCAACAAAGTAATTAGCATTTTCAGTAATCTTAATCTCGAAACAACTTTTTAATTCTTCTAAAACTGTATCTATTGCTGTCACTTGAGATGAAAATATAAGACCATCATCAACGTAGATCACCAGCAATAATTTTACATCTTTTACATATTCAGTATAGACACACTTGTCAGCTGTTGAAGGTTGAAAACCAAAGTTTTGTAGAAAAGTGCTAAATTTCTTGTTCCAACATCTTGGACTTTGCTTCAGGCCATACAATGACTTTTCTAGTTTGCACACAAAACCCTCTTCGCAGTCTAGTCCAAGTGGTGGTTTCATATATATGTCCTCTTCAAGTTCGCCATACAAAAATGCAGTTTTTATGTCGAACTGTTTGAATTCATATCCTCGCACGTTTGCTATAGCTAATAATACTCTTATTGAGTCAAATCTTGTTGTTGGTGCAAAAATTTCAGTATAATCTATCCCTTGTTTCTGAGCATATCCTTTTGCACACAATCTAGCCTTGTATCTACTAATACTTCCATCTGGTTTTCTTTTAACTCTCAAAACCCATCTCGACTCAATAGGCTTCTTTTCTTCTGGCATTTTTACCATCTTCCAAGTTTCATTTCTTAACAAAGAATCAAACTCTTCATTAATAGCTTCCTTCCACTTTTCTTTTTCAGTGCTATTCATTGCATCATCATAAGTCTCCGGAATGTCTATTTCTATAAAATTTAACTGAAACTCTTCATATCTGGCAGGTATACGAATATTTCTCTGCGGTCTTAGGTCTCATAGTGTTCTTCCGCTTCTTGCTCGTAGTTTTCAATCTGCACTACTTCTTCTACTCCAAATTCTGTGACATCATCACTATCAAGTTCTATGTTCACTTTATTTGGTTTTACACCACTCTGTAGCTTTTCATTGAATACCACATTCCTTGATATTGTCACCTGTTTTGTAGTAGGGTTGAAAAGTCTGTAGTTTGTCGAATTTTTGTCATAACCAACAAAAACTAGCTTTTGGCTTTTCGCATCCAACTTTCGGCGTTTCTCATCAGATATGTGCATGTAGGCATCACAACCAAATACTTTCAGATGATCAAGTGTTGGTTTTTGCCCACACCACATTTCATAGGGTGTTTTTGGTTCTTGTGACGTTGGCATTCTATTCAAAATATAGATGGCAGTACTTACTGCCTCGGCCCACAAGTACTTTGGAACACATTACTGCTGCAACATCGAACGTGCACACTCTACGATTGTTCGATTGTCTCTTTCAGCACGACCATTTTGCTGAGGTGTGTATGGTGCTGTTACCTCGTGTTCTATGCCTTCTCTCACCATAAAACTTTTAAACTCACTACTGAGATATTTAGCGCCCCCATCAGTATGTAGAACTTTCACTGAATGACCAAATTTCTTTTTGATTCTCGCATTAAAACTTTTAAAGCACTCAAAAACGTCAGATTTATGTTTTATGAAATGAGCTACACGATAGCCACTTTTTTCATCCTTAAAAGTCACAAAGTATCTATACCCTTTTACTGAAGGAGTGGAAATAGGACCGCACACATCACTATAAATTCTCTCTCCAAGCTCAAGTTTCACATGCTCTTCCCTCTTTTTCTTGAACGGCAACTTATGCTGCTTACCCAATACACATGACACAGAAAAAGTTCTCAGTATTACTAAACTTTACTCCTTTAACGAAATTTTTATCAATCATTTGTTTCAGGTATCCTACATTAACATGACCACAGCGCTCATGCCACAGTTTCATGTTGTCAGTGACTGTCAAGTTTGCAGTGTAAATCATAGTTCTAAACAGCATTTTGTAAGTGTTAGGCCCGATTTTATCAACATGCATATTTAACAAAGACTTTGACAAAGCTTTTCTATTGGATGTTGTTTAGCAAAAGCTTTCTATTGGGTATTGCGGGCTAGGTTAATAAGTATCATCCAATAGCATTTTATCAATATTGGAAACAAAACGTCAAAGCTGGATGACACTTTCATTAAAAAAATTTTAGAATTCATGCATCAAAATCATAGCACAAAATCAGAACAAAGTGATTGATTTGCAAATTAATGCTAGATTGTTAATGTTTACCTTATAATTATTGTATAATTGCCAATTGCAATTGCAGTCAGAATAATTATAGACTGGATGCATGTTTGTTCTAGAATAGACCTTCTTATAGAAATATTCACAGAGGATGTAAAGATTGGCTTCACAGAGGATGTAGGCACTGCGTAAAAGGCAGCGTAGCGTAGAAACACATTTATTTAAAGCACCTTATTCACTTTCTGACTATACGAAAGGTTTCTAGTTTAGGAAAAATAAGGAAATACGTTACAACTTTTGCCAGAATGCCAGATCGCAAGGCTTTGCTGTTAAGCAGGATAGGCAACCAGTAATGCACGCTTGCATCCTGTGTGTCTATAATAGCTTTGTGAAAATGCAATAGAATGTTATTTTTACCCCTTTTCACTATAATACAAAGGTATATTGGAGGTATTCATAATTATTATCGATTGTAAATGATTGTTTTGTCAAAATAGTGCAGTAATTTGAATTTCTTGTAATCATCATTAAATTAACAGTACATTTTATCCAGTGATCAAATGTGTCGGTTTTGGCGAATCTGATTGGTTGAGATTAGCAATTGCTAAATTCTTTGTTAAACAGGAAAATGCAAGTTTTTACCCACTTAGGATGGAAAATGGGAGTTAAAAAGATACTAGAGTCAAGTCAATTTCAAGAGAAATCAATAATTTTCAGAGAACTTTGACAGATGCAAGTTCTTGAATGGGCTGCTCTGATTGGTCAAAACCTTTGTTAAAATGCCCGTGTTGATAAAATCGGGCCTTAGTAGAGTCTTTCACGGCTACTCCTACAAGTTTTGATTCTTCAAAAACTCTAGCTTCATTCTCAAATTTCACTACTTCCATACCAGTAAGTACACCTTCAGAAAATAAGTTTTTACATAGCTGTGGTACATTGTTTATAGTAACATCATACCACTTACCATCTATAAGCCTCTGTATTTTTATTATACCTTTGCCATCCACAGGTAGCTGCTGGTTATTGCCTAACTTGACTCTTGACTTAAAGCTGTTGTCAAATGTTTGATAAAAGTCCCTTCTGTAGGTCATATGGGCAGAAGCCCCACTGTCCATTATCCACGTTTTTGATTCATAAATTACACTGTCTGGATCAACCCCTTCTACATTAAATGCTGTCTCGTTTCTATCTCTTTTCTGATTATCCTGTCTCCTGAAGTGATCATCTTGTTTCTTCTTCCTCCCTTTACAGTTTCTTGCTATGTGACCTCTTTTTCTGCAGTTAAAACATACACGACCTCTTGACTTCTCACTTTTCTCACCTTCTGGCTTCTTCTTATTACTTAGTGACACTGCCGCCAACGCTAGTTCAGCTTCTTCATAAGACTGGAGGTTGTTTTCTTCATCTAATAGTCGAGCCTTCAGATTATTTAGTGTTTGTTTTGCAGGATCTAACGACAACCATGCCTGCCTGACATTTCTATACTTTGCAGGTAGCGTGCTAAGTATCTTTGTCATTATAGACATGTCAGTGATGTCGTCACCGGTGTCTTTTATCTGTTTTGCAAGACTCTGTACTTTTGACACATGCTGTGCAATGCTATCACCAGTGTCCATCTTATACTGATGAAATCTTTCATGAAGGATCATTTTATTAGACTCAGATTTCTGTTGAAAAATTGCCTCTAATGTGGACATCATATCTTTAGCATTTTCACAAGTCTCTCACATAGCTGAGGTCAGTACAAAATTTGCCTGTGCATCCTTTTTGCACCATGATGTATACTCTTCAGTTTGTGATAGGTTGGGCTTGGTTAGGTACCCGTCAATTACCCCATAAATACCTTTGGCCTTTAGTGCACATTTCATCTGAAACTTCCATTGTCTGAAGTTCGTCCCATCAAATTTATTGACGCTGGAAACATCCACTTTGTCTCCCATTTTTCGTTGCAGTTGGACACACCAAAAAGCGACCCACGTTTTCGCAACTCTGGCACAAGTTCTTTTGGCGGTTTTTCGCGTGCAGGGACACACCCTACCGAACTTTTCAGTTTCCACGTTAGTTCTTCCTTCAAGGGACACACCCGTTACTTTTGGCGCGTTTTTACCGACACCTTTTTACGACTTTTCCACGCAACGGCTACACTTTTTCGAACGAACGATATCTGGGCCCATAACCTGTTGTGAGCAGGGTTTAAAATAAACAACAGCGGGTTTTCGAAATAGTCGTTGTAATTGGAAAACGTGAATAACTTAGGAAAAACCTGTATATAACACAACGTGAAAAATGTTCATCTGTCAACTCACTGTCAACTACATGTCAACTATGAAAATCGCATATGACCTAAAAAGCACATACAGGAGAACATATCAAATTGTTACAGTACACCAGACAAAAATACGTAAACATTACAACATCTTAATATTAACAAATATAACATTATTTACACCATTTTCGGGGCTTACGAAATGAACCGCTGAGTGATAGTGCAGTTTAAGTAGCACACCATGTTTATTTTTACTTTCAAACACATAATTTATTTCAAACGGTGTGTTTCGGAATTCCATTTCTATAAAAATAGTGAGTACAACGTTTCGATTGATCTATTATGTTCAATCGTCTTCAGGTGGATTGTGGTTTTGATTAAATTGTTTCTGTGATGAATGGAAAGATTATAATATATAAGTTTTATAACAAAACTACTTTTGTTTTCTTTTTTTTCGCAATAATTCAAAAGTTATATCAAAATAAAAATGGGTTCTTGAATCCAGTACCGAAGGTACGCCGACAACTTCCGAACCCATGTGTGACGTCACGATTGTGGTCACGATGCTTCCTTTCACCAACGACGTCCTACTCCGATAGCAGATTCTGGATACCCAGCCAATCGTGAAAATGGTAACCTACTTGTAACTAGTGTATTTGTTGCAACATAGACGCAAATTAAGTCTGCAGCTCGAGACGAACTGTACGATCGAAATAACTATCTTTTTGAATATTTTAACTTAGATTGCAAACTCCAGTAATAAAGTAACCAATCAAATATATTTCGTTGAAGCAAGCTCTTCCGCAACGCCCTGGTGGCGCAATGTTTTAGAGAGACGGTCAAAGTGTTAGAGCGGGTATTAATTCGAAACCGAGACCTTCTAACTCTCTTTTTTTACTTCTGTGTCATGCGCTCTGAATAATAGAGAAGAATTATTACTCTGAGGCCATGGGCATCGATTGCTCTGGTCATTAGCCTCGTGTTCTGTGTAGGCTTTGTTACTGTTTCCCGGCGCGGCGCCACTCTAGGCATAAAGAGTAAACGTGAAGGCTCAGATGGGGATTTTTTTGTACCAAAACATTTATTGATATGCTTTTTACACATGTTATACACATTTTTTTCTACGATCGGCACAAATATGTTTTTGAACCAAATTTTATTAGAGATTTTACAAGTACAACAAAAATTGATATTTGATATTATATAATATATGTATCGTTTTTGCACTATTATTGAAATTTGTAATCTAATTTCAAACATTCAAAAAGATATTTATTTCGATCGTAGACTTCGCCTCGAGCTGCAAATTTAATGCATCGTCTATGTTGCAACAAATATACACTAGTTACAAGTAACTATTTTCACAATTGGCTGGGGATCTAGAATCTACATCTACTATCAGAGTAGGATGTCGTTTGTGAAAGGAGCATAGTGACCACAATCGTGACGTAACACGGGTTCGGGAGCTGTCGGCGTGTTTTCGATACTGGATTCAAAAACCTATCTTTATTTTGATATAACTTTTGAATTATTGCGAAAAAAAAGTCGCCTCTGAGAACTGGGCCTAGGTCCGCCGATGGACTGATGAACAAGTCACCTGCACAACTGTCAATTGCTTTTAGGTTAACACCTTGTGTCAGAAATGCCATACCACAAAATCCTCAAAATGTAACGAGCTCCTCATTGCAGCTGCGAATCTTTCGTGCTCACCCCTCCATTCCGCATAAGAGCTACCGACTTGTTCATCAAAACCTCCACTGGCGTCCTGGAACGTATCATCAATCAGTTTCGTCACGATGTCCTGCAGCTGCCCTCCAGAAACCTCCTGGTGACCCAGTCGATGCCTATTGACATTGATAAGGCCGTAAAGCAGAGCCCAAGTTCAAGATCAGCGCCAGTCGAGAGGCTGGCTGAACGCAACTCCATGGATAGGATGGCTGTGGGCTCCTCCAGGGGTTCGGTTGAGAGAAATCAAGGTACCCGTAATTTCATCTGAAAGCAGGCTACACAGTAAAAAGTTAAAATGTAAAATTCCGGTACGAGATGTTGACCCATGGGGTGTCGGGTCTACTACTCAATTGCGCCCCACGGAATTTGGGAAAATTTCATTTTTAACGTGAAGGGGATGGTCTGTTATGTGGTTTTCAAAAAGAAAATTTGCGGCAGAAGCACGTTCGGAGAAAAACATTGTTAAAACTCGATGTTTGTTTTGGTGATGTACGCGCACAAAACAACACAATTTTCGAATCGAGATACCGCTTAACAGTAATAGATGCGGTGTTGCCAAGATTTGCCCGACATTTAACATCGCTTCGGTGGAGAAGATTAGCATAGCCCCCATGGTGCACATAACTTAAGTACCCAAAACAAAAATTAAAAATTCGATGACAAGTTTTTGCCAAACTGTCTGTTGAAATTTTGCGCTCTCGGAGATCCATTATGCCTTTAGACCTTAGGTAAATGCAATCTTATTGCCTATGTTAATTAACTAGATAGATTGGCATGTGTTTACCGTAAAGTGCACGGCTATTTGGTGATCTTTTAATATAAATCCCTTTTTTTGTAACGTTTGTTGAGGTCACTTTTCACATGCACACACATGCTGATTTTGACACTATCTCGCGAAGTGTTTGATACATGATCACTTTCCTTTAGCCGATAATGACGTGATAGCACTGATAGCATATTTTCTAAGGACTAATATCAAAAATCCCAAAATCTGACAATAAAACTTTGTTTTGTTAGGGTTTTCGTTTGGAGGTCTGCATTTTAATGAATATCTCAAAAATCAATTTATCTTTGAAACAGTTGAAAATCGGACCCTACTTTATATGACTTTTTTTGTTGGAAATACAGTTTTCTCCTAAAGTATTTTCCATTCGTCATAGAACACCCTGTATAATCGTGTCAAATCTCGTCTACTGATTGAGGTATCATTTTGGTTGCTTTAAACCTATCTATGGCTTTACTTGAGTAGTGCAATATTTGAGTTAATGCTATCTTTATAAACTAAAGTATTTTCAAGCAAGTAGTTGGAGTTGAAGTATATCGTAAGCTCAATTCTGATCTAATTTCTTATAATAACTTATTATCAAATTTTATGCTTCCTTTTTTTGTGTCAGTCATTAATTTCTAAGAAACGTGAAACGTTACATCATAGTCTACTTGAGGGTAAGGCCGTATTCATAGTCGTCCCTTGAGTAATACATAAGGTTCCCTCAAGTAACACTCAAGGGTTACTTAAGTAGGCGTGCACAGTAGTGGCAGGTTATCAGCGTTGGACTGCGTTGGCCAGCGCCGAGCCCCCTCGCAGGTAGAAGCAGGTCGGCGCCGATTCCGCACGCAGTCAAGCACACCAGTGCATGGTACAGTGAAAACAGATAAAAAAAAGTACAAAGATTGGCCAGTCGCATCTAGACACAGTATAGGAAACATGCAATAAGGGTTCAAAATGTTGCCCATTATTGGCAAAACCATAATGGACAGTTGAAAAACCACTGGAAATGATTCCCCTGAGGGGCTAGAGGGTACAATGAGGTGAAATAGTTTTTGTTTAAAAAGTTGTCCCCCTGAACAAATATTTTCACGTGTCTTGGCAATCCGTGGTGGGAAGTTTTCAAATGAACTATTAGTACATAAATCCGTGTCCGTATGCATACACATGTAGATTCACATCATATACATTAGTACCATTTAGCTGAAATTTGTCAATCAGATGAATATGTGACTGACCTGTACATGTTCAACGAATTCTTGTGTTCGTCTTATTAAGGAAGCTATCCACTCTGGTAGAGACTGTTTGAATCGCTTTGTAAACAAGTTTTTGGTATCAAAAGGTAGAAGTGTTGTATCATTTTGGCGCTAAATTGAGATATGACCGCTGCATGACTGATTTGTTTGGTTTGGGAATTATTGCGGCACCTAGCCTATATCTAGTGTTGTGGTTGTGTATAAATATGTTATGCTCATTTCAATATATTTATGATACTAAGTGATGGTACGTAGTAAATAAAATTGCCTAACGTTATATATTTTGGTCTCGTAATATCATTGGTCGGGTATATTGTTATTTTGATAAACATTAATATTCGAATAGCTTTTACTTCCAATACACACCGATAGGTGAGAGGAGTATTGTGATCGCGAAAATTATCGATTTTGAGATAATATGCTTTGTGGGCCTTGGGAACAACATTGACATTAGTCGCGCTACATAAGGCTCCTGCACTGGCAATGCAGCAGGGACGACTTGGGTTCAGTGGGAATTCCTGTGTCGGACAGATCCATTGGGCTGGCCCGCCAGGTATAAGATAATTAAAACACCATTAAATGGTCATTTTGTTACCTCATATATTTTATGTTTTGTATAGATTTGCCAGTCGTATCTAGACACGCTGTAGAAAACATGTCGTCTTCTTCAGATGACGACTTTATTGCGTTAGAATCGGTGTTTACTAAATTAAAAAGAAAAAAGTTGGTATACATACGCTTAATCGCGAAAGAACAAAATATGGAGAATATCATCATTTATTCCAAAGTTTGAAGAATGATAATCAAAGATTTTTTCAATATAACAGAATGACCCTGGATACTTTTAAATATTTTGGACAAAGTGGAATATCGCTTAACTAGAAAATGGTGCAATCTACACAGTCTATTTTCCCAGAAGAAAGACTTGTTATAACTTTGAGGTAAGCAGCTTTATGCTTATTTTTTAGTGACCGCGACTATATATTATGGTTGTTTTTCATGGGTTTCGGTCAAAGATTGAAACTATAACTTTTCTTCACTACGTTTCGGTTTATTTTAATCTAAACCATCTTCAAGTGTGTTAATTTCAGATGTCGGTTACATTTCTGTAAAATTGTTTTGTATGCGAAACAGCCTCTACGGGTTGAGAGGGCTGAATTCAGCCGACAAATGTAACCGACATCTGAAATTAACACACCTGAAGATGGTTTAGATTAAAAAAAAACGTAGTGAAGGAAAGTTATAGTTTCAATCGTTGACCGAAGCCCATGAAAAATAACCGTAAGCAGTTTTGTTATTCTTTTTTTTTTTGATATTACTAATTTATGGTTATGGCCAACAGAGCGACGGTGGCGAGTTTCAGATTCCGAAACCATCTCATCTTCCTCAAACACAGACAAAGGGACCTTTTGTGCTAACAAGTGACGAGGCATTTCCACTCTTACCACTTCTTTTGAAGCCTTTTGGTGGAAAAGATATACAGTTTGAACAGAATGCCTAATACCCCTTTATCTCGCGCTAGAAAATGGATTAGGTGCAACCACCAGTAAATGCCTCCAAATGAGGCCAAAAGAATTCGAGATATCATTGTTAAATGTTTTGCAAAGCACCTCTTATCTTATCTATCACTACCACATTTATAACAAATTTCTTGATGTATTACCTCAGCTCCAAGCTTATGAATAATATATCCAAACAAAATATTGTATATAAACTTACCGTCTACTTTCACAACCGCACTTATTTCCTTCCAATTTTTTTCTATCGCAGTGCGGTTATAGTACAGCTTGTGTCTTTTCTCCCAAATAGGGGTTTTCGCAAACACTGAAGCTATAAGTAACTCTTTATCGATACTAATCATCGACCGGCACAGACGAAACCAGGTAACAAACTAAATTTCTGTTACTATAAGGCGTTTAAGCGGGCTTCCGACGCTGCTAAGCGTTCGAAAACACAGTGGAGCAGGTTTGCCTGCATGCGGTACCTGCACGCAGGCTAACCTGCCCTACTGTGTATGCGCCCTAAGGGATCCTCAAGTGTGGCTTTCCTTGTGTATCTGTTTCCTAGACAACATCTAAGATACGACGGGATTCATTTGGCGACGTTGTCATATTTCGAATGTAAGTCAATTTGTTATGCCTATAGGTCTGTTTTTACAGAGAATCACAAACCAGTCAGAGCCAATCAGTATTCACCATTGCAGTTGTCAAACTATTTCTGACTAGTACTGGCCAATCAAATTGACGCTGACTAGTTTGTGATTGCTGTAAAAACAGACCTAATGCCTACGCATTTTGATGTTTTCGGTTATGTCGTTTTGTTTTGTGCCAGTATTTCGTATTTTGTGCCAGACATTTTTCCGGATGTGACAGAAACTGACAACACCGTACCTTTGACCCTTAGATAAGGAAAGAGAGGGGATACCGCACGCCCATTTGATGCTATATGGATTAGCTGATACCGAAAATGAATAGCTGTCAAAATGCTGGTGGAAAACTGACGGTAGTGTCAAGGTGGTGTTTTTTGCGATATTTAACGTTTTTAAGACCAATAATTGTGAAATATTGTGGTGAGCGTAATGGTGGGGTGTGCAGCTTACCGTTGTAAAAGCCACAGCAGCAGGAAGGAGCCAGGAATCACTTTTCACAGGTAAATTTATGATCTTATTTTTTTGGTGTATCCGAAATTCATGCAAATATCTCGATATCTAGTTCAAAGATATATGTGTATCCGAAATATAATTTGGAATGTACCACTAACATGCGAATCATAATGTTTTTGAGCACGTAAAGTCTAAAAATTATGTTTTTAAGGGATTTTTTGGTTCAAATACAATCAGTTTTCCAGTGGCGTATCTATTATAGCTTACATTTTGAATAGAAATATTATGACTTTGCATTGTAATATATAATATACCAATACCCTTATACAAGGTGTGCATTTCAAGGGTGGCCTTTATTTGTAGTTGTATGAATAATAAAATTAATTTTCTTTCTTCCTCGACAGGTTTCCTAAAGATCTTCCTAGACATGATTTATGGATCAAAAATATGAGGATCGAAGGTTGGAAGCCTACAAGCAACGATAGGCTTTGTTCTAAGCATTTTGAACAGAATTTCCTTCATCAAACAAATCAAAAAGTATATCTTCTGAAAGGAGCAGTCCCCACCATATTTGACGAGCTTCCGGAATACTTACGTCCAAAAATTGTAAGTTATAATTCCTAGCTTACATTGTCTACGCTTAATCAATATTAAAATAATAAACATTCTAGGATTATGATAGATGGATAGATGGATAGATGGATAGATGGATAGATGGATAGATGGATAGATGGATAGATGGATAGATGGATAGATGGATAGATGGATAGATGGATAGATGGATAGATGGATAGATGGATAGATGGATAGATGGATAGATGGATAGGTGGATAGATGGATAGATGGATAGATGGATAGATGGATAGATGGATAGATGGATAGATGGATAGATGGATAGATGGATAGATGGATAGATGGATAGATGGATAGATGGATAGATGGATAGATGGATAGATGGATAGTTGGATAGATGGATAGATGGATAGATAGATAGATAGATCGATATACTTTATAGTCTAAGAATTTACAAGATTCTTATTGACAAAGCTATATAATAACAAACAAAACTTTTGGGATATTCACTAAAACCTGTGAGGAGGAAGTTTGTTATAAATCTTCACTCCATTGTATATAATTGGATCATTAATGAGTTATGATTTGGGTGTGATATTAATTTAAAATCATTATTATGCCTTATGCCTATATTCTATATTTATGGTCTCAAATTTGGTTTTATATTTGAGTATTAGTGATGACGTTTCCAAAATAAACAGTACAATAAAGTAAGGAGAAATACGATTACGAATGGCTGAATAACCATTTAAAAATTGATAGCTATGAAAATCAAAAGGCAGCTAACCTCAAAAATGTAATAATTTCTTGTGTTACAGTTACATTATTAAACAACTATATTTAGGTGTGTTTACTCGATACGAAATCAAAACAAAATGTTACTGTCACTTTTCCTATAAGATTCAGTCACTCATTCACATCTACTTAAATCATAAATTAATTTGTTCTGTCTTTCTTTCGGAAATAATGTTTCAAACATTGTCTAATATACAGCTCTGTTA
Source organism: Callosobruchus maculatus (assembly GCA_951848785.1). NCBI lineage: Eukaryota > Metazoa > Arthropoda > Insecta > Coleoptera > Chrysomelidae > Callosobruchus > Callosobruchus maculatus. The sequence continues at coordinate 3,041,952 of CATOUR010000164.1, read as the reverse complement.
TTTTAGGCAAAAGAAAGAAAAAGACCCCGTGAACGTGATGTTCATCCAGAACCATCGCCATCAACCTCAGCTCTGGCTGCACAGGACGACTCTCCCCGGAAAAAGAAACTTAGAAGAGAACTGCTGCTGCAAAAAGATAAGAATAAGGAAAAAACGAAAAAAATCCGTGCCCTTGGTCAATCACTGAAAAGAGCACACAAAAAAGTAGCCTCTTTAAAAATAATTGCTGAGGAATTAGAGCGACAAAATTTACTATCTCAAGAAAATTTAGTTTTAGTTCAAAATATGAGCAAGGTTAACATAGAAATATTGAACAGAAAAATGGGGAGAAATGTTCAATATTCACCTGAACTTAGGAAATTTGCCCTGACATTAAATTTTTTTTCACCAAAGGCATACAACTATGTGAGAGATGTTTTTGACACTTGTCTCCCGCATAGCAAAACTATTGCTAAATGGTTTCAGAATGTGGATGCTGAGCCTGGTTTTACCAAGGAATCAATAAATACCTTAAGAAATAAGGTTCAATCATCTGACAGACCAATAATTTGTTCATTAATTATCGATGAAATAGCCATACGGAAACATTTAGAATGGGATGGAAAAAAAT